>OW028740.1:26866707-27479241 GCA_932294355.1 Aporophyla lueneburgensis
AAAAATTTGTTGTTCCTAAGACCAGGCTCAAGAAAACAGGTGGCTCGTTTAGATGCCAATGTATTCGTTTTTATAATAAACTTCCTAGCCTCATTCAAGAACTAAGCCTAAATAAATTCAAATCTTTTATAAAGCGTAAATTATGTCAGAAAGCCTATTATACTGTTAAAGACTATATTGAGGATAAAACGGCCTGAGATTGAGCCGCTCTAATAAATCTACACTGAATGTTGTTTTTTTATTATTATTATTATTTTGCTATTTTTACTCTTTTTTTTATTATTTCACATGACATGAATATTAATTGTATGAATATTACTTTGAGTATTGAGAATTTGAGGACTATGTGGGTCATTGTTTCACTTTTGTATATGGTCTGGCAGTTTGAGTAGTTAGTGGCAATATCTGTGTGGTTCTTTCATCAAAAGACCATTTCAGACACCGACCTACGTGGTCATCAAATGATCTGACCAACAAATTATATTCGTTTCTTTTTTTTTATATATACACATTGACATTGATAATTTTTTATATTATACAATGACATGAATATTTACTCTGTAAAGTATCGTATTTTTTAATTATTGTGAATGTGAAGACTATGTGGGTCTTTTTTTAATTTTGTTTTCTTTCGTTCTTAGTAATCATGATCTGGCAGTTTGAGTAATTTATGTGGCCTACCCAAATGTCCTTTCTTTGGTACTGTTCGTCATAGCGTTGGGCTCCTTATCTTCCGAGTTGAGCTAAACGATTAGTGACAAATGCTTGCACTGACTGGACAGGTCCACTCAATCTGTGTGGTTCTTTCTTCAAAAGACCATTTCAGTCACCAATCTACATGATCTTCACATGATGTGAACAAGATTATGTCTGGACTTTAAAAGAGACTGTGACCTCTGAGTTTGTTTCGGCCTTTCTTCTCAGAGTAGTCAGTTAGGAAACGCCGAACTCATCTAGTTTAAAAAAATATCATTGACATGTAAAAGTGTTTGTACAAACCTACTTACAGAAATAAAATCATTTATCATTTATGATTTACCGGTTCTCGCAGAATTCTCTTCCAGCTTATGCTCACACCAAATATAAAAGGTAAATGAAAGGTAAATGTTGAAATTCGAATCACTACTGAAATCATTTATCCACAATTTCAGTATCAGTTTTTACACAATAGCCCAGATGATATATTTGTTGGGTACAATAGTCAGCATCCCTGTTTGTAGACTTTTATTTATCCCTACCTAAAATTCCATTCTAGTATTATGAGATTTAACTGAAGTAGCATGAAATTTAACGAGGTTACATGGTACGTGTGTTGCATGTATTATTCAAAAATAGCAGTCTTTTATAAATATTACATAGGTACATTAAAAACTCATGTATTATTGAGTTCAACATTAAATTGTTTCCAAATTGCAATAACAAAGAGAGTAATATAAAATATTACCCTCCTATTATCCTATTAACTCCACTTACCCGTTAAGGGGTAAGAAATAATGATACCACACTTTTTGTCCGACAAATGAGGCGAGTTACAAAAAATGTGATCCCCTTCCCATAAATTACGTAAAGGAGGGTTAATCGCATCTTAAAATCGGACCTCACTCTTGTTTTCGTGCGGTTCCGCCGGACATAAGGCTTACTGCACATAGGAGAAACCGCGAATACAAATCTCACGAAGAAAAATGCGTAAGGTCATTTATGCGGGCACAGATCAAATAACCGTGTTGGATCAGTACCGTGTGGTGCCGGACGTAAAGAATAGCATCACCCCATTTCTTCCCGTGGGTGTCGTAAGAGGCGACTCCGGGACTTACTAGAGAATGGGCAGCAGCGTTCTCTATGCATTTTACCACCATACTGCGATCGCCAATCCGCCTGCCAAGCGTGGCGATTATGGCAAAGCCCCCCAAATTGGGGGAGGTCATGTCCAGCAGTGGACGTATTACGACTGAAATGATGATGATGAGATCAAATAATAGCTGTACAGGTTCAACTCTTCTTGGATGTTAGGAACAGCACCTTAATTGCTAAACATAGTATTAATCAAAATCTGAATAATTTTGGGGGATATCACTAATCCATTGCTTTATAATATGTTCGAAAAAAATATCTGGTCAACAGCCTTAAAAAACGCAACGAATGTTGTTGAACTGTCATAATTAATAATATGTTATGGAATTACCTCTCTCGGTTCCTTAAGTTGAACTTTATTTTATACTGACATCTTGATTTGGTTGTCAAACATGGGCCATAAATGTTCTTTTAACCTAACCGTTTTTCCCATGTTACCAAGTTAGAACGAGCTGGTGTCCACAACTCTACATCTTACCGCGAATTTTGCGTACGGCAATTTTACCTAATAAATTATTTCGTGGCGTAGTCGAAAGTGCTGTCATTAGAATGAGAGAAGAGTAGATTTTAGAAAGAAAAAATCAGTGGCTATGCTATGTTAATCAACCAGCCAGTGCCTAACGGAATGGTTTATTATCAGGATATATTTTATAAATCATTTTGTTAGCATCCATTAAGAACAAACCTCTACTGCATACTGACATTGCAGATTTATGTGGTGTCCACTACGTAGTGACAGCGCCCGGCTGGTTCGCTGTTTGTGCCAAAAGCACAGCCGAATTAGGAAATTGTTCGACGTTAAAACTCGCAAACTTGCGGACTGAAATATGACCTGTGGTTATGTGATTTAACTTTATGCAGTATCGTTAACTTGAATTAGTATGGTAGATTGTTTGCCAGAAATGTAGTAGAGGACAGGGCAAACACTTACTGTGACATGGACATGGGAAAAGAGGATAAAAAGTCACAGAAAACAGCTATAGAGATAAAATTTGTATTCGCAATAGGCATAAAAATAATGAGATTGATCTACAAAATGCAAAACTGTAAGCACAATCTATCGTAATTAATTCAAATAATTGACTCAAATTTTTACAGATCAGACAAAACAGTTACCAAGTCTTTCGTACCAATCAGTTTGAACCAACCTTTCACTAACGTTCTTAAAATTGAAGATGGAACAAACTATCAATCATGCACAAAATATTTCAATTCTCAGAAACGTGACCTGTCCGTCCTTCGTCAGCACGAGAAGAAGCTTCAATAGTTTCCGCGTACTTCTATTTCTATCATACATTACAAATAGTTCAGGAACTTTGTTATAAAAATGAAAAAACGGACGTGTATCTAAACAAATCAGCATGTTTGCAAAGCTTAGGAGCTGGCACACTCTTATTTGCTGCTTAGAAAACATATTGCATGCTATTTTCAACTGTATTCTCTGAACGATAGAGGTGCTGACGTGATTTGATGGCTGTGTAATAAGTTGGTCGAGAAAGAAAAGATTAATGATGGTCAGTCAGTCAGTGAATATGACTGTGTATAATAAAAGCGGTCATCTGGTCAAATTTAAGTCGCACTCGTTTCTAAATCTCCTCAAAGAAACCACAGTACTAACATCGTGACCCAGTTTCTGTACTATTCTTAAAAGTTTAACAGCCAAAGGGTATGTTGGCAATTGTTTATTCTGGTAAAAAAGCACATAAGATAATCTGCATTTAGGAGTAAAAAATCTGTTCAAAATAGAATTCGAAACTGTCTCTCCTAACGACAAATTACGCACTGATCTAGGTAAGAGATTTACCCAACAACTTGCTGGACTTACACCACGTAATTAATAATGC
The DNA here is from genome assembly GCA_932294355.1 of Aporophyla lueneburgensis. Classification (NCBI taxonomy): domain Eukaryota; kingdom Metazoa; phylum Arthropoda; class Insecta; order Lepidoptera; family Noctuidae; genus Aporophyla; species Aporophyla lueneburgensis. The sequence continues at coordinate 26,870,403 of OW028740.1, forward strand.
ATATTTTGTAAAACCTTCATGACTACAAACGCTTAATGTACCTAAATAAAAATATTATTACTAAAGATTCATCAAACAAACGATTAGTGCAACAAACAAATTGTGACCCCCACATCGTTCGCACATTGAACGGGTGCGCTGGGACCGATGCTTGTCAGGGTGGCGCAATTGTTCGAAAAAGTTACCGTGACCCTGGCATAGGCAACGGAAGGAACACGGGTAGGTTTTAATCAGTAAAAGTCTGACACGCTCTCCCACTCCACCCAGAACGGGAGACGTCATTTGATGATGTCCCAACCAAAAAAAAAACCCCGGAGACTGGGCTTTGGATAGAGGCGCTACTGTTAAGACTTCATACAAACAAAGCTTGACAGTGAGCTTCACTTGCTCTCGGTTTGTGCTAAATTCAGATACTAATATTATTCGTTAAGCCATCTCTAGTCGCAGTCGTCCATCATACCTTAAAATCCAGGTATCATCTATTACATAACGAACATCATGTATAGGATCACTCATGGCGCTAGATTCTAGTATATCAAACCGACAAATGATACGCTGACCTTACTTGTTTTGGATTTCAATGAGACATTAGCTTAATGGTATGGCCGATAGATTACTAGCTCCCTATTTAAAATAACTACTGCACATCATTACCCTCGAACCGTTTGTACAACGTGCTCTGCATAGTAATCAGGATTTTTCTGAGGCTCCAAAATTCAAAGGTGCGAAGGAGCATACAGAAGCTACTAAATTCAAAGATAAACATCATCAAATGCCTTTCAAAGAACCGTTCGCACCTTAATGCACATTCCCAACAAGATTAAGGGAAAAAAGTCTCCTTACTGCAAATATTAACTTTGAAAAAGAAAAACAAATAATGGGGGTCTTCGGTTTGCCAAGTCCTTATCTGGTTACGCACTCACTTCCCCTGTACAAACGGCTTTGGGAAATGCATGAATGCTTGTGGCTTTCGATAACAGCTATGGGAAAATATATTGTTAGGGGTATGAGATATGACCTACATTCCCATAATGATCTCACGCTCCATACACGTCATTGGCATCAGCTAAAAGTCTGGCAAAGTGGAAAATTTTACGACGCAATTTTTTTAAGGCTCTTCCCATAATGGAAACGGTAAAAAACTTAATGATTAATAAAATTATATGGCGACGTAATTTATGATGAGAAATATTTAAATTTGGGTACAAGAATTTATAAAAGACATCCGAATTTATGAAAATCTGAATAAAGTACCCAAGAGTAGTACTGGAAACCGATGATGCGGACAAAATTTTACTCATAGTTTAAGATACAATATTCAGGAAAAAACATAGGTCTACTGCTAGATGTTAGATCATTGTAACGGCACAGGCTTATTTTAGTTAACAAAACTTTGTTTGATCGATAACCGCAATAGATTAAACAGCAGTTAGGGATGCAATGGCCCAAAAAAAAAAAAAAACAAGTCAACTCATATATTGAAATTTCCGATGCACAATACATACCAGTGGAAGGAATTAAAACTACGTGATAGAGGAGAGCACACTAAAATTAAATCCATACTTATATACTTATATACATATCCATACTTATATACTTATATACTTATCCATACTTCCATACTTCCATATCCATACTTCCATACTTCCATACTATCCATACTTCCATACTTACTTACTATACTTACTAATATTATAAATGCAAAAGTAACTCTGTCTGTCTGTCGGTCTGTCTGTCTGTCTATCTCGCTTTCCTGCTAAAACTACTGAACCGATTTAAATGAAATTTGGTACACAGATAGTTTAGAGCCTAAGAAAGGACATAGGCTTTTTATCCCGGTAGTATGTTCCCGCGGGATAATTTCCGTCCTCCACGCGGGCGAAGCCGCTGGCTAAAGCTAGTAAAAAATAAAAACATAAAATAGGTAGTCGTTAAATTATGAGATAGCTTACAAAACCACCGGAAGTTACTGAGCTATTTAAATAATATGTGACTAAAACTAGTACATCAGCGTTTATTCTCCACATTTATCATGCACAGAGCCAAAGCGTGGAACTCTCTGCCTCCGTAAATGGTGTTCCCTTCCACACACAAGGCATCTTCTGGGCACGCTCGTTCTATCGTATGCGTCATCCATCGCTTTCCATCAGTCAAGATTGAGATCAAGAGCAGGTTCCTCTCATCATCATCAGCCTATATTGTTCCCACTGCTGGGACATAGACCTTCTCTCGGGGAGAGGGAGTGGGCCGTAATCTACCACGCGTGCCCAGTTCGGGTTGGTAGATGCCACATGTCTTTGAATGATTGGTTCTAGGACATGCCAGTTTCCTCACGATGTTTTCCTTCACCGTTTTGAGAGCAGTGGCGATGAAATAATTTACACAAAGTAATGCGCCTGCTTGGGTTTGAACCCACGACCTACATCTCGTAAGTCGGGGCCGATACCACTGAGCCACCACTGCTGATCCTCCCCAATTTTATAATTTTTGTATATATTTTAATACTAGTCACAGTCAATTTGCAAACCTTGATCCACCTTGACCAATATTTCAAGATTTTTATGTAGACTACGCTGTCAAACATACATGACATATGTATGGCAATTCGTCAAACTGACCAGTAATAGTCGTTAGTGGCCACTAATGCCTATTAATTGTTGTGTTGCGCTGACTAATTCCTGTATATTACCAAAGCTATCTATACAAATAAATAAAACTGAAGTGTCTGTTTGTAATTTCAAATTAACAGTTTTTCACTAAATGCATATAAAAGTAAATACGGTACTTACACCAAAAAATATATATTTTTTTAACTTTTGTCTGTCTGTCTGTCTGTCTGTTCCGGATAATCTCTGAAATGGCTGGACCGATTTTGACGGTACCATTATTGGCAGGTAGCTGATGTAATAAGGAGTAACTAAGGCAACTTTTATTTTAGAAAAATACTTGCGTCAATTTCCGACATCCACGCGGGCGAAGCCGTGGGCAAATGCTAGTCTTCAATAATTATAATGTGCTCTCGAGATTTACTACTGAGGCTTACTCTTTGACCACTTATAAGTAAATGAGTACAGCGCAATCATTAGTTATAATGAAGGTCAAAACCTAATTAAACTACAATCTAAACTTCTTTATCTTTCGTATCGATGTGAAATGTGTAAGCCAGAATTTCTTCGAAAAGTGATTATCCTGTCAGCCAACGCGTTTGGTAGCCGGGATTGCGCCGGACGGAAATACATTTAGATGTCGCCACTTTAATGCACTATTACTAAGATCTGTCCTCTTCGAATCTAATCGGATACAGCTAAATACCAGTATTTTAAAAGAAGCAACTGCGTATCTGACTTTCACAGTCTTTTCAGTCTTTAGAAAGACTGGTTGTCAGACTTTTGAGCTTCTGACTAACCGTGACGACTATCAAAGAACAGTTGGCTTAATCAGTAATTTAGGTACGAGCCCCTACAATGCAGTCCTCATATGGGGGTATAATTATTATTGACTGCAAAGTTACATTATTATTTTCCTTTCCAGATCTCTTCGTCGGCCTGATCTACGTGTTCCCAGACATAATTCAGAAGATAACCATAGCGTGGTTAGCTGGAGAATTTATGTGCAAATCGGTGAAATTCCTACAGGTCAGTTGAATTAAATAAATATTGTGCATGTTTATAAACAAAATCTGTCTGGTAACGGAAAAAGAAAGCAGAGACATTGTAATATCGAGAGTTTTATTGATGATTTTAAATAATATTATTTGTTCTGCAGTAGCATGTGTAGTGATGGTTATAAAATGAGGTCAACTCGAGATTATTGTACTAACAAGATATGCTTTGGGTATGGGCCGTAAAATATAAATAAAACGATTTATATGGAAAAACATTTTAAAGAACCTTTATGAATACCACAATACAAGTTAGTGCAAACCATTTCCAATAAAATATTGAACGTTTAGCCGTTTATAATATTGCAACATATTTTAATAATATAAAAGAAACGAGTATGGCAGAAGTACTATATTATGTAAATGAGGCAGACGTTGAACAAAACAAATGTGATTGGACAAAGTTTCTAAGTAACGTCCTGCAAACTAAAACCAATCTTTTATCTAACAAAGATGTCTAGAATTTAAAAAGACATTCGGTTCACCTGCGACCAAAAGTGGTGTCTGAATTTTGTTTTTTCAACGTCCGAATTTCAAAAAGACAGATTTTATTACATTACCGTTATTTTATAAATACGCGAATCTTTAACGTGTTCTTATTGATATACCACAAATCTAGGGTATTAATGAGCCCATGTCGAAGAATCCACTGGTACATAAAAAATAATAACAAGCAATTGTTTTTTTTTTCTTTAATAGATACGATTTAAAGTTTAATTTTTAGTACGAGTAAATAATTTTAATTCAGTCTAATAATTCCAATTCAAACTCAAGAAAATGCGGCATGATCATATCTCACGAAAGGGTGTTTTACATTAATATTATAATCGTGACGTCGAATTGTTTTGTATGGATAAATAAAAACAAAAATTAATAAACCTTAAAATTTTGAGTCGGCGCTGAAAAATCAATGAACAAAGATCACTCAAAGCACCGATTCATAATTTTAAGGTTTATAATTCTTTGCTTTTCAGTTTTTTCGGCGGTTTTATTTTCATAACATGAACTCGCTCATAAACCGTATTAAAAAAAAAATACAAAATGGTCACTAAAGCCAAAAATAATGAAAACCTCTAGAAGAATAAAATCTTCCGCTCATGAATAAAATGTAGTAACAACATCAGCTGACTATAATCCAGATCTAAAAAGTTAATTCGGCGCCAAAACAAACAAAAAATATTTAAATCAGTTAGCGCGGGAGTTCTGGTTAACGATTAGAATAACAAACAAGTGAACTAACGCACATCTGTTGTAGTTTCTTGAAAATTAACTCGTAATGAGTTTACAGACAAGTTCAAATAATATTATTATTGACTGACAATGTTCTGTGTCTGAAGTCACAGCGTTTTGCTGACCATAGACCTATTCTTGCACAGATACGACGCACGGCTCAAGTGTTTCTATAATTGTGGTTTGTTTGTCACAAAAGTAGCCATTAATGTACTCTGCAATCGGTAACTTTGTTATTGTTTTGCTTGTTATTATATAATTGCCAGTATCGTAATGCAGATATTTTTATATGGCTTATGTTTAACTTACCACCAGATATAGTAACATATAACAGACAAAAATAGTAAATGATCACCAAAATTAAACCCGCATTTTAATGTAAAATTATAACCAAAGTTTTAACATCTCGCTATCCTATTTAAGCAAAATGATCCAAATAAATCATTGATAATCAAAAGTAGTAAATGTTCACAAAAATTAAATCAGCATTTCAATGTAAAATTATAACCAAAGTTTTTATATCTTGCTATCCTATTTAAGCAAACTGACTCCAAAAAAATCATTGTTAACCCAAAAATAGTTAATGAATACCAAATTATTAAGAGTGTACTACGTGAGCTCGACAAATGGGTGTGCGAATAACACTTTTGCGACAACTGTACTGCGACTCACCATATTTGGAATGCACACTTGTGCGACACACTGAATCTAGTCGTTTCTAGCACTCGCCGGCCGCTGCCACGCACCGCTCGCTTCGCTCGCTCGGCTCTTTCGTAGGAGGTCACAGTTTTAACCTAACCTAACCTAGTGTACTATGTGACCTCGAGTGTGTCAAATACTACAGTTAGTAAAACTCACATGTGAGAGGTTCCATGGTTATTTGAAAGACCTATCTACTTACCGAATCCAAAATCAATCTGCCTTGTCTTTTCCCAACTATGTTAGGGTGGGTTTCTAGACTAATCAAATTCAGCTGAATACAATTATTATATTACATGGAGCAACTGCCTATCTAATCTTCACAAGTGCTATGATAGCTCTTGGTAAGACTGGATGGTTGTCTATTGTTTACCCGAAGATTATATACCATAATCATCATATTCCCGAATTTCATATACTCGAATTTCATTTGCCCGAATGTTTTGTTTGCCCTAAAAGACATATGACATACTTTTAATTGCCCGAAACTTAGATACCATAAGATACAAGTGCCTACGTATTGTTTTTCATATTTTTAATTGCCATAATAATGATTAGACATAATATTTAAACGCCATAATAATCATTACACATGATATTTTAGCGCCATAATAAATTGTTTTCGAATCTTAAAATATTCTATGCATGGTCGAGGGTGGGCTTGGTCGACGGAGCCCCGCTACGCGGGACTCCTACTTCTGGGGGTTTATAAAAAAAATTGCACTAAAAATATTGTATTGCACTTTTGTAAGAAGTCAGCTAGAGTATGCGTCTCAGATATGGAATCCACGTTATCATAAATACATTGACCGCATTGAAAACATCCAAAGACGGTTCATAAAATATCTTTGCTATCATCAAAAGATTCCATATCAATCAAACGATTATCTTGGACTCTGTAAGAAGTATCATCTGCTACCACTGGTAGACAGACGTAAAATTGCAGACTGTTTGTTCTTATTGAAAATCCTCAATAACGATATTGATAACCCTGAGTTATTATCTAAATTTTATTTTAATGTGCCCAGTAAAACACTTCGTTTTAGTCCACCCATACGTGTACCACGTACATCTACGAATTATAGGCAGAACAGTTACATTGTGCGAGCAAGCAACAATTTCAATGATATATGCAAGGAATATAATTTTGATCCATTCAAAATAAGTGTGAATTCAGCCAGAAGGTGCTTAAGCCTTAAATTTTTCAAGTAGCGGTAGATTTTATTATTTGTTTTTTTTTCCTTCTCTATTATTTCAGTCATATGCTAAGTACTTTAATAGCTTTTTCTTTAATTAATATGATGTTTTTTGTTTATGTGCTCACACCATAATATTAATATAAGTCTATACGTGAGGACTTGTAATTGGCTTTCGGATGTCTAATATTTTTTTTGTCTGTTTTATTTAGCTGTAAGTCCTCCATGTACTAAATAAATAAATAAATAAATAACCACGAACTGAGACGTGGTCGCTCACAATGGGCCTCATAAGAAGGCTTAAAGTCACCCAAAGAGCAATGGAGAGGGCTATGCTTGGAGTTTCCCTACTTGATCGAATCAGAAATGATGAGATCCGTAGGAAAACCAAGGTTACCGACATAGCTCGAAGAATTGCCAAACTTAAGTGGCAGTGGTCAGGGCACATTGCTCGCAGAACAGATGGCCGATGGGGCCAGAAGGTTCTGGAGTGGCGACCGCGTACTGGAAGACGTAGCGTTGGAAGGCCTCCCACAAGATGGACCGATGACCTGGTGAAGGCCGCAGGAATACGTTGGATGCGAGAAGCACAGAACAGGTCGAAGTGGCGGTTCTTGGGGGAGGCCTATGTCCAGCAGTGGACGTCTTTCGGCTGAAATGATGATGATGATGATGATGAACCACGAAGGGGATGGCTTTCTAACCTAACCTATCCGAGTCGGGGTACCATAACGTCCCGATTGTATCCAGTTTCTCCTAATATAACAACCGTTACACACCCAATGTCGATGGCAAATGATGTTATGGCATATGATAATTAGGGCATGTGATAATTAGGGCACGTGATAATTAGGGCTTACAATGATTATGACAAATGATGTTATGGTAAGTGATTTCGTGGGAAACAAAGCTTCTAGCACGTGACTAATATAGCAAATACGAGTAGGGCAAATTATTACGTCATTTATTATTATGGCTGTTGACTATTACGAGTAAAATTCGGGCAAACGGCGGTATACCAGACTGGATGTCAGACTTCCGGTCTGCTTACCACCCGTAATAATGATTGTCAAATATCCACGAAAGACGGCCGAAACCAACGGCTTAACGTGCTATCCGAGGCAAGAAGGGTCTTGATGTATGTAAAAATGGTTACCCATCCACGGACCAACCGCGGCAAGCGTAGCTTCACCTCATCGGTGTACCCGTGCGGCTATTTTTACTTAGCCAAAAGAAGCCAAATTATATGCGCATTATATTATAATCATGTGCTTATCGTTTCCCGCCAGACCTCTAAAGGATAGGATTACTTTCATTGTACAAACCTGTGAGCACTTAATTAGGGCGGAATAAAAGTATTATGTCCACGCAAAATTTAATCACGTTTGGACGTAGTTAAGGGAAAAAGATCCAACCTACACCCAGTGACTTTTGAAAGATTGATGTTTGAAGGTAGTTTTCATTTTTTATTTTGTCAGTGGAATATTATCGCGTTTTTTCATTAGTAATGGTATATTATGATACTAGCTTCTGCCCGCAACTTCGTCCGCGTCAAATTTTTGCTTCCCTTTGTTTCCCGTCGCATCGAATTGCCTGCCAGTTTTCGTCCATTTTTCGTTGTTGCTCCGCTCTTTTTGATTTTAGCGTGATGTTATATAGCTCAATAAATAGGCTACCCAACACAAAAATAATTGTTCAATTCTGACCAGTAGTTCCTGATATTACCGCGTTCAACCAAACAAACAAACAAACTCTTTAGTTTTATAATATTATTAGTATATTAGTGTAGATTCTGTTAGAAATACTAGTTAAGAACCAGACAGTTTGAATAATGAATTTGAAAAAAAAAATGTATGTCTTATAAAAACCAGTTTTAATGTTTAAATATACGAGAAATAATACTATTTTTATCATTTGAATCGGTTTTGTGCACTTAACCCAGGTTTGACCAAGTTTTGGATTGGATCCTTTTTGCATAACTACGTCCATTTTATACCGAGACGATTTTATGTCGACCACCATCGTTCCAAGCTCAGATTTTTCATCACCATCAAATAAATATTTTAAGTCTTTTAATTAATTGCATAAATTATAAAGAGGCTATATAAAACTTTGGCTCTGAAAACGCTAAGTTTGGACATTGAGATAATTTTAATAAGACGTGTGCTTCAACTTAATTGACCACGTAGTTAATGGAGCTTGAGAACTAACCACGAATAATTTAATTTAAGTATTAGTTTAGGCAACTCTAAAAGATCAGGTTCATTTTAATGTCTAGGCCGAATTGGTCGATATTATAACAAGTGTTAGGTTCAAAAAAACTAAAAAGTGAAAAATAACTTTTTCGGAAGTCGGTGTCTTAGGATCCGTATTTAAGTTTTTTGCTACCGACTTCCGAAATTAAAGTTATTTTTCACTTTGTAGTGTTTTTAAGGAAGTCGATTGTTTTTTCTTTTTTTTGTAGAACTTTTTATTTTTAACTTTTTAGTTATGGTATCTAACCTGCACTAATTCCTATACAAGTATTGGCCAGGTGAGATTTAAGACTTATATGATTTTCTCATGGATGCCATTGTCAGAACTGTACCAATGGGACCACACGGGGAGCACCAGCTTTCAAATAAAAAAAGAATCATCAAAATCAGTTCACCCAGTCGAAAGTAATGTGGTATCAAACATTAAAAAAAAAACAGTCGAAATGAGAACCTCCTCCTTTTTTCTAAGACGGTTAAAAAGAAAAACGGTGTTTTAATCCTACCTATTATTGGCATATTATTATAAATATGTATAAATTTTCACCTGTAAAGACGTATATAATTAATCCGTTTCTTAAGGTCAACTTTTTCTAAGCGAAGTGTACAGAACAGGCCCGCGTGGCGTCAGACAACCCATTGTGATCAACATCTGTACATTCTATAAAAGTGTCAGTGTTCTATAAAAATATCGTGGCCCTTCGGAAAGCAAGATTACCCGAAGGCCGAAAGTCTGCCAACCACTTACTACTAAAGGGTTTTAGACAGTTACTGGGTTGTAGAGTGCAGATAGGCAGTGGTTCCATATAATATACTGTTATGTAGCTGCATCAGGGTAAACTAAAAACCAACCTCATCATAGTTTAAAAAAAACCAACCTCATCATAGTTAAAAAAGGGCTAGGCAGATGATGATTATGTAGTAGTTGTCATAGTTGAATAAGTTTTTTAAAATTAAAATTAGATGGTTGCTAACGAACTTTAAATCATAAAATAAATTAATAGAGAAACCTAAGAATGACTTTCAATGACCCATTCAATGATACTGCATTTGACATAGTTCGTCGATTTTGTATTTCACAATATGGCGTCTGGTTGTCGGCATATTAAATTTTGATTACTGTCATATCTTTAGTGACATTCACACGAGACAAACTGATTGACGTAAGAATCATAAAAATCGGCCCACGCGTTTGGTCTCTGGAGTTCCAAAAAGGAACAAACATACATACATAGGTACCATTAGTAATGTAAAAAACGCCAAGGTAGTTGATAAGGTAATCTGCTATATGTGTTCTTTTCGTTGATTTCAGGCTGTGGTGATGTATGCATCTACGTATGTGCTGGTAGCGCTCAGTATAGACCGCTGCGATGCCATCACTAATCCTATGAACTTCTCTGGAAGCTGTGAGTATGAGTGTTTATAGTATGCCTATATTATTTTCTTCAATATTAAGTTAAAATTTCATTTCTAGAGGAAGTCAAATATTTGGTGTGCACTAAGGTACTTAACTAATAGTCTTATACTTCTACTACATAATACACTTTTACCTACTATTAATCGGTTTTCATTCTGATTCAGCTCGTTCCTTGCTGCCCTCTACCAGCAATGCCAAGGGTCGTACCGCATTGGGGCCTGCCCTTAGCTAGTAGTCACAATAGTTTAAAAAAATTATTAAGCCCCTGATAGAGGTCTTCTTTTATTAAGGTAGCCACGGCATATCCGATTAAACAGCCGACAACCTCAAAGGTTGACATGCAAGACGCTATTCCAAAAAAAAACGACTTATAAGTAGCTCATATTGTTTCTTGAAAAGTAATGATTTTTGACCTGAGTGGAACTTCAGTTAACTTATTTATTGCGAAAAATAAAGAAAGAATTGTGTGTGAAGTAATAAAATTAAAGTATTAAAATTATTACGACAAACATTGTTTTTAATGCTGAAGAGTTTTTATTCTGGCAATTAAAACTTGCTAATAACATTTTATTGTCTTTTCCCCAATGTAATAGGTGGCCGGAAAAACTTATTTAACGTTAAGAAGCCATATTTAATTTTGAGAAATTAAATTATGTTTTAGTTAAGATTCATTGAAATTCACAAATTATAATGAAAAGTCGGGAATTAATTTACGCGACTTATATGTTTTGTAAGAAAACAAAATAACAAAATATCAAAATAGATACCTACTTTGGGCACGAAATATTTTGCGTAAAGGAAAAAGTCACGGATGAAATTCCTTTTAGATCGGCTTCCGTCAAACCAAGCGATATCTACCTACTTTTCCGTGTACAATTGTATTATTAATTTTATTATTGAATTTCAGGGAACCGGGCGAGGGCTCTTATTGTATCTGCGTGGTTGATCAGCATAGTCTTCTCAATACCACTCCTTATTTTATACGAAGTGAAGGAAGTTCAAGGTGAGACCATTTACTTTGAAAACTTTTCGTATTAAGAGCTATTTGAAATGGGGATATTGGAAATAACTTGGGTGTTTGAAATACCGGAATAGGTTTACAAAATATTTTAACTAAGTTCTCTAAGAAGAAATTTTGTCAACTAATTTGGTAACCACTATTGAGTTTAAGTTAGTGTTCAAGTTCAATATGGAAGAAATGTTCAGTTAAAGTTGGTCAAACTGGATTTGGATTTTGCTTTAAGGAGCTTTTTCTCATTTCTTGTCTCCGAACTAGGATATTGATCCTGTACCCAAAACCATACGAATAAATAGTTTCTAGTTCTTCATTTTCCCTATAGAAGTCATATATTCTACTTTTTAAATTAATTCCTACAACAGCTTAACTCCGGAAGAAATCGAACCGAAATAGGTCAGATCCATTTTTTACAGTTCGGCGGCAAGAGATGAGATAAGGGTCCTTATAGCAAAATCATGGTTAATGAAAAACCTGGTCCAGTTTCAAATGTTGACCCACTTTCATATCGCTTTCCATCTCAGTAATCGCATCGACTTTTGGCAACATTAATTTATCTTAATAATATAGAGATTTTTCTGTGGCAGGATTTGCATGTTTTACTAAGCTAAGACATTTATTCTTTAACAACAACTATACACCTACAGCCTCACAAAGAGTTTGGTATACCTACTAGTAAAAATATTAATCTTTCCACTATATACTCTGTCTCAATCTGCCAGCTGTAAGTAAATGCAGCAAATGAAGATCAGTATTTTACATGGAGAAACTTCCTATCTGATCTCCACAACTCAGATAGTAGGGAATCGAATACCTTTAGAACACTGGTTGTTTGACTTTGGGCTTCTTACTAGTCATAACGACAGTCGAAGATCTACAAAAGACAGCCGGGTCTAACGGCTTAGCGAGTTCTTCGATGCCACTACATAGAGTATAATATTAATTTTAACTGTGTGCATATTAACTTTTTAAGCATAAGAAACATCCATAAAGTTGATGATAAAGACTTGACTACACATCACACTCACAGCATTGTTTAAAAGTTAGCTGCCTGTACCAATGTATTTCTTCGACAGTAAAAACCTGGGATTCTGAATTCGTAACCCTGCTAAAACTTTCCATCATCAATTTCCAGGGCAGATGCAATGCTGGATAGACTTGGGCACCCCTCGACGGTGGCAGATCTGGATGTCCCTCATCTCCATCATGATCTTTGTGCTACCAGCTTTGACGATAGCAGCCTGTTACGCTGTGATAGTCCTCACTATATGGACGAAGAGCAAAGCAGTCGTCATGAGCCCGCCAATTAACTCAAGGAGAACGAAGACTTTACGGAATGGTACGAATTTTGATATAACTAGTTATACTTAGGGAAATATTGTAGTTTCGTGTACTGTTGTGCAAGCTCTGTATTAAGGACACAAAACATGGCATCACGCCTTTATTCCGCCAGGGTTAAGCAGAAGTGTACCTAAAGTTTACACACATGCAATTATAAATGTATGGTTGATATTTGGAAATGGTTTTTTATTAGGATACTAGTGAATGTCGTCAATTATTAAATGAGAACGTGATGCCGCGCAAAAATAGACCTTGTCATTATACCATCAGCTTTCTGCCAGTGAATGTGCCGTTGTGCCTGTTTCATTCGTACCAGCCGTTTCGGAGATTAGCCGGAATAAACAGATAGACAGACAGACAAAAAGTTAAATATTGTTTTGTTTTTTGTTGTTGCGTGTACCGTTATCAAATGTATTTAGTTTAACGCTATTTTGACATGACAAATAGACACTTCAATTTAATTTATTTGCATGTATAGATTAACAAATGTGGAATCATAAAAAGTAACACCTACAAGCAAAAGCATCGCTCATGATACATGTTGTATTTTTATACAAAACATAATAATATACGCTCCGTTAGATCGTAAATCAGACAGCAGCATATTTCCTCGATCATGACCTTCTAAATCGCTTACTCGCACACAAACGATCTTGAAACATTATTTTTATCTTGCCGCCCTTTCAAACACCAGAACCGTTAACGGGCGAATAACTAAAACCCACAATAAAACAGAGAAAGCACTTAATACGCCACAAAGAGTTACAAGAACCAGATACGGCTGACAGCTGCTAATGATTCTTCTAAATAGAATTCATGAGAATTAACGTCTAGATTTAAATGTGGTGTATATTTATCTTTTTCAGGTCAGGTGGAAAGTGATCCGGATTCGCGACGAGCCAGTTCCAGGGGACTAATTCCTAGAGCAAAGATCAAAAGTGTCAAGATGACATTCGTTATTGTTTTCGGTTGGTATATTTAGACGATATAATGTATTTTAGTACGCTCTGTTTCTTTGATAGTTAGCTTTGGTTCTGTCGAGCCACGGACCGTGTTATGGCATTGTAATCTATTTTTGTAAGCGTATTAGAATTATTTAGATCTTGTAAATAATCTTTAGAAATAACTAATGCCATGCCTAGGTGTTAAAAATCTTTATTTATTTTTTCGAACCAATCAATCTTGGGATTAGCTTCCAATCTTATCAGATGTTCCTGAATATCAGTTTTTCCATGGAGCTACTCTTTATCTGACCTCCACAACCTAGTTGCTGGGTAACACGATAGCCCTTGCCTTTACCACTACTTGACAGATTTTTGGGCTTCTGACAGCCGGGATCAACAGCTTAGCCGGCTTTCCAAGGCTCGTAGTGGTCTCAATAAGTAACACATGGGCACTCATAAATGATTCAACTGTAGCAAGCCAATCGTTAATTGTTTCGAATCCAGTCAAGCTAAAATAATTTTAATGTTTCGTTAATAAAGTCTTAAACTACCATAACAATTTCGAACGCCAACATGATTAAATAATGAGCTACTCATTGATATTCGAAAAGTTTATAACGGCCTCATTAATATTTAATCAGGCAAATAATTCAAGCGGATAAAGTTCACATTGGTTGTTCAGTGAATTCGCGATATTAACCCAACTTTATCGTTTAATTGTTTTATTATAGTTTATATGTACTTACTGTTTTAATGAAAGCATTTCGCTTATAGTGTTAGTTAATTACCTTATGTTGCCTTTTGGTTTTACATCCTCCCTTATTAAATTAAACTTTTTTTTTATTGAATAAATTGGGTTATACTATGTATAGGAGTACTCCGTGTGGTATCAAACGTGAAGAATAGCACCATCCTATTTCTTTCCACGGGGGTCGTAAAAGGCGACTGAAGGACTAAATAGAGAATAGGCAGCAGTATTCTTTATACAATTTACCACCACACTGCGATCACCAACCCGCATGCCAAGCGTGGCGATTATAGTAACCCAAAGGGGGCCTTTGTGTGAAGCCTAAGTCCAGCAGTGGACGTCTTACGGCTGTAATGTTGATAATATACAGGTACTTTGCAAATTTATATATAGCTTAAAAATTATGTTACTGTAGTTTTTTTTGTGTGTTGAATATCATCAAATGACGTCTCCCGCTCTAGATGGAGCGAAAGGGCGAGTCAGACTTTTACTGACTAAAAACCACCCACACAGGTTTGACTCGCAATTGAAGGAACACGTTCCTTCAGTTGCCTATATGCCAAGGCCATGGTAACTCTTTCGAATAAATCTTGCGACCCTAGCAGGATTGTAGTATGTTGAGGTTTTGGAACGTGACCTGAAAGCTAGCTGACCCTTTACGTGATAGGTCACGTAAAGGGCCAGTTAAGTCAAGGATAAAATTCGTATTTTAAACCGACTTAAATAAAACAGAAAGAGGTTCTCGATTCGGTTGTATTTTTTAAATGTTTGTTAGCTCGGAACTGCATCATTTATGAACAAAAAAGCAAACGAAATTTATTTAAATTACCTACTTTTCGAACATCAAAATTCGATAAGACAGTTCCCCAAAAACGCTGGCCGTTCACCACTGCCTTGTGCTTTAGCTGCGAACAAGAAGTGGCGCAACAAACTCCCCAGCAGCACGGATCTCTGTTTACTTAGGTAAATGTGATTCTATATAATAGAATATAGGCTAAGTTATCGACATTACGAGACATAGATCGTTAAATTAAGTCTTTTGAAAACTGATTTGATAAATTCTCATTTTGTTCTTGACAGGGTAGAAACTTAGAGTTATCCCATATAAACTTGGTCAAGGTTTGTTTTGAAGTTAGCTTCAATAAAACGTTTCCACTTAATGTATGTTGATGTCATAATAACTTTCTGTCAGTGCTATTTACTCAGAACGTGAAGGTATACGAATTTCGGTTCAAATTAGTTTTATTTTTAATTAAAAAAAAATACATTTCATTGTTAGTTGCGGTACCTACCCCAAACAAAATTCGTATACCTCCACTTGCTCCGTCGTTGATTATTATTTTTGGAAAAAATAAGCAAATTCAGAGGCATAGTATACTGAATTTGTTTCCTTTCTTTTTACAGTATTCGTGCTCTGTTGGTCACCATACATCGTGTTCGATCTCCTACAAGTATATGACCACATACCACCGACGCAGAACAACTTGGCTATAGCCACCCTTATCCAGAGCCTCGCGCCATTAAACTCAGCAGCAAATCCTTTAATATGCTGCATGTTCTCCCCCCACATTTATACTAGCCTCAGGTATGTAAAGAAAAATAACTTATGATTTAAAAAAATTAAATACTTTCTAGATTTTTTATGGGATGTGTGGAGTTGGAGTTACATAGACAACACAAACCATTTATCTATGTATTTATTTATGGTATGGAAACACACATAGAGAAAGATTTAAACATGCTATGGCTGAGACATGTTTCTGTTTCTATATTGCACTTGTAGTACGATGGTGACAGCAATTACGCTTAGCCAAAGTACGTACTAAATAACGTGTATAAACCGTGACTCTACATTTGATTCAATTATGTATAATGTTTATCTTATCAACATCGCCTAATATTACTACTCAAACTTCAATATGAAACTGAACTTTTCTCGAAACAAACATTACACTACATATAAATTCATACTCAATTTCAGACGAGTAGCACCGTACAAGTGGGTATAACTTTGATTGCAGACGAGTTCCGCCTTACAAGTGGTTGTGGTGTAGCCGACGACACAAGAGACATGCGCGGGGTACCGTCCGCTCAAGATCCGACTCGACAGCCAACTCTGATCTGCTAAGTTCCACTCACCCAAAAAGGTCACATTCTGTTGCAACGGTAAATATTACTAACCCTTATTTCCTTGAGGAGAGCAGTGGTGGCCCTGTGGTGATCGCGACGCGAGTTGTACGTCGTGGGTTCGATCCCAAAAAGGCACTTTACTTTGTGTAATTATTTCATCACCACTGCTCTCAAAACGTGAAGGAAAGCATTATGAAATCGGCATGTCCTAGAACGAAAAATTTTAAGACTGGATTATGGCCCATTCTCTCTCAAGCGGAGGATTGTGTCCCAGCAGTGGGAACATTATAGGCTGTTTGTTTATTAGAAACTAGGTAACCCGACATACGTTACCGTGTCAAAACCTCTTCTCCGTGTCAATTTGAAAAGTTTCTAGGAAAGTTGTCAATTTCGGACTGAAACGAATATTTTAAAATAAAAATAAAACAGCCTAGTCGGTTGAGGTGTTCTCTTACCAACGAATAGCATTTAATTTTAATTATGTAGATGGATAGACGGGAACTACTTAAATCATTTTGCTTCCACAGTTACCGCCAATAATACTCTTAACACTCAACTGAAAACAAACTGCTGAATAAAATTCTGGCAATAGTGGTAGTTCTTGTTCTTATTTAGAAAGTATAAGTATTCATTGTTCTGTTATTAATTTATTGTACTAACACTGTTTTATTAAAAAAATAATCTATGTTACTCAAAATTATTCCAAACATTCGAAATAACATTATTTTTAATTCCCACTTTGCCTGCCAATTACTAATTTGGCACCCAACAGGGACCAAATTGCAAAATAGAAATCTAGCACTGTAAATTAATAGCTTTCATTTGAAAAGTTTTGGCGTTAATTGCTCTTTTAACACAGTAATTAATATTTGTATAAATCGCAAGGAAGTCGTCAGTAGAGTTACAATTATTGTTTTTTGAGTCCCACGCTGGGCGCCAAAATGATTATTGGCGCCCAGTGTGGGACGACTAAAACAAATAATAATTATTCACGTACAAGTGGCAGTTTTCAAGACGCAATATAAAATTATATATTCATATATTTACAGATTCTAAACCGAGGCCGTAGCAGTAGTCTGTCCCGGGCGCCGGTAGACACGCGCCGCACACAGCTGCTGGTGCTGGTGTCGGCGCGCGACTGACAGCGCGCCGTGCACGAGCACGCGCCCGTCCGTGACGTCATGCTCTAGCGCCAGTGCACGGCGTGTGCGCGACCACACGCCTGCAGTCTCTACAGGGCGAGTAGCTAACTCCCTGTACCATACGTAGTATTAGCACAGACTAAGAATTGAAGAAAAGTTACTTCACTTCTCATGTGCATTAGTGTTTCACGCATATAGTGTTGTATCCACATTGGTCGCTTAAAAGTCATGTGAAAGTATTTGTTCTTTGGTAAGTTATTTCTAAAGACCGAGGTATCAGTGTAGGAATTATCATAGTGATCTTTTGATTATAAAATTAATGATGTTAATGCATTTTTGACGTACGTTGACGAAATAAAATGTAGTTTGAAGCTCTAGGCAAGAATATACTTTACTTTTAAGTCGTTACAAAAAGAGTGTTTACTAGAAGAGTGATTCACTAAGATGGACATTAAAATGAGACTTATGTATTAGTGCATTAACACAACATTTTGATTTCTAAATATTTTTCACTCAAATTTATCATTTTCAGCTGTAAGTAATCAACAGTTGAAGTCTAGTCATACATTTTTAAACTATTTATTCCTATTTCAAATATTTATTTAAGTAAAGATCAACGCATTTATTTACATACTTCATCATTTATGCTAGCATTAAGTAACATTTTAAGAACAGTCGTTATGTTTGCCAAAAATATAAAAGGACTTCCGGAGTGAAATATATTCTAGAAGAAGTTTAAAGTAGTCTCAAAATATAATATTTTTAAATAAAAATAAATATGTCAGTTTCTTAAAACTTAATGATTGATAGGAGTGACTTAGGGTGAATTTCACCAATGAAACTAAACGCGATTAGCACAACTAAACTGAGTTCAAGAGCTAACAGCCCTTGTGTGTTATCATTAGATATCGGATATTCAGATGCATATTCACCTAAAGTTGAAATGTTGGAATACGCGTTTTTACCGTGTTTTGTGTGTTGTTTTAACCAATACCCTACACACATATGTATTTGCATCTGGGGTTAAACATTAATTTTTAATAAATATGATGATCCAAGAAACCCGGCTTTAATAAAAAATACGAAGCCGTTTCCGTGCTTTCACAGCTTAATTTTTTTAAATTACATTAGGTAAATATGCATCTGAATATCCGATCACTGGTTATCATTGTTGTGGAATTTGTAAGTCAGAGGAAAAGGGTTAAATATGTGGAGTATTCTATTATAATAAAAATGTTCATTAAATGTATATTGGGATGATAATTATGCTAAGAAATAAATGCCAAATTTGAATCGGATAGTCGTTAGATAAATAATTGAGAATATTATTTAAAGAGTGAACTGTAAGTATAAGGAACTGAAAAATAAATATATTGTAATGTTAAAGAATAATATATTTAAGTATAACAATTAGTACCCGTTTAAAATAAGTATTATCGAGATTTGTAAAATAAAAATAGTTATTATAATCCTGTAAATTTTAAAGAGGCTTTTATCAAATCGCGTAGTTAAATGTACAATTATTTTTGTACTGTGAATAAATTATTGTAAAGAATATTGTCTTAAAGTATATTATTAGAAAAGCTATTAAATGTCGTATCAGTGAATTTTATTGTTTTAGTACCCTGACAGTGTTTTATCTGCGAATTATTGATCAGATATGATACGCAATTTCGAGAAGAAAAATATCTAGGTACTGGTTTGACTCATATAACTTCGGTGACTACATGTTTTTGCCACTTAAAAATCTCAAATCAGTGAGATTGAGTGAGAAATCATCTGAAAAAAAAAAGATGTAGGTACCTTGTTGAGAACATACATCTCCAGGCATTCACTTCGTGACGGCCCTAGCCAATTTGTCCTGAAGCATTAAACAGTTACACGCTCTTTCCCTCCCTTCAGTTTGGTTGAATAATAAAGTACATGGTTAATTTAAATTAAAATGATCCAAACAATTTTGTTTTGTCTCTATGTGACTTGAGTATTTTATAACAGAAGAAGCTTATTTCAATTTTTATCTAGTATTACTTTGTTTACTATGAGTAACGCCATCTATGTTATTATATTTGAACTAATGTAGCCAGGTCCCACATGCGTTGACTTCAATCACGAAAACGAACAAAGCTTCCAGGCATTCAAAATAGCGCTGTTATCGTCGTGTTAGTTTTCAGTTGTTGATTTCTCAAAGCAAAAAAAAAAAACAAAAATAATAAGAAATCAGTTATAATATTTTGTAGAGATAGATGAGACTCTGAGAAAATTAATAATATTTCTAATTTCTAATTATAATTTGAACGAACCTAAACAAGAGTCCATAAAGGGTAAGTCGTGAGTTTTTTTTTTGGAATGGCATCTTGCTGGTGAACCTATGAGGTTGTCGGCAATTAATTGGACTTGCCTGTGGCTAAGGCCTCTAGTTAGGGCTTAAAAAACCTAAAACTAGAGTGACTACTCGCTAAGGGCACCCCCTGTGTGGTATGGCCCTCGGCTTAGGGCATCGCTGGTACAGGGCAGCAAGGGACGGGCTAGATCAGAATGATTATTATTATTTAGGGGCAAATTTAAAGCTACAGGCTCAGCGGCGCGGGTTGGCTCGAGCAAGGGTCGGGAAGTATAGTTGCGAGTCAAAAACGAATTCTATATTTACTTATCGTGTGTAAGGCCGCGACTAGTCTAGACTTCAGCACACAATTTAAAGACTGGATTAGATTGGAAAACGAACGAATAAAAATATTTTATACGACTGTAAAACTTTCCTCACACCAGTATTTGTTATGATATTTGATGATCATAAAATCTTTTAATGCTCGTATAGTTAGTTATTTTAATAAAATAGTCTGATTGAATACATTGTTTTTCTAAAAAATTGATAGTACGTCCGTGTAGTGGCGGACGTAAAAGAATAGCAACATCCCATTTCTTCTCGTGGGTGTCGCAGGTAACTAACTACCCTTAGTTAGTATTATAGAATGGGCAGCAGTGATCTCTATGCATTTTACTATCTTATTGCGATCGCCAACCCGCGTGCCAAGTGTGGCCATTATGGCAAAGCCCCTTAAATTTGAGAGGCCTCCCCAAATTTAAGAGGCTTTGCCATAATCGCCGTAAGATGTCCAGCAGTGGACATTTCGACTGTCCCAATTAACAATGTCGGTTATGCATTTTTACCAATATTCACTTTTTACATAAATAGAACCACAACAAAAAGATCTATCATACGTATTTTTTTTTTTTGATTTAAATCATGTTATTTAGCCCGTTTTAAAGATAATATTGTCGGTTGTCCACGCAACATTGTTAGTAGTAAAACAAACTTTGAACTGCTCTACTGAAAAGTAGTCTTTTTGCAGAACCGACATTGTTAATAGGGACCGTCGATTTTACGGCTGAAATTATGATTTAGTTACCTTGTATCTCACTGTTGTAAGTGTAAATTTTGCTCTATAGAAAATTCCTAGTGTTATGTCTTGGGCTAATCTAACCATGCTTAAGATTGAAAATTCGTGCAAAGGTGATTAGTGACATTGGTAGGTATTTTGGGTCGTTTGTCTTATGTTACGCCGTTGGGTTGCAAGGGGTCATTTGGGTAAAAGTAGAAGCTTTAGAGATGTCCGTGCGATAAGATTATGATTTGAAATTCATTGAATCCTGGGACCAAGTTGATAGGTTTATTTTTATTTATGCATCTATTGGATTGTTCGACGTATTTTCAGGATAGAGATTGTTTCAAATTAGTCTAGAATTAGTTTATTTTAAGTCACCTTAATTATAAACCATAACAAGAAATGTTCATCAACGGGAGTCTTGGGAAAGTTGATTGAAATTCACGCCCTATTCTCATACTATAGAATGGTAATTCTATAGTATTATTTATTTATATATGCTTACTGCTTTATGCTTTTTACTTTATACGTCACTTAGGCTATTGTGTATAGCACAAAGTGTGATCTGTCTCATGTAAGTTTGATATCAGTTCACAATTTGTTGCTTTCCCATTGACAAAATAGAAACTAGCGAAATATAATGCGTTAAAATTAAATTGTTGGTTGCAATTAACACTTTTTCAACAATTTACATTCTCGCGATATAAATTATAAACTCACGATGTTCATAATTAACGGGGACGCTACAATTCAAGAATGAATTAGAATTTTAAAAAGACAGTGAGTAAAAGCGTTAAATAAAAGCTGATATTGAATGATGACCAAAATAAAATGATTGTCAAACATATAAAATAAATTCATATAAACTCTTCGATGCGCGAAATCTAATGCAAATATCTTTCAAAGTAATAACTTACTTTAATTTAATTCTTCGCTATTTTCAGTCATATTCTTCTACTACTAAAGTTCATTTTCCAGGAACATAGATAATATAAATGCAAGTAGGTCAAAGCTCGAGGGAATTTTGATAGTGTGTGGGAGATACTATAAATAATAATATAAACAAATAAAGGATTAGGGGATCACGTTAAAAACACATCGTAAACTGAGACTAAAATTAAACAGAGGAGTTCGAAATATTTTATAGAGCGATGTCTAAAATGTGTAGTTATTTTGTGATCAAAGAATTATTATAGAACCATTGTTTTTTTTTTTGTGAAAATGGGATCTATCACTATCAAATAAATTGAAAGCATTTATTTCAATTAAACCATTTACAGGCACTTTTTTACTGTCAAACACTCGATCAGTTAGGTACTCGTAAAGTTGAAGCTCATTCCGAAATATAGATCTCAGTCGAGAAGTACGGTCAAGAAACTCCTAGGAAACTATCATGATATTACAAAACCTTCGGTTAATTATTCCTGTTGCTTATACAAGATGCAGTTTTGAACCTGCAAAACATTTCAGGAGGTTGTTATGAGACTCGTAAATAATCATATAACAATACGATACCAAGTCAATAATACTTTTTATTATAGATTTTTATATTTTATTGTTTTTCAGAATAACTCTCGGGCCTTGGATCTATGAAAGAAATGTCGGTTGCGTTTGTTTGTGTGTGAAAGCGCAGCTTAAGGACACGTACAGACTGGCCGCGTTTTAAAAAGTGAGTTCACACTTGCCGATTTCCGTAAATCAGAATAAAATGAAAAAAAAAAACAACAAATACCTGCTCATTTTATTGTTGATTCGGGTCGAGAATCACTAACATAATTACCTCCTGAAATGTTTTGCAGATCCAAAACTGCACCTTGTATATATGAGCATAGTGAAAAAAAAAATCAGCACTATCCAGCTCAACCATTTTGTAGAGAGCCGAATGATTCAACACGCGGGCTGTCATCAGTGAGACATTTGCACACAGTGACCATGTCATACTCTCAACTGCCACACTTTTTCAAGTCATCCTACTTCATAATAATACCATAAATGGATCCATGGTACTCACACCAAAAAAAAAAAAGGTTTCTAAACTATCATCAGGATCATCATCGACAGCCTATAATGTTCCCACTGCGAGACACAGGACCCCTCTCGGTAAGAGGGAGTGGGCTATAATCCACCACGAAGGCTCAGTGCGGGTTGGTAGATGTCACGTCTTCGAATTTTTGGTTGTAAGACATGCCGGTTTCCTCACGATGGTTTCCTTTACCGTTTTGAGAGCAGTGGTGATGAAATCTTTTACACGAAGTAAAGCGCCTTCTTGGGTTCGAACTCACGACCTACTACTAGTAAGTCGCGGCCGTTACCACTGAGCCACCACTGCTCATTCTAAATCATACAAAACTATAGTTCCAGTGAAATTATGAAGAATAATGTCAAGTAACTACTACATTACTATTACAGCAAGTTTTCGTAGACCTTGTGCTACGAAGCTACGAACGCTACGAAGTGATATGCTACGTAATTTAGACATCCAAAATAATTTAGATGTACTGGTCGTTCCGTGTAGTATACCTACATTCGTTCACACACATAAGACTAATTTATTCTATGCGCATCGCCACTCGCTAGGTGGCGGCACCAGCGACTGGGAATTCCAATTAGGAACGTAAATGTGTGAACAAAAATATCGAAGATATTTTTATTTCTACAGAGGACCGGTGAGGTGGCTTATGTTTTGAATGCCCATGGATGTTTTTACATTTTTTTTTTGGTTGTTTTTTATACCTACCAATAGCTAACTCAAAAGGCTTGTTAATGAAACTCAAAGAATTTACTTCAATTAATCCGATCAGAGGCACTTTAGAATTTTCCAGAACCGACTTACAGTTCAAAAGTGCCTCTGATTAATAATTCAGAAAGATGAAGATCGCAATCTAAGTAATAATTTTATTTGTCTGATAGTTTTGGCTAAAATATCAAGAGAGTAATTCTTTAAGGAAAGGAATATCACACTGGTGTATAATTCCAGTTTGTAATCAATATAACTAAACTAACACCTCGCGCTAAACCTCGCTAGCTTAATAGGTTTTAAAATTCTTACTAGAAAACTTACGAAACTTCAACCTAGGTAAAGTTGGCAATACTCTGCAAAGTTGTAAGGGCACTCAACTCTTGAGAATTTCAATTTAACTATTCACATATACTGTATTGGGGGCAAGAACGACGTGCGATGCGGGATTTTGTAGCGTCGATCGAGAGCAAGAGCGACGTACAGTCTGCTCCATGAGTATCTCATGAAAGTGTAAACAAACCCCTTTTTAACCGACTTCAAAAAAAGGAGAAGGTTATCAATTCGACTGTATTTTTTTTTGTTTGTTGCCTCATAGCTTTTGACTGGGTGAACCGATTTTGATGATTCTTTTTTTATTTAAAAGCTGGTGCTTTCCGAACAGTCCCATTTTAATTTAGTTCCATTCGTACAATGGAATCCGTGTGAAAACCATATAAGTCTTAAATTTGCATTAAGTATTTGCGCAACAAATGAACGAATAACGCGATTAGATTAGTGCGGGGTATCTACCATAACTAAAAAGTTAAAAATAAAAAACTTTTTACAGAAAATAGCAACCGACTTCCTAAAAAAAACACTACAAAGTGAAAAGGAACTTTAATTTCGGAAGTCGGTTGTTACTTTTTTGTAATTTTTTTTTTAACTTTTTACCATTAAAGAAACGTTTCTTTATGTCGCATACTTTTTCTAGCAGTTATTTTTTTAATTACATTATTTAATTATAATTTAAAACTCATATACAAAGTATTAAGGTAATAAAATTAACCTCAATTGTTTGATTTATACTTATGTTTTCAGATATGATTCTAACCACTCAATTTGTGCCACAACAAATTGTCATCCACAGGAACATTTCTGCTCCATTTGTTTATACACACATCAAAAGTGTCTAGGGATCAACATATATTTTTGCAATAACTTTTCTCCTGATTGATATTAATTAAAATTTTCTTTAAGGATTCATCAAATAAAGTGTTTTCGTTTGTCACAGTAACGATAAACCAAGTCACCTTTGCATTAATAAAGAAATTTGCCATTTTCCTAATAAAGGGATTTTTGACATTTGAACCACTAACACAAAAGTTCGAAAAAAAGACTGAAATAACAGTTTTCTTTAAAATTTTATTGGGTAACTTAAACAATTAATAATCCGTGTTTCTACCGCGAACACTAACAACACAAGAACATCGGTTTGGCATACTCAAAATGAGTTCATCCAAATCACGCTGTGGAATGGCCGCCCATGTTCGTTGCAACAACAAAAAAACCGGCCAAGTGCGAGTCGGACTCGCGCACCGAGGGTTCCGTACAAACCTGTAGGTATTCTCGGTTTATGCATAAGGTTTATGGTTATGAAAATAAATGTTTTTTTTTAATTTTTATATTTCAGCTGATTGAATGAACGGTAAATTGCGGTTTACGATTTATGATGTTTTTAAAAAAAAAACTACTTGCTCGATCTCGTTCAAACCAATTTTCGGTGGTAGATTATATGGTAATTTACATCATATATTTTTTTAAGTTTTATCATTCTCTTATTTTAGAAGTTACAGGGGGGGGGGGCACACATTTTACCACTTTGGAAGCGTCTCTCGCGCAAACTATTCAGTTTAGAAAAAAATAATATTAGAAACCTCAAGACCACACGTATGGGTTTGATGAAAAAAAAAATTTTTTGAGTTTCAGTTCTATGTATGGGGAACCCCAAAATTTATTGTTTTTTTTTCTATTTAAGTGTAAAAATCTTGATGCGGTTTACAGAATACATCTACTTACCAAGTTTCAACAGCGTAGCTCTTATAGTTTCGGAGAAAAGTGGCTGTGACATACGGACGGACAGACAGACAGACAGACAGACGGACAGACAGACATGACGAATCTATAAGGGTTCCGTTTTTTGCCATTTGGCAACGGAACCCTAAAAAGGTCTTCTTGCGACTGGATACCCTCCATATTCGGCAGAACTCTCCTCTGTAGCATATCCCATGCATGCTCAATCGGATTCAAGTCTGGCGACTGAGCAGGCCAGGGCAGGACATTGATGTTAGCTGCGGCGAGAGTCTGTCTTACAACTCTTGCGGTGTGCGGTCGTGCATTATCATGCATTAACTGAAATAAGGGACCGATTTGCACTTGTAGAGGAACGATGACGTCTGATACAATCGTCTCAGCATAAATTTGAGCGTTGAGGTTGCCTCTGATCCAAATCAACTCAGTTCTTCCGCCGATCCAAATACCCGCCCATACCATGATGGTTCCACCACTATAAGGATGGACTTCCTGGCAGGATTTTAATCGCTGTTGGCGTCCAGGGGTTCTCCAGTGTCGTATACGTCTTGTATCCGGTCTCATACCAAAACGAGACTCATCAGAAAAGCACACGAAACGCCATTGTTCTTCTGCCCAATTTCTGTGTTCAAGAGCCCATTGATATCGAATCCTACGATTGTGCATTGCTATAGGTGGTACCCGTAGCGGTCTTCGGGAATGAAGGTTCACTTCATGCAAGCGGTTTCTGACTGTTTGGTCGCTAATTAAGTTCCCTGAAGAGTGATGAAGCCTCACGGCTAACATCATGGCGGTTATTGTTGGAGCTCTTCGAGTTAAGATTTGAATGTATCGGTCTTGTCTCCGTGTGGTGCAGCGATACCGTCCTCCATGGCGCTCAGCCACGGTACCAGTGCTTCGGTAACGTGTCCAAAGTCGACTGATAACACTCTGACTTGTATTCAGAGCTATATTCTATCATTCCCACGGCTCTGAGCATTTCTTCCCTGCTTAAATGACGTCGCCGCTCCATAATAACGTTGGTTTTAATCAGTAGTAGGGAAACAGTAGCACTAATAATGTCTTCAATGCGTTGTATGTTTTTATAGGGAAAATATTGACAGCTGATTTTCATCTTTTACTCGAATTTGATTCACAGTTCCTGATTCAAATTATGAAATGCACAAAAAAGGATCCATATAAATTTATAAAATCATAAATTTATTACAAAGCCACATCTCAATCTCAAGAAATCCACATAAAATGCTTGATCCCTAGACACTTTTGATGTGTGTATTTCCGTTAGATACTTTGGGAACAGACTGTAGATACGACATGAGATTCTATCGCATCGTCGCATCGGTCGTGTCGCATCGCATCGTGCAAGCTAAGCGTTCAACCGGTGACAACTTTAGAGGTGTCCGTATAATAAGATGGTTCGAAATGCATCGAATTTTTGGACCAAGTGATAGGGTTATTTTTATTTATGCATCTATTGGAATGTTTGAAACATTTGCGGGCTAGAGATTCCTTCAAATTAATATAGAACTGGAAGAAAATTTATATTTAAAGTCACATTATTTATAAGCCATAACTAGGAATGTTCATCGACGAGAGTGTTGGGAAAGGTGGATCCAAGTGTGTATGTGTGTGCATGCATTTGTGTGAATGTGAATAACATGCAGTAGTTTATAACTGTGTAGTTTTGAGTATTTTGTATATGACCTATGCAAATGTCCTGGAGATCTGGTAACATCGTGTGACGGATCGATGAGCTCTCTATAATAGGGTTGAGATACACGATGACTGATGTTTGCAAGCCGTCTGTTGGGACAGGTCAACTCAAAGTTGAAATGACTCATTCCTCAAAATGCCCTATCAAATCCAAATATTGAAGTGTAAAAGTATAACACTGACATACACAGACCCTATGGAGTGTAAATTTATGTCAGTAGACACTTACACGTCAATATTTGGATTTATAAATTACCTAAAGTAATTAATTTGAGCCTATTTATAAATTTTTCTGAAGTACTACTAGTGAAAAAATCTGTATCTCTCGCAAAATTATCAACTCTTAACAACCTAAATTCCTTCCTATTTTATTACCAAAATTTCTCCAACCTTCGACATTTATGCATTTACGAATAAGTTTGTACAGTTGAAGTTAGTAAGTTTCATGCTACGTACTAGAATCTAAGTTTATTGCCTAAGTTGCAGTCAGACACCAATATCGCTGTTTAATATATTATTCGAGTAAGTGGACGCAAAATCGACAGTCCCTAGGACGATATGTGTGCAGTTTGGCAGTTCTATTCACAATGAAGGCGAATATTTTTGGAAGTTCTTCAGATAAGCGTTGTCGAATTCAACGGAATATTCGGTTAAATTATGAGTTCGCTATTTAAATATTTTGTTGAATTCGACTAAAAGTTTTGTACATTTGAGGGTTCGCAAAGAATAATACTAGGCTAAAGCTTTTGCCCGCGACTTCGTCCGCGTTAAATTTTTGCTCTTCTGACCCTTCCCGTCACATTAAATTGCCTGCCAGTTGAAGTCCATTTTCTGTTGCTACTCCGCTACATTTCATTGTAACGTGATGTTATATAGCCTATAGCCTTTCTCAATAAATAGGCTACCCAACACAAAAAGTATTTTCAATTGGAATCGGTTGTTCCTGAGATTACCGCGTTTAACCAAACAAATAAACGAACTCTTCAGCTTTATAATATTAGTGTAAATTAGACACTTACAAAGCTGCTTTCTGTTTCAACAATTATCTCGTCATCTAAAATGTAATTCGTAAATTGTGCCCATGTAAAGTTTCTCTCCCAGGCAAATGACAGCGGAGCCAACCCTCAGACTACAAGTAATCTATTTCAAATGGAGGCCGGACTAGGTCATTAGTACGCCTGTCGGTTATGTATTAGATAAAACTTAATTGTAACGAGTTGGTTCACTTAATTGGTATTAGATATGAGGTAGGTTTTGATCTGAATTTACTGGTGCTTAGAAGTTATTAGGAGTTTCAGGTATCATTAACGTTACATAAGTCTTAAGCCTTCAGGTTGTAGGTTCGACCCATATACGCGTTTTACGTGTTAATAATTTCATCTTCGTGGGGAAACCGGCATGTTTTAGAATCAAAAATACTAAGGTTGGTGGAAAACGGCCCACTCATTCTCACCAAGAGGCGATCTATGGGCCAAGCGTGAGAACATTATAGTGGTTTTCTAAAACAAAAAAGCATGACTCTAAAAAGTTATTAATGGTTCACAAAATGAAACATTAAGAATCACCGTTTGAGTACTGATTTTCGTAAAATACGGACCCTTACTTGAACTAGATAATACTTTAAAGAACAAATCAAAATAACGAAACCTAAAAAATTCAAGAAATGTTTCCACAAAAATTATTTCGTGAGCAATTTTGTGCTTAATTGTATCGGGTTATACAGAGATTTAATAATAATTTATTGCATTGCAATCAAACGCACTGGTTCAATCTAAAATATTGGCCGAACCCCGGTCAAATAGGGGAAAACCAATAAATAACTTCGCCAACATTTTGCTGTAACGGTCACATTTCAGACAAATGTGTCCATAATAAGATTTATAGCGATACTTTTGAGGATCGTGGACCAATACGGAGTAGTGGGAAAATCTCGGAGCCCACGATATCTGGGAGGTTAAACATTAATTTTTCACTGGCTTTTGCTTGCGGATTAGCCCACGTGGAGGCCGTTATGCTTTCACTCTAAAACAGCAGAGTGGATTTGAATGAAATTTGGTACACAGATAAACCATGACTTGGATAAAATCATAGGGTACTTTCATCCTGAATAGTAGACGAAATTACATGTAACAGCTAGTCTTATAAAAAGCAACAGTTACTGACTGACAGATCTATCAACACACAGCTCAAACCGCTGAACGGATTGCACTGATATTTGATACGCAGATAGTTATTATGACGTAGTGATCCGCTGAGAAAGAATTTTCCAAAATTCCCTCTCTAAGGGTTTGAAACGGGACCAAGGTTTGAATGGAGAAATAAGGTTAGATAAACGTTTTTATTCCAAACTTCACAGAAATGATTCTTTTAATTTGTATATATCGTTTATTTATAAAAAGGGAACATTTACAAAGTAACTTAATAATTAATTAAACGATGGGTTTTTCAAACATTTTAATGTTTCCCTTTACGATAAATATCAATGGCTGACTGGCTGAAATTGAATAAGATGTTTTGTTTTCCATGCGTACTCTTCTTAGATTCTAGTAGTCTATGGAATAAAGCGGGTTTTACAGACATTAATAATCTGACGAATTCATCAAAAAAACATATACAGAATATGAATATGAAAAGCATATTCGTAGCTGTTTAGATTTACATGACTTCGGGAATAGTAGGATAGAACCATTTTTCACTAATTCGCATGAAGCTCATAATAGGAAAGTAGGTCGAAATAGGAATTTAATGAAACGGTTTATTAACACCGTTATTTTGTTAGGTAAACAAGAAGTAGCTTTTCACGGCCACGATGAACGTCACAATTCTTATAAACGCGGGAACTACATATATTGAAACCTTGTTATATCTGAGCAAGTATGACACCGTAATGGACTATGTATCGTTGTAGTAATAAGTTAGTTGAAGCTCATATATTCAATTTAGTACTTAGCCGTTCTCTTGAAAATATTTTAATTTTATTTTAAACGGTCCAACCTTTTGAAGGAAATAGCTGACCGCCGTATGCCCGGTGTATCAGAAACCCGTTGGCTAATTCGATGATAGATAACCCGGAATCTTGGGATAGTGAATGTCTTTCCTTGGCAGAATGTTTCCTCAGTAAGTTAGAAAACAGGCACTTTTGTTTTTTTTTTGCATGTTTTATCAGACATTTTTCAAAAAACCGACGATCTTTTTAATTTATTGCAGTCAAAACAGATCGCTATCGAAGTGGCAAACCGCGAAATAGATTTATTCAATAGTTGGCTTGCAAATGATTTTATAAATAATTTTGATTTTATTTATGACAGCGTCCAGGAATTCCATGAGCCGCCGCGACAGCGTAGACGACTAAATATAGAATTAGACACTAGAACTCTGTATCGGCGTCTTTTCATTGAAATAATTGACAATGTTAAGACACAAATACAACACAGGTACCAATCACTTTCTCAAATGAGTTTCTTAATTTACTTAATAAATCTAAGTGTAGTTTTTATAGTAGATCATTTCCAGGTGAGACAATATCTTCTCTGCTTTTAAAATTTCTGCAAATATTTGCGTTCACTGCTTTAAAGAACGAGTTGAAAGTCTTATACACACCTCTGTCTTTGAACAAACTAAATTTTTTCGAGCTTTATCTCAATTTTCAAAATTCATTATTGTGTGACACTTTTCCACAAATTACAACATTATGTAGTATATTTTTGATACTTCCCGTTACAGTGGCATCCGCGGAGAGGTCGTTTTCGGCTTTGAAGTGAATTCATACGTACATGCGTAATTCTCAAAAACAAGAACGATTATCTGATCTAGCCATTTATCTATAGAAAAAAAAAATTGCTAAAAATTAAGAATCATCCCGGCTTTTATGATAATGTCTTAGCGCACTTTGTACTAAAGAATAGACGAATAGCTTTCGAGTATAAGTAGTATTATAAGTAGAATAAGTCAGTAGTCTTGTAGTTAAGTAGTTTTTTCTAGTAGACATCATACGTCAACGTCATCACACTGATCACACCACAAACGGTTTTTTTCAAAGCCACTTTTACTATACTTGCAAGGCACTGTTTCAATCACCAGTACTTACTCGTATAGTAAAGGTGGACTGAAGACTGAAGCCAGGAAATCAGTCACAGATTTTAAGTAACTGGACTACGTGCGCCACGTCCGGCCTAGGTAAGCATTTTTTTTGCTCCGGCTTACCTCTCTAAAAATCACCCTTCGCCACTACCAAGGGGTATCGTATTACCCAGTACCTGGGTTGTGGTGGTCAGATAGGCAGTTGATCCATGTAAAATACTGGTAGTCAGTTGCATTCGGACTGGAGGCCGACCCCAACATAGTTGGGAAAAGGTTAGGCAGATCAAGATCCTCTTGTGATAATTCGCCGACATCGTCGCAAGCCGACATCGTCCGAAAGCTAGTATTATTATAAAGCTGAAGAATTTGTTTGATTGAACGTACTAATCTCAGGAACAACGTTTAGTGTTAGATAGCACATTTATCGAGGAAGACTATAGACTATATAACATCACGCTAGGACCAATAGGAGCCAAGCAAGAAGCAAAGTCACGAATAAAAAGACCTTGTACGGGCAGGCGATTCAATGTGACGGGGAGGATCGGGGCAGCAAGTAATTTAACGCGGTCGAAGTCGTGAGTAGAAGTTAGTTTGAAATAGAATGAAACTTGAATTAATCAAACATCTTTATTAAAATACCATTATAGGGTAATAATGTCAAAAATATAGAGCACGCTTGTTTCGGTCTTACAATTTTAATACGTTTTAATCAAGATAGATGAATGTACGGGCGAGATATTACGTGCGGATCAACCAATAAGCCGCTTATTATCTATTATAATCATTGTTTTCCAAAATCGTTGTTGTTCTGTTACGCTTGCAGTCTACTGAATACTTCATCTCAGGGAACTGGCTTATTGGTATGCAGGGTGAGTCTGGAGATATCCTCAAATATCCATTTTTACATGCACATTCTTTTTCGCATGGTATACTGATATCACAACTCGTGCCATCTCGGAATCAATGATATATAATTAAAGCAATACCGAGTGCCGATCACAGCTTTATATGGGGAAATAAAGTCAAACTTTGAGAAGTGTGACTCATCAAAAATTCCATATCATTACGTCATAATAATATACATTTATGTGCGACTAGAAATCGAGCACGGCTCAGAGTTATACTAGGAACGAAACCATAGCGACTTCTAATTTGGTCCGTAACGCCATCTATCGAGTGGAGGATAAAACCTTTATGTTCTCTTGGAAAACGAATGTTGTAGTTCTTTTTGAGGTTTCGTCTAAGTATTGCCCGCATTTAGGACGAAAAATAAAAATAACGAAAAAAAATGATAGCTTTTTGAAAAAAAAGTCTAATATTGGGATTTTCCTACAGGAATTTTTCACTCTAAGGCTCGCCAATGATCACTTCACATTTACTTGCAAAAACGTTTACGTACTTATCTTTACTTGTTTCGGTCAATTAGCATAATAATGTCACTCCTGGATGTGTCCTAGCTTTTTTGAGAAGGTTTGTACTGTCAATTAATTGATGTACAATACAATATATTATTGATTACTAGCTTCCGCCGCATACTAGCCCGCAACTTCATCCGCGTTAAATTTCTTGTTCCTTCATTTTTCATTACAGCTCCGCTCTTCTTGGTTGAAGCGTGATGTTATATAGCCTATAGCCTTTCTCGATACATAGACTACCCAACATAAAAAAAAAAACAATTCAGACCAATAGTTCCTGAGATTAGCGCGTTCAATCCAACAAACAAACAAACTCTTCAGCTTTATAATAATAATATTATAAAGCTGAAGAGTTCTATACTAGTACCTATCCTCCTATCGAGTATCTATACTTATATATAAATATAAGTATAGATTTTAGTTTTGTTGTAAATAAAAATATGTTACCTACAATATTGAGGTATGACACCCGATGTGGATCCCGCACTAGGATACCCTGTGTTGCAGAATCCAGTCTCTTTCGACGAATAATATGCATTTATAGTAAACAAAAGCAACGGTTTAATGTTATTTACTAAAATTGCAGGCTAAAAGGTAACCGAAAGGATGTGTGCATGTGATGAGTGTATGTACCAGTATGTGATATGTTTGTTTTAAGTACCATCCGAGGACGAGCGTGCGACGCGACGTGCGAATACACAAGACACGACTGAGGACCTTTTCGAGAGTCCTCGGTTTGACTTGACCAAAGAATCTACAAGCGATTTTGAGTCTTTCATACATTCCACCATTTTACCGTTCTAGATAGGTAGATGTTTTCGTTACCTTCGTGTTTAAAGGAGTTGGTAGATAGTCTCTCCATACTTGTCATTCCAGTCGTATAACTAAATCAGTTTAAATATGGTAATATTGGTAACTTTAAAGTGAAATTGAAGAAGTAGAGTTACTTATCTACTTGTTTTAGAATTTTCATAACTCATTCGGGAAAATCAAAACATTCTGCGTCGCTGTAGGGGCAGCTCGAACGGGATTCTGAGCGTGTTGTCCGAGCGGTGGGATTCACCTTTCTTGCGGAGATGGCTACAGCTGCATGCCAGCGCCTGCACATATATGTATATATTTTTGACTTTGGTATCATTATTACTTTTTTGAGGACGTTTTGTGACATTTTATTTATGACTTTTTTAAACATTTGTATTTGACTTATAATTCTAAATTCAATTTCTGTATTTATTTTGTATGTCTATTAATCTGTAAGTTATAGTATGTATAATAACATGTATAGTGCAAGCATGGTTAATATGTCCTTTTTAATTTTTATATGGGTTGAAGACCTGAAATAAATGAATTAAATTAAAACAATTAAATTATTCTGACTACTTTGTGTTCTTTGATTTATGAACACAAAATCGCCAGAATGCTTTTCTTTGAACATGCGTTTTCCCTAGGAATTCTTTCTTGCAACTCTTTGACCAGCGCGCAGCGCCTCAATTGAAACACTAGTCACAATATTAAGTATTTTGAAAGATATTTGATCTGAGGGAAAATTAACGTAACTTTAAGAACGTTCACAGACTGATCTCAGTCCAAATCTGTCGAATTTCCATAATTTTTTGACAAGTTTCTGACATTTGATTGTTGCCAGGATGAGTCAGCGACTTGGTTTTTAATGTTTTTAATTACCAAGTCAACTGCCGTAGCTGTCAAACGTCAAAATTTTAAAGTTCGCCAACAGCCTTGACGAGATCATGTCTCTTTTCGGACCACTTGTGGTTAAGCCCCAATTTCTCGATATTTTACTATGCTGAAACCCATATAATATTGTGACTGTTTCGTAATGTGTACAAGTTTTCCTATTCGGTGTATGAAATTTATGTAATTTGGTTCAGAATAAAACGAGTATCATTCAAATTAAAAACGAGTTTTATTAATTTCGTTCCATTTAGTTTTTCATTTAGTTTTAGTAAAATACATATTTTAATATCAAAATCATTTAATTTTAATCACTATTACACTACAACAACGATAACATAACAAGCACAGTACACTAAGCAGTCAAATCATATACAAAAGACGATAATCTTATCGCGACTCAAGTGGCCGCTTAACATTATAACACAACTTCAACATTCATTCATCTTTTTTTTTGTTGTCATAAACATGTCATAGTTTGATAAATGTGTGTATATTTAGTTAGTTCAAGAGTGTCGCTCCCTAAGAAATACCTATTTACAAAGTGTTCACAATGAACAGAAGTCGTAAATATTTCCTGTTAAGAGAATTGGTTTTCAGGTTCTGCTGACATAGCATGATATAGTACACTCTCCCGTATGTTTAGGCGTCAGCTGGAATTTAGACCATCTGGCTAGGAAAGATCTGATAAGAAAGCGGACATAAAGTCAACATTAAAAAAAAAATGTATGGGCATTTTGACAAGTTTTTGACATTTGATGGCACTGAGATGAGACTGCGAAGAATGAAAAGATCAGAAGGTCTATTCACATAAATAAAAACGATGAGAATCTACTCAACGTTTTTAATTATGTGAATTGGCCTTCTGATCTTTTAATTCTTTATTTACCATGGATTAAACAAATATGATTCAAAATGTTAATAAAGCAATGAATGTTGTTGAATTGTCTAAATTAAAGACTTCTTCATAATATACTTTGGAAGTATGAGAAACAAGGTGAAATGCTCACTCAACCTCCACAGAAAAGAGAGGTTCCTCAGACGGGTGTTGCGTCTAGTGGGCAACTGCCTGACGACTGATATCAGGACGTATCTACAACATTTTGCAATGGGCAATTAGGTCCATGTAAATCTGACCCCTTAATTTTCAAAAGTGCCTGAAATTGGTTTATCTATACTAATATTATAAAGCTGAAGAGTTTGTTTGTTTGTTTGATTGATTTTTTTTTTTGTGCTGAGTAGTTTATTTATTGAGGAAGGCTATAGGCTATATAACATTAAGATACAACCAAAAGGAGCGGAGCAGTAATGAAAAATGTTGCAAAAACGGGGAAATCGTACGGGTAGGTGATTCGACACGACGGGAAGGGTCGGAGAAACAAGAAATTTAACGGGGACGAAGTCGCGGGTAGAAGCTAGTTTGCAATAAATACTGTGAGTTTTTGAATACTGTGCTACCAATTAAAAATCTAATCGTTGCACATACAGTCCCTACGTTTTCAAATCAAAATGAAAATGCCATACAAAATCAATTAAGGCAAGTTTGTATGAAAAAGTGTCAACAACCAATCAAATACAACAGCCCAATATCACGATTTAACCTAATCCAAGGCCACTTATACGAAAAAAAAAGAAAAAGCTTTTTACGGCAAAAGAATTAATCAAATCGTTTTATTGCCTTCGTCTATATCAAACAGAAAAAAAAACCTTTTGTAATTGTGATACAAAAAACCCAAAAAACAAAGCACAAATATCTGACGAATCCTTTTATGTCCTGAACTCAAATCCATCGATCGCTATGAGAAACATTCAATCAGTACCAATGTATGATACTGAAAACATTCCTTTACAGATATCGAAATCTAAAGGGTTAAGTTTCTTGTGAAACACAATACTGCGCTCCAAAACAAAGATAGCTGACATGGCTTAAAAGTCTGCCCGACTTAAATGGGACTGGGCAGGACATGTTTGCCGGATGCCAAATAAACTGTGAGCCCAAGTAGGACAGAACTGGTGCCCTGAGACAGTGAGGCGGGGTCGCGGCAGGCCACGTAGGAGATGGCGAAACGAGCTGGACAGATTCCATGGAAACTGGAAGGAGGACACACGAGCTCGCAAAAGATGGAAGAAGTGGAGGGAGGCCTTTGACCAGGGATGGGACAGTGGAGGCTATCAAAAAAAAAGTTTCTTGCAGACTTTTTTTCATGAGAACTTGTTTCTTCTAAAGAGAAATTGCCCATTCTAAAGCGTAGTACGCTTTAATGCAATGCAATTAGCTATGTCTTTGTGACGAAATTACCCTTTTTTTTTCAGGATTGGAAATCATCAAATGACTTCTCCCGCTCTGGGCGGAGCGGGAGGCCGTGTCAGACTTTTACTGACTAAAACCCACCCGTGTTCCATCAGTTGCCCATGTGCCAGGGTCACGGTATCTCTTTCGAACAATCACGCGACCCCGGCAGGCATCGGTCCTAGTAGACCCCTACACTGCTGCTGACATCTCTTTGAGGCGCGCGTGGAACACTACGCGCCGTCGACCCGAGCCTTACCGGGCGGCGAGCTACCCATTGCTCGCCACCCACAAGCTCGCGCCTACGGTGACCGGGAGTCCGCTATGGACTCCCGACGCCCGGGGCGTCTCCTCCTGCGGCGGCTAGGGACGTGAGGGCGCAGAGACTGCCACTCCCTCACGCGCCCCGCCTCCTCCTTCGCGAGCATTACTGCTTCGCAGAAGGAGGTGACGGCTTCCTATTCCCTCTCGCTCCGTACCATGGCTCGCACCAGGGCCGGACGCGAGAGGTCGCTGCCAACGGAATGACCCTTGACAATTCAAAATTGTCTGTGATGGTTTAATTGAAATAATTGCTTTGTTTCGAATTTATTAATTTCAAATAAAGAGGGGGTTATTGTAAAGCAATAACAGTCGCTCGGGACGACCGATCAGTTTAAGCTACGCTTGCCGTGGTAGGTCCATGTATGGGTGACCATTTATACATACTAAGCCTTTGGGTCCCGGTTATCATTCGTAGAACTTTGACAGTCGCTAAATGTCGTCAGAGCCCCGAAAGTCAGACAACCAGTTTTACCAAGGGGTATTGTATCAGTTACTGGGTTGTGAAGGTCAGATAGGCAGGCGCTACGTATAAGATGCTAGTATTGACTGGAAGCCGACTCTAATATAGTTGGGAAAAAGCCGGATGATGGTAATTTCAAGTGCAAGAAGCTGGACGAAGAATTAGATCGTTGAACTGACTGTCATTATGATACCAATGGTGAGGCGATAAAGTTTTATGTTATCGTGTTTTCTATTGTTCCATGTTATGGCACTCTAATAAAGAGGTCCAATGCTTTGTTGTATCAGTAATATAGAAACCCCTTAGTATTTGAAGGGAACAGGGTAACATGATCAAGATTAGTGAGTTATTTTAACGATTTCTCCTATTCGCCCGAATGATTAAAGTTACAATTTACACCAAGATACGTAAGTAGAATATGTATAGTTAGGTACCTAATGGAATGTAAAAAATATTTTCTGTATAACATGGATGTCGAACACAAAATAACTTCTAAATACATCGCGAAGCAGAAAATATTACTTAGGCGGAAAAATAATGTTTTACTCTTTTACAATTTTATCTCCGAGTATAAATCAAAGAAATCTAAACAAATACCAAAACGTTTTTATATAAATAGAAAAGTTATAAACTGATCAAATGTAGCAAGAAACCGTTTCCAACTGAGATACAGCGATTGAAAGTAACGATATTGGAATACAGAAAATGTGAATGGAAATTGTCAGTAGCGTAATTCAAGATGGCGGCCGGTCGTATTTACAGACCAAGTCGGTCCTTCAAACGTTTAGATAAAAAACATCGTGTGATGGGATTACGACTTAAAGGCTGTTTGAGTGAAATTATTATGTTTTAATTCGTACAAAAGTTCTCGGTGGTAACCGAGGAAAAAAATCACACCTAGTAAGGTGTGATTTTTTTTTGTGGAAGGGAAATCATCAAATGACGTCTCCCGCTCTGGGTGGAGCGGAAGGGCGTGTCAGACTTTTACTGACTAAGGCCACGGTACCTTTTTCGAACTAATCTCGCGACCCTGGCAGGTACTAGGTGTGATGAAAATGATTTCCATCTCTTTGAAAAGGTATTTGATTAAATCTTATAGTCATATTTTTCCAAGTAAAAAGGGTATTTATAACACTAAAAGAAATTGTAATTCACACAAGCTCTTTCAGTTCGTATTCCTTTGGACTCGGAGGGTATACCTATGGGACCTACGGAATGACTCTTAATGTGACCACAGAACAGTTATAGTATCCTCGACTCAGGAAGTGACGGGCGCTTTAGCTGTGGTAAACAAGTGTTTAAACACGCTATGAATGTGTGCGGGATAAGCTTCGTCATTGTCTCGGACGGTAACGAGGGCTCCCGCTGTTACATTTTTAGTGCTAACACTAGCTTTTGCCCGCGGCTTCACCTGCGTGGATGTCGGAAATTAACGCAGGTATTTTTCTAAAATAAAATAATTTTTCTAACAAACAAATGTAGCCTAACTTACTCCTTATTACATCAGCTACCTGCCAATAAAAGTCCCGTCAAAATCAGTCCAGTCATTTCAGAGATTAGCCGGAACAAACAGACAGGCAGACAAAAGTTTAAAAAAATGATTTTTTGGTGTAAGTACCGTATTTACTTTCATAAGCATTTAGTGAAAAGCTGTTAATTTGAAATTACAAACAGACACTTCAGTTTCATTTATTTGTATCTATAGATTAATTTTAAATTTCATACAAGTATTATTGTTACTCCGCCTATGGGCATTTAGTGTCCCTTAACCCTTTATTAGGCAGAGAAAGCTAGACATGGTATAGTAATAAATTCTTAGAATGTTAATAATGAAATTTTTAAGTATTTTTTCAAATTGAGAATTTGATGAGATATTTGCGGAAATGTACCTATAATACCTATATTATGTTATCAAAAAAAATTAAAAATTAGATCGTTTTCAACAATACACTTGAATAAAACAAATAATTTTATTGGTGGCATGTATACTGCCTCTACCTTAAAAGGGTTAAAATGTACATTAAGAAACTACTCATCATTTCAGTTCGAGATTGAATCCCAGTCTGAACTGTACTAAGAAATCGTTGCGAGTACTATTTATATCGGAAACAAATAATATAGATATAATAAAAATAACAGTAAATAAAGAGAAGTTAGTATTGGCATTTAGTCTCCTATTTTGAACTCTCTCAATCGGCCAATAATTAAAGATAATTGTATAATTGTAGACGGCAATGACTGAAAGTTATGAGCAATTAGGAAAATCTCATCGTATTTAAAAATTATGTTCTTTCTAGTTGTAGGTATATTTTTCGTAATAGAGTTTGTACGTCTTTACGTAAGATTTTAATGACTTTAATTTAGGTATATGCTCACGATGAATTTATTTCCGAATTTAATGGTTGGTACTTCAACTTGAAAGTTATCATTAAACTGTAAATTCAAAAGAATACAAAGTCAGATGAGCGAAGCAAGCCCATGTAATAAAACTTTATTTCAATTGCATAATTTACAAGAAGTTGTAAAAATTTGTACTTGCAAAATCTGCTTATAACCTCATGGAATGTAAGCTTCTTTATTCTCTTACACAAAAATGGACCCTTACCACTGACCTCTATCTAATACGCTGGACTGGCTACCGCTATCAATTTATTGTGCCTATTTGAAAATCGCCATTTTGGCGCTGACGGCAGCAGTGAGGGGGAATGGAACTAATACTAGTGATGTACAACAAATGGTTTGTTATCGATAAAAACTTCTCTGATATCGACTACAATGATAGAAATATTACCAACGCTATTTTTGTTACTATTTTCTATAAATTAAATTGGTTTAGATAATTATTAACATGTAACATTCGTGTTGTCTTCTAAACGTAATGTTTTTAAAACGTGGAATACGTTTTATAACATAAAATACGTTAGGATTTACTAAAATCATAGATAATTAATTTAAAACAAGTAATATAGGCATATATTTTGTTACTAAAACACAAATAAAAAGACATGTCTGCACTAGTTGAGTACCTAACTAAACCAATGAACTATAGATAGTCGTAATAAACAGATATTTTACATATAAAACATAACTTGAAATAGCAGTATATAGTACTGTTTATGGACTGTAATTCATAATAAGTTGACCCCTTCCTTGTTCTCCTTAGGGC
This sequence comes from Aporophyla lueneburgensis, assembly GCA_932294355.1. NCBI lineage: Eukaryota > Metazoa > Arthropoda > Insecta > Lepidoptera > Noctuidae > Aporophyla > Aporophyla lueneburgensis. The sequence goes on from OW028740.1 coordinate 26,911,508, forward strand.
AGATTTTAGCAACGTCAGATATCTTTTATCCTGGGAATTAAATCGACGTTTGACAGTTTCAGTACGAATGAACTGTCAAAAATTCAAAATGTATTCTCTGGATATGACTTATTCTAGGTATAAAAGTTTGGTGAAATTCGCCCTTTAACGGATAAAAGTTAACTATCGGATCAATAAATAATAAAATTCTGTAAAATAGTAAATTAAGTACCTCTAATTGTCTTATCGTGCACTCTTTAAAGGAAGGGATTATCTTTTACTAGTCAGATACCGTATGTCGCCATGTGGTACGAGACACAATAAATTTTTATTAGGTCTGTAATTACGGTAATTAACTTGTAACAACTTAATTACCGCAGGGGAGGGGGACAGGGAAATAAAAAAGCATTCTGAAATCACATATTTTATTAAATTAAAACTTACTGTCGAGCCCATATTATTTGCCGAGTCAAAAAATGTCTAACCTTCTCTCCAGTTATTAATAAAGAATATTTTTTTGACACTAATAAGATTGCAAATGGCCGTTGTTTGTTGTATTTGAGCTAAGCGTCTCTGCGAAATAAAAAGTTTTCCAATGCATTGTTTGGAAGTCTCATTAATATTAGAGTCGGGTATTGCCCAAAATATATGTAAAAATTCACCTAACTCGGTTTGTAACGAGGATGGATCATCGTCGTCAAGGCGGTATTTCTTCGTAGTACGCATATTTTCAGCATTCGTAAAATCATCAACATTAAATTTATTTATTTTAGCACGCTTTGCACTAGAATTAGTTAATATGGATACATTATTGTCCTGAACGTTGCCGGTAGAAGTTTTTATTTCGTGATGGATTAATAACTGTTTAATTAAAACTTACTGTCGAGCCCATATTATTTGCCGAGTCAAAAAATGTCTAACCTTCTCTCCAGTTATTAATAAAGAATATTTTTTTGTTTCTGCGAACAAACGGATGTTTACATATTTAGTTATTATTTCTTTTAAAAGAATATTTAAATGACTGTGAAAAATGTCTGAGACATAACTATCTCTAAAATGATCTTCTAGCTCAGGAAACAGTTCATTTGTTTTTGTTAAGAGGTTCCTTATTACCTTTGCAGTGAGTACTGCAGGAAAATTCAACTCTATAGGTGGTTTATTTTTATTATATTTACATGCTTGTCGGAATAATGATTTCACCATAAAACAAATATTGACTACACTCACAGAGGGCACAGTTAAACCACCTCTCTGCTTTTGGATAATAAGTGCTACCCCATTTCTCCTATTTGACACTGCATCTAGTGGTACAGCTTCACAGGCCATTAAACATTCATCACATTTAATTTTTTTTCGAATCGATCGAATTACAAAACCTGCAATATAGCCAATGCATTGTTTGGAAGTCTCATTAATATTAGAGTCGGGTATAGCCCAAAATATATGTAAAAATTCACCTAACTCGGTTTGTAACGAGGATGGATCATCGTCGTCAAGGCGGTATTTCTTCGTAGTACGCATATTTTCAGCATTCATCACATACCAGTTTTCTTTTTTTTAAATCAGCAATTACAGATCTTAAAGTAGACACGGTAATTTTCATACGTTTCACATTTTGAGACAATACTTTAATTCGGGCTTGTGACATTTTCAAGGCTCTTTGACCCTTTCCAATTTAATTTTGGAAGATTTTGGGGTGTTCTCGTAGCGGTGATCTAATTTTACACTAGAACAGATTTCCGCTAAAGTTCTAGATATCTTTGGTGTACCACAGTTGCTTGTGTTGTAACTTGTGCTTGGAACTGTAACAAGAAATTATATTTCATTACTTATATTATTCAAAGAAGGATGATTAGATAGTGAAAATATCATTGAAAATAATTTGGAAAGGTATGTCATCATCATCATTTCAGCCGAAAGACGTCCACTGTTTGACATAGGCCTCCCCCAAGCGTCGCCACATCGGATTCTAGTGACTCTCATCAGGTCATCGGTCCACCTTTACGTTTTCCGATACGCAAAGAACATGCGATATGAACGCGTATATTTAAAAAAAAAATTACACAAGGGCACAAAATTAAACATTGTTTAGTATTAGTATTTAACCACTGTTAGTCGCCAACTTAGTACATCAGTAAACCATGTTCAGTATTTTAGATATTTTTTTTTTACATAACTACCTGCATGGGCTTCACATGGCAATATTTCTTTTGGATTAACTTCAATATATTTGCAATCATAATTTGTTAACCCGACTTGCACAGGTACTAAAGGTAAATTAAATTTATCCAAGTTCATTTCAATATCACTCTGGCATTGGTATCTCGTTGGTTGGTCAGCGTCTTTAAGCATCTCAGTTTGTACCAAGGACAAATTAGTTTCTGAGAAAAACAAAAGTTTTATTTTATTAAGATAATCAATAATATTTCTTGGATACCGACAAAGTATTTACTTAGGTACTATGAATGTACACTCACCAAGAAATATTGTGGGAATACTGCATTTTTTCAATGTAGTCCGTGACTGATGTTTTATGAAACATCCATCCGTGAAGTGTTTAGAACAAAGATAATGATACATGGTTGGAGTCCAATTGACAACCTTCATATTTTTTAACCAAAGTTTGAGAGTGTAATCGGAGGGGAACCTGTAATTAAAAGAAACATTATAGTAGGTATGGGTAAAAAATTAAAATAATATAGTATATCTATAATTATATAGAACACTTAATGAGAATTATGAATCATAGGTGTTAAATTATTTGTTATTGACTCTAATAATAATAAACCTTAAAGTGTTTTGCTATTATTACAGATCATAATAATGTGCGTATTATTATTTTAACAAAGATGATAAACATTATTGTTAAGCATGTTTTTTTTTTACATCTTAATATAATATTACGAAAGTATCGATATGAATTTTGACATCCCTAACAAAAGTTATTGGTTACGTAAAAATGTTCGTAAAATCCCGTAAACTCGAACAGAAGCAGTGTATTTTTACAATAATAAACGTAAACGTTTATTATTGTAAAAATACACTGCTTTAAGCGGTTTTCTAATAAGTATTTATGATTTAGATACACTTACTTGTGAAAAGTGACACCACTGCCTTTTTCGTATCGTGTTTTACAATATACGCACGATTTCATGTTGGACGAACAATACAAGCTATGTTATAATCACTGTCATTATTATAACACTTTAATCTAAATCACAATCACAGTAAATACTTTAGAAAACTTTTTATTTCGCAGAGACGCTTAGCTCAAATACAACAAACAACGGCCATTTGCAATCTTATTAGTTCTTAGAACTCTCACTGGGGGTGCTTTGAATCGGCACAGCAAATAGTTGTCATTTTGTATGGGATAGCCAGTCCAGCGTATTTTATAGAGGTCAGTGACCCTTACCAACCTCTTTACACAACCAACCGCAAATTAAGCCATAAAAAGTTCAAAGTACGTAACACTTTGACCTTCAAGGGTGACCCTCCGCCCTTGGGATACCGGGTAACCACTCCGAGAAATCCGGGCTTCAGGCTATGTCATTACAATATTGTCAGCCATGCATCGGCCATTGTTCTGATGGCCTGATAGCCTCAGTCCCTATTTTGTCTATGTGTTATAAAGAGCGTGTATTTGGGCTTAGGATTTTCGTGTAGTAATATTTTGGTGTCGTGGATATGAAAGGATAAATGATCCGATAGCAAGTGTAGGTGTTCAGAGATTATCTACTCAGATTGGATTAGTATTCTCATTAATCATAGGTTTGAATAGCAATAATAAGTATGTAGTTGTTTACGTATAATTATTTTGTAACATAGTAATATTACGTCTTAGATACCTTTTAAATATGTTACGTCGTTCAGTACGGTTACTGAAAGCATGTTTTGTATAATGTCTACATTCATTTTTAAGTCATTACCTATATATATAAAACAGTGTTTCTTTTTTTTCTTCGTAACATTCTGTTCAGAGTGGTCGTTGTCCTCATGAATTTCTTGTCTAGGGGCTGCATGCGTAGCATGACCACCGTAGAAAGGGGTTTTGTCGACAGAAGAATAGACACAATTACAGATTGCAGAAAGATTAAAGACAGAATTAAAGATTGTAGAAAAATTTGTACCGTTTTATGCTGACGTAGCATGACAGTTCTATCTGTATTCTACCAAGAATAGACAAAGTTCTTTCTATGGTGGTCTTGCTACGCGTGCTGATGTGATTTGCCTCACAACCGACTCTGATTTTTGGAATTGTATGTGCATTTATACAATGGATCGCCCACTGCGGATTTAATTTGGTCAGTCCATTTCATGGGTGACCGTCCGCGCGGTCCAGTTCCCGACCACCCGTTTAACTAAGTTTAAAAATATTAAAAAATCTTTCTAATAAAAACATTATGTAAGCCACAGTGATACGACCGGAAACTTATTCATAAAAGCTATAACGATTTTATGGCCCTCGAAACACCGTATTAATAATTTCAAAATATTTTTATTGGCTGCTGCGAAGAAGTATTGCCAAGAAAATGTAGTATAAACAAAACGATTTAGCACTTTTATAGCTGTTTTAAACGTGCTTTAGACTAGCTAGCTGAGGAGCTTAAAATAGCGGAAATATTTTTGAAGAATTAAGCACTTGTAGTTACGTTGCATATTACTCGACTTAAAACACGAGGAGGCTCTATGTTCAACTGTATGCATTTTTTTTAATGTATATTCACCGGTTTCACCGCCAATTGAGGTCGATTTTCAAAATTCTTTTTTAAATAGATATGTCATGTTCCATTTTCAACCGACGAAAAAAAACGGAGGAGGTTCTCAATTCGACGCGTATATTTTTTTTTTTTTTATGTATGATCACGCATAACTTTTTACATAGTGGTCCGATTGTGACAATTCTTCTTCTATTGGAAAGGGTATACTCTCAAGGTGGTCCCATATAAATTTGGAAAACAAAATCGAACCCTAAGGGTTGGAAAACAGGGGATAATTGATTGTTCACTCACTGATTGTAACGTATAAACACGCATAACTTATTACATAGTGGTCCGATTGTGACAATTCTTCATCTATTGGAAAGGGTTTACTCCCAAGGTGGTCTCATATAAATTTGGAAAACAAAATCGAACCCTAAGGGTTGGAAAACAGGGGATGATAGATTGTTCACTCACTGACACTCACAACTTTTTACATAGTGGTCCGATTGTGACAATTCTTCTTCTATTGGAAAGGGTATACTCCCAAGGTGGTCCCATATAAATTTGGAAAACAAAATCGAACCCTAAGGGTTGGAAAACAGGGGATGATTGATTGTTCACTCACTGATTGTAACGTATAAACACGCATAACTTTGTACAGAGTAGTCCGATTTTGATAATTCTTTTATTGTTGGATAGTGTATACCTTGCCAAGTATTATTAGTACATTAAAGCCACAAAAAATCATAAAATAAAAACTTTTTAACAAAAAATTAAACCGCCGAAAAACTGAAAAGCATAAAATAATAAACCTTAAAATTTTGAGTCGGCGCTTAAAAATCAATGAACAAGGAACACTCAAAGCGCCGACTCATAATTTTAAGGTTTATTATTTTATGCTTTTCAGTTTTTCGGCGGTTTAATTTTTTGATAAAAAGTTTTATTGACTTTTCTTGGGCAGTTATTACGTTAGTTTTAATAATGCGTTTAATTCACTTTGTTTGTCGTGCTAATGTTCTAATTCTTCTTGTCACTATTATTTACCTGACCAGAAATTAGTCTGAGTAGTAACCATCACTAAAAAATGAAAAGTAAAAATATTAGCCCTAAAAAATAACCGACTTCCAAAAAACCACGACAAGGTAAAAAACTTTTATTTTGAAAGTCGGTGGCAAAAACTATTAGCTCAGATACAAAGACACCCATTTCCAAAATTAAAGTTATTTTTCACTTTAGGTACGTCGGTTCTTAGGCAAAACTATACATTGATCTTTTAACCTCTTTGAACATACATACGTAGAATGGCCGGGTGGAAACTGCAGAACACCACCTGCTACGATCTTTGCATACTGCTTTTGTTTCGTTTACGTTCTTACATCTGTTCATACACGCATGCAACGCTACTAACCTACTAGACACCTCCAAGATAACCTACTAGACATTTTAAAAACCTAAAATGAAGTATTTATTCAGCTCAGAACAACAGGATGTTTATATTACAATTAGATTATGTCTAAGAAGATCATACTTCAAAGTAAAACAGGCAGCCCGGGTTTCAAAACGCTCTATTCGGAGCTCCATTTCAAGAAGACACGTCCAAAAGTTTATTTCAATAAATTACTATATGAACGCAGATATATGACTGTGAAACAATTTAACTTGAGCCATATTTTAAACTGCTGAAACTGCCGCGTCTTAAAGTTACAATTCTGGTGATATATCAACGACTTAAGTTCGTTTCGAGAGATGCGATTTGTAAAATCACTTTATTAACTTGAGTGCACTTTTGACGTGGTTTAGGTTCAGTTTCGGAATTATTTATTTGTGGTACTTAGAGTTGATGTATGAAAACAATGGCAATTAACAATTAGCAGCATTATACAGGCTGTAAAATATTCATTACTTAGCGTATGTACTACGTTTTGAGTCTGATATTATTTGTGCTAATAGCGCTTATGCGATGCAGGATTTCCTGTGGCGTCATTGTTAAGCGTAGTACGCATGTTGCGTTGTAGATGCCGCTTCAAACCGTTGTAGTTGCACCTACAAAGTTGGAGCTCTGACTTTCAACCTGTCCAAAACCAGAAAGCATGGGCCAGGTATGGACCATGGCAAAAAATATCACAATAACGGGAAGAGCAAGTGAGTTTCAGCTTCATTAAAAGTAATTTTACATAAAAAAAGTATTTTTACCACGGAGGGTCAAAAACGTGAAAAATGGCATTTGGAATAGACCTATCAGAGGATACAGAAAATGAATTGTTGCATTTTGATGATAAAATCAAAACATTTATTTCAATTAACCCATTCATAAACACTTTTGTAAGTCATCAAGTAATCGAAATAGAACTGAATTTCCCATTCCAAAAGGTAATTTTCATTAAAAGACTGTCGGGAAACTACGTTCATATTTCGTCTTTTCCTACGATCACAATTACCATAACTCAGATAGCCCCAAACTAGAAAATGACTATCATCATTCTTAATTTTTTCACATAATTTCCATCCAATCTTCTAATAAAATACACTTATAACCACTTTCAAGTTTAAATCACCATTTATAACCCAACCTAGAGCCATTTTAATAACCTATAAATTTTCATCCTTTACTACGGTTCCTCTACATTTTAAATAGCTATTTCCCCAGTGATTACTTGGTTGAATAAAAAGGAGGTGGGCGCCAGTTGAGCTCTTGCCAGAATGTATTCGATGGCGTCTATTTATGGTTTAATATTACTTTCTTATATTACCATTTTCCTCAAACTTAGTTTAATAATTTAAATAATTTAGTTTTTGTTGATACCTACATATTTTTACTATTTCCTGACATATCTATTTTTATGTTTTTACATAAATAAAATTCATCTAAATCGGATAATACCATCATCATCATAATCATCTGCCTAGCCTTTTGCCACCCCGGGCGTCGGGCGTCAATAGCGGACTCCCGGCCACCGTAGGCGCGAGCTTGCGGATGGCGAGCAATGGGTAGCTCGCCGCCCGATAAGGACCAGGTTCGGGATGACAGCGCGTAGTGTTCCACGCGCGCCTCAAAGAGATGACAGCAGAACTGAAGGGATCTGCCAGGACCGATGCCTGCCAGGGTCGCGAGATTGTTCGAAAGAGACACCGTGACCCTGGTACATGGGCAACTGAAGGAACATGGGTGGGTTTTAGTCAGTAAAAGTCTTACACGCCCTCCCGCTCCGCCCAAGAGCGGGAGACGTCATTTAATGATCTCCCATCCAAAAAAAAAGCCTTTTGCCAACTATGTTTGGATCTGCTTCGAGACTCACTGGATGCGACTGAATTTTATATGGAGCGACTACTTATCTGACATCCAGAACCCAGCTACTGGGTAACACGATACCCCTTGGTAAGACTGGTTGTCTTGTCAGACATACGTAACTCTTTAAAAGTCACTTGCCTGAGGTGAATTTGTGAAAAAACGTTTTTTCTTTTGGAATTTTGCAATATTCGATATGATCGACATTTATTGAATCACTTTAAGTATCGCGTATATTACTTAAGTTTATCATCATCTGCTTAACGTTTCCTCAACTACATTGGGGTCAGCTTTCAGTCTAATGGGAAGTAGCTGAATACATGGAGTATTTTACATGTAGTATATTTTAGATGGACCGTTTACCTATCTGACCGCCACAACCCAGTTATTGGTTAATACGATACCCCTTACAACATAACCTTAAGTATGCTTACCTTAACTTTGCCGCACACTTTAGCAACCATTACCCATATAATTAATTCTTCCATTTGGACATCAAAGTTTCCTTACCAATGGAAAATTGCCACAGTTAGACCCCTTCCCAAGATTCCTAACCCTATAGAAATTAAAGACTTGCGGCCAATCAGTATTCTGCCCTGTCTGTCAAAAGTAATGGAGAAGGTAGTGTGCCGTCAATTAACTCGGTTTTTGGAACAGAATGAAATATTGCCTGATCTGCAGTCTGGTTTTAGGAAACAGCGCAGCACTTCTACGGCGTTACTAGATGTTACAGATAATATTCTATCAGCCCAAGATAAGGGTATGTGTTCAATCATGGTGTTACTCGATTTTTCCCGTGCATTTGACTGCATAAACATCCCGCTTTTACTGTCTAAATTAAAATACTACGGTTTTGACGACAATGCCATTCAATGGTTCCACAGCTACCTCAGTAACCGAAAACAACTTGTGGAATTGCGTTTATCGGATGGTACAACCTTGACTTCAGCCCTGAGTTCTATAGATAGAGGCGTTCCTCAGGGATCAATTTTGGGTCCGATTCTTTTCATTCTCTACTGTGCAGACATAATAAAGTGTCTTCAGAAATGCAAATATCATATTTATGCCGATGACGTCCAACTGTATTTATCTTTTAGTCCTGATAATTATGAATCGGCCATCAGAGACTTAAACGACGACCTAGAAAGAATCTCCGCCTGGTCAGATGAGAATTGTTTGGCACTAAACCCATTGAAAACCAAGTATATGTTGTTTGGTACGAGGCAGCAGTTAAAAAAGGTACCTCTGAGCCTAAATTTAACTCTAATGGGTGAGCCTATTGAGCGTGTGAATGAAGCGCGGAACCTTGGTCTCTATATGGATAACAGTCTTAGATTTGAAAAACACGTTGCTAACTCAGTAAGAAACTGCTTTTATCGTCTGAAACTGCTTTACAAAATGAGACCTTTTTTGTCTGAAAAGCTTCGCGAACAGTTAGTCGAAACCCTTGTTCTGTCTAAATTAAACTACGCTGATACGGTTTACGGCCCACGTTTGCTGGCTCGTACCGACCGACTTATACAAAGAGTTCAAAACGCATGTGCACGCTTCTGTTACTCTGTTCCTCCTAGAAGTCATGTTACCCCCTTTCTTAACAAACATTTTATTCTCAAGATGAAGTCGAGAAGAAAGTTACACTTAGCGTGCTTACTCTTTGGTGTCATTAAGTCTAAGAAACCGAAGTATTTGTATGACAAGCTTAGTTGGATGGCTAGTAGACGGGATTGCGCGCCCAGGCTATGTGCGCAGCAGCTCTCAACACAGTCTCATAGGACAGCGGCTTTCAGAGGCACTTTCCGATACGCTGCATCTAAGGTGTGGAATAATATCCCACCACCACTAAGGGTTCTGGGCACTATCCACACGTTCAGAACACGTTTACGGCAGTATCTAATAGATTCACAACGGAGAATGAACATGGTCGCCTTAAACGTATCACTTATATGAAATCAAATGCTTAATACTTTAAACATAATTCCTGTTGTGCCACCCGGTTTCCATCCTTTGCTGGCTCAAATGTCCTCGACTAGATGACGTTGTCGTGCCATCCGCGGCGATAAGGTGCTGTATGTGTGAGTACAACGCGCGCGGTAGAAGTTTTTGCCTTGGTTTTGCCTTAGTTTTTGTTGTATTTTATTAATGGCTAGTCTATTTATTTATTTATAAGTATTAAACAATGTATGTTGAAACTGTTTTGTACTCCTCGTCACTTGTCCCTATAGGTTCATTAGAAAACCAGCGTCAGACAGCATCTGTCTGGCATTAATGCTGAAATGAACCTTTTTGGCGCAGCCGTGAGGCACACACATGTTGGTTTTCTTTTTTAATTATTTTTTCCTGTTATTTTATTTTGTGTTTTACGGACTGTGACAAATAAACGGTATTCTTTCTTCTTTCTTTCTTCTTTCCTTGGTAAGACTGGTTGTCAGAGTTTCGGGCTTCTAACGACCCATAAGAACTGTCAAAGATCCATGAATTACTGGCAGGGACCGAGGTATGGTAGGATCATGGTTTGAAAAGATAGTCAGCCTCAGCCATCCACGGATCAATCACGGCAAAACCGATTGACCCGTGAGGCTCTTATTACTTACTCACAATCCCCACAAACTTATGTAAGTTCTTAACTTCAAATTCTCCTTTCACAAAGCGAGTGTGTGCCGTATATTCCCTGGTAAACAGCTTAGATAAGATTAATATTCCTATATGCCAGTCTAATCCTATTAGCGCTCAGATGTACTATATACTTATGATAAGATTAGTGCCGCATGATTGATTTTATCAGCCTTATTGGTTGAATGCAGATAGTTGAATTGAATCTTGTACACCAGAACCAATTTAACTAACTCCCACTAATCACTGATCTATTTATTATACCTGTGTTGGTACTTTGATCAGCCTTACTGTACGTGTATTACCCTTAAATAGAAAATTTAATGGCTTATGAGAGCTTTAAACTGTGGCCAGTAAAATATAAGGTATCTAGTCATTTCTCTAAGAGATTATTTCAACATAGAACCAATTTTGTTTCTAACAATCATTTGATTTAATAGATAAATCTGTAGAGTTTCTTGCCCATTCACCTCGATGTACCTACTATACTTTGGCAAATAGCTTATCTTTCTGACCGTCTGATCTCGAGACCATTCATAAGTCCCTGTAATTGGTTTATTTGAAATAAATGCTTTGAATTTTTGTCTGATGTTTAACATTAAAAAAATATCATCCGATTTGATAATAATGCTACAATTCATGCCTGTATGTTTATCAACTACTTGGTTGCTATTAAAATCTATTAATTGATGGAGTTTCAAGCGCGCCTTCATAATTTTTCATTTTTAAATTTTTAATGCAGAACGACCACTGACTTTTTAAAGTTACTTACTCCAGTTACTATGACTCAAATATCGGTCGTCGACCCCTTTCGCATAAACCACGCTAAAACATCAGGACATCGGCTACACGTCGTCTTGACAAAGAAAAACTCTTAAAGAACAGTTTGGACACCCCTCCTCCCACACACTTCTGTGGTCCCCTTCATCCCTGTTTGGTCCTGTCATGTCCTCATCCCATTCAAGAGTTATGGAGAGTCCATTTATAATACTTGTGGACGTGTGTCGAAAGGGTGTTGTGTCCTAATTTTTATGGTACCTATTTCAAATAACAAAATATTTGTGGTAAATACCAGTTTGTTCAGAATATATCGCATACAGTTTTTATGGTTTTCAAATACAGCTAGGTTTATTTGATTGGGTAGATTGGAAGCAAAAATGTGTTGCGCCGACCCCAAATAACATGAGAAAATGGCAGAAAGATGTTGATGAAACAAGTGACGTAGTCATATCAAAATCATCCCTTGTATAGTTCAAGTAATATGTATTTATGTAAGTGTGTTCTAACTTTATAACCTTTTTATGTAGTAGAGTACCTATCTTATTTATAATTCATTATGAAATATTATTAATAATCTTTCTTTCCAAACAAGGACCGATGACCTGGTGAAAGCCGCAGGACTGCGCTAGATGCGAGAAGGGACGTCTTTCGGCTAATAATAGATGATGAGCCTTTTTATCTTCGTTCGTCTCAACCAAAGCACGTCCTGTCTTCTAACTAATGTCTTCACCACCTTTGGTTGACTGGTAGAGAATGCCTAGAGCATTAAGTCCGCCATTGTAACTTTTGGCGTGCGAAAAGTTTAAATAAATAAACTTTACTTGGTATTTAGCTTGGAGTAACTGACAAATTTCGCATCCTTCTTTTCCACTGAATTGCCAGTTACATACATATCTAGGTTATATACATAGTACCCACATATAATCTCAGAACAATTTTCCCTCGACCCGTCGCAAGATTATTGCGATATCTATAAGTTCCCTGCAGACCTCGTGATAACCGCACTGACGGTCGGATAACCTTCAATAAAGTTGTAACCACTACGGATATTACTGTTGACATTTGAGTGCGCAATTTTACCATGATATTATTGAAATACTGGTTTTGTTGGTCTAGTGGTTGCAGCGTCACTGCTGACCATGAGGGTTATTTTTCTAGTCGGGCAAATTGTTATTTGGTTGTTCCATTTGGAATTTCTCAGAAGCAGCATTTTTTGGGTGAAAAATCATCAAATGTCGTCTCCCGCTCTGGGTGGAGCGGAAGGGCGTATCAGACTTTTACTGAATAAAATCAATCCGTGTTCCTTCCGTTGCCTATGCCAGAGCCAGGGTAACTCTTTCTAACAAATCCGCGACCCTGACAGGTTTGAACGGACTCCGGAGTCTAATGCTTTGATCTGGGTGGAGCGGAAGGGCGTATCAGACTTTTACTGACTAAAACCTATCCGTGTTCCTTCAGTTGCCTTTGTCAGGGCTGGGTATTCTTTCGAACAGATCCGCGACCCTGGCAGTTCCCAGCGAAGCCTGATGTCTAGATCTGTGCACAGTTGATGGCAATAGACTCGCTCCCTATTACATAGGACTTAGGCCCGATGGTATCGGCCCCGACTAAAAAGTTCGAACCCAGGCAATATAGGTTGATCATCATCATCATCATCAACCTATAGCAGTCCACTGCTGGACATAGGCCTCCCCAATTGCACGCCATTCAGCTAGATTTTCGGCAACTCTCATCCAGCTGCTACTAGCCACCCTGCGAAGGTCGTCGCTCCACCTAGCTTGAGGGCGTCCCTTACGCACCAGCGGTTGGCCACCAGGCGGTTTGTTTGAGCGGTCCAACCGCTTAATGCGGTTTCTTCGCGTTTTTCTTCGCGGTTAGCCGCCATAGCGGTCAGCCGCTATGAAACCGCGTTCAGCGGTTGGACCGCACGAAGGCGCGTGGCCCATAAGCAAAATGGACGCCGTCGAGATAGCTTGTGTTATTTATTTTTACTCCCGAAAACAACGAAAGAAAAATAAAAAAAGATACTGGATTCATCCTTTACTAGAAACACGCAACGAATTTGGCCAGTTCGCAAGTTGTTTTCAAGAACTGAAGAAGCACCAAGATAAATTTTTCGGCTATGTTAGAATGAGTGTTTCGTCATTTGAAGAACTACTAACAGTTTTATATGACACCATCAAAGGACAAGATACTAAATTTCGTGATTGTATCCAACCCGAAGAGAAATTAGTAATAACATTAAGGTAAGTACCTATGATAAATAAAAAAGTTTTAATAGTTATTATGTTTTAATTTTAATCGCAATGTGGGTTCATAATGGAATAAAAAAAAGTAGTAAACTATAACTATTACTGAGAATTATTATCATTAAAAAGATCTAGATAATCAGATTCTTGAGATGTCTGTGAATATGTTGATTCAGGAGAGATTACAGATTGTTCTTCATTACATGTTCCACGGTGTGTAGGTGGAACTGAGGGCGGTGGTGGGTTATTATTTCTAGCAAATGATGGTGTCTGATATCCTTGGGATGGCCCTTGGTTGTAGTTAAATGGTCGTACGTAATCCCAAGTAGAGTTACAGTAGTTGTATCCAGACGTTTGGGCTTCGGTAATGACTTGCATTATTTGAGATTTTGTACGTAGGCGTATATGTTCAGGCACTTTTTTTATTTCACTAACCAACGACAAAAAGAAAAGTCTATCTTCATCTTCTTCCGCCTTTTTCAACTCTACATTCTTATTTAAGACGTTAATCAATTCAACTCCTATAACATCTTCTTTATTTAACTTTTTTTTTCGTTTTGGCGGTGGTACTACGACTGGGTCAGCTACGTTTTCTGTTTCATTTCTTTCATTTTCTTGCCTTTGCATGCTTGAATCAGTTTCATTGATAGTTACTGTGTCCTTCAAAAACATTAAATTATTGTAAAATATGTATTGAGTCTTTTTCTTAGCCGCTGACCCACTCCTGGTAACATTGTCCTTTAGAGCTTTCACGAAGTTATCCCTAATGTTCTTCCATTTCTTTTGTAATTCTTTTCCTAGAACAATAGGTACAACAAACAAGTTAATGATTTAGTCATAAAGTAATAGATTTGTTGTAATTCGTGTGATATGTGCAATAAAGAATATAGTATAGGTACATTGAATTCAATAAAACATGTAATAATAATAAAATGTTTGTTTCAGATATTTTGCAACAGGTTGTACATTCACGGAACTACATTATACATTCAAAATTGGAGTAAGCACTGTAGCAGAAATCGTACGAGAAGTTTGTTTTGCAATTTGGTTTTGTCTGAAAGATATTTGTTTGCCTGAACCAAACAAAGACGCTTGGAAAAAAATTGTCAATAATTTTTTTCAAAGAGCAAATTTTCCTAACTGCTTAGGTGCTGTTGACGGCAAGCACATACGATGCATTGCACCTAATAACAGTGGCTCGATGTGTTTTAATTATAAAAGTTTTTTCTCTTTGGTTTTATTAGCAATATGCGACACTAATTATAAATTTGTTATGGTTGATATTGGAGCTTTTGGTAAATTCAGTGACTCGTCAATATTTCAAAATTCGGTTTTCTATGAAAAAATGCAAAAAAACCAATTGGATATTCCAGAGCCACAACCTATTTCACAAAGCAGCGAGACATGTATCCCATACGTTTTTGTAGGCGACGAGGCATTTGCGTTATCTACGAATTTAATGCGCCCATACGCAAAAAAAGATTTGGATGAAACCAAAAGAACGTTCAATTACAGGCTTTCTAGAGCAAGAAGATACGTAGAATGCAGTTTTGGAATTTATGCAAACAAGTGGCGTATATTTCATAGACCTCTAAATGTTCAATTCGCTCTAGCAAAAGATATCATAAAAGCTACTTGTGTCTTACATAATTTTGTAAGAGACCGAGATGGTTATTGTTTCGACGACTCACTCAGTTGCCCTTTGCCAGAAAATGTAACACAGGAAGGGTTAAGAAGGAACAATAAAACTGCGTTGAGATACAGAGAATTGTTTGCCGAATATTTTATGACTGATGGGAAATTAGAATGCCAAAGAAATATGATTTAACTGAAAATAGACGTATTTATTATGTTCTAAGATGTTAAAAGTATGTTTTGTTTCGTTTAAATATATGTAATAATAATAACTACTTACCAAGACTTTTTTTTGCCTCTGTTGTCATCTCCTCTTTTCCAAAAATATCTACTAATTCTTCCCATTGTTTCCGTTTTAAATCTCTATTCTTATAAACTGCTCCTTCACAATTCCAAATAGCTTCTTGTTGTTGAATTTCAACAATGAATTTCTCTGTGTCGAAGTTCATGGCTGCGCAACTGAAAACACGTGCATACTCACCGGCGGCTCGCTGCAAACTAACCGCCAGTGCGTATACACAAGATGGCGGCTAGCCGCGAAGCGGGCCGCGGCCCTGCATTCAACCGCCGCGGTTGAAATTTTGTGGCGGTTTAGTGCGTACAATCATAAGTGGTTGCATATTAAACTGGAAAAGCAGCTAGCCGCGCGGTTAGCCGCCCCCGCGGTTAACCGCTAGTGCGTTAGAGCGCTAAGTTTCAGAACTGTAAACATGTGGACGTGAAACACGTGTTTTCGTTTGACTTTGAAATCTTCGTTTACATAGGCCCTTTCCTTTGGCCTTTACCCCTTGTTAAGTTCCTATGAGTCTTATGATCTTAAAAGGTTGTTTTCTTTTGGCCTGTGGAAATCTTCTTGGATAACTGATGAGGAGCTTTTTAGACTCATAGTGACTAAAACCACACGATGTTCATCATTGAGCAGTTCTTCTCTCTCCCTCGACCAGCACGCGTAGCATAACCACCATAGAAAGAACTTTGTCTATTCTTAGTAAAATAGAAATAGAACGTCATACTACGCCGGCATAGAAACGGGTTTTGTCGACGGAAGAATAGACAAAATTACAAATTGTAGAACGATTTCTACCGTTTTATGCAGGCTTAGCATGGCGCTTTAATTTCTACGAAGAATAGACACAGCTCTTTCTATACAAAGTGACAGTTCGTTTCTCTAATTTTGACATCGCACCGTAGAAATCTTTCTACAATCTGTTATCTTGTCGTTCGTTTCTCACGATCTTTTGTCTACGTCCCTTTAGATGTAGACTATTTCAGAGGAAAGTTTTCTATCCAAACCGTCAAAATCGCAGTAACAACTGTTAGTTGTATAAGGTAGTGAAGACAATTTGATTTTGTAATCACCATAACTAATCGAGTTGATTTAGATTTAAAACAAAACAACAGCCGTAAGTAAATGAATAAAGAAACGTTGGATAAATTCAGTTTATTGTTGTTAATTTTCACATTATGTGAACTGTCATTTTGTCTATTCTTCTGTCGACAAAACCCCTTTCTACGGTGGTCATGCTATGCATGCTGAGGGACAAATCTCGTAATTTGTTGAACGTTCACAGTCTAATCTCAGTTTCAATCTATCAAAATACCTCGAATTTCCATACATTTTTCATATTTGATAGTCGCCGAGTTGAGACTGGGACTAGATTTAAAACGTTTTTAATTACAAGAATTCGCCCTCAGGTATTCGTCCACATGATGGACCTCGTCATCCTCCAAACCTAAACCGTGTAGTGTAATTTTGACCCTATTTATTGTGGGCTAACACATGATTTTCAGCAACAAAAATGTACCAAGGCAAAAAAGGAAATGGCTCACCATGGGTTCACTAAATTAAACCACATCAAAGCTCGGTGGGCAATGTATATTATTCATGATTAACGTTATTAAGTCCCTTTATACAGACGATGGCTCGTCAAGTAATCTCTTCCTTAAATTAAACTGGGAATATTCAAAAGAGGGTCATTTGCAATTTTTTTCCGCTTTAAATGGATGAAGGGAGAATATATTTTTAGAATGAATTGGTGATATATTTCGCTCGCCAGTAATATTAAAGTAGGACTCGATTGCATTTGGTCGATTAGCTTTTTATGTTTTTTTAAGAGGAGTAGTGTATAATTGTGACCGATAGACGAAAAAGAGAGATATTTGCCTAGCGGTGAGAAAATTTGGGTTAGTAATCTATACATTACATAGAAATACATTATCTAAACATTGAAGCGAACTGCGGGAAGTCTATCCTCCAACTATGCTGGGTCAGCGTCCATTCTAACCGGATGCAGCTGGATACCGGTATTTTGCATAAAGCGACCGCTTGTCTGACCTCCACAATCCAAATACAGAGTAATACGATAACCCTTGTTAAGATTGCTTGTCAGACTTTCGGGCTCCTCTCGACCTGTAACGACTGTAATAATAATCAATGAAACAGAAATTACAGCCGGGGGGGTAAGGGAGGTAAGGTAAAGGAAGCATAGATATACGGAACTTATAACGTATGAAAACTGTCTGTCTGTCTCTCTGTTTGTTCCGGCTAATCTCCGAAATGGCTATACTGTCGGGATTTTTGGACAGGACTTACTAGCAGATACAGGATGTTATAAGGAGTTGTAGTAGTAGCCAAAGGCAAATCCAAATCCTGTACCTGCATGGATGGCTAGTTATAAATAAATAATAGGAAGATAATGGTGCCGATTCCCTTATTCACAAACTAAACTAAAAAGTTCAGTGCATCTTTTTCTTTCTATTTCATTAACCAGTCAATTACCGTAATTACAGACACAATTAAAAAACGATTGTGTCTATACCAAATGTGGTATCTCAGGGACTTAGAGGTTAAGGAAAGGACAGAAGATAAATAGTTTATTCCTGTCAAATTAATCAGCGCTTGACGTAAATTGACGTAATTTTAGTAGGCAAGTTTTTAATCACAACTAAACTTGTATGGAGTAGTGACAGGCGCTGATTAATTTGACAGGCCTAAACTAAAAATTTTCGTTTGTCCTCTTCTTAATGAAATACAAAGAAAAAGATGCACGGAACTTAAATTTAGTTTAGTTTGTGAACAAGGAAATCGGTACCAATATCACTCTATAAAATTCTTTCAGTCGCTAATTGATGAAGTTTTCCATGCTATAAAATACTTGTTCACGAACTTTACGTTGCAACTAAGTTTTAATAAACATTACTAGTAAACAATAAACTTACAAAACAGATGTTACACAGCCAAATAAAAACGAAATTATTTCATTCGTTGGACAAATACCAAAAATAAGTCTATTTGTTTTTGCTAAGCCATTATTTTGTCGGTATTTTGCTTTATCATCTAGATTTTTGTCCCTATACCAAACTTTCTTGAAATATCACTTATTTTTCACTCAGTTTCGCTGAAATTGTAGTGCCTGAAAATATTTTATTTCTTAGATATAACAGTCCAGGCTATCTTAATATTATCTCATGGTAGACTTACATGTACAATTGTACAGCCCAATTACTTGATACGTGCTATTATTCAATTAATGATTTTTAAATGACATTAAATAAATAAATAATATCTTTATAACAACCAACACAACGTTATCTGATCCCAAACTAGGCAGAGCCTGTACTATGGCAACCAGACAACTGATAAACACACTTATATATTTCTAAATACTAATATTATATATAAAATATCTGGATGACCGAGCTTTGCTCGGTATTTTTTGGTAAATTGTATTTAAAATGATAAGTTTATGTTCAAGTTGATTATCGATAAAGTTGATCATTGAAAACACGAATAAAACGACATTTTATAAAAACGAATCCTAGCTAGATCGATTTATCGCCCCCGAAAACCCCTGTATACTAAATTTCATGAAAATCGTTGGAGACAAGAATACAAGAATACAAGAATACAAGAACAAAGAATACAAGAATTGCTCGTTTAAAGGTATAAGATTACACCCAGGCACAGAACAAATGATTGTGCTTATCACACAAAGATTTGTCCTGGGTGGGAATCGAACCCACGACCTCAGTGTTAGCAGTCAGGGTCACTCACCACTAGACTAACAGGCCAGCCATCATTACACTTTAGATTTAATATTTGTCATTGTGTGTTTCCCTATTATAATTACAAGTGGTCGCTCAGTGGTCGTACAGCTATATGCGGAATCCAAAGTGTTAACTGTCCGGCAGCTGTTTGTCCATCAGTCAATGCTCAGAAAGCATCCTACTCGTCCATCCTCAGAGCCAACAGGCAGAATTAAACACACGGTTTTTCGCCAAGAGTCGCATAAAACCTCGTTTGCAAGGTAGTGTCAAGAAGAGACGTAGTGTCGCATGTCGATTCTGTAAAAATCTCACCGTGAAAAGGTGCGTGGAGTGAGCTGTCAGTGTCATCCCAGTGCTGCTAGGGATTGACCAAACATAACATTTACAATCATAATCGAGATTGAAGAATCAAGAAGTTGAAGCTCGAGAAACAGCAAGCTCAGTAGAAAAAATGTATTAGCAAATTTTTTTGTGTTTGTGTTACAAATCTTATTTATTTATGAACAAACTTTACACTTAATAAAATAAAATACACAAAGATAGGAAAGCACAAAGGATCTGCTTAAAACATAAGAAATTTCTTGCAGCACATCTGCAATTGGGATGAGAAACATAGACGCATTGTGTAAAACGGTATATGTATATGAAAACAGATTAAATTAGGCTATATATAGCAACCAAAACATACATAGTTCTATCGGCTTAAAATAATAATTGTACTTACATACAATGTTTATTTACACATTTATTTTATGAAATAAAATAAAAAACAAACATAAAATCACGCCTTGTTTTCTCGAAGGGTTGGGCAGAGGTGTACCTTTTAGTACAAAAATAAACGAAAATCAATACATGAATAATGTTGAAATCTTGTTAGCAAGGGAGATAAGCTATTTGTGTCTCAACAGCACCCATAACTAGATTATTGTTATGCCTAAATATTTTGTGTATTGTTGTTATAAGGTTTGTATCTTGAAATGTGTATCCAGAATCTAGATGATAGCTGTTTAAAAAAACCTTTAGGTATGCTATTTACATATATTATGTAAATAATGTTAACGAACACATCACCAATCACTGAATACTTGCTTTGCACAATTTAATGAAGTTGCTCGATCTCACCTCATCATCTGCCTGCCTTTGTCCAACTGTGTTGGGGTCGGCTTCCAGTCTTAACCGGTTGCAGCTGAATGCACGGGTATTTTACATGCAATGACTGCCGATCCGACTCCGACAACCCAGTTATTTGGTAATATGTTACCCCCTTGGTAACACTGGTTGTCAGAGTTCCGACCTTCGAGGTCTTGGTATGTAAAGATGGTCCCCATAGACGGACCGACCGAGGCAAGCGTAGCTTAGCCGGATCGATCGGACTGTGCGGCTGTTTTTATTTAGCTACAAGCCTCTCGATTCACCGAATGCTCGATCTCACACCTCTCAAGTAAGTACCTTACATTAATTTGTTGAAAACATCTACACTTCTACACTAATAATATTATAAATGCAAAAGTAACTGTCTGTCTCGCTTTCCTACTAAAACTACTGAACCGATTTAAATGAAATTTGGTACACAGATCGTTAGAGCCTGAGAATGGACATAGGCTACTTTTTATCCCGGTAGTATATTCCCGCGGGATAATTTCCGACCTCCACGCGGGCGAAGCCGCTGGCAAAAGCTAGTAATTTATCATTTTGAAATGTTCAACAATGGCTGAAATTGACATTAAAATATACTTCATTGGCTAACTGCGAATACGTCATTGCCTGTAGCAATAACTTGAAAGGCTGAAATTAAAAAAAAAGCTATCTTGAAAATGACAGTGTCGGTCACCTCACTTCACCCGAAACCGTTACTCACACGGTGTTGTTGCCATAGCAACCACACCGAATGAGTAACTGCTTGCTCGACGTGAACACTCCACGCGATTCTCGTCACATTTAGTCAAGGTGGAGTGAACTCACGCGGGCGCGCTACGCGAGTTTCATTTGAAACGTTGATTTTTGACATACCTAGTAGGTAGGTATCAAGATGATGATGATTTGATGAATATTCTTTTATTAATAATACGATTATTAAGTAGGTAGGTATACATGCATCTATATGAATGTTTCGAATAATTGCGTACTAATTATTCTCAATCCGATTACGAAATGGCTTCTGCACAAGGTGATAAAAAAAAAGTTGATACCTAGTATGATAGCCGCGCATGCGCGCTAGACGCTGTCATCAATGACAGCGTCTAGCGCGCATGCGCGGCTTGATCACGCGATGCTCGCAATTTCGTTGTCATGGTAACATCACTTCACCTCACGAGCACGCGGGTGACCGTTTTGAACTATTGAATTTTGACATTATTATCAAGATGATGACGATTCGATGAATATTCTTTTTTATTGTTTGCAACCAAATAGGTTACCTACAAACATTGAAATAAATGAGTACCTAATAATTTTGTCTGAACTCTAAATATGTACAGGCACATGGTCATCAAAACAAAAATAAAAGATAAAAAAATGTATGACATTGATGAACTAGTGACCTAGAGCGCTTGCGCGGCGTGAGCACTTCACGCAATTCTCGTCACATCATCGCATGTATTCTCGGTGAAGTGAACACGCGCAGAGGCGCGCTATGTATGCGATAGTCATTTGAAGCGTTGAATTTTGACATGCCTACCTAGTAGGTATCAAGATGATGATTTGATGAATATTCTATTATTATAGACAATGAGTTTGATGAGAATTATGGCTGATGATGATGAGTGTTTAAGTACACATGCACATTATATTTTATCTCTCATCATCGTTACCTTACCAATCAATGCTCAGACTACGAGAAGATTCTTTATAGTGGGTAGCTGTACGGTACTTCATGGTATTGCATATTCTTAGCGTGCAGGTGTCACCACGCGACAAAGGTTAAATGAGCAGTAAGTGGGTACACATAGTTTAAAAAAAGCGGATTAATTGTTGACATCAAAGTGTAGGTACTAAACTGACATTATACCTGTATAAAAACTGTTGTATTTAGATAGGTACATATCTACAAGAATTGAAATAAATCCTTGCGTACCTACTAATTATTCTCTAAACCGAATACGAAATGGCGTCTGCACAAGGCAAACAAAAAAAAAGTTGATACCTATTGATGACAGCGTCTAGCGCGCATGCGCGGCTTGATCACGCGATCCTCGCAATGCCGTTGTCATGGTAACATCACTTCACCTCGCGAGCACGCGGGTGACCGTTTTGAACTGTTGAATTTTAACATAATATTTTCAAGATGGTGACCATTTGATGAATATTTTTTATTGATAATAACGACATAAGTAAGTAAGTAGGTATATGTTTATCTATACTAAATATTATAAAGCTGAAGAGTTTGTTTGTTTGTATGTTTGTTTGTTTGATTGAACGCGCTGATCTCAGGAACTGCAGGTCCGAAATGAAAAATTATTTTTGTGTTGAGTAGCCTATTTATCGAGGAAAGCTATAGGCTATAGGCTATATAACATCACGCTACAACCAAGAGGAGCGGAGCAGAAATGAAAAATGTTGCAAAAACGGGGAAAATCGCACGGGTAGGCAATTCGACGCGACGGGAAGGGTCGGGGGAACAAGAAATTTAACGCGGACCAAGTCGCGGGCAGAAGCTAGTCTACAATAAAATGTTAGTCGGCACATTTTGGACGTTGGTATTGCATTTTCCTAATGTTCTTAGTGCGCATACGTGATGATACCTACTTAATAAAAAAAAACAAATGTCAATGTGAATATGACAGTGCCTAGATGTTGGTTCCCACATAGTATGTGTGAGATTGAATTCTATGGTCTGTCAGTCAGGCACGGCCAGTTTCGTTCATCTTTTTTTTAATAGATTTGGGTTAGTAACAACGCTGAAGAACGTTGCACAATCTTTACTCGAGTCGATCTACAATCGCTTCTCCAAGACACATCGTGATTAGCCCATGTGATTGAAGACACATCGTGATTAGGCCATGTGATTCCATTTACGTATTTAATTTTAATCAGTTTACAGTGGGTTCATAATAACTGACAATGTCGATTCGCATTTTCTGTTGTAGCTATCTTATACATGTACATATGTCTTACTATATTCATTAATTGTTCGTGCGTGTCACACTTGTGCGTCACGCAATAAAGGGCTAGTCGAGGAAAAAATAGAAAAAAAAACAAACATGCGATTGTCTGAATTTCGGTTTTGCTATTTCATTTGAAAAACTTCCCGAAAGAGTAGTATTGTTTAGACACTATGCTAGCTTTGAAATCCTTATAAAAATAATCAATAGAATTAGCATAAGAATATTAGGTATCTAAATCTCGATTATGATTGTAAATATGATAGTTGGTCATCCCTAGCATCAGGTGGAATGACATTGATAGCTCACTCCACGCTCACTTCACCCGGTGAGATGGTAACAGCAGTGCTATTCTGTAACCATCTCACCGGGTGAAGTGAGCGTGGAGTGAGCTATCAATGTCATTCCACCTGATGCTAGGGATGACCAACTATCATATTTACAATCATAATCGAGATTTAGATACCTAATATTCTTATGCTAATTCTATTTATTATTTCTATAAGGATTTCAAAGCTAGCACAGTGTCTAAACAATACTACTCTTTCGGGAAGTTTTTCAAATGAAATAGCAAAACCGAAATTCAGACATTGTTGTTTTTTTCTATTTTTTTTTTTTTGACTAGCCCTTTATGCCAGACGCACAAGTGCGACACGCACGAACAATTATTGAATATAGTAAGACATATGTACATGTATAGGTAAGATAGCTACAACAGAAAATGCGAATCGACATTGTCAGTTATTATGAACCCACTGTAAACTGATTAAATACGTAAATGCAATCACATGGCCTAATCACGATGTGTCTTGGAGAAGCGATTGTAGATCGACTCGAGTAAAGATTGTGCAACGTTCTTCAGCGTTGTTACTTACCCAAATCTATTAAAAAAACCGGCCAAGTGCGAGTCGGACTCGCGCACCGAGGGTTCCGTACAAACCTGTAGGTATTCTCGGTTTATGCATAAGGTTTATGGTTATGAAAATAAATGTTTTTTTTTTATTTTTATATTTCAGCTGATTGAATGAACGGTAAATTGCGGTTTACGATTTATGACGTTTTAAAAAAAAACTACTTGCTCGATCTCGTTCAAACCAATTTTCGGTGGTAGTTTATATGGTAATTTACATCAGATATTTTTTTAAGTTTTATCATTCTCTTATTTTAGAAGTTACGGGGGGGGGGACACATTTCACCACTTTGGAAGCGTCTCACGCGCAAACTATTCAGTTTAGAAAAAAATGATAGTAGAAACCTCAATACCATTTTTGAAGACCTATTCATAGATATCCCACACGTATGAGTTTGATGAAAAAAAAACATTTTGAGTTTCAGTTCTATGTATGGGGAACCCCAAAATTTATTGTTTTTTTTCTATTTTAGTGTAAAAATCTTGATGCGGTTCACAGAATACATCTACTTACCAAGTTTCAAAGCGTAGCTCTTATAGTTTCGGAGAAATGTGGCTGTGACATACGGACGGACAGACAGACAGACAGACAGACAGACGGACAGACAGACATGACGAATCTATAAGGGTTCCGTTTTTTGCCATTTGGCAACGGAACCCTAAAAAGATGAAAGAACTTGGCCGTGCCTGACTGATGGGGCATAGAATTCAATCTCACACATACTATGTGGGAACCCACATCTAGGCGCTATCATATTCACATTGACATTTGTTTTTTTTTATTATGTTGGAATCGTCACGTATGCGCACTAAGAACATTAGAAAAATGCAATACCAACGTCCAAAATGTGGCGACTAACATTTTATTGAAGACTAGCTTCTGCCCGCGTTAAATTTCTTGTTCCCCCGACCCTTCCCGTCGCGTCGAATTACCTACCCGTGCGATTTTCCCCGTTTTTGCAACTTTTTTCATTTCTGCTCCACTCCTCTTGGTTGTAGCGTGATGTTATATAGCCTATAGCCTTCCTCAATAAATACCTAGGCTACTCAACACAAAAATAATTTTTCAATTCGGACCTGCAGTTCCTGAGATCAGCGCATTCAATCAAACAAACAAACATACAAACAAACAAACTCTTCAGCTTTATAATATTATTAGTATATTAGTATAGATAAAGATATACCTACTTACTTACTTATGTCGTTATTATCAATAAAAAGAATATTCATCAACTGTCTCAACATCACCCATAACTAGATTATTGATATGCCTAAATATTTTGTGTATTGTTGTTATAAGGTTTGTATATTGAACTATTGTTTAGATAGGTGTTTAAAAATCCTTTAGGTATGCTGTTTACATATATTATGTAAATAATGTTAACGAACACATCACCAATCACTGAATACTTGCTATGCACAATTTAATGAAGTTGCTCGATCTCCCCTCATCATCTGCCTGCCCTTGTCCTGTTATTTGGTAATATGTTACCCCCTTGGTAAGACTGGTTGTCAGAATTTCGACCTTCGTGATCTTGGTATGTAAAGATGGTCCCCATATACGGACCGACCGAGGCAAGCGTAGCTTAGCCGGATCGGTCGGACTGTACGGCTGTTTTTATTTAGCTACAATAATATTCCACAATAATATTCCACAATAATATTCCACAATAATATTCCACAATAATATTCCACAATAATATTCCACAACTATCACACAACGCCATCTAGTCCCAAGCTAAGCAGAGCTTGTGTTATGGGTACTAGACAACTCATAAACAATATATTTCTAAATACATACATATTATAGATAAATTGCACCCAGATACAGAACAAATGATCGTGCTCATCACACAAACATTTGTCCTGGGTGGGAATCGAACCCACGACCTCCGGCATAGCAGTCAGGGTCACTAACCAATAGACCAACAGGTCTGTACAAGCCTCTCAATTCACCGAATGCTCGATCTCACACCTCTCAAGTAAGTAGGTAACTAATATTCATTTGTAGAAAACATAATTTATAATTTTGAAATGTTCAACAAGGGTTGGAATTGAGATTAAAATATACTTCATTGGCTAACTGCGAATACGTCATTGCCTTTAGCAATGACTTGAAAGGCTGAAATAAAAAAAAAAAACTGTCTTGACAATGACAGCGTCGGTCACCTCACTTCACCCGAAACCGTTAGTCACACGGTGTTGTTGCCATAGCAAACACACCGAATGAGTAACTGCTTGCTCGACGTGAACACTTCACGCGACTCTCGTCACATTTAGTCAAGGTGGAGTGAAATCACGCGGGCGCGCTACGCGAGTTTCATTTGAAATGTTGATTTTTGACATACCTAGTAGGTAGGTATCAAGATGATGATGATTTGATGAATATTCTTGTATTAATAATACGATTATTAAGTAGGTATACATGCATTTATGTGAATGTTTCGAATACTTGCGCACTAATTATTCTCAATCCGATTACGAAATGGCTTCTGCACAAGGTGATAAAAAAAAAGTTGATACCTATTGATGACAGCTTCTAGCGCGCATGCGCGGCTTGATCACGCGATGCACGCAATTTCGTTGTCATGGTAACATCACTTCACCTCACGAGCACGCGGGTGACCGTTTTGAACTATTGAATTTTGACATTATTATCAAGATGATGACGATTCGATGAATATTCTTTTTTATTGTTTGCAACCAAATACGTTACCTTCAAACATTGAAATAAATGAGTATCTAATCATTTTGTCTGAACTCTAAATATGTTCAGGCACATGGTCATCAAAACAAAAATAAAAGAAAAAAAAAATGTATGACATTAATGAACTAGTGGCCTAGTGCGCTTGCGCGGCGTGAGCACTTTACGCGATTCTCGTCGCATCATCGCATGTATTCTCGGTGAAGTGAACACGCGCAGAGACGCGCTATGCGATAGTCATTTGAAGCGTTGAATTTTGATTTGAAGATGATGATTTGATGAATATTCTATTATTATAGACAATGAGTTTGATGAGAATGATGGCTGATGATGATGAGTGTTTAAGTACACATGCACATCATATTTTATCTCTCATCATCGTTACCTTACCAATCAATGCTCAGACTACGAGAAGATTCTGTGTTACTACACAACAAGTACCGTACAGCTACCTACTGGTAGCTGTACGGTACTTCTTGGTATTGCATATTATTAGCGTGCAGGTGTCATCACGCGATAAAGGTTAAATGAGCAGTAAGTAGGTACATAGTTTAAAAAAGCGGATTAATTGTTGACATCAAAGTGTAGGTACTAAACTGACATTATACTTGTATGAAAACTGTTGTATTAAGATAGGTACATATCTACAAGAATTGAAATAAATCCCTGCGTACTAATTACTCTCTAAACCGAATACGAAATGGCGTCTGCACAAGGCGAACAAAAAAAAGTTGATACCTATTGATGACATCGTCTAGCGCGCATGCGCGGCTCGATTACGCGATCCTCGCAATGCCGTCCTCATGGTAACATCACTTCACCTCGCGAGCACGCGGGTGACCGTTTTGAACTGTTGAATTTTTACATAATATTTTCAAGATGGTGACCATTTGATGAATATTCTTTTTATTGATAATAACGACTTATGTAAGTTAGTAAGTAAGTAGGTATATTTTTATCTACAATAAAATGTTACTCGGCACATTTTTGGACGCTGGTATTGCATTTTCCTAATGTTCTTAGTGCGCATACGTGACACGTTATAAGTTAAATAAATACCTACCTAGTAAACAAATGTCAATGTGAATATGACAGCGCCTAGATGTGGGTTCCCACATAGTATGTGTGAGATTGAATTCTATGCTCCGTCAGTCAGGCACGGCCAAGTTCTTTCATCTTTTTTTAATAGATTTGGGTTAGTAACAACGCTGAAGAACGTTGCACAATCTTTACTCGAGTCGATCTACAATCGCTTCTCCAAGACACATCGTGATTAGGCCATGTGATTGCATTTACGTATTTAATTTTAATCAGTTTACAGTGGGTTCATAATAACTGACAATGTCGATTCGCATTTTCTGTTGTAGCTATCTTACCTATACATGTACATATGTCTTACTATATTCAATAATTGTTCGTGCGTGTCGCACTTGTGCGTCAGGCATAAAGGGCTAGTTGAGGAAAAAACAGAAAAAGAAAACAACAATGCGTTTCTGACTTAATTTCTGTTTCGCTATTTCATTTGAAAAACTTCCCGAAACAGTAGTAATGTCAAGATAACTTACTAGCTTTGAAATAAGCATAAAATGATCAATAGAATAAGCATAAAAAATATTATCAAAATCTCGATAATGATTGTAAATGTTATGTTTGGTCAATCCCTAGCAGCACTGGGATGACACTGACAGCTCACTCCACGCACCTTTTCACGGTGAGATTTTTACAGAATCGACATGCAGCACTGCGATTCTTTAACCATCTCACCGTGAAAACTTAGGTGAAGTGAGGGTGGAGTAAGCTGTCATTCCAACTAATGCCATGGATTGACACCATTTACAGCTCACTCTAAGCTCACTTCACCTAACTGTTCACGGTGGCATTTTTACAGAATCGATCGGCTGAATAGCACTACAGCACGAAACTTTATAACCAACTTAATAAAGTGCTAAAAAAATTTCCAGATACTAAATATCAGGTCAAATCTAAGATACAGGAATATCTTCAAAAACTAACTTATCAAAATACTGAGGATCTTCTATCAGGTAATTATAGAAATCTTATCAAATATTAGATTTAGCAACAGTTAAATTTACATAATTTTTACACTATTGCATACGTTCGCACACTCACTTATACTTACACGCACAGTCACACACACTTTTTCACATACATACACACGCACACACTCATAACTCCACGACAAACACACTGGAGACATACACAACACTTTCATTAATTTTTATTGGTTTTTTCTCTTTTTTCACTGTTTTTTTTAATTTTATTTAATTTTATTTCTATTAAACTAGCCCTAATGGATTATTGTACGTATTGTGTGTCCTACCTTATACTCATCACTTTGAAGGGACACTGGCTTCTAAGATACAGGTACGGTCAGCCAAGAAAGTGGTGTACCAGTTTTGATTTAGTTTCCCGGTCATCGAAAATTACAACAAGGTTCGTTATAAAAAGATATTACTGAAAGAGACAACATTATCATGACGTAAACCTATGTATTTAGTATTCATACGTCATATGTCACATATAAGTACATGACATTTTAACCTTTAGTATAAATGAAAAGGACATTAGTTTCTACAAAGCAATTGAAATGTTTCCAAACAAAAGTAATAAAAACTATTTAAATAGACAACCGAATTCCATTTGAAAAAGAAAACTGACAATTGACATTTTGTCAAATATATGCAAAAAATCGATATATTTTCCGTGTTTTTTCAATCAACTGCATATAAAATCATCTCAATGCCTGCCAACTTGACCATTGCCGAAAGAGCACAAATAATTGCCCAATTTAATGAGGGAAGCAGTATCAGTGCGATATCCCGGAATTTGAATATATCGAGGCGTTCTGTCCGCTTTTGGATTCGTCGTGAAGGAGAGGAGGGAAGTTTGTTGGATCACAGAAGAAGTGGTCGCCGGCCTGCACTCTCCAATAACGATAGAGAATTCATGAGACGGGAATATGAAATCAATGGTTTTAAGCCCACAAAACATTTTGCGGAGATGTTCGATGTGAGTGCCCAAACAATAAGGAATCATCTACATTACATGGGGTTGCACCACAGGCATTACGCCAAGAAAATATATTTGACGGATGCTCACAGACTTGCTCGTCTGAACTTCGCCAGAGAGCACTTAGAGTTTGATTGGTCTAATACAGTGTTTTGTGATGAAAAAACGTTTAAATCCAGTCAGCATGGACGTCTTCACCTTTGGCGATATAATTCAACACGGTATAAAGATGATCATGTAATCCCAAATAGAGAATCAGGTCGAATTTCCGTAAATATTTGGGGCTGGATGAGTGCGGATGGTGTAGGAGAATTGTGTTCTCTACCTCCTCGAGCGACGGCTGTAAATTATATCGACGTGCTTCAGAATGCAATGCTACCGACAGTCCGTAATGTTTACCCGGAGAACGAAGTGCCACAATTTGATTTTGTTCAAGATAATTGTTCAATTCATAATGCGAGGATCGTAAGAGCCTGGTTTCGTTCACACACTGACGTAAGGGTAATTCAGTGGTCCTCAAGATCGCCGGACCTCAACCCGATAGAAAATCTTTGGGGCCTTATGGTCCAACGATGGTCGCATCAAAATGAAAGAACCAAACAAGCTCTTATTAGTCACTGTAATTATATTTGGGAGGAAATGCGGGGAACCGATTTGCTCACGGCTTGTTGGTTCAATGAGGTCTCGTCTTTTTGAGGTTATAGAGGCCAACGGCGGTTACACCCGTTTCTAATTTAAAAAAAAATTCAATATCTTCTAAATATTACTATATATGCTATGTTTTTGTTTGTTATAAGTATTTTAAAATTGATTGTAGAAATTTAATAAAAGGATAAATCTATTTTTAGCTTGTTTTTTATTGATATTGTAATTACAAGTTTACAGAAATTGTAGGTTTGTGGATTCGCCTTGTGCCTTTACAATTTTATGTAACTTGTTGATTACAATTCTGAATTTGTAGATACAATTTTGTCATCAAAATCTACAGCCCCCCGCCGTTGATTTTACGACGTCATTGGTTCCATCAAGTTCAAACTAAGAACAGCTGTCACGTTACAAACAGTAATAGTCGTTATCAATAATCAGATAAAGACAGCAATAGAAGTTGTCAGATCGATCTGCAAGCGAAACTAATCTTTATCACCTATGAATCTGCAAGCGATATTCAACCTTAGGGTGGTACACCACTTTCTTGGCCGACTGTACATAAACCTAGTTTAGAAGTCAGGGTTTTTTATTCTAGAACGCTAAGTTTAAGTCATTTTTTTTTTAAATATAAACAATCGAAATTAATTTATGGAGAAATAAAGAGTTATTTATTTATTTAATTCAACCATAATTAAATAAACGAAATTCAACTATAATTAAAACATATTAGCTTTCTGCACTTCCTCTCCGTTATAAACTTTAAATGTGCCAATTTTCATACTCTTCCGTTCGTGTAATTTTCGTAAAAAGGGGTATGAAGATTTGCTTCCCGGATCAATATGTAGAAAATCATTAACATGTATCTGAAAGACATCCACTGCTGTACGTAAACCTGCCCCGAGCACCACCACTTCGGTGTGTGGGCTTCGAGGGGTGATGACACCGAAAGGTGTTGGAGTGGCGACCGCGTACTAAAAGACGCATTAGCGTTAGAAGGCCTTCAACAAGGTAGACCGTAGTATGGCATGATGAAGGCCGCCAGACTCTGCTAGATAAAAAGTAAAAAGTAAGTATGATAACACAGGCCCACAAAAAAAAATACCCTGCGCGAAAGACCAGACCACCTGAACTGTATGTTTTCGGGGTCGCTAAGTCCGAATATGGTACCAGAATAGCGAAGTTGGTTCGCATTTTTTCAGAAATCAGCAATAATGCTGAAAATTAAAGTTTTTCGTATAATATGGTTTATGTTGGTAAAAAAACCGAAATTACAATGTGTAATGAAATAAATTATACAAAAAATATCTCGCTGAATCAATGGAGTTTTTACTTTAAGTTAGAATCACCAATTGATTTCATATTTTCTCATCACAGAGGAAAAATGCTGAAAATCTATACTTATAATATTATAAAGCTAAAGACTTTGTTTGTTTGAACGCGCTAATCTCAAGAACTACTGGTCCGAATTGAAAAAAATCTTTTTGTGTTTGGTAGCTTAATTATCGAGAAAGGCTATAAGCTATATAACATCACGCTATAACCAAAAGGAGCGGAGCAGTAATGAAAAATGTTGCCAAAACGGGGAAAATCGGACGGGTAGGCGATTCGACGCGACGAGAAGGGTCGGGGTAACAAGAAATTTAACGCGGACGAAGTCTCTTATTTTAAAAGTTACGGGTGGGGGGGACACATTTTATTACTTTTGAAGTGTCTCTCGCGCAACTATGCAGTTTAGTAAAAAAATATATTAGAAACCTGAATACCATTTTTGAAGACCTATCCATAAGTACCCCACAGATATGGGTTTGATGAAAAAAAAATTGAGTTTCAGTTCTGAGTATGGGGAACCCCAAAATTTATTTTTTTGTTTTTCTATTCTTGTGTGAAAATCTTAATGCGGTTCACAAAATACATCTACTTCTTCGTCTTCTTCGTAACACTCATGTCAAAGCGGTCGTGGTCCTGAAATTTCTTGATTAGGGGCTGATGTGATTCGCCTCACGATTTCTCGCTATCCAATCCGATTTTTAGAATTGCGGGTGCACTTATATAACGGATCGCCCACTGCGAATTTTATTTGGTCAGTCCATCTCATGGGTGACTGTCCACGTGGTCTAGTGCCCTCCACTCTACCCTGTACGACAAGGCGCTCTAACGAGTCACCGTCACGCCTCGAGACGTGTCCGAAGTATTTTAGGATGTGCGTTTGGACCAGATCAGATAGACGCTTTTTGATTTTGAGCTCTTGGCGTATCGAGGCGTTTGGTACGAAACTCGTTCCACGATACCCCAAGCATTTTTCTCCAACACCACATTTTCAGAGCGTCTATCTATTTCTTCTCAATGTCGCGAACCGTCCACGTTTCAGCAGCGTATAGGAAAATAGGGAAAACCAGTGTTTGAACAAGCCGGACCTTGGTGGCTTTTGTTTGATCTCTGTTCCTCCAGACCTTTTTCAGAGTGTCCATCGATGATTTGGTTATTGCCATACGTCGCTTAATTTCGTCAATGCACCCACCTCCGTTCAAGCTTAACGTTCCAAGATAAATATAGGACTGGACCACGTCGCAGTTCGCAATTTTAGAGACTTCGGGCGAGTTTTTGTGTCCACGGTCCACGATCATAACTTTTGTTTTTTTGCGGTTAATCTTCACAAATACAAAAAAAATACAAAATAGTTTATTTCTTTCTTCACATACATCTACTTACCAAGTTTCAACAGCATAGCTCTTATAGTTTCAGAAAAAACTGGCTGTGACATACCGACGGACAGGCAGACAGACAGACAGGCAGGCAGACATGACGAGCATATAAGGGTTCCGTTTTTTGCCATTTGGCAACAGAACCCTAAAAACGATTTTGATTATGCATAGTGACTATTAAGCTTTTTCTTGTGACAAAAATACTTTCAGTTCTCATTGTCAGTTTTACAATCTATATAATTAGTTATCAGTTACAAAACTGAGTTTAAGGCTCGTTTGCACCATAAATCACTAATTACTTTTAGCGCTAAGCGATTTTTAAACATCGTTCTGATGCTGAAAATCTTTTGAAGTGGACGAGAGAATGATGTTCTAAATAAGCTCCGTTATTTATAAACGTTGTTTAAAATTGAGACGTTTAAATGCCAAAACAATTTGTATAATCAGATACTAAAAAACCATGTTAAACCATATCTTATTCAGTGTAATAATTTTTAGTTAAAGTAAGAAAAATTGTTTTTAGTACCTGTTTTCTAACTAGATGGCGTTAGCGTCGAAATAGATCAAGTTATGGTTACGTTACCGGCGAAAGTATAAGTAGGTACTCCTGGAACATATGTTTTTTTTGAATAATCTGTAGAGAGGTAAACCTGTAATATATGTTGTGCTATAGTGTTCTACAGAGTTTCATTGAAGATCCTGGGACGAGATTTTACATGGTCCTTCGAAACCGGAGCAGTGCGTACGTGTAATTACGCACTGAGTTTTTGTGTATCAGCACAGAAAGCAGTGGTGGATCGCCACTGAAGTGCTTTAGCGTCGCCTGCAGAGGGCGCGACCGCGGAGACCGAGTGTTTCTGAGGACGTCGCCTGCAGAGGGCGCCACCGCAGCAAGTTCTGCGGGCTTCCGGACATCCCGATTGCGGACAACCGGATTGAGAAGAAGTGAAGGTGACATCCAGAGTACCTGAGAGGCGTACTGCGCGCCCCCTAGTGTGCGGTAGCAACAAACCGGAGAAGTAATAGTGAGTGACGTGTTGTGGACTTAGAAAATAAAAACCGTGAGTACAATTTTATTTGTGAAGTTATCAAGATTTGGAACTTTGAATTTAACGTAACAATCAAGACTTACAATAATTTAAGTAGTTTAGACTTAGACTGTTTAAGAAAAAAGTGAACCGACGGGGAACCTATGCCCGATTTTCTAAAAGTTTGTAAGTTAAAAAACACTTGTAAAATTTTCTGTTGTCCTCATAGACTTAGAAAAATTTCATCAGTTTTACACTTGTAAAAATTTCTGTGTTCTTGTGCAACTTGTTTTCTTTTGTTGTTTCTGAATTGATTTAGTTTGATACCACTGTATAGTTATGGATTCGTTAATCAACTTGCAGCTTGATAACAAAAGAAATATTGAAAAAGGTAGAACAAATTATAAAAAATCTCCTAAAGAACGGATAACATTGTCATATTTAGAAGCAAGGTTAGAAGCATTAGAACAACTATGGTCTAATTTCATAAAAACGCACAGGAACATAGTAGAAAAACTAGATTTGAAACATAATTACTTTACTTCAGAGACATATGACCTTACTGAGGATGTTTACATTACTTATAAATCCGAGTTGAAAGAGTCTATTAAACAACTAACACCTACAAAAGCAAGTGTAGATAAAGCTTCATCGTCAAATACGTATACGAATGTGAAATTACCTAAGGTTGTTATTCCTACTTTCTCAGGCAAGTATACAGAGTGGACTTCATTCCGTGATTTGTTCTTATCACTCATCCACAAAAATGATTCAATTGACGATGTACAAAAACTGCATTACTTGAAAGGTCATTTATCGGGTGAACCAGAACAATTGTTGCGTCACACTCCTGTGACAGCCGCAAATTATAAAGAATGTTGGCAAATGTTAAATAAACGCTATGATAACAAACGATATTTATCTAATTCTATGTTGAAGAGATTGATAAATCAATCAAATGTATCAGAGTCATCAACTGCGGTTAAAGAATTATTGGATAGCACTGTGGACTGTTTGCATGGCTTAAGTACTCTCGGAATTGAAGTTAAATCATGGGATGCTATAGTTATCTATATAATCAGTGCTAAGCTAGATAGTGAATCGCGAAAGTTGTGGGAATTGAAAATTAGTGCAGATGAAGAATTACCAACCTTTGAAGAATTTAAAACATTTTTAGAGTCAAGGTTCCGCTCTTTGGAGTACTTAGACACATCCAAGTCAAAGCAGAAGTCTACAGATGGTAAACCAAAGGTTTTTCACGCAGTCAAATCTAATAGTAATAACTCAGCACAAATCATATGTCCATTCTGTAAACAAGATCATTATATAAGTAATTGTAAACGGTTTAGTAAAGAAGGTTACCAAAGTCGAAGTGAGTTTGTCCGAACTCACAATTTGTGTTACAATTGTCTAGGCGCGAATCACTCAGTTAAGTATTGTCGCGTTAAAACATCATGTCACGTTTGCAAGCGTAGACACCACTCATTATTACACCCCAAGGCATCTTCAAGATCATCGTCACCCAATAGCCATCCGGTAGAGGCAGTAGCTGTAAAATCAGCAGTGTCCTCACTGCAAACTGCTTCCGGTACGGCAAAAGAATCAGAGTGTTCAACCATAGCAACACACTTTTCTACAAAGGTTATACCAAATCAAGTTTTATTAGCGACCGCTCTAGTCGAAGCACAGACTCAGAATGGTCGTAAAC
Organism: Aporophyla lueneburgensis; assembly: GCA_932294355.1. Lineage (NCBI taxonomy): Eukaryota > Metazoa > Arthropoda > Insecta > Lepidoptera > Noctuidae > Aporophyla > Aporophyla lueneburgensis. The sequence continues at coordinate 26,947,627 of OW028740.1, forward strand.
AATTGCTGAGGGCGTTATTGGATCAAGGATCCCAGGCCTCTTTCATAACCGAGTCAGCAGTCCAATTGCTCGGACTGAAGAAAATACCAAATAAGAGTATGGTCTCAGGCATAGGAGGTGACGAAGGCGCTTTTGCCTCTAGATTCTTGGTTTGCGTAACCATTCATTCACGTCACGATCCTAATGCAATTATTCAAGTTCGAGCATATGTGTTAAGTAAAATTACAACGTTGATTCCGTCAACTAAACTATGTATATCAACTTGGCCTGAACTAGAAGATATAACTCTGGCGGATCCAGAATACCACACTCCAAACAAAATCGACGTTTTGTTTGGAGCAGAAGTTTACAGCCAAGTTCTTAAAGAGGGTTTAGTCAAACACTCTCCAGGGCCCATAATAGCTCAAAACACAAGCCTGGGGTGGATTTTGTCTGGACTAACACCCGCAGATTGCGATCTCGATTCAGCAAATTGTCACAAAGTTATAGTTAGTATGCATTCACACCTCAGTGACAATGATATGCTCAAACAGTTTTGGGAGATCGAATCTGATATTACTAATAAGAAAAAGATACTTACCCAAGAAGAACAGCAGTGCGAAGAATTCTTCACTCGTACTACTCGACGAGACGCTACCGGGCGATACGTAGTCAAGCTTCCATTTCGCGAATCAAATCCACGAAGTAAAATCGGATACACCAAAGAAATCGCACTGAAACGATTTCATCATCTTGAACAGCGTTTCAAGAAAGATCCTGAGATCAAAAGAAAATACACCGATGTAATCCAAGAATACCTTGACCTTGGACACATGAAGATGGTGTCTCGCGAAACTGATACTAAGCAGTCAGAAGCAGTCTATCTGCCTCACCACGCAGTGATTCGTGAGGATAAAACCTCTACCAAGGTCAGAGTTGTGTTCGACGCTTCGGCTAAAGGTTCTAATGGTGAATCCCTTAATGACATGTTGATGGTAGGTCCTACCATACAACCGGAATTACGTCACCTCATCATGAGATGGCGTACGTATCCAATTGTATTATGCGCAGATATAGTAAAAATGTACCGGCAGATCAAGGTCGCTCCTGAAGACACACACTTCCAGAGAATACTTTGGCGTAGTGAACCTGCATCTGAAATAAAAGAGTATGAATTGCTGAGAGTCACCTTTGGCACTGCATCCGCACCTTACCTGGCCGTGAAGTCGTTGCAGCAGCTGGCACACGATGAGGGAGCTGAGTTTCCGGGAATATCTGAAACATTAAAAAGTGAATTTTGTGTAGATGATTATATGTCAGGATGTCAAACGGTAGAGGATGGAAAAAGAATTCACAGGGAAATGAACAAACTACTGGAGAAAGGTGGGTTTCCATTACAGAAGTGGATGACAAATAACAAGGAATTAGCAGAGGAAATATTGGGAGAAGGTACAAATCAGGAAGGAGTAGTAGAGATAAAACTAAACGAGGTGGTGAAAATACTAGGACTTTCTTGGGATAGAGAATCTGACAGTTTCAGATATTCAATAACATTTCCGCAACCTGCATCTGTAACAAAACGAAAGGTAATATCAGATATATCAAGACTGTTCGACCCCTTAGGGTGGGTAGCGCCGTGTGTTATACCGGCGAAAATAATGATTCAAAGGATATGGCTAGCCGGGATCGATTGGGATGATCGATTACCTGAAGATTTATTAAAAGAATGGCAAACATATCAAAAGGAACTACTAAACTTACCTGAGTTTCATGTACCAAGATGGGTTGAAACCAGAAAAGGCGATGTAGTTGTAGAATTACATGGTTTTTGTGACGCGTCTAATGTAGCGTATGCAGTTGTTACGTATTTGAGGATAATTAGCGCTGACGGGAGTATTAAAATTAATTTAATATCGGCAAAAACCAAGGTTGCTCCGGTAAAGCAACTGTCAATTCCTCGTCTCGAGTTGATGGGTGCTGTTCTGTTAGCTAAATTAATTGTGGAGGTAGCAGAGATACTAGCAATACCTAAAGACAATATACACTGTTGGACAGACTCGACTGTTGTTCTGGCTTGGCTCAGTAGTCATCCCAGTCGCTGGACAACATTCGTTGGTAACAGGGTATCTGAAATTCTAAGTTTGTTGGATAATCCTCAATGGGGACATGTGAAATCTACTCACAACCCTGCAGATATCGCGTCAAGAGGTATGACACCTTCAGCACTTTCACAGTCAACTCTGTGGAAGCACGGTCCGTTGTGGTTAAATAAGGAATCAATTGACTACGCCAAACCAAACTCGATGTCAACTAAACTCGAAGAAAGATCATCGAAAGGCGTTAAAGCACGTGTGTCAATGAATGTAGAGGATGGGCTGTGGACAAAGTATTCATCATATCACAAATTAATCAGAGTAGTGGCATATTGTAGACGATTTTTAAGATTTAAACAACATAAAGAAACTTACCTGACAAGTGAGGAATTGAGAGCCGCGCTAGAAATCTGCATAAAAAAATGTCAAGAACAAGAATTTAAAGAAGACATAGAACACATTCAGAAGACAGGAAGCGTAAGTAAAAAGAGCAAATTACGACCTTTATGTCCTATGTTGGATGAGCAAGGAATTTTAAGAGTAGGAGGAAGAATTGAAAAGTCTCAACTGCCAGCAAGCATGAGACATCCTATTATAATTCCACAGCGCCATCACTTCGCTACTCTGCTCGTCAGTGAAGCTCACAAAACCACTCTCCACGGAGGTCCAACATTGATGTTAAACTATTTGCGCACACAATATTGGATACTATCTGCAAAAAAATTAGTAAAGGCTTACGTACGTAAGTGTGTCGTATGTGTTCGGCATTCAGCGACGTTTAAAAATCAGCTCATGGGTCAATTGCCGACCTGTAGAGTGACTCCAGCCAGGCCCTTCTTGCATACAGGTGTTGATTTCGCCGGTCCGATTAACATTAGAGTATCTAAGGGTCGTGGCAATAAGGCTTACAAGGGTTACATCTGCCTGTTTGTGTGCATGGTCACTCGAGCAGTGCACATCGAGGCCATTAGTGACCTTACATCTGAAAGTTTTATAGCCGGTTTCAAGAGATTTGTCGCTAGATGAGGCCATTGCAGTGATATTTGGAGCGACAATGGTACAAATTTTGTAGGCGCAGCCAAGGAACTGCAGATATTAGTCGCCGCTGAACAGTCAGCAACCGCTAATGAAATTAGGAGTTGGCTCGGTAGCAAAGGTGTCAAGTGGCATTTTATCCCTCCCCATGCCCCAAATTTTGGTGGACTTTGGGAAGCCGGCATCAAGTCAACAAAATTCCACTTGAAGCGCGTGATTGGTGATTCCACTCTTACCTATGAGGAAATGGCCACGTTACTTGTGCAGATTGAGGCTTGCCTCAATTCAAGACCAACTTCTTATATTTCCCAAACCCCTGGTGATCCAATGCCGCTAACACCCGGTCATTTTCTAATCGGGGAACCTCTGGTTCTTGTGCCGGAACGTAATTACGAACATTGCTCTGTGGGCTCGTTGAGGCGATGGCAACTGTTACAAAAAATGACTCAAGACTTCTGGCGACGATGGTCTAGAGAATTTTTAACTTCGATGCTACACCGTTATAAATGGTCGCAAAAAGAAATTGAGCCGAAGATTGGCGACATTGTCCTTGTAAAAGAGGACAATCTACCTCCAGGCAAATGGTTATTGGGTAGGATTTTAGAGAAGCATCCTGGTTCGGACGGACTCACACGAGTTGTAACCATAAAGTGTAATGGTTCTGTATTTAAAAGACCAATTTGCAAACTTTGTGTATTGCCAACCAGTGATTGATGTGGTTTATTATTTTTATTATTTTACTTTGTTTTTCATTATTATTTTATAGCCCTTGACCTCATGGTGGGCGGCTTTAATTTAAAGGACAACTCTTTCGAGCATGTCCTTGGTGGGCGGAATGTTAAACCATATCTTATTCAGTGTAATAATTTTTAGTTAAAGTAAGAAAAATTGTTTTTAGTACCTGTTTTCTAACTAGATGGCGTTAGCGTCGAAATAGATCAAGTTATGGTTACGTTACCGGCGAAAGTATAAGTAGGTACTCCTGGAACATATGTTTTTTTTGAATAATCTGTAGAGAGGTAAACCTGTAATATATGTTGTGCTATAGTGTTCTACAGAGTTTCATTGAAGATCCTGGGACGAGATTTTACACTAATCATTCAACAACGTTTACAAATATGTAATAATAATGTAATATATATATATATATATATCTTATATCTTTAAACGAGCAATTCTTGTATATATGTATATATATAATCTGAATCTCGGAAACGGCTCCAACGATTTTTATGAAATTTAGTATACAGGATTTTGGGGGCGATAAATCGATCTAGCTAGGATTCATTTTTATAAAATGTCGTTTTATTCGTGTTTTCAATGACCAACTTTATCGATAACCAACTTGAACATAGACTTATCATTTTAAACACAATTTACCAAAAAATACCGAGCAAAGCTCGGTCATCCAGATATTATAATATAATATAATAATATCTTAGAACAACCAACACCCCGTTATCTGATCCTATACTAGGCAGAGCCTGTACTATGGCAACCAGACAACTGATAAACATACTTATATATTTCTAAATACATACATATTATAGATAAATTACACCCAGACACATAACAAATGATTGTGCTCATCACACAAAGATTTGTCCTGGGTGGGAATCGGACCCACGACCTCAGTCTTAGCAGTCAGTATAAAAGGGGGATATGTTTAACGCTAAAAGCGTTTAAGGTAAAACAATTTCTTTCATGTTAATCAAAATATGATTTGCGACCATAACAAATACGTACATATATAAGGTGTATCTATTCATAGATGAAATATTTTAAGAGGTACACCTGTAGGTGGTAAAGAAGCTACAGCAAGGAAAAAAAGGTTTTTTCTAAATGTAGTTTTCTCAAAATTTAATATTTATAAATTATTTGACGCACATAAGAAATACTGGCTCCTTCTTATTTTTACGGCCCGAGACATCGCGGCCATGCTCGTGCCGTCCGGTTGCCGCCCTCGCAGAGTCAAGCGGGCCATTCATAGAATTTGGAATAAAGGTTTTATGCAAAACGTCTCAAGCAGTTATAAAATTATAATAATTACGAAAATTCAAAAACGCTTAAATAAAAAAATTTTTTGCTTCTATAGCTAATTTACCACCTACAGGTGTACCTCTTAAAATATTTCGTGTATTAATAGATACACCTTATATAATCAATATAATGATTAAAACAACTCTCTATATACTTAATTATTATTCTGTAAATAAACAGTTTTTACCGTCTCGAATCTGAATTTCATTAAAATATAACCTGTCGTTAGAAACGGCATTTTGCGGGCTACCTTAGGACTTCCACTAAATCATAAGAATCATTCATCAAAGTAAGCAGAAAGATTAATTTAAACAAGAAAAATAAATAACAAAGCGAGCTATCATCGCTCCATAGCTTCAAGGACCATAAAAGGGCGATAACCAAGAAATTTACACAAGCAACTGTCAACTCCACCGGACTTTTAGTACCGAAGTTCGTCAATTCATCCCGAGACTCTTGGGTTCTATCCAAAAGTGAGAATAAAGAATCCATGGAGCTGTATGGGAATGGGGTTGAATGCTGTGACGTCATGAAAACATTAATCAGGGTTGAAATATGTATCTGTAGGAGATAAATCCTTTGCTAATGACTACGTGGTTTGCTAGTGCCAAAAACAATTGTTTTGCTAAGATTTATTGCGAAGTTTTGAATTGTATACAGGGAGTGTGTGCCAGTAAACAGGGAGTGAATGAAATGGATAGACATGTCACTGCTCACATACTCAAGTTTGTTTTTAGAAATGTAGGTAAGATCTAGGCAATGAAGGCTAATTAGCCAAGATTTAAAAAAAAATATCGATAGACTTGTTGGTCTAGTGGTCGCAAGCGCTACTGCGAAGCATGAGTTCCTGGGATCGTTTCCCAGATTATGCTTAGTGTGTGCTTGAGGTTTTTCTACATGGAATTTGTCAGTAGCAGCCCAGATTCTTTGAAGGGGTCCGATAAGATTGAAGGGGTCCACTAAGACCGATGCCTGCCAGGGTTGCGTATTTGTTCGAGAGTTACCACGACCTTGGCACAGGCAAATGAAGGAACATGGGTGGGTCAGTAAAAGTCTGACATGGAATCCCGCTCCTCCCAGAGCGGGAGACGTCATTTAATGATATCCTACCCAAAAATAGCCCGGATTCTGGATTTGCTCCCGGATCACAAGAGGCGCGACCCTTATTACATGGGACTTTAACTTAACTGGTAAAAAGTGCCTGTACTATATTATAGTACACACACCTTTTGTAGAGGTGTATTCACGCCTCTGCTGTATCCTTCGGGGAAATGAAGTGTGATGTTATGTTATATTACTATATAAATTATGAATGAAATGGAACAAAATTATGTGTGGTGTGACTATTTTTTTTTTTTTTTTCAGGATGGGAAATCATCAAATGACTTCTCCCGCTCTGGGCGGAGCGGGAGGGCGTGTCAGACTTTTACTGACTAAAACTCACCCGTGTTCCATCAGTTGCCCATTGTGCCAGGGTCACGGTATCTCTTTCGAACAATCACGCGACCCCGGCAGGCATCGGTCCTAGTAGACCCCTACACTGCTGCTGACATCTCTTTGAGGCGCGCGTGGAACACTGCGCGCCGTCGACCCGAGCTTGGTCCTTACCGGGCGGCGAGCTACCCACTGCTCGCCACCCGCAAGCTCGCGCCTACGGTGGCCGGGAGTCCGCTATTGACTCCCGACGCCCGGGGGGTCTCCTCCTGCGGCGGCTAGGGACGTGAGGGCGCAGAGACTGCCACTCCCTCACGCGCCCTGCCTCCTCCTTCGCGAGCATTACTGCTTCGCAGAAGGAGGTGACGGCTTCCCATTCCCTCTCGCTCCGTACCATGGCTCGCACCAGGGCGGGACGCGAGAGGTCGCCGCCGCCGATCGCCTCCACGAGGACACGGCGGTGCTCCGCCCAGGCAGGGCACACCTCCACCGTATGCTCCACCGTGTCCTCCAGACGATCCTCGCAATGGAGTGGTGTGACTATGAATGATAGGCTGAGGAATGATGTGATAAGAGTAGGGTGTGGTTTAAAAGTAGATGTAGTGACAAATTTTTTAAAAAGTATGCTTAGATGGTTTGGTCATGTTGAGAGGATGAATGAAGGACGACTCACAAAAGGTATTTACAAGGCAGATGTGAGTGGAAACACCGGGAGGGGACGCCCTAGGAGGACATGTGACCTTATTGGTGATGTTCTTCAGAAAGATCAGGTGCGTAGTACTCGCAACCGGCGTGTGTGTATGACCAATTGTATGAACCAAAAGGAGTGTGTAGAGATCTTAGCAGGTGGCGTTCCGTGGTTTCTGCCTACCCCCATGGGAAAAAGGCGTGATTGTATGTTTGTATATATGAAATGGAACGATCACGGAAGTGCCGTTACTGTTCAGTTTCATTTAAAAATTTACTGTTTCACAAATCTATTTCCTCTTTTTCGGTATGTTTATTTTTCATCAAGGCAACGTTACGGTAAAAATCACGGAACCAAAAGTAAATATAAATACGCTCGAGAAAATCGCGTCTGGATAATTCGTTTCCCGCTTGTAACGCGAGTTATTTTAAAATTAGGGATCACAAGATCACGAGAAAGTAATTTAATTCAAAAAGTCCACAACATTAAGCCATAAAGACTAGCAATAAAAAGATACAACGTCCAATTCTACGACTTTTCATAACTTTGGAATTTGCTAAAAGAATATTTGAAACGGAATTCTTTATTGCAAAATTATAATATCGGTCGCTAAAAATTTCGCTACCCTCAATGTCAGGCTAATTAATAATATTATTCTTTTCTGCATAATAAAACCTCTTATCATGCAGAAAAGAATCGACATTAATTACCAAATACTGAAATCGCCAGAATACATTAGCCATTCAAGTTTTCTCAAAAATGGTCTTCATTTTCATCATCATTTCAGGCGAAAAAAATTCACTGCTGGACTTTTTTTGGGCCTCCCTTCACCTGTACCATTAAGATCATTTTTTTTTTGCTTTCCACATCCATCAGATTTCTACAGTCTTCACAAGGTCATCGGTCCAACATTTTTTAATTTATCATCAGTCAGCCAGTAGTTACTGATCGTCAGAAGCTCGAAAATCGGACAACAAGTCTTATCATGGACAATTATCTTACGCAATAATTGTTCACATACGCAGTCGCTTTATGTAAAACTAGCTTCTGCCCGCGACTTAGTCCGCGATAAATTTCTTACTCCGCCGACCCCCGTCCGCGTCGAATTTCGTGTAATGCGACGTGTAAGTGCGAGGTCTTCGTATTCGTGACTTTATTCCTTTTTGCTCAGCTCTTAAGGGTTCTAGCGTGATATTATAGTCTATAGCCGTCCTGGAAAAATGGGCTGTACAACACTTTTTTTTTTCAGGATGGAAAATCATCAAATGACTTCTCCCGCTCTGGGCGGAGCGGGAGGGCGTGTCAGACTTTTACTGACTAAAACCCACCCGTGTTCCATCAGTTGCCCATGTGCCAGGGTCACGGTATCTCTTTCGAACAATCACGCGACCCCGGCAGGCATCGGTCCTAGTAGACACCTTCACCAAAAGAAACTGGATCCTGCGACACACGGTATCCTAGTGTGGGATCCAGTGTGACACCTCAATATTGAAACACTTTTTAGGTACCAATTTTGGTCGCAAGGGCTTTAAGGACGCTATAACATTTTTGAATCGCTCAAGTTTAGGTATCTGAGTCGCCACACAACGACATTACGCGCACGCACACATTGAAACCATTGTTTGCTCGATTTTAATCATTACTTAACTAATGTTGATACTCGAAGGTATTATTTATTTTATTTTACTAGCACTGTTGAGTAAAATTAGTAGTAAACTAACTTTACTTTCTGCATTTGGTGACAAGTAAATAAGTTTTATTACCATGATCATCATTATTTTTGGAATAACGTATATAATTCGTCAATTTAAAAAAATTGAGGTGTAACAATAAAAAACTTTGATAATATTTTTGCATAATAAACAAATATAACGGATGGTGATCGTAGACTATCGTTGAAAATGTACAGGATATTCCGTAAAGAAAACTAAGCAAAAATTGTGTGACGCCTGAACCTCGCCTTTGAGAATGAAGCGCGTATTCAGAAAGTTTAATACACAATAGGAACCTTTTATAGAAGGCCTTAATTTTTGTATGAAGGCTGTTTTTGTACTCTACTATGTATTTATAATTCGAAATGACTAACATTTTTGGTACCATTTTTGGTACCGTGTGGTGCCGGACGTAAAGAATAACACCGACCCATTTCTTCTCGTGGGTGTCGTAAAAGGCGGGACTAAGGGACTTACTAGAGAATGGGCAGCAGCGTTCTCTATGCATTTTACCACCATACTGCGATCGCCAATCCGCCTGCCAAGCGTGGTGATTATGGCAAAGCCCCCCAAATTGGGGGAGGCCTAAGTCCAACAGTGGACGTCTTACAGCTGTAATGATGATGATAGCTATGCCCACCTTTTATTTAAAAAATTAAATATTCATCGTTTTGAATGAAAAATTTGTGGGGTCGGTGGACATCCCGTCAGGAAGTATGTTTCTTAGCCTTTTTTTAACTCCAAATGTAATTTGTATGGAGTTTTTGGCTTCAGCACCTTCGAAAATATTGAAAACGACACCCATGATGAAAACTTTAAAAATTTTCGCAACAGCCATCTTTAGGGTTCCATTGCCAAATGGCAAAAAACAGAACCCTTATAGATTCGTCATGTCTGTCTGTCTGTCTGTCCGTCCGTCCGTATGTCACAGCTACTTTTTTCCGAAACTATAAGAGCTACGCTGTTGAAACTTGATTATTAGATGTATTCTGTAAACCGCATTAATATTTTCACGCTAAAATAGAAAAAAAAAACAATACATTTTGGGGTTCCCAATACATAGAACTGAAACTCAAAATATTTTTTTTTTTCATCAATCCCATACGTGTGGAATATCTATGAATAGGTCTTCAAAAATGGTATTGAGGTTCCTAATATCATTTTTTTCTAAACTGAACAGTTTGCGCGAGAGACACTTCCAATGTGTTACCATATTGGAAGTGTCTCTCGCGCAAACTGTTCATGTGACCCCCTCCCGTAACTTCTAAAAAATTTATAAAATAAAAACTTTTTAACAAAAAATTAAACCGCCGAAAAACTGAAAAGCATAAAATAATAAACCTTAAAATTATGAGTCGGCGCTTTGAGTGATCCTTGTTCATTGATTTATTATTTAGGTTTATTATTTTATGCTTTTCAGTTTTTCGGCGGTTTAATTTTTTGTTAAAAAGTTTTTATTTCATAATTTTTTGTGGCTTTAATGCACTAATTATACTTGGCAAGGTATACCCTATCCAACAAAAAAAGAATTATCAAAATCGGACTACTCTGTATAAAGTTATGCGTGTTTATACATCACCATCAGTGAGTGAACAATCAATCATCCCCTGTTTTCCGACCCTTAGGGTTCGATTTTGTTTTCCAAATTTATATGGGACCATCTTGGGAGTATATCCTTTTCAATAGAAGAAGAATTGTCACAATCGGACCACTATGTAAAAAGTTATGCGTGGTCATACATAAAAAAAAAAAAAATATACGCGTTGAATTGAGAACCTCCTCCGTTTTTTTTCGTCGGTTGAAAATAAGAGAATGATAAAACTAAAAAAAATATAAGATGTAAATAACTATGTAAACTTCCACCGAAAATTGGTTTGAACGACATCTAGTAAGTAGTTTTTTTTTTTTTAATACGTCATAAATCGTAAACCGCAATTGACTTTTCATTCAATCAACTCAAATATGTATATATAATTAAAAAAAAAAAAAAATCATAAACATAAACCTTATGCATAAACCGAGAATACCTACAGGTTTGTACGGAACCCTCGGTGCGCGAGTCCGACTCGCAATTGGTGATTTTTTTATTTTGATTTTGACCTCACAATCAGCTTCAACACCCTTGTTTACCCCTATCGCAAGCTACATTAAAGAATTTCGTTCCAAAAATGGACGACACTTGCATACGTTAATTACCACATTAAAAATAGTTGTTCATATAAATTATTATTGAATAATCATCCGCCATCTTGAATTCTTGTAAATGAATACATATTCATAATCATCACTACTCCATAATTCCCAATAGAATATGAGTTATTTATTTCTAAACCAAGTTCTGGTAATAAGTTTGGTACTCATACTTTTGGTCCGAAAAGTATCAAAATTTTTCAACCACAGTATACAGCACGGCACTCACTTTATTATTATTTTGATCGTATTTATTTCGTACAAAATAGTGATACGCCCGTGCTTCCCAGGGCGCGTCTGAGCGCGGAATGACATGCCGCGAGTAGAAAATGTATGAAGAAATTTGGGGGCGTTCTTTATTTTTCTCATAAACAAAAAAGTTATGTATTTAATTACAAAATATTTATACAAAACGTAGGAGATTATACTAGCCATAATTTCTTGTCATTTTAAAGTTAAAATATGCAGTTGATCTAACTATACAGGTACCGTTTTAGACCCTATTATTTTTCATTTCCTTCGATTATTGCGATGAGGAAACCGTATTTTTGTGAAATTATTGTATGGGACTATACAATTTTTATGGTTCCATCATGAAGACGATTAAATTATCTTTAATTTAGACCATAACTGACCTCGCAGTTGTGATTCCTCTTGATGTAATTGGTACCGGAAAACCACCGATATTTGTAGAAAAATGTTATAGCGTCCTTAAATAATTTAATCACCACTGACGGGCAACATCGTGAAAAAACCGACATCTCCTAGAACAAAAAAAAATTGATTACATGTGACATCTACCGACCATAGATAACCCTCTGGAAGAGGTTATGATACATCCAGGAGTAACATTATATGCTAATTGACAGAAACAAATAAAGACAAGTACGTAATCAACATTTTCGCAAGTAAATGTGAGGTGAGCATTAGCGAGCCGTAGAGTGAGAAGTTTCTGCTGGAAAATCCCAACGCTCGACTTGTTATTCAAATAGCTATTATCATTCTATTTTTATTTTATTTGTTTATTTATATTTTTCATCCACACAGTTACAGTTGTTCTTTTTGAGGTAATGCTAGGTTTTCGGTATGACTTATCCGAAAACCTCAAAAAGAACAACACTCGTTTAACAAGAGACCCTCCACTCGATAGATGGCGTTACGGTCCAAATAAGAAATTGCTATGGTTTCGTACCCGTGGGTAGTGTAACACTGAGCCGAGCTCGATTTCTAGTCATTAGTTTGTTGTAAGACTGTTACAAATTATCACAAATTTTGGATGAGTCAAACTTTTTAAAGTTTGACTTTATTTTCCCATATCAAGCTGTGATCAGCATTTACTGCTTTTAATAAATAGAACCAATCATGATTCTGAGATTGCACGAAATACTTCGCGAGTTTGCGAGAATTTTTGACAAGTTAATATCACTTTATTATTCTTACATAACAATATATCAGTGAAGTGAACTGTATGTATGTTTTCGCTATACAATCACTAATATTATAAAGAGATAAATGTGGTGTCAACAGGGCTTTGACCATCAAACTCTTTTCAGAACAGTGCTGTAAGGAAAATGAAGTGTGGTCTGACTGTAAGAGATCCTGCCACCTGAACTATTCATTTCCCTCGTGGTCAGGTTCAGTTGTTCAGTGTACCGTGCGAAAAAGAATGTGCATGTAAAAATGGATATTTGAGGATATCTCCAGACTCCCCCTGAATACCAGTGTCCTAAGATAAAGTATTCAGTAGACTGCAAGCGTAACAGAATAACAACGATTTTGGAAAACAATAATTATAATAGATATTAAGTAGCTTATTGGTTGATACGCACGTAATATCTCGCCCGTACATTCATCTACCTTGATTAAAGCGTATTAAAATTGTAAGAGCGAGACAAGCGTCATCTACAATTTTGAAATAATTATCCTATAATGATATTTCATTAAAGATGTTTGATTAATTCAAGTTTCATTTTATTTCAAACTAACTTCTGCCTGCGACTTCGACTGTTTTTGATTAATTGCTCTCCCGATTCTCCCCATCGCATCGAATCGCCTGCCCGTGCGAGGTCTTTGCATTCGTGCCTTTTTTCTTTTTGCTCGGCTCCTAAAGGTCATAGCGTGATGTTATATAGTCTATAGCCTTCCTCGATAAATGGGCTATCCAACACTCAGAACTGAAACACAAAAATTGTGTTTCCATCAAACCTACACGTGTGGGGTATCTATGGATAGGTCTTCAAAAATGGTATTGATATATTTCTAATATCATTTTTTTCTAAACTGAATAGTTTGCGCGAGAGAATGTGTGCCCCCCCCCCCTGTAACTTCTAAAATAAGAGAATAATAAAACTAAAAAAGATATATGTTGTACATTACCATGTAAACTGTACATTAGGTACCATGTACCGTGTGGTGCCGGACATAAAGAATAACACCACCCCATTTCTTCCCGTGGGTGTCGTAAAAGGTGACTAAGGGACTTACTAGAGAATGGGCAGCAGCGTTCTCTATACATTTTACCACCATACTGCGATCGCCAACCCGCCTGTCAAGCGTGGCGATTATGGCAAAACCCCCCAAATTGGGGGAGGCCTAAGTCCAGCAGTGGACGTCTTACGTCTGAAATGATGATGATGACCATGTAAACTTCCACCGAAAATTGGTTTGAACGAGATCTAGTAAGTAGTTTTTTTTTTATTACGTCATAAGTTGTAAACCGCAATTTACTTTTCATTCAAACAAATCAAATATAAAAATTAAAAAAAAATACATTTAATTTCATAAACATAAACCTTATGCATAAGCCGTGAATATTTACAGGTTTGTACGGAACCTTCGGTGCGCGAGTCAGACTCGCACCTTGCCGGTTTTTTATCTTATTAAGAGGAACAATTCCGTCATTCATGATTTTTGCGTTACTTTAACCATTTACGCAGCGAACGCGACGGAAGCTCTTAAAGGAATAACCTTTCCCCGTTTTTTTCATAATGTTTCAGTGATACTTCTTATCTATTATTCACAGCGTAATGTTATATAACTTTCCTCGATAAATGGACTACCAGATACTAAAAGAAATTTGCAATTCGAACTAGCAGTTTCTGAGATTAGCGCGTTCAACGAAACAAACAAACTCTCAGCTTTATATTATTACTAGCTTTCAGATGATGTTGGAAATTATCACAAGAGGATGACCTGAATAAAAGTATCCTATGTCTTAACTTCGGGCCTGTTTTTAAACTTTTATCTAAATCCGTTCAGCTGTTAAGGCGTAAAATGGAAAAAAAGTATATTCCGCAAATGAGGTTTTGACCCCGAGCTCATCTTCGTGAAATTTAATATTGATAGACGATGTTGTACACCTTGACGTTCAGCAGCTTGAGGTGTGTTGATACTGTTGATAGATTAGTCAGTTTTATATATAAGGTGTATCTATTCATACACGAAATATTTTAAGTGGTACACCTGTAGGTGGTAAAGAAGCTATAGAAGCAAATAGAAAATGTTTATCTAAGCGTTTTTGAATTTTCGTAATTATTATAATTTCAAAACTACTTGAGACGTTTTGCACAAAACCTTTACTCCAAATTGAATGGCTCGCCTGACGCTGCGAGGGCGACGACCGGACGGCACGAGCATGGCCGCGGTGTCTCGGGCCGTAAAAAATAAGAAGGAATATTTCTTAATTGCGTCAAATAATTAATAAATATTAAATTTAAAAAAAAAACCTTTAGATTTTTTTTTTATTCGTTGCTATAGCTTCTTTGCCTACAGGTGTACCTCTTAAAATATTTCGTGTATGAATAGATACACCTTATATACAGAAGATATTAGTATTCAGCTGTATTCGGGTACACTGAAAACTGACCTCAACAAAATAGGAAAAAGGCTAGGCTAGGCTTCCGAACGAATTTCTTCTCTGAAAATTACTTTACCTCAGCATTTTTGGGCCTGAAGCAAAAAAAAAGCGGGCCTCAAAACGGGCAGTAAACTGTGGGTAATCTCAAAATTAATTAAGTCAACTATATTACTTGCAGTACATCGTAACTCCTAACACCTCTATCGCCGCGGGATACTTCCTAATTGCGGGAAATGAACGAAAATTTTTATAGACCCGTAAAAGTCCTTGTCGTAATAAATTGCTTCAGTTCATTGCACCCTCAATATTTGTGATAGTTGTTTTTTCTTAGAGATCCGTACCCTATGCTGAAAACGGGATTCCATTACTTTGTCTACGCTGTCTGTTTGTATGTCCGTCTGTCTTTCACTGAGCTGCATTATTTTGACTGGCCTGTTAGTCTAGTGGTTAGTGACCCTGACTGGTAAGACTGAGGTTGTGGGTTCGATTCCCACCCAGAACAAATCTTTGTGTGATGAGCGCGATTATTTGTTCTGTGTGTAATTTACCTATAATATGTACTTTATCGCTAAAGCATTAGGTCCAAGGTTTATTGGAAGAATTTGTCGGTTTCAGGTAGCGTGGTGTGCTGGCACCTGTAACTTTTTTTTTGCACAATTGTATGGCGTAATCTACTCAATATTTGACGGTGTATTCACAATTCTAATTAGAACTCTTTATTATTGTTAGTACCGTGTACCGAGTACCGTGTGGTGCCGGACGTAAAGAATAACACCACCCCATTTCTTCCCGTGGGTGTCGTAAAAGGCGACTAAGGGACTTACTAGAAAATGGGCAGCAGCGTTCTCTATGCATTTTACCGCCATACTGCGATCCCCAACCCGCCTGCCAAGCGTGGCGATTATGGCAAAGCCCCCCAAATTGGGGGAGGCCTAAGTCCAGCAGTGGACGTCTTACGGCTGAAATGATGATGATGATGATGATTATTGGTTGCCATGGTCATAATGACATTTGGATTAAACAGGTTAGTATATTTTATTTGTAAAATACTGTTATGTATGTAGATTATTTTATATTTTTTTAATGTAAGAACATTGTAGGCCTTGTAGACGGGTTCCCTCTATCTGGCAGAAACTTGATGCTCCGAATTTTATTTGGCACTAGCTTTTGCCCGCGGCTTCGCCCGCGTGGATGTCGGAAATTAACGCAGGAGGACGTACTACCGCGGTAAAAATGTGTTAATCCAGGTTATATAGGTAATTTATACTCGATCCAGATCCAGTAAGCCATTTTTGCGTTATCGAGAAACAAACACCCAATCATACATTATTTTAGGTCTGAGCCTGCGGCTTGACCCTCTGAGATTACACTTTGTATTTTGTCAATGAACGGCACGTTTTTACTAGCTCATTTCACAGTAAGGCGCCCTTTTTACGCGCGCCGCCTGTAGATACGAGGGCGGGACGTGCGCGGGAGGCGCGGTACGCTTGGCCGGCGAGCGCGGTGCGCGCGATCTTCAGTACGCTGTATTTTGCCGAGTGATAGGCACGTTCGTGTTAAACAGTGAGACTGTTCGAGAGATTATCTTTAATTGTGTACGGATTATCTCGATTCTAAGGTGAGTCACCTATTTTTAATTCTAAGATGGTTACAAAAATAGTCTGTGTGTTTTTTTGTAGCATAGATAGATATTTTCCAGTGTTTGCGTGTTGAAGTGAGATTATCGTCGCTTCAATTATAATAACTACAACTTTCTCCCTACTCGGACTCACCCATGGTAGTCCTACGTGGTTTTTACCACTTAGTTTTGATCCCATCATGTGAGATCATTATTACCCTGCAGCCCGTCGGCTCAGGGTAATGACCCAATCAAATTGCGGCTCAATGAAATGAGCCGTCGGGGTCGGCTCAATGAAATGAGCCGTCGGCTCAACATTGTGAGCCGTCGACTCAACATTGTGAGCCGTCGACTGCGTATAGTGAGCCGTCGGTCAAGTTTGAAAAGCCGTCGGATAAAAATCTTGACCCATCGACAAAATTACTGGAGCAGTCGGGTCACATTATATTCAATGCCTAACTCAAGAGCTGTTCCGTCAGGCACTCTTTTCACATTATTTATGTGATGTCTCCTATTTGCAGGATGAAACATGGCGCTATCTAAAGCTTTCACAACCTTGGGAGAGCTCGCTAACGTCGAGGTACCATTAGAGGACCGAGAAATTTTGGATCGTCTCATCGAGGTTGTTGATCAAATTTATCCGGACTCATGGCGTGACTGGAATGTTGTTAATTATAGCAAGAAAGATCTGTTTGGCTCAAAAATAGACCCACAAGTATTGAATAAGCTGAGGTATGCTATTCCAACGATATCTATCATAAAAGCTTTTGATTTAAATACAATCTCAATATCCGAAAAGGCTTTTAAGAATTTGAAGCTGTCTCTTCTGGACTGGGCTTTCTGCAGGGCTCTGATAATAAGTCCGAAACAACTGGCCCTCAAAATACATGGGTCAGCTTCTAATTTAGAAATTTTCATGGCTGCCATTCAGGACATAAAAGGCAGTTTTGTGTCGAGAGAAGAGGCAGAAAATTTGATGTCCGGTGGTAATAAGAGGAAAAGACCATCGTCTCAGTCCTTACAGTATAACTTTCATAAAAGAACAAAGAAGACAAATTCAAATAAAGAGATAGAAATTCTCAAAGAGCAGACAAAATCCTTGCAAAATATGGTAAATCAATTACTGGGTAACCAACCGTCTTGCAACAACTCACTTGTAAATCGTAATATGCGAAGATACGAAGACGATGACTTGGATTTGGAAGACTCCTTGTCATTGAGCGAACCCGAAGAAGAAAAAGAAAATGATAATAGGCCGTTATCTACGTTCCGTGCTCCTGATATGGTTCTAGACTTACCAGGAGGTAATGAAGATTTATTTGATTTCTCCCCTTCTGTTAAAGAAGCCGAACCAAAAGTCTTGCCGGCTCCTGCCGATTTGTTGGAGCAGGCCATATCTTGCCAAAGGTTTGGTAAGCAGAGTTGGGCAAACCTCCGATATAACGAGGTTAACAAGAAACTCCAGGCAACTCCGGCGTTTACATCTTTATCGGTGAACCCCCAGTTGGCTGGAAAGACTCCGAACTGGGTCCCTTACGATCAAGTTCTTAAGTTTGATCAAACTTTGGGTGCCGTAACACATGGACTTCTACTGCACTGGAAACAATTAAGGGAAGCCTTGTCGAAGATAGCAAACGAAGTGAAATCAACAGCTCTGAACGAAGCTATTGCGAGACATATCACTGGGTCGGAAACTGATTTTAAGAAGTCGAGCGACGACATGCTTCAATATGTGTGCGGGCGTCGTGCTGAACTTATAGAGTTCAGACGTTCTGTTTATAAGCCGCCCTCGAAATTCATGCAGACCATACTGCATACTGTTCCTCCTTCTTCTACCCATCTCTTTGAAGAGGATGCTTTATCCGAGACATTTAAGCAGAATGGCGGTTTTTATAAGTTTTTTCCCGCTCCCAAAGGCGCAACTTTCTCTAAAACCAAGAGTCAAAGAGAATCTTCCACTTCTCAGAACAACCGTCATCAGCAGTTTAAGAGGAATAAACTTCAGTCAACCTCATCTGCATTGTCGTCAGCCAACAGAGGTTTCAGAAAACCCTTGGAGGCAAAACCAAACAATAGGAAAACAGGGGGGGGAGTGCATGGAAAACCCTCTGCTTCACCTAGAAGGCCGACGACAAAACCCTATTGACTATGCCGAGAAAAATCATCTAGCGGGGCGTCTGAGATATTTTATCAGAGAATGGGAGAATCGAGGCGCTCCAAATTATATCAAAAATATTTTAACGGGTGTGGCAATCCCTTTCAAGCGAAAGCCTCCGCTTATGTCGGCATCAAAGAAAAATTTAATAAGACTAAAAACCGAAAAATCCCAAGCTATGCATCAAGAAATAATGAAACTACTCCAAATGGGGGCGTTAAAGAAATGCAGTCACAAATCAGTTTTCCTCTCGCGTCTCTTTCTAGTTCCAAAGTCAGACGGCAGTCAGAGACCGGTACTCAACTTGAAGCCACTGAATCGCTTCATGAATCCGAAACCTTTTCGTCTCGTAAATCATCAGAAAGTACCGAATTTTCTCCAACGCAACGACTTCCTAGCAAAAATAGATTTATCAAGTGCATACCTACACGTTCCCATAAAACCATCTCACAGAAGGTTTCTTGCTCTATCATACAACAATCAGTGCTACGAGATGACCGCACTGCCATTCGGTCTCTCTGTGGCCCCGGTAATATTCGCTCGTCTAACGAACTGGGTAGCCGGTCTATTAAGGTCAAAAGGAGTTCGAATAATTGTTTACTTGGACGATTTCTTACTGGCATGCCAGGAATTGAGTGTATTAAAAAGTCACATTCAATTAACCATACAAATCTTAACCGAGTTGGGCTGGATAATAAATTGGCAAAAATCAAGCTTGGTTCCAACCCACAAGTTAGAGTTCCTGGGAATTATATGGGACACCGAAAAGAACGTCAAGTACATCAGTTCGAAAAAGGTGAAAAAACTAACAGAAGCGCTACTACGGACAAGAGAAACTGGTTACTGGAGTTGGAGAAGGGCAAAGTCGTTACTAGGTCTACTAGTGTTCGCGGCTTTTGTGGTGCCCTTGGGACTTTTGAATTGCCGACTAATACAGAGGGCTGTGAACAAGCTAAACTTACTTCAGCCAGATCGATCCCATATACTCCCCAAGGCAGCTCTTCGCGACGTGGACTGGTGGCTAGCGAATGTGCACAAGCGCTCTCCAATCTTCGCGAAAAATCCGACTGCCTTCCTGTCAACCGATGCATCCAACTGGGGTTGGGGATCGGATCTCAACGGAAAGACCATTTCAATCCCCTGGGAGGCAACACAAAGATTATGGCATATAAACCTCAAAGAACTCTATGCAGTCTACAAGTCCATAAAGACGCATATCGAAATGCTAAAAGGTCGGACCATTGTAGTCCAGTCCGACAACCGAACTGTCATCTCCCATATACGAAGACAAGTAGGCACCAAGTCAGCAAGTCTATTAAAACTATCCAAACGCCTATTGATCTTGTGTCATCGGGCGCATATAGTTATCCAACCACAATTCATCCCGGGGTGTTACAACTTAACGGCCGACGGCCTCTCCCGCAAGAAGAAAATCGCAGAGTGGAGTCTGTCTCCTTCTGTCACCACAAAAATATTCCAGCGATGGGGCACTCCGGAAATAGACTTGTTCGCGACCGAGGCGTCAGCTGTGGTTCCACTATATGTCAGCCAAGATTTGAAAGACAAGAAAGCAGTCTTTACGAACGCTTTCAGTCGGGATTGGAATTTCAATCTAGCTTGGGTGTTCCCTCCACCAGCATTAATGCCGCAAGTGCTACAGCACTTAAACAGTGCAGTAGGAACGTACATAATCGTAGCACCCAAGTGGGAGAAATCGTTTTGGAGAGTAGACCTTCGGCGGAGGGCAATTGCCTCTCCATACCAAATTCGCAACCTTCAACATCATCTGGTAGATTTAACCGCAGCGGCTCCTCCCCCCGAAGTAAACAAATTAAAATTGGAGGCTTGGAGAATTCGGGGTGGAGCAGTCTAGTAAAGGATTGGACGTCAGGTAATATAGCCTTACTAGAAAGCTCATGGAGGAAGTCGACGCTGCTTGCGTATAAATCAGCCTGGAATCGATGGCTGCGCTGGTGTTGTTCGAATTCAGTATGCCATTCTAACCCATCGGCCATAAATTTAGCCCTTTTTCTCTGCTATTTGCATACGGATCTGAAACTAGCTCCCAGAACTATTAAAGTCCATAAGTCGGTTGTTTGTACCTTCTCGAATCCTTCCAATACAGATAATCTAGGCTCGCATCCTTTAGTTTCAAGAATAATTAAAGGGATCGAACTGGCAAAACCACCTCTCGCTAGGAAATGTATATGGGATGTTTCGGTATTAATAAAGTGGCTTTCAGAAAACCCTCCTCAAGAAAATAGTTTTTTCCAGTTATCCAGATTTGTTGCTTTGCTGTTACTATTGAGTTCTGGACGTCGTATCCACGACTTAACGCTATTACATATAAGCTCAGAGGATATGATATCGATGAAAGACTCTATAATATTTTGGCCCAAGTTTGGATCCAAGACGGATTGTACACGCTTCAGGCAATCAGGCTGGGAACTTAAATCAGGTCAGATAAAAAATTTAGATATCCCCTTTTGGACGTCCAAGCTTATTTCCTTATCCGAAAAGCGTAGAGCAGCCCGTTCCGATCTAACAAATTTATTTATAACAACCAGAGGTGTAGTGAAAGCTGCTTCTCGTAGTGTTATTGCTGGATGGGTAAAAACAGCTTTCGAGAGCGCAGGCATTAAAGCGCCACCAGGGAGCGTACGTTCAGCGGTGGCTTCAAAAAATTTCAATTCGCTGCCGCTGGATGAGGTCTTAAATAAAGGAAACTGGCGAAGTGAAGCCACTTTCTTTAAGCATTATTTTAAAGAAATAAGTCGTGTTGATTTTAGTTCTAATCAAAAATCAAACACTTTAGATAGTTCCTTTGAACCTTTATTTTAATTATATGAGTCTGATTAAATGAGTCTAATTATATGAGTCTGATTATATACGTCTAATTATATGAGTCCGATTACATGAGTCTGATTATATGAGTCTGATTATGTTATGAAACCTAATTACATAAGTAATAGTCTAATAAGTGAGCTATTAATGTTGATTGGTGTTTTATCTAGAAAGTTATATTAGAATATAAGGTTTATTTGTTTCATCAGTCATAATGTTGTTAACATAAAGTTACTATAGTTCTAATTTCCAGATTTTGTTACCAAAGAAAATAAAGAAGTCAGATTTTTCTTTGAATAATATTTTTATTTCTCTTAGCCATTGTAACCATCCTAGGAAAGTAGGTAACTCAATTAGTATTCATTTTCACAGTACGCTTCTATGGCCGGCAGAAACCAAACAAGTCTCAGAGGGTCAAGCCGCAGGCTCAGACCTAAAATAGAACCGTTTTTCCCCCGAAGGGAACAAAAACGGATATTTTGGGTCTAGCCAAGGCTTGACCCAGGTTTAAGGCCTAGCCGGCCCTTAATGAGATGGTACTGAAGATCGCGCGCACCGCGCTCGCCGGCCAAGCGTACCGCGCCTCCCGCGCACGTCCCGCCCTCGTATCTACAGGCGGCGCGCGTAAAAAGGGCGCCTTACTGTGAAATGAGCTAGTAAAAACGTGCCGTTCATTGACAAAATACAAAGTGTAATCTCAGAGGGTCAAGCCTTGGCTAGACCCAAAATATCCGTTTTTGTTCCCTTCGGGGGAAAAACGGTTCTATTTTCACATTTATAATATTAGTAGTAAGTACGATTATAATTAATAATCCTTCGGATTCATAGTTTATGAAAATATCAAGTGTGTTGGCGTTCGCGTTCTTAAAACAAAACTAATAGTATTCTGAGTAAGAAGACTGCGACACAGGGCTTGGTTTAGTTGAATATGTCTTCCTGGTTTTCCTTAACGCTCCTATTTTACCATACAGACACTCAATCATTTACCCAGACACCGAACATAGTTATAGGAATAGTACTTTTGCCAGTGGCTTGGCCCGTATAGCTGACGGAAAATATCACCCGGGAACCTACTACCGGGATAAAGTAGGTATGCTATCTGTTACGTATCCAAGAAATATATCTTTGTGCCAAATTCTATCTAAATCCGTTTGGCCGTCTTTGCAACAATGAGAAACAAAAAAAATATAAACATCTAAGCCATTTCGCGGTCTCTTACTTGGAATACTATTAGGTTTATTTTGAGTATAACGAACACACATGATATTCGAATTTACTATGAAGCCAACGTAATATGAATTACAATCCTACTTATCGTGTACTACCCGACCGCTGCCAACGGACGGACGGGACGGACGAACGCCCGCCAGCCACTCTGCTCCCGCTTTTTAAAACTCTGATATCTTCTAAGATATTCATTTGAATTACATGCTGTAAAGGGCCATATTGATCTATATTAAATGCACAATTTATTTAAGGTACTTAATTGGATAAAGATTAATTCTGTATTGCATAAAATCGCTTCATAAATAAGCCATTATTTCTCGTAAAAAGTAAAGAATAAAAAATGATTATTGTGGGTTATCCCTAAGAGATAGACATATACCATCGCGGACTTTTTTGTAGACTTTGTTAAGGTGTACAATACTGTAGTACATTATTTTGATCTATTTCGTAGGGTTCAGCCAGCGTTCGCAATGTAAGCGCAAAAAAATGAGTTTATTTATGACATCACATTAGAAACCTCTAAAATTATAAGTGTTTCTTTACTATATTACGCATGTTATATACATATAAACCTTCCTGTTGAATCACGCTATCTATTAAAAAAACCCGCATCAAAATCCGTTGCGTAGTTTTAAAGATATAAGCATACATAGGGACAGACAGACAGCGAAGTGACTTTATTTTATAATATGTAAAGAAAAGATAACACACTTGGCATAATCTTATTTAAACGACTATTTGTAAGGCATAAAAAATGTTTAGCATAATCATTGTTTGGCCGACTGTTTATATATCCGACTTTACGCTGGCATACTTTTAAGATGGCAGAATTTTATTTCGCATAATTACCTTTGGCAGACTTTAAATTCCACATAATTTCGATTAGCATAACATTTATTTAGAGCTTTGATTATTTGGCATAATTTCACTTGGCATACTATGAAGATGGCAGAATTTCATTTAGAATAATTTTGTTTGGCATATTTTCATTTCTATTAAATTGCATTTTAACCTTAAATAAAATGAAATAGTGTCTCAAAAAGTCAGTATATGATGTGCTACAAAAATTATTGACAGAAACGAATCGCTGCAGAACCGACTCCACGTAGTCTTGTCTGCGCTACCCCTAGAGTGTAATTTAAGCCCGCGTAGGCGCGGAGTGGCGAGGCGGCCAGCGAGCTGAGGAGCAGGTGGTTTTGACGGTCGCCGCCGAGGCTGAGGCTGGCCAGCGAAGCCGGCCAGCAAGCCGAAGCCACGGTGGTGAGCGTAAAACCATCTGCGACGATGAGCTCGCGTGGGACCGCCGGAGCCCCGCAGCGCCGAAGCCGTGACAGAAACCATGCATGCTGCATGCTCGCCTGCATGCTGTAAGCTTGCTTGCATGCTGCATGCTTGCTTGCATGCTTGCTTGCTGCATGCTTGCTTGCATGCTGCATGCTTGGTTGCTTGCATGCTTTATGCTTGCTTGCATGCTGCATGCTTGTTTGCATGCTGCATGCTTCTTAGATACGAAATGTATGCCAAAAGATGATTCTAAGTTTAAAGTTTCTGAGATATGATAGTTCTGCCTTTTAATAACTATCGATATGAAATTATGCCAAGAGACGATTCTGACTGCTAACTTTCTGCGATATGATGGTTCTACTTTTTAATTATTATGGAATAAAATTTATGCCTAAAGATGATTCTGACTTATAAAATTATGCGTTGTGAATGTATGATAAATGAGTGTATGCCAAACGATTTTCTGCGAAATGAAGTTTATGCCATCTGCTGTTATGCAAAATAATATTATGACGAAAAAAATTCTGCCATAAAGGGTGGACCCCTTGTAGACTGTAGACAATTTTCTTTTTTATTCAGTGTACCTGATACTTGTTGACAGGCCTACCGTCCTCCCATACCTATTAACACTGTTATCTGAAACCATTGAATTTTTAAAAGAGTAATCATGGAGTTTCTAGCCGATTCTTCTCCACAGGAATCACCAAATTGCAACCGTGAACCTAGCTTCTGACTTTTCATAAATGCCCATGTACCTAGGCTTACAACTGCTATATAATTTCTGTGAGTATGCAGAGTGCGACGCCGACTCACACTTGCCGTTTTTTTTTTGTTTCTGCATCAAATCTTCTTTTGTTTATAGTCTCCGCATCGGAGGGTTGATTAATACAGCGTTCGTTCGTAAGGAGGAGAAAATGAATTTATTAGAGAGATCGAATCTTTATTTTATAGACGACGTTTTAAAAATGTAGACGAGACTTTTAGAATAGTACTTAGTAGAATTGTTTCAGTTGAATAATATCGACATTTTGTTACGATTTTTTTCTGTATTTCATCGGCTGAGTAAATTTATAGCATACTAGCTATTGCCTGCGACTTCAGTTGTGTATTTTTTGTATTTCATTCCTTTTTTATACAAGTAGGTATTTAAGATGACAAGAAGCATATATATCTTTTTACTAATTCCAGCAACCTAATTGCGTAAAACAAAAATTGCATAAACCACTGTCGGATCCTAATGTCATTGAAGAGGGTACTAGTACTCCACCTACCACCTATGTTTCTGTTCGAAGTTCGAAAAGGCTGAGAGAGGAAGACTTGCCTTCGGAATTTTGTAAATTTAAGGAAGAGATGAAGGAATTATTTTCATCATTTCTGGCTACTCAAAAAAGCGAACTTTTGGTAATAAACACCAACTTAAAGGAAATTCAGCAAACTAACATTAGTATAGAAGCTAGTGTAGCTCGTCTGTCCAGTCAACACGAAGATTTTATCAAGAAAATTGAATCTCTTGAGATGCAAGCAAAAAAGACCGAGAGTACATAATCATATTGGAAGAAAAAATGGAAGACCTACAAAGATGCTCGCAGAAAACCTGTATAGAACTTAAGAACGTTCCTAGGAAATCGCAAGAAACTAGAGGTGACCTCATTAACATGGTTTTATCTCTCTCAAAGAGCATTAGCGGAAATTTGGACGTAAAAGATGTAAAGGATATTCATAGAATCCAGGGCAAGAAGGCCGGAGTTAAAAACACCCCCATTATTGTCGAGCTCGGTTCATCTATAATAAAAACCGATTTTCTTCAGCAAGCTAAAACCTACAATATAAAGAATAAAATAAAGCTCCAGGCAAAACATCTCGGCTTCACCACCAATGAGGATACCCCCGTGTTTATATCGGAACATCTTACAGCTAAAGGAAACCGTTTACACTTCTTGGCGCGGGACCTGGCAAAAACAAAACAATATAAATTTTGCTGGACTGCATTTGGACGTGTCTTCGTGAAACGTGATGAAAACGCTCGACCTATTCTTATCAAGAGTGAAACTCAGGTACATCACTTAATGCAAGAACTGTGACTAAGTCATGTCAAGGTCTTTACTAAGTTGCCATTATTAATTATTATTTTTTTATGTATTAGTAACCCAATTTTTTATCTTTACGTTTTGTTAAATGTGCCAAGTATCAGGATGATTTTTAAAACCTACGCAGTCAAAAATATTAAATACCACCATAATGTAACAAAATGCAAAACTCATACAACTTACACATCTCACTCAACAACACTCACACTAACAATCTTCCAAACACTTGTCACTCACTCACCTTTACATAGTTCACTCACACTCTGGAACATTCATAAACTGCCTTGCACAAATAAACTAAGGACAGAATTAAAATATTTACACGTTTTCTGTCACCGTCTCTTGATTAATGTAAACTGTTCGAAGCACCATTTGTATTATAGAACCGACAATGGATAGCAATCTTAATACTTTGTGGGAAATAGATAGTGCCGAAATTGCGAAGTCAGCTATTATCAAAATTGAAGAATTGAATAATTACTTACAGCATGACAACTTCAATTTGACAGTACTAACGCAAAATATTAGGAGTGTCTATTCAAACTTTGAAGACTTACAACTAAACTTATCACAAAAAAAACACAACATCGATGTGCTGATTTTAACGGAATGCAGGCTTAACTATCACAAACAATTACCATTGCTTAATAACTACACTTCGTACTATACGAAAATCCAGCTTAATCAAAATGATGGTGTGGTAGCATACGTTCTGAATGACCACCGCGCCCAGGTAAATGAAATAAAAATATCACATGCATCAGCTATCCAGATATGTATCTCTAACTACACCATCATAGGCATTTACCGTTCTCCCTCAAACCTTTGTGCTGAACATTTTATAAATTCATTAAATCTTTATCTTGACTCTATTAAAACACATAAAAATATTATAATTGTAGGGGACATCAATATCAATTTAATTGTCAACAATTCTGAAACATCTCAACAGCGTAAAAACAGATTAAATTATTTAAATATGGTAGCGGCACATGGTTTATTACCAGGACACTGTCTCCCTACCAGAGAACAAAGTTGTCTGGACCACACCCTTATTAAAATCGATAAAACTGCGAACTCGGCTTTTGTGGGTGTTATTAACACCACAATCACAGATCACGCAATGGTATTAACAAACATAACACTAACACTAAAAATTAAAAAGTCGGCCAAAACTAAAACTATAATTAACTATGATAATGCCTACACAAACCTGATAAGTTCTGACATGTTATTTTTTAACACGTATAACGACCCTGAGATCATAGCTTATAAATTTATCGATGTAATAAAAAAATCACTTTTATCAAATACTACAACTAAGTCAGTCCCAAATCGTATGCGTGTTATCAAACCCTGGATGACTGCTGGCTTACTTCGATGTATAAATCTCCGTAACAAAATGCATGCGCAAACTAAGAAAGATCCCTATAATATAATACTACAAATTACCTACAGACGGTTTCGTAACTTTTGTACAAATTTAATAAAGAAACTAAAAAGAAAATCACAAAGAGATCAAATAACTAAGTCAGTAAACAATCCAAAACAACTCTGGCAAAAAATTAACGAAATTACACAATTTAAAACCCCAAAATCAATTAATTCAAAACTTCTTAAAATCACACCACACCCTCTCGATTCTTTAAACCGTGTTAATCAGTTTTTCGTCACAATCGGCAAAACATTGGCTGAAGAAATTATTAAAAAATGCAATCTCTCTAATATTGGCTCTCCACACCTAGAGAACGAACAGCATACTACATCATTCGTACTGCTTGACACTGACCCACAGGAAGTGGACGGCATACTCATGGGTCTCGACTCTGAAAGCTCACCTGGCTGGGACGGTATACCAACAAATTTTTTGAAAATTTCAAGGGACTTCTTGGTTCCACTAATAAGCCAACTAGCAAACATGTGCTTTAGAACCGGAGTATTTCCAGCTGCTTTTAAGCAATCTATGGTTACACCTGTGCACAAGGGGGGGGATCGCAATGATATAAATAACTACCGCCCTATATCGGTTATATCTTGCATCGCAAAAATTTTAGAAAAATTGCTAAATAATAGACTAATTAGTTACCTAAATAAATATAATATTTTATCTATCTCACAATACGGGTTCAGAAGGGGTCTGTCTACACAAGACGCTGTTAAGGCGTTAACTTGCGACATAGTCTATCACGTAGATAAAGGACGGAAATGCCTTACAGTATTTTTAGACCTGAAAAAGGCATTTGACACCGTTTCTATCCCCATCCTTCTGCACAGACTAGAAACAATCGGGATAAGAGGTACAGCCCTCTCTCTTTTTGGTAGTTATTTATCTAACCGAAAACAGCGGGTTAGGGTTGGAAACTTTACGAGTAATGAAGAAAGTGTATGTTTCGGAGTGCCGCAGGGAAGTGTGCTCGCTCCGACGCTGTTCTTGATTTATATCAATGAGTTGTGTAATATCGGGATCAGTAGCGGACGAGTATATTCATATGCGGATGACACAGCGGTTGTCTTCGTAGGTGACTCTTGGGCTAACGTGCATGCTGCTGCTGAAAGTGGATTAGCGGCAATAGCAAGTTGGCTAAATGCTAATCTTCTAACCCTCAATGTATCAAAAACAAACTTCATCTGCTTTACTCCTAATCAGAGGACACAACCAGGTGCTGATTTTGGGATCGTAATCCATGAGTGTGCAAACTCCCACTATCCATGCCATTGTCAAAGCATACAACAAGTTAGATCCGCTAAATATCTTGGTATAACAGTAGACCAAAGATTGTCCTGGCACATCCATATCGAAAATACTATGGCCAGGGTCAGAAAACTTATATGGATTTTTAAAACGTTGCGGCATGTGATGCCGCCTCAGCTACTTAATAAAATATATACTGCTCTGGCACAATCGGTCATCACATACTGTATACCAATCTGGGGCGGGGCCACCAAGAGCAAATTTTTAGACCTAGAAAGGGCTCAAAGGGCTCTCATCAAAGTTATGTATTTTAAGCCCTTTCGGTATTCTACAGACAATCTTTACAAGATTAGTAATCTGCTCACTGTTAGGAAATTATACTTATTGAACATAACTATACATTTGCACAAGACCCTCTCATTTGATCCATTAAAGCTCGATAAAAGACGCAAAGATATTGTTGCCCATTCTCCACGGGTCCGTACGGCGTTCGCTAGACGCCAGTATAATACCCAATCAACTTATATTTACAATAAATTAAACCTTAAATTGAGTATTTACCCTATGTTGCAGTACGAATGTAAAAATAAATTAATGGAATGGCTGAAATCACAAACATACGATGAAATTGAATTTATATTAACCAGAATATTCTAATGAAGAACCTGTCCTCAACCATAACATACATCAGCTATTCAACCATTAAAACACACACACACACACACACTCACCCCACACATCCACCATACACACACATGAAGACTACATCCTCACAATTTTGTAAAATCCTAATAACTAATTTTTATTTTTATTATTTCTCTTAAATATGTCTCAACATTTGTAGCTAGTGACACATGGGAAGTTGCGAGGTAACCCCATCACAAGTATTCTTATAACTTATCGGGGTTGCCTCAACTATAAGTTATGTAACAATTGTATGAGAAACAATAAAACTTTTTGGTTTTTTTTTTTGATTTTTGAATACATTGCTTTATATGTTCGAACAATCTATCTGCTCAACAATACAAATAACGCAATGAATAGGTATTGTTGTACTATCAAATTGATAGCCAATCCTATCATGAGTGTGCTATGAAATTACCTTGCAGACTACTTTTTTGTCAATTTCATAACGATGGGTTCTGTGATTGAGACATGAATATATAACAGACAGACATATAGACAGAGTTACCTTCGAATTTATATAACACTAGCTTCTGCTATTTGCTCCCTTGACCCTTCCCGTCGCATCGCAGCCTGCCAGTTTTCGTCCATTTTTTTGATGCTGCTCCGCTCCTTTTGATCGTAGCATGATGTTTTATACTCAATAAATAGGCTACCCAACACAAAAATATTTTTTTCAATTCGGACCAGTTGTTCCTGAGTTTATTTTTTGTATAAATCTTCTTGTCTATTTTGTTTTAAGTTTTTGTGCAATTTTTGTGAAATAGTTGTTGTTTTCTTAATGAGCGACCTGATAAACCATAAAAACGATACCCATGTTGATTTTCAGAATTTGTCACCCGTTTTCTACCTTTTAGGGGTTGAATTCTGAATGAGCTTGAGACACTTGTTCACTCATTTATTGATAGGAGTACTCCTGTGAAGTTTCGAATAAATTGTTTAACTAATCTTGTGTCCCTATACAAACTTTCAAGCCCTTTTTCACCTTTTTTTTTGGATGGGAAATCATCAAATGACTTCTACCGCACTGGGCGGAGCGGGAGGGCATGTCAGACTTTTACTGACTAAAACCCACCCGTGTTCCTTCAGTTGCCCATGTGCCAGAGTCACGGTATCTCTTTCGAACAATCTCGTGACCCTGGTAGGCATCGGTCCTATCAGACCCCTTCAGTTTTGCTGACATCTCTTTGAGGCGCACGTGGAACACTACGCGCCGTCGACCCGAGCTTGATCCTTACCGGGCGGCGAGCTACCCATTGCTCGCCGCCCGCAAGCTCGCGCCTACGGTGGCCGGGAGTCCGCTATCGACTCCCGACACCCGGGGCGACTCCTCCTGCGGCGGCTAGGGACGTGAGGGCACAGAGACTGCCACTCCCTCATGCGCCCCGCCTCCTCCTTCGCGAACATTACTGCTTCGCAGAAGGAGGTGACGGCTTCCCATTCCCTCTCGCTCCGTACAATGGCTCGCACCAGGGCCGGACGCGAGAGGTCGCCGCCGCCGATCGCTTCCACGAGGACACGGCGGTGCTCCGCCCAGGCAGGGCACACTTGCACCATATGCTCCACCGTGTCCTCTAGACGATTCTCACAATGGAAACAACCGGGTGTATCCTCCTGCTTTATCCTGAACAGGAACCCACCGAAGCACCCATGCCCGGTGAGAACCTGCGTCAGGTGGAAGGTGAGGACGCCGTGACGCCGCTCTATCCACTCCTCAAAGAGGGGACTTACCGCCGCAATTGTGGCGTGCCCAGCACTGGGTTGCGACAATCGTACCCGCCATGTCGCCATGAGATCACGCCGGAGCTCTGTCCGCCATGCCGCGATTTGTCGGGGCAGCGGAGTTTCGCCCCGACGGCGGCGTTTCGCCTCCTCGCGCCACTCCCACATGTGTGCGAGGACCTTTGCCTCCAAATCCCATGGCGGCACTCCAGCAAGGAGGCTCGCCGCCTCGCACAAGACCGTGCGGTATCCCCGGATTAACCGGATGGCCATGACCCTCTGGGCCGCATACAACCGGCGCGCTGGGCGCAGCCTCAATGAGGGCGCCCACACCGGTGCCCCGTAGAGGGCCATGGACCGCACGATCCCCGTGTAGAGCCTCCGGCAGGAGGCGTTTGGACCCCCCAGATTGGGCAAGAGCCGCTTTAAGGCAGCCCCAGCCCGCTCCAGTCTGGGAACCAAACGTCGGATCACCCTTAGGGGTTGAATTTTCAAAAACCCTAGAACACGTAATTGTTTATTTCTAATCGTTAATCTAAAAACAAAGTTTCAGGCTTCTAGCTCTAAAAATGACGGACTTCCATACAACATGTTAACCCCTTTTTCATCCCCTTAGGAGGCGGCTTTTCAAAAATCCTTTCTTAGCGGATGCCTGCGTTATTACAACTATCTGTATGCCAAATTTTAGCGAAATCCGAAATCCTAGCTTTTCCCGCGACTTCGTCCGCGTGGAGTTACGTTATATCGTAGCGTAACGTAGCGTAGGCGAGCGCTAAGAAAGGAAGTAGAATTGCACGGACGAAGTCGCGGCCAAAAGCTATTATTGTCACCCCTTTTCCACCTTTCAGGGGTTGTATTCTGAAAGAGCCAGAAACACTTGTTTACTCATTTATTGATAGGAGTACTCATGTGAAGTTTCGAATAAAATAGTTTAACTAATCTTGTTTCCCCATACAAACTTTCAAGCCCTTTTTCACCCCTTAGGGGTTGAATTTTCTAAAACCCTAGGACACGTAATTGTTTATTTCTAATCGTTAACCTAAAAACAAAGTTTCTGGTTTCTAGCTCTAAAAATTACGGACTTCCATACAAATTTTTAACCCCTTTTTCACCCCCTTAGGGGGCAAATTTTCAAAAATCCTTTCTTAGCGAATGCCTACATCATTATAACTATCTGTATTCCAAATTTCAGCGGAATCCGTTCAGTAGTTTCGGCTGTGCGTTGATAGATGAGTCAGTCAGGTTTGCCTTTTATATATTTAGATTAATTTTGAATCGAAGCTTGGTGTAAGGTTGCCTAATCTCCGTAGAGTACACACGGCTACATATCAAGCTATATATTTCCAGTTTTGCTGACCTCGCGTTTTATAAGGCTTTTTGTATCGTGGAAGTTAGCTTAATCCTATAAGCTAACTTCCTCCTTACTGGAAATGTATAGATTGATTTGTCGCCGCGTGCACCAGGGAACTTTCTTTCCTTAAATTTACACTAACATTTTTCTACCAAACATAAAAGCTTTTGACATATCCTTTTTTTGTGGGTGGGAAATCATCAAACGACGCTTGCTCTTAGGCGGAGCGGGAGAGCGTGTCAGACTTTTACTAACTAGAACCCACCCGTGTGCCTTCAGTTGTCCATGCGCCAGGGCCACGTTCTCTCTTTAGAACAAATCTCGCGTCCCTGGCAGTTTGACTTATCCTTCCATTGATAAATGAAATCTAATCTGTGGTTGACAGCCTCCTTTTTATCTCATGTCCGATCGTAAGGGTCGCTACAGTTTTGTATGGTATACTTATATACACTTTGAAACATACTATCTTCTTCCTTAAGGCCCAGTTTTTCTATCGCCAATTAACTTTTATCTGACGAATAAGTTTGACGTGTTGTAATTTTTTGTATGGACATGTCTGTCAAAATGTCAAATGTATTCTTTAGGTAACCGTTATCTGGTGATAGAAAAACCGGCTTTTTCTTTCTTCTTTGCCTCCCGGGCGTGTTCTGTAAGGCCACTGCAGATTTCGCAAATAAAGCTAGGTACTATAATTTA
This sequence comes from Aporophyla lueneburgensis, assembly GCA_932294355.1. Lineage (NCBI taxonomy): Eukaryota > Metazoa > Arthropoda > Insecta > Lepidoptera > Noctuidae > Aporophyla > Aporophyla lueneburgensis. Next base: position 26,981,014 of record OW028740.1, read on the forward strand.
TTTCGGAAATTTTCCAACGGGGACATGTTACCGACAAAAAGCGTATGATAGCCTTATACGGCAGAGTTACCGTGGCACTGACATATAGGCAACTGAAGAAACACGGGTGGGTTTTAGACAGTAAAAGTCTGACACGCCCTTCCGCTCCACCCAGAGCGGGAGAGGGCATGTGATGATTTCCCACCCACAAAAAAGTCTTATAAAATCAGCTATCTGGCATAGCCAGTTCGGAAATAAGCCGGAACAAATTGACAAATTAATTAATAAAATGAAAGAATAAATTTAATATGTCAATACATGCATGTAGTAAAACTGTTATGTTGAGACATTTCAATTTTATTTATTTGTTAATTCATCATCATCATCATCATTTCAGCCGTAAGACGTCCACTGCTGAACTTAGGCCTCTCCAATTTGGGGGGGCTTTGCCATAATCGCCACGCTTGGCAGGCGGTTTGGCGATCGCAGTATGGTGGTAAAATGAATAGAGAACGCTGCTGCCCATTCTCTAGTAAGTCCCTTAGTCGCCTTTTACGACACCCATGGGAAGAAATAGGGTGGTGTTATTCTTTACGTCCGGCACCACACGTTTAATTAATAAAATGAAAGAAAAAATGTAACGTTTCAATACATGCATGTAATAAAACTGTTATGTTGAGACATTTCAATTTTATGTATTTGTAGTACGAATGTAACGAAAAAATGTACTAAAAATCCTCAGTTACTCACACCATAATAAAAATAAAATATAGGTAATCTTCAAATACCGAAAACCTTTTTCCAACCACCCTTCGATAAAATCACGTAAAAATTCGCTTACGGTAAAGATTTTCGTACCCCAAAAATGACACTTTACCAGCATTATCTTAAGGGGAAGTTATGCGCCCTTAACCTTGGTCGCCCTTGACTTGCAATCAATTCCGTTGCCCGGGTATGTTGCCAACAGGTTTTACGGTTCTTTTTATTGCCCGGATTTGGCCGGGTCGCGGATATCCTCAAGTTTCCTTGTTGCCGACAAAAACAAGTTTTCAATAAATAACACTGTTAGGCTGTCTTTACACGAGAGGAGTGCTAAGCTGTGTAGCGAGGGATGTGTTTGATGTCAACAAATAGGATCATTTGTTTTTCATAGCTTAGCTCTGATATACAAGGTTCATCGAAGCTAGTTTTTAACCCCTTGAAGCAAAGGATTTTGTGAGCTTAGTATATCTGCTAGGGTTTGTTGAGTAGAAATATTATAGGTTTATTATGCTTAACAGGTGTGGTTAAAGGGCTTGTGGCAAAGTAAAAACAGTCGCACGTTTCGATCCATCAGGTTAAGCTCCGCTTACCACGGTTTGTCCGTAGATTGGTGGCCATATTTACATACCAAGACTTCTCCATGCTTTAGAAAGAACGTCAAGCCGTTGTCCCAGCTGTCATTAATAAATCTTTGACGTTACGGGTAACCAGTCTTACCACAGGTATTTTGGACGTCAGTTAAGCAGTCGCTCCATTTAAAATACTGGTATTCAGCTAAATCCAGTTTAACTGGAAGCGAATCCCAACATACTTAGGAAAAGGTTAGACAGATGTTGAAGTCTGTACGTCACTAGTAATACGCTAGGTCAGTTCAAGGTCAAGGTGAAGTACGTTACGAAGTACAACCATCGGTGGTGCCCGAAGGACGGTGGACCGATCTACGTTGTTAGGGCGCACACCTACTTTGCGTAGACCTCATTTTCTTAGCAAATCTTACCCACTCCTAAAGACGACTAAGCTTTGGTGGAATTATCGTCAACCTCGCTCACCGCTTAGCTACCTCGCTCATCTCTGATTGAAACGCAACCTTAGAGGAGCGTTTGATCCCGTCGGATTACGTTCTAATGTAATAGTATTGGGTGTGAGAGGATTAAGTTGTTCCGAAGCAGTATGTTACTGTCGGTTTTGTCTATGTAAACGTGGTAATGGTTGAGTGGTTACCGTTAACTTATATTAACTGGTCATTTAGGCAGATTTATTTACTATAGAGAACTTGTTAAATGGGGATATTTTTTTTATTCCAAGGTTGGTTATGGATTTGTCCGTACCATTTACGTATACTTAGCTGATTCAGTAAAAAGAACTTATGAATTGGGATTGATTTTGATAATAATATAATCAACGTTATCTGATCCCAAACTAGACAGAGCCTGTACTATGGTAACCAGTCAACTGATAAACATACTTATATATTTCTTTTTTGACTGGCCTGTTAGTCTAGTGGTTAGTGACCCTGACTGCTAAGACTGAGGTCGTGGGTTCGATTCCCACCCAGGACAAATCTTTGTGTGATGAGCACAATCATTTGTTCTGTGTCTGGGTGTAATTTATCAATAATATGTATGTATTTAGAAATATATAAATATGTTTATCAGTTGTCTGGTTACCATAGTACAGGCCCTGCCTAGTTTGGGATCAGATAACGTTGTGTTGGTTGTCCTAAGATATTATTATTATTATTTCTAAATACATACATATCCTACTTCCTACTAATATTATAAATGCGAAAGTTTGTATGTATGGATGTATGGATGTGTGGATGTTTGTTACTCTTTTACGCAAAAACTACTGAACGGATTTGGATGAAATTTGAAATACAGTTAGTTTATAACCTGTCTTAACACATAGTCTACTTTTTATCCCGGTAATATGTTTCCGCGGGATGTTTTCCGACCTCCACGCGGGCGAAACCGCTGGCAAAAGCTAGTTATAGATAAATTACACCCAGACACAGAACAAATGATTGTGTTCATCACACAAAGATTTGTCCTGGGTGGGCATCGAACCCACAACCTCAGTCTTAGCAGTCAGAGTCACTAACCAATAGACTAACAGGCCAGTCAATTATTTGATTGATTTTGATATGAGGTATGAGGAACCGGGTGTACCTGTACAGTTGTCTCAACTCCCGTAGAAAAAGCAGGATTCTACGACCAGATGGGTGTCGTTTCTGGTGAGCAAACCAACGATTAATGTCGTGACTTTGTAGGTATATAATATGCTAGTTGCTTGCGCAATGCAGGATTTATGGTGACATCAGACTTGAAATGATTTACCCTAAATCTCTTGATTACAAATGGAATGTTTCTCCAATTCCTTTTAAATTGTAATTAACTTAACTAGTAGAGAAGTTCATACAAATTTGGTCCTTGTTGTTAATGTATTGGTTCGTCAAACACGTGTAAATAGATCCTACAAGATAGATAGAGACTTAACCCATTCCCTGTCCCATGAACCACATATGGTTCAGATTGATTATTTAAATATTGTGTCTATTTTATGGACAGTGAAATTGTTAATCCTAGTACTTCCTATATTGTGTATCTTAGATCCAAGAAAATAATATCATTTCATTTCCAATGCCATACAATCGCACACTTTGTCATCTGGCCTTCTATTCGGAAATGACTCTGAGAAAATAATACCCACATCCGGGGAACTCAAGCCTTTCTGCAGGAACGGAGATAAGGGTGATCGAGAACCTTCTATAACAATTTGAACTCAGTACCTCGATGTTAGTAAATAATCGAAAGGGAAAGTTTTTTCATTTTCTTTTACTTTCGTCCTGGGTAGACGATTAGGTGTCCCGATGGAATGATTTGCTGTAGTAGTTTTAAATAGTTATTTGTTATACAAGAGTGCAAAGTTGCTTTTTAACCGCGTGTTCAATTTTGATGACCGAGCAAGCGAAGGATTAGAATCCTGAGCGTTAGCGAGGGAATCAAAAGAGCACGAGGTGAAAAATCTTTGCACTCGAGTGCAACACGTAACTTTTCATTCCACCTCAGCGAGGAAAGAGTATTTTTAATCTTCAATATCTGAGTGGAAAAGCCGTTTTTATTCTCTAGAGGATAAAGTAAATTGAATTTAGAACATCGTGTGCACTATCACAAACTTAGTGCACACGATGTTCTAAATTCAAGTTATCATATTGAAGATTAAAAATACTCTTTCCGAGATGGTGGGATGAAAAAGTTTTTTATCCATCGCTTTTGTGATTTTCTACTGCTGGAGACAAGTAAGTCTATAGACTGAGGAAATAAAAAACAATGTTGAATACTTATCTCAGCTTACCTACCAAACAGTCGGTTGCCGCTGTAGGTCCGGGGATGGGTGAACATTTTTACATACCAAGGCCCCCGTTCCTCGAAAGCACGTTATGCCTTGGTTCCAGCTGACATTCATTTTCGACAGTCGTTACGGGACGTCAGAACCCTTAAAAGTCTGACCATCAGACTTACCAAGGGATGTCGTATTAGAGCTAAAACGCACTAGCGGCACGCCGTGACGCGGCGTGCCATTGCGGTTGGCCGCAGTTTATACGGTCTGCCGCAACGGCACGCCGAATTACGGCTAACCGTATCGTTTCGGTTTTCATTTCGTTCGCATTTCATCGTCAGTGCTCCTAGAAATGTTGGTCATGATGGACATAGAAGAAGTTGCAGTACTTATTTATTTAAATTATCGTAGAAAACGTCGTCGTAAAAATAAACATCGATTTTGGATACACCCTCTACTGGAGACGCGACATGGTAGCAAAGAGTTTAAGCGCTTGCGGCACACCGCACCGAGTGCGTGGAGGGGGTGCGGTGCGCCGCTACATTCAACCGGTGCGGCCCACCGCAGCTCCAAGTCAACCGGAGCGGTTGACGGCTAGCCGCAAGTCAGTACGTTGGTATCAAGCGGTTTCATATAAAAATTGAAGTGCGGCGAACCGCAACGTCACGCCGCGTCACGGCCTGCCGCTAGTGCGTTTTAGGGCTTACTCAGTAACTGGGATGTGAAGGTCAAATAGGCAGTCGCTCCGTGTAAATGACTGGTATTCACCTGCATGCTGCCAGTTAGACTGGAAGCCGGAAGCCTTTTGTCTAAGTAGATGATGAAATAGACATAAAACGAAACAAATGTGAAAAACCCTCGATAACTCGTACCTTTAAAAAAAACATTAAAAAAATATATTATGAGTAAGTTGGTTACATACATAAATAAATAAACAATTTATTGAATTTGCTCAGGAACTAAAAAAAAATATATAGGTAATATCTGCTGTTTGTATCAACTGTTTTTCTGTCTGCCAAAATGAGTGAATCTAGATGCATTTTTAATAGATAAAAAAAAAACGAAAATATTCCTCACAAGTCGCAAACTCTACAAAAGGTATAAGTAAGGATTAAGGTTGGTTTTACAACCTCAAATTTTCTCGAATTTTCCAATTGCTGGTTTATGTCATTCGAACAATTATCGTTGTAACAAGTGGAGAGATATGATAAAGTTCGCAAAACTAAAAAGGTTTTGACAACAAGATAAACACGGTTAAATAAGTTACTAATTCCTTTTTGCGAGTAATTGCGTATAAACTTAACCTGAACAGGACTTGATAACCTGAAAATGACAAAAAACAGCCAGAATTGATGAAAAGAAGGGGTGTGGTCTTTAGAGGTCAGACTACACTCATCTTGAGCCACTAAGGAAAAGCAAAATTGAGGGGGAGCTTTGTTGGGAAGTGTTAACAGCCAGAATTGATGAAAAGAAGGGGTGTGGTCTTTCATCACGATAATGTCAGACTACACTCATCTTTAGCCACTAAGGAAAATCAAAATTGAGGGAGCTTTGTTGGGAAGTGTTAATGCACCCACCATATAGCGCTGACCTTGCAGCCTCAGTTTTCTACCTGTTTCGGTTTCTTAAGGTAATATTTAGATATACATCAAGGAAAAACTGTCAAAAGTACATGTCGCAGATTTTTGATTAGAAGTTCCAAAATTTCAACAGTAATGGAATTATGTCTTCATCTACAGAATGGCAACAAATTATTGAATAAAATGGCGCATATGAATATATTATAATCACATGTAAATCTTTTTCTTTGCCTTCGCTTATTCGCGTAACGCTGGGTCGGCTTTTTTAATCCTACGGCGCCAATCACTTCGCTCTTAAGCATCACCATCTGAGACAACTGTGACAAGACAAGCTTTTGTATGTCCTAAAACATTGTTTAAAAAATATTGTTTTGATTTTGTATGTAAAATACAAAAAACAACTTTCTTCCCGCCCTTACAGTTTGATGCAAAGACAGGAAAAGTGTAATTAACATTAGTTTCATTGTTTTTCCAACTCATTTCACGACAGTACACATCACGAAAACCGTGACAACGCCTCTAATTTCCAATTTAACGAAAATGACTGTAACGCACGCATCTCAATCAAGGCGTAAACCGCACCGACCCACTACGACACCTAAGCCGATCTTAACTGAATAGTTTCAATCTCAGACGGGATTATCTCCAAACAATGGGGCGCAATTTCTTTGTTAACCTTGTGTTTACAAATCCTTATTGAATGAGATGAAGAGAAATAATTGCAAATGAGATAAAATTGAGTTATATTGAATTACGCTGTTCAGAAAATGAGTTAATTTATACATTAAGTCTTATGGAGTGGCGACCGTGTACTAGACGACGGCGATATAGCGTTGGAATCTGCAAGGATCTGGACCTGCAAGGTGGACCACTGAATCACGTTGCGAAGGCCACAGGAATCCGTTGGATGGAGACCTTGAGGGAGACTTATGTCCAACAGTAGACGACTTACGGCTGAAAAGATGAAGATACATTACGTCTATGTTCCTTAAAGGGTTCGGCAGAAGTGCAGTCACATTTCACCACTTGTATTGAAGTTCCATAAGACAGGGGACGAGCCTATACAATACTATTTTAACGAATGTAAATGAAAAGAAAATAACAAAAAAAAAAAATGTACAAAAATTTCCTACATTTTTAACCAACTTAATAAAACGAGAAAGTTCTCAGTACATCGGAAAGTTAAAAAAAAAATATTCTCCCCGGTTACTCGAATAGCTAGATCGATTCGGAAAATCCATTTTTGGGGGTTTACAAAGTAGCTGCGGTAGATTATTTAAAATAACCTAGCGCAGCTTATTGAGTAAAAATTGCACTGACCCATTTTTTTTTACTTTTATTCAACTACTAAGCTGTTGCCCGCGACTTCATCCGCGATCCAGAATAAAAAGAAGCCAATGTCCTTACCTAGCTCATAGTCTGTCTGTGTGTCAGATTTCATCTACATCTGTTCAGCCATTTTAGCGCGAAAGCGTAACAAAAAAAAAATACTTTCGCATTTATAAGGTTTGTGCATAAGTACTTGGACATTTTAATATCATATAATGATTTCCAATATTCAAAGTAAGACGTAAGCTGGATTAATCGAGCATTCTACAGAAAGTTCTAGGAGCTTTAAACAGAGAAGTATAAAAAGGCGCAAATGTTGCGCAATATTTAGTTTTTGATCGAAATGGAGCCGCGTCAACTACGCGCGATCATGCTCTACGAGCATAAACTAGGGACGAGAGCAAGGAAAACAGCAGGACAATTAACAGTGTATTTGGACCGGGCACTACTGCTCATTCTACTGTGAGAAAATTTCGAGAAAGGTGACACCAGCTGTGAAAATAAACCACGATCCGGCCGGCCAGTCGTCTTTGACGAAGAAGTTTTACGCTCACATTTGGAAAAATATCCTGATGCGAGCACCACGAAATTAGAGCGGGCACTTGGGTTCGACCATACTACCATTACTCCGCACCTGCATGCATTAGGCTACCGTAAAGTAATGAGTCGATGGACGCCCCACGCTCTGACTGACAGTGAGCGTGCAGCCGTGTAACCACAGACAAGACTTTTTTAGGTCGATAGTCACAGCTGATGAATCCTGGGTTCTATATAATAACGAAATACGTCAGGCCTATTGGCTTCCGTACAAACAAAGTGTGCCAATACAGCCGAGACCAAACCGCTATGAACAAAAAATTATGATGAAGGTTTTCTGGGACTGGCAAGGCGTACTTTATTGGGAACTGCTGGATGAGAAGAAGACAATTAATTCCAGTATTTATGACGATCAACTGTGAAAGTTAGCCGCAGAAATAGTGACAAAGCGTCGGAGGAAAACTTCTGTTGCTCTACTTCACGATAACGCTAGATCACATATTGCAAAGTCCGTTCGCCACATCCTAGAAGAGCTCAGCTGGACAACAGTTCCGCATCCACCGTATAGTCTTGACATTGCTCCGTCGGACTTTCATTTGTTTCGTGCCATAAAGCATCAGCTAAGAAAAAAAACCTGAAAACTATGACCAGCTCCAAAACGATGTCGCCGGATTTTTTGAACATCAGCCTCATTTTTTTTGGGAAAACGGCATAATGTCTTTGCCAAACAAATCGTTACACGTTGTTGATAATGAAGATAATTATATTGTTGATTAAATAATATTCATTAATAAAAGTAAAATATGTTGAATATAAATTTTTGAATGTCCAAGTAATTATGCACAAACCTTATATAATATAGGTACCTGTCTAGCTACTTCAGACATCTTGAATTAGAACTAAAAGGTAAAGTAAACCTTTCAGTTTTATTATCTTTATTAGCCTTACTAATGATTAGCTGTGTCTAAAGTAGATACTCCAACTTGAATAAATCTTTAGACTCTACAGCAAGTAGGCACTATTTTATTTTACATAGTTATTAGTCGACTAAAAGAAATATCTTTATTGAAGAGTTTGTGATAGTGAGTTGTTAGAAAGATTCGAGGGCTGGTTACATTTTATTTGTTTACTTCAATCTGAATGCACATAATGGGTAAATTGAAACCCTTACGTGGGCCCGGTGCGGTAGATGTCATATGTTTTAGATTTTTTGGTTCTAAAACATGCCGGTTCCCTCACTTTGTTTTGAGAGCACCGGAGATGAAGAGTAGGATGGAGTTTGAGAGCAGTCAATCTATCAATCAACTCAGCCTATCGCGCTTCACTGCAGGACATAAGTTTCTCCCATGTAGCGCCACAACACCCTGTCTTCCACCTTATTTCACGCTTTTTAAAACGGTTAATGTAATATTTTCGAAAATCGATTGATTCTATAAGCATAGATAAACAGAAATGGAAAACCATCAGTTTTCAAAGCGCGACTCAGAAAATCGAATGAGTTGAATGTCCTTTTTGCTGCACACGACAACGCAACTGGCAAGATTTCATAACGTAAAAAAACATGGGTCCCGGTTTCCCAAAATCATAAGAGACTTTACTAAAACCCTTACAAAATAAAATTACAGCCATCAGAACAAATGGGCTCGACCATTTGGGAGCTACATCAATTTCTGTGAAACCTATATCTGTGAATGTCACAAAAACTGAGGGTTACATTCGGTCAGTTATTACCTACAAGATTTTTTTCGGGACATTGTTATTTTGAATACACTTGACAAAATGTCGCAATTCGTTGGGCTTTCCGAAAGATTTCATGTATTTTATTTATGACTAGCTTCTGCCCGCGACTTCGTCCGCGTCAAATTTTTGCTCCCCTGACTCACTTTTTTCCCGTCGCAGCGATTTGCCTGCTAGTGTTGCTGCTTGCTCCTTTTGAGTTATAGTGAGTTAACCATAAAAGATAGACATATGCTCTCGCGGACTTTTTTTTTTAGAACTTTTTTAAAGGAACAATTCTGTCATACGTGATTTTTGCGTTACTTTAACCGTTAACGCAGCGCACGCAACGGAAACTCTCAAAAGGAATAAATTTTCCCCGTTTTTGCAACATTTTTCATTACTGCTCCGTTCCTTTTCGTTGTAGCGCAATGTTATATAGCCAACACAAAAAGAATTTTTCAATTCGGACCAGTAGTTCCTGAGATTAGCGCGTTCAATCAAACAAACAAACAAACAAACAAACTCTTCAGCTTTATTATTATATTAGTAATAAAGATTTTTTGACAATGTTTTTTCTTATCGCGGTTTTACATATTCATAGAATCATCATTTCAGTGAGGTCTTCCAAAGCTACGTCTTTTGTCTACATATCTCCCGATTTAAAACAAAAAGTATCTTATAAGTATACGGAACCTCCATAAACTTTTTGTATGTTACCTTATGCCTGGAAAAATAAACAAAACTCGTCCTTATCGTTATTAAAAGACCGTACAGTAAAAGTTAGTCTTGTCAGGTTAGGGATCTGAATGTATTCGGCAATGCTAGTTCCTAACGCTAACTTGTGATTCGGTTCTAATGAAAATGCATTGTAAGGTCAATTTTAAAGAACTTTAATCCGTAACTAACTTGCCTAGTTGATCGTAAGCGTTACGGCAGAACGTGAGGTCCTGGGTTCGATTCCCAGGTCGGGCAAAATGATATCCTGATTTTCGCTGTCGAATTTCTCCATAAGCATTCTGTTGTTGTGCCCGATTAGCATTAGGCTCTCCCCCTATTACATGGGATTTAAACATAACTCGCGAAAAGTGCGTGTGTGTAAAGTGTGTGTGGGGTGTACCTATAGGTAGTATTACCTATAGGTACACCCCACACACATATATCCTCACATCCTCATACACCCATACTCACGCCCACATGGACGCCTTAAACTTAAACTACTCTTACTTTCTTTACTTTAATTACAAAACTAAACAAATTTTTATAATCACTTGGTAGATCGATACAACCCACGAGTTGAATAAATCTTACAGTATAAACTCCATAGCCGAACACTGTCTCTTAAGATACAGGTAACCCTAGTTTAGGAGGGCTCACCAATTGTCTACAGATTTCTACAGCATAGAAAATTCAATTTTTACCTACTTCCTACCACTAGTTGTAAACCATTTTGTTAATCTAATAATAAAAGCCATTTTGTTAATCTAATAATATTTTTTTTTTATTTTTTTTTTTTTGTTGGGCTGATCATTACTGCAAAATTCAAAAGTTTTTTTGCTCCTAGAGAAAAACTGGACGGTGTAGGGTTAATTCTGTGTCCAGATTCGGATTAGGCAGCTCAAAATACGTAAAGACCATGTGGTTTAATAACAAGTACAATTATTTTTTTTGTGCGGCTGTGATATTATCTTATGTTATTACTGCTATCTTCATTTCACCTTGACTCCCTACTCTTCATTTAAATCGTGCATTGGTACAGTCAATGTAAGGTATGAGCTCGTACTGTTGGTTGCTGTGCTCACATAGCATCAGTACTGTAGTATTTATCATATCAAAGACATGAAACCAACGTACAGAGCGTGACATTCATTACAGTCAGTTTGTGCAGGACGGAGCAGTGAACACTTCCAAGTGCGGGTGGTCAGATGATTCTGATGCAGAATACATACCATTTTTCAAATATTTCGTTAAATTTTTCTTGTGAGTTTTAATTTATTGCATCCTACAAATATAAGTAAAATTCAAAATATCTTATAATGTTGAATACTTATTTGAATAGTGTTCTAAAAAAAAAAGATATTTCTGGAAAATGAATTGTATTTTCTTTACGTATAAGGCTCATACTATTAAAAAAACATAGTTTTTAAAATTTTCTAGAGGGGCCATTTTTCTTACCTTATCGATACCCCTCCTTTATTAAATTTGTTATTATTACTGTCTATCTCTTCGGGAAACAAGGCGTGATGTTATGTTTTAAGTAAGTAACTTCAAAAAGGTATTGTTATTCAACTCAATAATTACGCCACAGAGTTAATAAAGCAACAGATACATTTACGTGACGCGGTACGCCGGTTATGAAGTGAAATTAATCATCCCTATATCGACGGATAATTAAAAATCTTTAAATATTCAAGCAAAATCGGTTCCGGGTATATCAAGTTTCCATAGCTATAAATACTTATTTCTATAGTGAGAATATAAAACGTTGCTTTGTATCCTATTTCTGTCCTAGTTGTTGTTACATGTTATGTAATAAATCACTCATCCATGTTATTTGTGTAAACAGTGTCTGAGTGGCTCTTTAATGAAATCTGGAATAAAATCAATATGTGTTGTAGCTAAAAATATATATAAGATTGGATCAGCTTCCATTCATAATCAGTCGAAAATGTTCTCATTTCTGGGACACAGGCTTCTTCTTGGTGAGCGGGAATTGGCCGTAATCTACAACGCGGGCCTCCTCACGTTAGGGGGGGAGTGTGGTGTAAAACTCCCCCCATATATGGAGGACATGACAGAGAGCCGCGCGTGGAACACTACGCCAACCATCGACTCGACCACGGCCGGCAGCGACAGGTCACTGCCTACTCCTGAGATGAGGACATGGCACGACTGCGACACACTTTGCCACCGTATGCCACGCCGTGTCCTCCCGGCAGTCGACACAGTGGTGACACCGGGCGTCCGGCTCCCTGTTTATGCGACACAGATACTTCCCGAAACCACCATGCCCTGAGAGCCCCCGCGTCATCCGAAACGACAGGGAACCGTGCCTCCTCTCGTGCCAGCGCTCGAGTACTGTCTGGACCGCCTTGACGGTGGCGAGGCGGTAGGGCGAGAAAACCTGTCCCGCCATCCCACAAGCCCGCCACCAGGGCTGCGCGAAGCTGCGACCGATGCAGCTTCATATGTCGCTGTGTCAGTAGTTCGCCCCATGGCCGCGAGGTTCCCGGCCTTTTTTGGTGTAAGATTTTTATAATAATTATAAAAATATTCCAATTAAAATTAAACGAGCATAACCGAAGTAGGAAGCCAGTCCCCAAACCAAACCTCAGTCTTTTAGAAATAAGAATCGATCATTATTTTAGGAATAAACAGCCATTGTGAGCAGGCCCTCATTCTTTATGAAATAATGTATAAATGTGTAATATCTTTTGTGTAGGCGGCAATAACGTAACGTACATACTTGCTGCGTGATCGATGGCATACTGATTGATATACCTACTGACAACTTATGGGGTTTTTCAAGGATTTTATTTTTTATTTTAGGGCCATGGCTTGTCGCTAAGCTGCACACAACGGCACATTTTGTTCGATCAGAATCAGGTACTCTTACCGCGGTTGGTCCGTGGGTGGGTCTTGGATCTTTTAATACTAAAACCCATCCGTGCCTTGAAAAGCACGTAAACTGTTGATCCCGACTGTCATTAATGCATCTTTGACAGTCATTACGGGTCCTCAGAAGCATGAAAGTGTGACAACCAGTCTTACCAAAGGGTATCGTATTACCTACCTAGTAACTAGGTTGTGGAGATTGAATAACCAGTGGCTTCATGTAAATACTGCTATTGAGCTACATCTGGTTTGCCTGGAAGGTAATTATAACATAATTCAGAAACAACTAGGCAGATGGATGGATTGGCTTGGTTGTCATCAACTGAAAATGAGGGAAATGTTGTAAGAAAACTTTTATTGTGGATGAATGTGCCTATAAGAGTAGGGAAAGACAAAAGAAAATAAAGATTGACTGTGTGAAGGATATGGCTAGAAAAGGGGTGACTACTGAGATGATGTCTCAAAAAGAAGTGTGGAAGAAGAAAATATGTAGCGCCGCGCCGACCCAAATTGGGATTAAACCCGAACAAGGGAACTCTGATAATAGTAAAAAAATGATGAGTGGTTTCAATAGCCTTTATTGTTATTTTACCCATCTGATATTAGTAAAATATAGAGAGAATCTAGTTTAAAGATAGATATGAGCATTAGAAAATAAAATATACTGATATCTGTACTTATATACTTATTACTTATATCTTCTATATATATAAAATTCAAAGTCCTGAGTGACTGACTGATTGACTGACTGACTGATATATCAACGCACAGCCTAAACCGCTGGTCGCAGAGACATGAAATTTGAAGGGTGTGTTCTTTGTACAGAGTAAGTATCCACTAAGAAAGGGTTTTTAGAAATTCCACCCCTAAGAGGGTGAAATGGGGGGTTGAAGTTTCTATGAAACTTTTTATTCTCTGGATCGATTGACACAAAAATTGGTACACATACTCTTCAAGTATAATTATGAGACACGTGTATCAAAGTTTTTCCATAATCATCCCTTTACTAAGTCAAATAGGGCTTCGAATATCCTACGTGGCCTGGTAGACAGGCGCATGGCGTGCGGGGCAGCCCGGGGAGCGCATTGTCATCACCGGTATCCAATCTCAACCAAGGTAACGGGGATGTACCAAATATGTAACTGATATTAATATGAACTAATATTTGCAAGTAATAAGTAAGTACATGTAAAAAACGCGTATTTTTCTGTATTAAATAAAACATCACATCAAAACGTGGTAGAGGGTCCGCCATTGTATTTACTAGCTGTGCTCAAGGTGAATCAGTGTACTATATACCGCAGATACCACTAACACCGTCGGAGTATCCATTTGAGTTTAAAAGGCTGCAGTCCCCTTATGGTATGTTTCACAATGACGATTAATAAGTCTCGGGGACAGTCACTTAAAACAGAGGGATATCATCTTAGTGGGGACTGCTTCTTGCACGGCCAGGTTTACGTGGCCTGCTCGAGAGTGAGCTCATCTAGCAGCCTGGTTGTATTAGCACCTGAAGGCAGAACCTCTAAAGTAGTATAAAAAGATATACTTAGTATACCTAAACTAAAAAATTAATAGTCTTTAACCCCTGTGAACAGCAATGTTAGTAAAATCGTCATTTGAATAATTTAGGTAACATTGTTTTTCGAAATTCCGAGGGAATAAAGAGAACTTATATTTTTGCTTTAAAGTTGCCTTGCTTTAAAATTTGGCATGCAAGTAGGTAATTTGCCGTTCCGTTATATATTCCGTCGATATCGTTATGTTTTAGCAATATTTATCCTACAACAATCATTTACCAATGCGAACGCTGCTCCTTGGATAACACAAAGCAAGCAGTGCAATAATCCATTGTTTACCTGGATAAACACAAAGGGTACTTTTAATCCCGGTAATACGTTCCTGTGGGATATTTTCGACATCTACGCGGGCGAAGCCGCGGGCAGAAGCTAGTAATATTATAAAGCTTAAGAGTTTGTTTGTATGTTTGTTTGTTTGGTTGAACGCACTAATCTCAGGAACTACTGGCCCGAATTGAATTTTTTTTTGTGGTAGGTAGCCTATTTATTGAGGAAGGCTATATAACATCAAGCTACAATAAAAAAAGCGGAGCAGCAACGAAAAATGGATGAAAACTGGCAGGTAATCCGATGCGACGGGAAGGGTCAGGAGAGCAAAAATTTGACGCGGACGAAGTCGCGGGTAGAAGCTAGTATAAATATATTTATTAAACGAGTTCATGCGATTGCAAAAGTATTACACTAACTTACTAGATTATGTTAGATAAGACGCCGTATTATGAACTGTATCTAGTATTAAATTATGTATATTTTTGGACTCATTCCAAAATGAAAGCAGTATCATTATTCGCGACAAACTTATCAAGAACTCTCCCATGTTAAATGTCCTATAAAACGACTTCTAAAAAGGAATATAGTTTGGTGATGTATGTGTCAAATTATAATGGTCCGAAGAAAATACTGTCCAGAATAATGTTAAATGAAATATTTCAAATACACCGTGTAGGAGGAGTTTAGATAATGTACGTCTGTTTCGTATTTGCGATGTCATTCGAGGTAAAAATTGTGACCGAAATATGCTGGAATCGTGACAAAAAAAAAACGAAATTATGCTCGCTTTCAACTTCGTAATTAATTTCTTTCTTTTTGTTTTAATTGGCCATTATTAACCTATTTTCCGTTGGTCTTAGAAAATGAGGATATAATATGATAGAATAAGCAACACTTCGTATGAATGGAAAAATAAAAGAAACGAATTCGTTTGCAAAACAAAACAATGCGTAGTATCAGTTATTTTTCGCAGTATATTTTTATACCGTACTCACAACGAGCTTACATCATTCCGAGAAAGCTTAATTTGTTTATCGTGAAACACTTGAATACATTTTTCCTTATCACAATCTGTTGCGTGTTGAGATTTAACGTAAATCATACTGAGTAGAATTTAATTCTTATAAAATGTGTCTTGAAAGAAATACGGGCTTTTGGCTTATTAATAACATCCGTCTTGGGTCAATCTCAGGTTAAGCTACACTTGGTGCAATCGGCTCGGGGATGAGAGAGCATCTGGATTTGGGGAATCTTCTTCCACCCCACCGACATCAACGCAAAAAATTAAAAGGAAAGACGAGAAAAAAAATACTCCCAAAACTAGTTCGCAGACATATAACTCTAACAACATGAACAACAATACACCAGTTACGGAACAGAAAAACCAAAATAAGTCACAGCACGTACATAATACACTACCAAAACATATAGTAAGTCAAAGAAAGGTATGCATTTTGAGCACAAACAATAGAAATGAAATCTTAACGATTGCGGAAAATACATTCGTAAATTACAAAATCTGTCACTACTTAACACCGGGCTGTGGTATAGAAAAGCTTATTAAGAACGTGGATCATAAGTTGAAGAACTACACCATGGATGATTACTGCCTGACCTTCATCGGCGAGGAAGAATTTCGCCGAACTAACAACTATGTCGATCTTATTATAACTTTACGCGAAACACTTTAAAAAATTGATTATACTAATATTGTAATAATTATGTGCACCCACATTTAAACTAAATAACTGCGCTGTGATGTTTAACGTGAGAATAGAAACATTCAATAGTCTCTTATACTTAGACGCTTGTACCCATCACTATGCATATTTGTTCGATACTAATTTTTATTTGTCATATGATTATAAAATGTTTTTGCCAAGAAGTGGAACTGTCAATAATAATGGCATAGTAAACATAATTAAAAATATTAATTTAATGATTGACGAGATCAGTAGTTGTGAAGATTCTGATATAATTGATCGGGATTATGGTGAGTCTCCTCCTATTTCTCCCTCAGGCACAAAAAAATGCACGAATGATTTTTTTCTCTAATACATATATTAAAATATTACATCAAAATATTGCTGGTCTAGTAAACAAAGCAAATGTCCTAACTGTATGTTTAGATGAATTGTCCGAAAAAAAGATAGATGTTGATGTTCTATGTATAACGGAACATTTCATTATGGAGGGGTGCCAACATCAATTGTATGTACCAAATTATAGTCTAGCTGCCTCTTTCTGTAGAGAAGGGAGAAAAACAGGAGGGGCATGTATTCTTGTGAAAAACGGTCTTCAATATAAAGACTTACCAAAAATTTCTATATTATCTTCATCGGGCATATTTGAATGTTGTGCAATAGAGCTTACTTGTTTTAAGATAATTGTTGTCTGTATTTACAGAGTACCAAATATAAATAATTTAAATTACTGCTTTGATAAAATGGAAACGCTTTTGCGAGAAATATCACGCACACGATACACAAACATTGTAATAGCTGGGGACTTTAACATAGATATGCTTAAACCTAATAGCCACTCAAATGCTTTCCAATGTCTTTTATTGAGTTATAACTTAAAATTAGCATTAAAACAACCCACTCGCATGGCGAGTATGACATGCATAGACAACTTTGCTCACAATTTTAGTAAAGTGTGCAAATCTGAAGTAATAGAATTGGCACTGTCCGATCATACGGCACAGCTGCTTCACTGTCTAGTTCAAACCAAATGTCTAATAAATTATTGGTATACGGTTAAAAGAGACTACAGTCTAGAAAATATTAATAAATTTAAAAATCATTTAAAAAATCTATCTTTCGCAGAGATTTATGAAACAGTTGATCCAAATGAAGCCTATAATAAATTTCTGGATCTATTTAAAGTAATATACGACCTGTGTTTTCCTACTAAACTGATTAAAATAGATGTCTTCAAAAAACATAAATGGTTGTCAAAAGGAATTAAATTAGGTAGCCAAAAGAAAAGAAAACTTTTGTGGCAGTTTAGATTAAACCCAAACAAAAATAATAAAAACACCTTCACTACAGACTCTCGTTTACACAAAAAAATTATACACTTAACACAAAAGGCGCAGAACAATCATAAAATAAAATCATCTAAAAATAAGTCTAAAACCACATGGAAAATTATTAATCGTGCAAAATAGAACATACCTACATCGAATATTACTAAAATTATAAAGAATAATAGTACTTTATCAAATCCCAATGAAATTTCTGAAGTATTTAACAATTATTTCATCGATAAAGTACAAGGGAAACTTGATGTGACTAGCAAACCTAAATGTAATAAAATTGACACAAATAATAAAATAATGTTCATGGTCCCTAGTATACCACGAGATATAGAGAGAATCATCAATTCATTAAACAATACTAATAGTGTAGGATATGACGGTATTGCTACGAAAGTACTGAAACATGTGTCAGTGGAAGTAAGCGGTCACTTAAGTCACATTATTAACCTAAGTGTTAGCGCAGGTATTTACCCTGATGCGTTAAAAACATCAATTATTAAGCCTCTTTTTAAAAAAGGAAGTAGAGAACTGATGGAAAATTACAGACCTATATCACTAATACCAGTTATTTCTAAAATTTTTGAAAAGTATATTTATAAGGAACTTTATAAATTCATAGATAAAAATAATATTCTATGTGAGGAACAAAAAGGATTTCGTATACATAGGACTATTAATATGGCTATATATGACTTTTTATACAATGTTATTAAAAATGTTGATCGCCGGAATCCTGTATGTGGCATATTTTGCGACATGACCCAGGCATTCGACTATGTACATCATGCTACTCTTTTAAAAAAACTCGAAGCCTACGGGATTAGAGGCAATGTCCTAAATTTGCTTAATTCGTACCTACAAGACAGGAAACAAATAACTGAAGTCAATAAAATTAATACGCTAAGTAAACGTGAAGAGATATTTCGTTCTTTAGACCGTAAAGTATTATTTGGGGTACCGCAAGGCAGCGTTTTGGGTCCCTTTATATTTATTTTATACATAAATGACCTACCAAAATCTATTGAACGCCCTATAACACTATTTGCGGATGATAGCACAATTACAATAGCCTGTAAACATATAGATACTTATGAAAGTGATATTAATAATAGTTTAAAACAGACGGTGAACTGGCTAGATGCAAACAATTTAAAAATAAATTTCTGTATAACTAAAGTTATCCATTTCAGACAACAGACCTCTGGTAGTAACTTAAATATAAACTATAATAATAATACTATACAAGAAGTTGAAACTACGAAATTCCTGGGCCTCGAAATAGATACAAAACTTAATTGGAAATCACACGTTGATATTCTATGTAAGAAAACGAGTAAGTCTGCATACGCCCTGCACACATTATCAAATATAATAAACACAGATGCTCTTCTTACTGCTTATTACGGGATAGTAGAATCACATTTACGGTATGGAATCATATTTTGGGGAAACTCTACTGAAAGAGAGACTGCCTTCAAGGTGCAAAAAAGATGCATTCGGGCGATGTTTAAACTTAAACCTACTGATAGTTGTGAACCGTACTTTAAAAATTACAAAATATTAACATTGCCATGTCTGTATATTTTTGAAGTAGCTGTGTTTGTTAAGACAAATCCGAGTCGTTTTAGACGTCTATCAGATGTTGTACCCCGCAATAGACGCGACAATAGCGTGCTATGTCTGGAAACAGCCAAGACAGCACTTATGCGCAAAAGTGTCTTTTGCATGGCGCCTGTTATTTATAACAAATTGCCTAAAATATGGAAAGAGCTTCCCCTTTCATTATTTAAGAAGAGGCTTCGAAGCTTTTTAGTGGCTAAGGGATATTATAATATTAAGGACTTCCTAGTTGAGTAAGTATTTTTAAGTTAGTGTAATATTTAGTTTAGTTTAGTTTTTGAAATTTAATTATTTAGTTATAAGATCAATGTTTTAAATCTTTTGCATGCCTACGTGGTAAAGTATGGCTGAACTTATATATTTTTTGTCATCATTTACTATTACCCATATTTGCAAAATAAAATTATCTTTATCTTTATCTATTACATATCGTGTCACGGAAAGCTGTTGGTCCCGACTGGTATTCGTAGATCTTTGGCAGATGTTTTAATGTTGCTACCGAACTATTTACTAACATGTGACGTGTTACCCAGTAAAAGGGGTGTGGATGTCAGGTAGACAGTCACTCCATGTCAAATACCAACATTTAGCGGCTTTCAGACAAACTGGAGATGACCCCAACACTGAGTAGAAAGGGCTAGACTGACTGATTCGTTTCTTGAAAGATGGTGCTTGTACTTGGAATTTGTAGTCTTTTTTTTTTTTTCAGGATGGGAAATCATCAAATTACTTCTCCCGCTCTAGGCGGAGCGGGAGGGCGTGTCAGACTTTTACTGACTAAAACCCACCCGTGTTCCATCAGTTGCCCATGTGCCAGGGTCACGGTATCTCTTCCGAACAATCACGCGACCCCGGCAGGCATCGGTCCTAGTAGACCCCTACACTGCTGCTGACATCTCTTTGAGGCGCGCGTGGAACACTGCGCGCCGTCGACCCGAGCTTGGTCCTTACCGGGCGGCGAGCTACCCATTGCTCGCCACCCGCAAGCTTGCGCCTAGAATTTGTAGTCTAACGATATATTCAGATTCAACACACGTTAGCTAATTTTGGCCTATGAGTAACATGAACTCAATCGCACAACAACTAATATTGAGATAGTGATACTTATTTTGTATAAGGCTATTCATGACAATTCATCATCATTCAAAAATTATAAATAGAGGAATAGTCTTTTGAACTGATTGGATACAGTCATCATTTAGAAAGAGGTTTTGATGCAATAGAGGAAATAAAACTTAAAGCATTACTTGTAGTTACATTTACACGGACGTTATAAAATAGCAGCGGACTTTTTTTGCGCTCTGGATTTTGCTCGACTCTCAGTATTGAACCGAGCATAGAAAATCCACCATACTACAGCGCAAGTGAGTGTCAGTACGTCGAAAAAACATTGTTCAATTTTTCACCCTCGGCGCTGAGCGGTGAGTTGAAAATGTAGCGTGCGAAGAAATCCCGCTCCGATTTTTTTACTTCCTTCCATATGTCGAATTAGTTACTTAGTTCTAAGAAGTGTAGAACATTTACATAGGTTATGCGTACGTTTCTTGACCATCCATTCGACGATGAAGAACTACAAGTACTGCAGTATTTATCCAAAACATATATTATTGCATTGCAGCATTGAAATGCCTGAAACAAATCGTTCCATTCATATCGGACTAATATTGAAACGTCGAACATCTGACACAGATGTGTTTTCTGACAAACAAACGAGCATCGCAAATGCATTATGAGAAAGTCCATTTACTGAATACGTGACGTCATAGCACTTTACCCATCCATCTATGCACACATACGAGTAAATAAATACATACATACATTTATACTAATATTATAAAGGTGAAGAATTTGTTTGTTTGTTTGGTTGAACGCAGTAATCTCAAGAACTACTGATCCGAATTGAAAAAATCTTTTTGTGTTTGGTAGTCTATTTATTGAGAAAGATTATAATACATAAAATCACGCTACAATTAAAAGGAGCAGAGCAGCAACCAAAAATGGATGAAACCTGGCAGGCAATTCGACGCGACGCGACGGGAAGGGTCAGGGGACCAAAAATTTGACGCTGACGAAGTCGCGGGTAGAAGCTAGTACAAATAAATAAAATTGAAGTGATTAATGTCAAGATTACAGCTTTTTTACTAAATATGTACGTATATGAAAGTTATAATTACGGTGCTTATAAAAAACTAAAAATTTAGGTTTTTTTGGTGTCTGCATGCCTGTTTGTTGCGGCTAGTCTTCGAAACGGCTGGGCTAATTTTAACGAGACTTTTACTGGCTAATATAAGAAGTAATTACTTTTATTTTGTACGAAGAGTTAGGGTTCCGCGTAAAAATAAAATGAAATCCAATACGCACGCGAATTAAGTCGCAGGCATAAATAGTACCGATATTAATATATAACAAGAAAAAACAGCCCGCAGTTTGGATTTCTGCCCGGTTGATGGCAATAGGCTTGCCCCCTATTACAGCGGCGTCAAAAATATCAGGACGAACAGACTGTTCAAAAATATCTCAACAACAAAGAAAATTAAACTCTATCTCAATTGGATAAGGTTTTGTCAGAATCCCAATTGTCGTTTTCTGTCTTCATTATGAAACTTGTGTCATTGACTCAATATTTACTTTACGTAGCTGTTTTCGATCATTTTGAACAGTCTGTTCGTCCCGCTATTATTGACGCTGACTGTACATTGAACTTAAACATAACTGGCGAAATGTAGGGGATACTACATATCAGCGGCGAGGCGTAAATTTTTCTAAAAGAGAAGCCGAAGCGAAGTCCGCCTTAACTTACTGACTCATCAATAAAGAATACTTACTATCATCCTAAAATTATTATAGGAATGTAATGAATTAAATACAATTAAATTGAACAGATGAAAACGAATAAAATATGCAATATTCCTCTATCTCGTTCTCGCTGACGCATTTTTCTATACCTGTCTCTGTCATAACCCGTTGTGCAGCGGCTTGCTCTCGTACATATCAAGCGGTGCCACGTGACATCATTACGGGATCGCCGTTGTATGAATTTTTAAGTTCCCGATTATGACGTTTTGGCGCCGGGTTAATTTAGAACATTTCTCTTTTGTTGTAATACAAAGCTATAAATAACCTTTTTTGTTGTTTGAATGTTATGGTGAATTAAATACCCGTAGTGTAACTATATTTATTGACAATAGTAGCCACTATTTACATACTATTGTACAAGGTGTCCAGAAAGGGTATCGGGTATTTGTAAGTTCAATGAAACAAAAATTATTTGTATGCAATAAAAAAGTTTATTGTTTGTTATTAGCATATGAATTGGAGAATTATTTGGAAAAGATGATGTTATCCAAATGATGATCGTTACGTTGCTGGTACTCTTCTAAACGGAAACGAAGATTGGCGATAACACGTTGACACATAGCTATCGATATTGCTGCCATTTCTGACCTGATGTTTTGCTTTAACTGGGTTAGATTCGTCGGATTGTTTTGATAAACCTTACTTTTAAGGTATCCCCATGCAAAAAAGTCAAGCGGGCTAAGGTCGGGGCTTCTGGGAGGCCAGTTGATGTTTGGGCACGCCACAATTGCGGCGGTAAGTCCCCTCTTTGAGGAGTGGATAGAGAGGCGCCACGGCGTCCTCACCTTCCGCCTGACGCAGGTTCTCACCGGGCATGGGTGCTTCGGTGGGTTCCTGTTCAGGATAAAGCGGGAGGATACGTCCGGGTGTTTCCATTGCGAGGATCGTCTGGAGGACACGGTGGAGCATACGGTGGAGGTGTGCCCTGCCTGGGCGGAGCACCGCCGTGTCCTCGTGGAGGCGATCGGCGGCGGCGACCTCTCGCGTCCGGCCCTGGTGCGAGCCATGGTACGGAGCGAGAGGGAATGGGAAGCCGTCACCTCCTTCTGCGAAGCAGTAATGCTCGCGAAGGAGGAGGCGGGGCGCGTGAGGGAGTGGCAGTCTCTGCGCCCTCACGCCCCTAGCCGCCGCAGGAGGAGACGCCCCGGGCGTCGGGAGTCGATTGCGGACTCCCGGCCACCGTAGGCGCGAGCTTGCGGGTGGCGAGCAATGGGTAGCTCACCGCCCGGTAAGGACCAGGCTCGGGTCGACGGCGCGCAGTGTTCCACGCGCGCCTCAAAGAGATGTCAGCAGCAGTGTAGGGGTCTACTAGGACCGATGCCTGCCGGGGTCACGTGATTGTTCGAAAGAGATACCATGACCCTGGCACATGGGCAACTGATGGAACACGGGTGGGTTTTAGTCAGTAAAAGTCTGACACGCCCTCCCGCTCCGCCCAGAGCGGGAGAAGTCATTTGATGATTTCCCATCCTGAAAAAAAAAAAAAAAAGGCCAGTTGATGTTACCCCTTCGCGAAATGACTTTTAGGGAATAATTCGTTAACAACTTCCATTGAGTCATTTGAGGTATGGCAAGTGGCCCCATCTTGCTGGAACCACGTTCCCGAGTTGAAACCTGCAAACTCCTGCAACTCTGGGACCAAAAAATTTCGCAACATATCGCAATAACGGTCACTATTCACATTAATTGCTCGGCCTCGTTGATCTTCATGAAAATAAGGACCAATTATGCCTTTAGCAGACATAGCGGCCCAAACCTTTGGACTATGCAGGGGTCGTTCATGCTTTCGTCTCGGATTCTCCACTGCCCAGTACCGACAATTCTGCTTATTAACATGACCATTCAGGTGAAAATTTGCTTCGTCACTGAACAGTATGTTGTTAAAGTTGTTAAATCGCTGCAGCATTTCGTTCGCAAAATTCAGTCGATTAGCATAGTCCGTATCCTTCAATTCTTGAACCAATTGAATTTTATAGGCTTTTAGATGTAAGTCTTTCTTTAAAATCGAATGTAAAGACGATTTTTTGATGTTCAACGCTTGGCTTCGCTTTCGGATGGATAAAGACGGATTTTGACGAACCGACGCCTCAACTTCTTCAATTGTTTCTTCATCGCGAACTGAACGAGGACGACCAGAGTTTTGAATTTTAACTGTCGCACCTGTATTCTCGAACATGCTGATCCATTTTCTAATGCTATCGTCACTTGGCGCGTGGCATTTACGATATTTCGCACGATAGAGACGTTGAGCAGTCACTAATGAATCACCATTACGATAATACGCTCGTACGCAAAATGCGCGATGCGTCCCCGAGTACTGTTCCATCGTGACTAAAACTCCACAAAATGGCGGACGCCACGAACCCCTCCCCGCACCCTTTAGACGCCCCGTTTCGAATATGGCGCGAAAACAAATACCCGATACCCTCTCTGGACACCTTGTATTTTTAATAGTGATAGAGTTACCAATGCGAATCCCCGAAGGCAAGCCGGTAGGAATCGTGTTATATGGTGCTTTCGCCACTGCTACATAATTTATACCTTTGCGGATAACAAGCGTGTTGTTATTAACATAACAATAACAAATAAATTAAGGAAATATTTTCTATTCGATATGTTTTTCAGCTTAGATAAAACTAGTATCCCGTCACAAAGACTATTTCTACATCAACTTCAAATCAAGAATGCGTGCGGCGTTTGTAGTGAACAATAAAACGGCAGTTAACAGTAAACCAACTATGTCAGAACATGGTTACTGCTTTACGTGCTAACTGCGACCTCGTTTACTCGTACTATCTAGCTTTATTTACTAGGTAGTTATTTGCGTCTAGAGCCTGTATATTTTTTGTGAACAATCAAAGCGAGAATCTATATTTAAGGTTACTTTTACGGGCGGAAACAGAAATTTTCACCGTGTTTTTTTAAGGTAAGTATTTCAATATTATCATCAGTACACACGCACTTATTGACTTTTCTATTTCACTGCGCAAACGCTACAGCTAATAATAATAATAATAACCCGCAGGGCAGCTTGTGGCGAGCTGTTGGGCAGTAGCGACCCCACGGACCCTATCTCCCGGGAGAATTCTTGTTCCTCATCTCTGGCTTGCCTTTATTGGCCGGCAGGAGTGAACACTGACGAGGTTCAGAGCTCCCACCTCATTCTTGCCTTTATTGGCTAGCTTGAGTGGAGATTCGCAAGAGCAAACGTGCTCGGGGAAAGGAAGTATTCCAGTAAGTGCTCATAGGGACATGACCATCTTCCGGGCTCTGGGATTGTTCTGAAAGCCGTGGAATACCTCTCCACTTCTCAAGCACCTCAGGAAGTGTTGCCCCCTTGTCGCTGCGTCACTATGTGCCAGCGACGGTTTCCGGGGGCCCATTATTGAGTGTGCAAGTCACCCCCTGCCATTTAATCCGTGTATTTAAAAAACATTGATGCGGCAGGGGCCATAGGCCTTCTATAGTTCTTGGTAACCAGTCCATTTTAGCCATCCAAATACATAGTCCAACTTCTTAGTTTCCATATCTTGCAATAGTCCAACACCAACCGGAGGTTGTCCTTGGGTGCACTTGCACAGTGTATACAGGGATAACCGCCGGTTAGTGCCTCACTTCATCTAAATTTTCTAAGGGGCCTCTGCGAGTTGGCTTCGGCCCCTCGTACGCCTTCCAAAAGACCGGGACCCTAGGGGCCCGAGATATGTTAATATATATAAAAACAATAATAATAATATAATATAATATTCCACAACTATCACACAACGCCATCTAGTCCCAAGCTAAGCAGAGCTTGTGTTATGGGTACTAGACAGCTTGTAAACATACTTGTATATTTCTAAATACATACATATTATAGATAAATTACACCCAGACACAGAACAAATGATCGTGCTCATCACACAAACATTTGTCCTGGGTGGGAATCGAACCCACGACCTCCGGCATAGCAGTCAGGGTCACTAACCACTAGACCAACAGGCCTGTCGACTAAGCATGAGCTCCTGGGTTCAATTCTCTGGTTGGACCAAGTGTGATTGGACTTTCCTTTTGGGATTTCTCTGTGGGTGTCCGCGTTTTGAATTCGTGCCTGGCTAATGTCAACAGGCTCGCCCCCTATTACATGGGACTTAAACACAACCAAGTACCGAAATGTGGGTGTACTATAGGTACATTTCTGCCTAACCCTTCGAGGAATGCAGGCGTCATGTTATGATGTTATCTTCACTTACTTATGCTGAGATGGGCTTGTGGCTAAGGTAGTAACGCTACGCTTGCCGCAGTTGGTCCTTGGATTTGGTGCCACTTTGAGACGCACACCGCACTTTTATATTCCACCGCACGTTATTTTCATTTAAATTTTGAGTTGTGACACAAAGTTTCATCATCGCTATTTTATGTCTTCCTTTCTTTTTTTTTCTCTTGTTGTCTATTGGCACTTTGTACCTACTTGGGTACTTAATCTGTAATCACGTTAAATTATTATTTAATTGTACTTTGTATGTTGTGTTACGTTTTTTGTGTGCACCAAATAAACGATTTATCTATCTATCTTGGGTGGATGACCATTTTCACATACCAAGCCCCCTACGTGTCTCGGAAAGCACGTTAAGCTGTCATTTCCAGATCTTTGACAGTTACGGGCTCAGAAGCCCGAAAGTATGAAGACCAGTCTTACCAAGGGGTAACGTGTAACCCGGTAACTGGGTTGTCGAGGTTAGATAAGCAGTCGCTCCATATAAAATCAGGTCAGACTGTAAGTCCACCCCAACGTAGTTGGGTAAAAACAGATTGAAAGTTACTTCACTTACGTGTTTATCATTTTACGTGTTGTGTTTTTCCTTCTGTGTAAAACCAAATAAATGATTTATCCATGTAAGTAAATTTGATACATTGTTTTATCGTGCAAAACGAGAAAGGACGGCAATTGACAGGTGACTCCAAAGGGGTAATTGCGTAACTTGCTATCAGTAGGAATCGGTTTCATTTTGATAGTTTCACAACATTCATTACGTTATTTACGTTGTGAGCTGACAATTTAATCGAACAAATGAAGCAATGGATCAGAAATAATCTTAAATACTATTAAGATACTGATAGATAGTGGATTACGCAATTAGGGTGCTGTTTGTAAGTGAAGACACTGAACTTCCTAACTATAAGTTGTGTTTCAGCGTTTGATTTTCAATTGTTTCCCCAACAAATATCGATCTGGGGTTCTATAACAATAACACGACGAAAAGGAGACGTCAAAGCGCAACCGACGAACATAAGGAATGGATACAATATTATTACAAAGGCACAATGCGGCTACACTATTGAATACAATAGAACTCTGTCACAATATGTCTTGCTTTCTGAATGATATCGTTTCTTAGCAATATATGGAACATCTGTTATGTAACAGTCATAATAGCAGGTTGACCTAGTCCCCATTCAGTTGTTTTTGGAAGCATTAAGTCAGGTTTGTTTATACACGACTAGCACTCCGCCCGCAACTTCGTCCATGTCCATGTTTTCTGCTGCTTAGAATCTCATATGGCATGTTAATTGTATGTCTGTAAACCATGTGTAGGTTTAATAAAATGAATTTGGATTTTAATGTGGATTTCGAAATTATAGCCCATTAAGCTGATATTGTAGCTAGGTACTATAGGTGAAAGAATTTTATAAAATTTTATTGAGGTCGGTATCAAACTAAGTTAAATAGGTATTTAATTTAAAGCTTCACCATATACAATGTTGGGGGTTGTTTTATTTTCCGGGAATGAAATCAATTGATTTTTAGATGACTCGTTAAAAAAAAAACATAAATCTGCACATGAGAAAACATTATTTTCGAATGTCCACCAAAGATAATGTCTTTCCCTGGGAAATGTTAAATATCAAAGCTAATAATGTTTTAACGGGAAACTGGAGTCGCTTGAACAATATAGGCAGGTCCGTAGGAATCATTGGAGAAGTCGGGATCTGCGCCAACCTGCCAGCTCCTGGTTCGTAGAGAATGTTCGCTGTAATAAAGTTGTCTTTTAAATCTTTAATTAGTAGCTTTGTGTCATTTCCTAGGTTAGGTGTCCTTACATTTCTTAAAAGCACGATCGGCATTCTGATTTTTGGAACGAAGTTCCTTATGGCGCGTTGCGAAAGGGGGCTAGACGAAATTAAGAGAAAAAATTGTAACGACACTTTTTAACCGACTTAAAAAAAAGGAGAAGGTTTCTGCATTCGACTGTATATATTTTGTTTTGGGAACGTAGTTTTTGGAACGGAGATAGAGAGAGAGAGAGAAAGAGAGAGAGAGAGAGAGAGATAATATTTTTGCTGTGTGTATATGGTTTTTTGTACATAATAAATAATAAAAAAAAAACAATAATGAATCCTGGAAAGGAATTTCGTTCCATCCGGGTGTCTCTTGACACCTCTCAAGTTTTTTTTTTGTTAGTTGTTGCTGTCCCGCTGTTGGGCAAAAGCCTCCCCACTCTCTGTCCACGGATGTGTGGCGACTGTGTCTCACGTACTCATCCCTATATTTTTCTATTGTAATTATTTTAGAAAGTTTAATTTTGTGTTTTCCCACGTTCCCACATCTGCAAAGCAATTTAAGTAATAGGTACTATTGCACTCTATAATTCTTTATAGTTCTAGGTACTATTGTCTTTTGGAATTCTTTATCTTAGGTTCATTGTTCTGTTATTTTTTAGTTATCGTTTATTGTACCCATTTGTATTTATATTTCCTGTGTCTTATTATACTTTTACGAAACAATCGTTTTGCCGCATCCTTTGTTTAGAAAACTGCAGGTGTGGGAAGGATGTTCCGAGCTTTGGACGAGGCAGGCAGGTCTGTCTCTAACTACGATCGTGCGAGGTCCCTTTTCTGACCCCGATCATTACTCGCCAAAGCTCGCCGTGATCTTGTCTGTCTAGTTGTAACTTTTCATATAGCCTTATCTAATTTTACATTTTAAGGCCAAGTGTAACTGCTAGCTTTAGTTACTTGATATTTTAATAAATTTAAGCGTTACAACTTATTTTTGTATATTACTTGTTCACTCAGTCGCGAACCCGCACAGATGGATTAAGGAGGTTTACATTTTTTTACGGATAGTGGACTTTTTGTGACATGTAAAAGTGTTTGTACAAACCTACTACAGAAATAAAATCATTTATCATTAAATTATTGATTTCGTTGACTGTATCTTTCATGGGCGATACGATTTCCCTTGAACAAAACATTAGCTTCACTCGCTTCTTCGCTTTGCTTTGGCATTCATTAGAATGCCTCCATAAGTTTGGGAAATTTAAATGAGAATTGTTGTTAACTTACTTTATTATAGTTATAGATCCCAAACGATCATGCAGAACAAAAAGTGATAAAAGAAATCGAATTCTATGTGATTTTCAATTTCTTATTCAATCCACTTGAGATAGTTCCACAACTTATGTTTTTTTTTTACAATGTGGCGTCTGATCGTTCGCCATATTGAATTTTGATTACTGTCATGTCTTTAGTGATACTAGCAAGATAAAAAAAAGACCAACGTAAGACTCATTGAAATCGGCCCACGCGTTGGGTCTCTAAAGTGCCACAAAGGAACAAACTATATAATAAACACATTACCCTCTGCGGTCAGGTAGAAGGGGGGTAGGCGCTCACTGAGCATCAAAGAATTTGTCCGCATCGCTGTCAGTGGGAAAAGCCTTTAGATGGTAAAGCTGCTTCTTTGACTTAAAATAGGCCAGCTCTCGTAAAGAGTCGACCAACCGCTTGGCAATGCTAAAAACAGTAGAGGCGTGGGGTTCGAGTGCTCACCGAGTATTTCGGACTCGGTGAGCACTCGAACCCCACGCCTCTACTGTTTAACCTTATATGGGTCGAACATACAACTTTCAATAAGGTTGTTATTTGCGCCGTTTGAGTTTCTCTGCGCTCCAGAAGCCTGCCGTGCTAATAAAATGGGATGCCGCGAGGGTGGCGACACAGATTGCATCCAACACCAAAAGCCTACCCAACTGTCAATACATTATCTTACTTTTAACAAACAAACAAATAAAAAAAAATAAACGGCAGACTAAGCTTTTCAACGAAGCGACTAAAGCGGTAAATTGGTTTTAACAAAAATTATTATGACAGCTTTATTTTTCCGAAATCAATTTTAATAAACTAAGTTCCCCCTCGAAGCATTATTTTCACACAAAATATTCACATCATAAACATTGGGTGAGACGCCAAATTTTCACGGTGATTTAACGTCACAACTTTTGGAACCCCTCACCATACAATTTGCCTAACCATAACATTATTTTCTTCCGTTAGTTTTTCCACACCATATACCGTGGTAGTTTTTGAACTTTTCGCATATATTTGACACTATTTTTACCCTTGGTTTTGCCCGCCTGAAAATTCACTATTTTCTTTTAATAAAAATCGGTATTTAATCTCCGCCTAAAAATCCGATTACGTCTTTCACACTGGCAGTTTTATTAAAATCGATTACTCCGTTTCGTTAATAATTTTAGCAAATGCCCAGGACAGATTATCATTTTTCTTTTTTCATAGCGTTAGTGTGGATGTGTTAACAAAAAAGCGAATGTTCTATCTATTCCCCCGTTATTGTTATTCGTAGTGATAAGTTTTTATGTAGGCACGCCATTGCTCGCTCGCCCTTCCCCTTGACTGGCCTTGACTCCATGTTAAATAGCGTTCCGCAGGATATCAGGATGTTTGGGGATGTGGGATAGAGGTCAATGACATGAGATGACGTAGGGATAGTGTTTACTTATATGTTTGTTATCGTTGCGTGATTCTGCATGTTTTCTCTTATAGTGTAGGAAAGGCATCCTTGAAATGAAGCCACGTTAACTGCCATGTTTTGTTCCATTCAGGCCTTGTCAGACTATATGATCGACAACACATACCAAATCTGAACATGGCGTTGCTGCGTGGCGGCCATGTTTTTGGAATAAATAATGTGTTTATGGAATAAATAATCAATTTAAAGAAGTACATTTTTTGACTTTTTCTCATTTTAACCATGGCAGTTAACATGTTAATGGATATATAAGTTGAGCTGTTTAGCATTATTTCTAGTATACTTTATACTAAAACACCTACGGTCCAGATTGTTACAAAATTTAAAGCCTTTATATCGTACTTTACGTACAGTACGCAAAGTGTAAAACGTCAAACGAAACACAATACAATTAGTTTATTTTCCTTAACAAGATTTGTACGACATACCTATTGATAGAAGTGTATTTATTTATTTATATAAGCAAACAATTGCATGTATTAGAACATTCCGCTTTTCCGCAACATAGATTTAAATAATATATATTTACATACAAAAAAATTATGCCAGTAATTGCTATTTACACAATTTTGAGAAAGTAAGTTACAAAATTAAAAAGAGAATTATTACTTTATAACAGCTTTTTCAAATGAATGTATGTTTTTTGTGTTTCATGTGAGTTGAGTATGTTTGATATGTGTGTGGGTAATATGTGTATGTGTGGTGTGTAAGTATACATGTTGTACAAAGGAGTTAGTGTACGCATGAGTGAGTATGAGCATAATGAAAACAAACACAACCCACTCTTTTTAAGTTATAATTAGTTTCATATAAAGTTAGACTACAAGAGTTTGTTTTAAATTGAAAACACCAAGTTTTAGTAAGTATTGTTTTCGTTTCAACTGTTTATTTCGGAAAATCTTTGAGGGTACTCGTGCGTACCGCCGTTGTTATTTCTGACATTACTGCGTGACGCACCGCTCGGATCCGGAAATAATTTGTATTGACCAAACCGATGAAGCTCATTGAGTCGATTGACTCTCTGAAGAATGTGGTTACAAGAAGTAATGTCCGTAACGACGGTGATTTACTGTTGTAAATTATTTAGGGTTTTTTTTATTGAGGGTGGGAAATCATCAAATGGCGTCTTCCGCTCTGGGTGGAGCGGCAGGGCGTGTCAGACTTTTACTGATTAAAACCTACCCGTGTTCCTTCAGTTGCCGCCAAGACCTCGGTAACTCTCTAGAACAGATATCACGACCCTGGCAAGATTATTAACATTTAAGTGATGTTAATTAGTCTTTAAATATTATTATTAAATTAAGTTAAAGCATTTTTTCAAATAGGCACATAAAAGGCAGTTTTGAACGTCAACAGTTCCATTAAAATAAGATTTTTTTAGTCGCCCCTTCCAAAAGGTAGCTTCGTATGGAGAATAATGGGCAAGAAATTTCATTTAATTATGATACTGTAGACTGTTACTATTGTCTGAAATAAAATTCATTATAATTTTCTTTTATTGTTGACCTTTTGGCTTTAGCACCCTCGAAAACCATGACAACGACGTGAGTTTTCATGTTTTTCGAGGGTGCTAATGGTCAAAATGAAAAACCGATATTGTAGCTGCACATGTTTTAATATTCTTGTTACATTATTTTAAAGTATTCTGTGAATTGCGATATAGTATAATAGCCTATGTCCTTTCTCAGGGTCTAAACTATCTGTGTACCACATTTCATTTAAATCGGTTCAGTAGTTTTAGCAGGAAAACGAGACAGAGAGACAGACCGACAGACAGACAGACCGACAAACAGACAGACCGACAGACAGACAGAGTTACTTTTGCATTTATAATATTAGTGTGGAAGTGTGGATTATTAAAAAGAAATAAAGAGCTAATTATTTTTTTAAAATGGAAGTACTTACTTATCTTCGTAATTCGCTAGAACAGAAAAAGTAGGCGCCAGCACTGATTTTCCCCGTTCCGGAGGACATTCGGTTTCGAGAAATTGGTCTTTCTTTTTTTTTCAAAGAAATTATTTACTTATTAGCCATTATTCGGATAAAATACCTTTAACAATTTTATAACAATACTAGCTGACCTGGCAAACGTTGTTTTGCCGGGTGAAAAATAGTGAAAACTTAGAGTTGTATGTATTTTTCAATGCCAAATCATAAAAAAATTAAATTTAAAAAATTGTGAAAAACAATAAAAAAATATTTAGGGGTGTGTTACCCTTATCATTTAGGGGTATGAAAAATAGATGTTGGCCGATTCTCAGACCTACCCGATATCCACACAAAATTTCATAAAAATCGGTTTAGCCGTTTCGGAGGAGTTTGGTAACAAACACTGCGACACGAGAATTCTATATATTAGATAGAAGATATAGGTATGTACCTATTTGTTTTTGTGTTATATCACTTATAATATATTATAATATTTTTATAAAATATTTATTTAAAATAATCAAATCGCCCCCATAACATCCTATGTTCTAACAACGCTGTCCTTGAACGAATGATCGATAATATTATAAGGCGGCTGTATTTTAATAAAATGACGCATGGCACTCGGGGACTGCCGCGGTAAAGCTATTGCATAGCATTTTTTAACAACTTATGCAATTATAATTATTTATTTATTTTATATTTCACCGATAAAAAACATTTTTTTTTTCTTTTATTGAATAAATGAGAAGTTAAGGTAGAAGTACGTATTCCCGTTAGTGTCCCAGTACCCGTTAACTTGTCAGTTTTTTTAACATTACTCTTTTCTACTAATAATAAGTTAAAGTTTACGAATGGCAACATATTCTTGGTAATATTTAGCACAATTTAAATGACAGCACTGACCGAAAAGTTTAATGGTGTCAAAACTACTCAATCAGAAAAGTTTCTTACTAAAAAAAATAATGTAAATTCTAAGTTCTGACAGTGAACTAGCAAACCATCACGTCGCGTTGATCAACTAGCCACCCTGCGATGAGAAACGTAAAGGTAAGAGTGTTAATTTTCTAAAATATTTGAGTTTATTCTTTAGCGATATAAACTATAAATTGGGCTGAATCTTTTTGTAAAGTAAATATTTTTACACATCACATCTATTGGTACTCAAAAACCCCTAGTTGACCCATTACCCGTTAAAGTCGTATTTTTTTTTACCGGATATTGGTACACGATCAACCCGAGTATACAATTACACCGAAACCCGTTATTGTACACTTATTGCCTTGAAATAGGTCACATTTTCCATTAAAACTGTAGAATTTTTTGCCGGTTATTGGGACATGAATTAACAGTTGCATTTAAACCCGGCATCGTTCTTAATACCTTGAGTTAAGTCTTATTTTCCTTCGCTCAACTTTTTTCGGTTTTTCTGTATGATTTTTATATTTTGCATATTTTGCTTTACTAATCTGCTGTTCTGAAATCAGGCTTTTCTATGCACATCGTATGGCGCGCTTTTGATTAAGGCAAACTTCAGAGCGAAAAACTTTCATGATGCGATGTGGAGGCACTTGTTGTTGTAACGGGGGCAAGGAGGCAAACGGGGAATTTTAAATAATTTGAACCACCATGTTTTTATAATTAGTTTCATAAGATATTTTAATTGTATATATATTATTTGATACGAATTCAGAAACTTGCAAGAGCCGTGTTATTTTTTGTTTTCAGCAAGCCATGACTGATAGGCAGAAGGCTATGTTAAAAGCCATGGAGGCAGTCAGAAAACATCACGCTACAACCAAGAAAAGCGGAGCAGTAATGAAAAATGTTGCAAAAACGGGGAAAATCGCACGGGTAGGCGATTCGACGCGACGGGAAGGGTCGGGGGAACAAGAAATTTAACGAGAACGAAGTCGCGGGCAGAAGCTAGTAAGTAAAGTAAAGATTTGGGTTTGATTGCCTTGTCAATTATTTGTACACCTGATTTAAATAAACCAAAGCTCTAAGCTTTCTCGTTCATTATTTCCTTACACTAAGATGAGGCTTTTAAGCTGGGTACCTAATTTTAATTAAAAATATTGTTTAACTGTGATCCAGTACCCATTATAACTATTTTATATTTCGAATTGAATTAAATGATACTCGTTTTTATGTACTTGATATTGTGTAGATTTGCTTGAATATTTCAAGCTGACACAAGGTTAATTCTTCTAATTTTTCCTAGTGATCTCATTACATTCTTCCAAATATTAGTTGTAAAGTTGTTTTACATAGTGTAATTTTAATTTCACCAGTCAATTACCGTAATTACAGACACAATTAAAAAACCATTGTGTGGATACCAAATGTGGTATCTCAGGGACTTAGAGGTTAAACATTTTTTTTTACTAAGTATTTTTTTTTAAGTGACCAGATTTGTATTTTTTTGAGACTTAACTTTTTATAAGACTGCTGGTGTTTCCCTTGGTAGGTAAACCTAACCTAGGAGTTTGTTAAGTATTTAGGAAATAAATTGTGATATTTGAAATCCAAGTGCAATCATAGTTATATAGTACTTGATTTTACCTATTTACTTTATAATGACTGATTGTCTAGATACCCAGTTACATTTTTTAATTGAGACTAAGAGATAAGTATTTCTTTTTTTTTTTGACTAATTTTTAAGTAAACCAGTAGATTTATGTTTCATTTCAAGCATTTCGTAGTTGATTGTTTTATTTTTATGTTTTTTTTTTTAGTAAACTAATTGAAACCTAATGTTTTAGCAAATGTCTGAAATAACTAATGTTAAGTATTACCTATCATTTGTATAGAACATATTAAAAAAAAATCTTAACTAATAACGTCTTTTCTTTGAATATGTAGGTATAGACCCCATGACTTGACAAGACCCTTACTTATTTAACTGACATAGAAATTTAAAAATAGTATTTCTGTGAACCTTAACGTAAAGCAATAGAGTTCAAAGTCGCTATGAAAATTACCGGATTCTGGGACAATTTAACGTTTACTAGTACAAATCTACCGGGTACTGGTACAATTGGTCCTTTACGTATTTTTTTAAAATTATTGTTAAATAAAATTGGCACTAAGTTAAAAAAAGCATATAACATTAAAACTTTATTAAATTACCTATCTAGTCATGTAAAAATTGTATTTGTAAGTCTAGCAGTTATAGCATAGTAGACTTGTAAACTCTGTGAAGTTCGAAACTTCACGGTTATTGGGTCGTTTACCTTACTGCCCCCGCTTTATAAATCTCTGATATCTTCTAAGATCTTCATTTAAATTACATGTTGTAAAGGGCCATATTGATCTACATTAAATGCACAGTGTAATTAAGATACTTAATTGGATAAGGGTTAATGCTGTATTAGTTAAAATCGCTTTGTAAATAAGCCCTTATTTCTCGTTAAAAGTAAAGGATAAAAAATGGTTATTGTGGATTATCCCTAAGAGATAGACAAATACCATCGCGGACTTTTTTGTAGACTTTTTTAAGGTGTACTTTAGTATATTATTTTGATCTATTTCGTAGGGTTCAGCCAGCTTTCGCAATGTAAGCGCAAAAAATGTGTAAATTTATATTAACATTAGAAACTCCTAAAATTATCAGCGTTTCTTTACTATATTATGCATCTTATAACCTTCCTCTTGAATCACTCTATCTATTAAAAAAACCCATATCAAAATCCGTTGCGTAGTTTTAAAGATCTAAGTATACCTACATAGGGACAGACAGACCAGGAAGTGACTTGTGTTAGGTTTTTTTGTTGCGGAATTTCTTGATTCGGTCGCCGCGCTCAAAGCCCGCGATAAAAGCTATGCAATAGCATAAAAATTAACTTGAAGCATTACGCTTTTTCGTTACGTGGATTTCTACGACTGCAAGCTGTGTTAAAGAACTTCATTCCAAAAATCTTTGACTTCTAGGGACCATAAGACTGGTAAACAGATACCAAAGAGGTATCGACATAAACCTTAAATGCACTAAATCTGGAAGTCGCAACAATCAGTCTCGGTTTCCGTTTTATTACTCAGTAGTATTGGCGACGACCAAATAATGTCTCCGGTTTTAAGATTCGACCATAAACCAAAGTTCATCTTGACAGACAATAGAATGTTTATTGCAAACGATTTTAAGTTTTACAAGTGCGTTGACCGAAAGCGCTTGATGTTTGCGCTTTATTTTCAATTTTGAGTGATGAGCTGGGATGCGCCGTTGTGATGTAAATCTTGCCAGTAAATCTAGATTCCGAAAAATTAAGAGAATTGTCTGCACAAAAATACACTTACTTTGATTGCGGCTACGCTTGCATGTTTGTCTGTCCCGGGAGTAATGTGCTTCGTCAAGACATTAAACTAAAATTAAAAGACGTAATAATTTGAAATTCTATTTTTTTAATATTTTTTATGTCACGCCTCCTTCTAGGAGTTGACAAAAATCCTTTTACCTCGTCTACGTTCCATGCACTCCACACACCTGACTCTTCCGAAGAGCATCACTTTTTTTTTAATAGTTGTAATAATTTAACCACTTTTTATTACTTAGATATTACTTAGTTTTGTAAATAATATTTCAGGCTTTTTTTTTTTTTTTTTTTTTTTTTTTTTTTTTTTTTTCAGGATGGGAAATCATCAAATGACTTCTCCCGCTCTGGGCGGAGCGGGAGGGCGTGTCAGACTTTTACTGACTAAAACCCACCCGTGTTCCATCAGTTGCCCATGTGCCAGGGTCACGGTATCTCTTTCGAACAATCACGCGACCCCGGCAGGCATCGGTCCTAGTAGACCCCTACACTGCTGCTGACATCTCTTTGAGGCGCGCGTGGAACACTGCGCGCCGTCGACCCGAGCCTGGTCCTTACCGGGCGGCGACCTACCCATTGCTCGCCACCCGCAAGCTCGCGCCTACGGTGGTCGGGAGTCCGCAATCGACTCCCGACGCCCGGGGCGTCTCCTCCTGCGGCGGCTAGGGGCGTGAGGGCGCAGAGACTGCCACTCCCTCACGCGCCCCGCCTCCTCCTTCGCGAGCATTACTGCTTCGCAGAAGGAGGTGACGGCTTCCCATTCCCTCTCGCTCCGTACCATAATATTTCAGGCTTAAAGAGGATTGGAACTTTACATCATGCATGTATGACATAGTCTAATCCACGAAAATTATCAGCAAATTAATAACAACCAAAATGGATACTATCATTCATTGCCATTCATAAATCCTGCCAATACCAGCCACCCAAATCTAACACTGCTAAATACCGCGATACCAAACCATACATCAATTTGATGGAACTCAATTCACAAACTAGGTCAGTCTGCCCAATATAATGTATATCTTTGAATTCTGTGAGGCATTTTAATCCGATCAAATAGTGAGATTTGATCGGAAAATAGTAGGATAGTTCTTCTTTATGGGGTCGAAGATGATGTCATAGGCCTTTGGCCCTTTATCCCGTGGTCACAAGATATACACTCAAGCGACAAGCGTCTTGCGACAGCGACTGCGGAGGAGAC
The DNA here is from genome assembly GCA_932294355.1 of Aporophyla lueneburgensis. Taxonomy (NCBI): domain Eukaryota; kingdom Metazoa; phylum Arthropoda; class Insecta; order Lepidoptera; family Noctuidae; genus Aporophyla; species Aporophyla lueneburgensis. The sequence goes on from OW028740.1 coordinate 27,019,495, forward strand.
CAATGAAAGAAGTTGTTATAAGCACGCCACGTGACCGCAACGCGATTTAAGACGTATCCAGACATGTGCAATGTGTACTGTTCTGTCAATCAATCTGCTTAACCTTTTGCCAACTATATTGGGGTCGACTTCCAGTTCAGCTGAATATCAACATTTTACATGGAGCGACTGCCTATTTGACCTCCATAACCCAGCAATTGGGTAGTAAGATACCCCTCAGTAAGGTCAGACTTTGAATGTCAGACTTTCAGGTTTCTGACGACCCGTAACGACTGGCAAAGATCCATGAATGACAGTCGGGACCAACAGCTAAACTTGCCTTCTGAGGAATGGAGGAGTTTCGGTATGTAACGTTTATTTATGCAAGTAAATGTAAAATATTTAAGGAATCACTCTATAAATCCTATTCTTGAGAAAATTTTGTGTATTTTTCCTCTATAGAAAACAATTCATAATGATCTCTCAAAAAGAACCGAAAAAAAATACGGCGTAAATACTTCACGGAAGTTGAGCAGCTTTTTAATAATTACAAAACTAAATATTTTCTATAACTTTCACATTCAAATTCGTTTTAATAATACGAAAGAAATACCCAAATTAACACTCGAACTCGGGAACGCTTCAATATACGGCAGATGTTCGGTTCGCTCTTAACCCATTGAAAGCCGTAATTACAGATACAATTAAAACCCATTGTGTTTCGCGTGGATCCACGTTCACGGCAAAAGAACATTTAAATGGAGCGACATGAGACGCGTGCGCTTGTGTCTTAACGCAAATCGCATCGCCAGAGGTCATGAATGGGGCCTTAGCTGGTTATTCTGTAAGTTTCGGATTACGGACATCAAACGGGACCCCGACGATTCTCCGAATTACGTGTTATTATTGGAATGCTCTCAACGATATCTATAATGCGGGTGACTGATCTTTAAAAATAATTTTTGGGTAAAGTATTTTTACATAAGAATCTAGTTTTAGACATGTTAGATGAATTTTTGTTGTACTACTGCGTCAATGAGTACGTTATGGAGTGCGGATTACGTTTGAGAAATCGACGTTAAAAGATAGAACTGTTTATCGTATAGTTTAGGATTGTGCCATAAACTTTGCACTAACTATTTACATTTGTTAAAGAATCTGGAAAGTTGTGTTTACAATATAAATCTTTTAACGAAATTGTAAGGTACTAAATGAGTTCTGGTTTGCAAGAGGAGATAAAGCTAGCAAACTGAAAACCAACATTAAATGTAAGTAATTCGTGACTACCGTTAAATGTCCCATGATAAAATACGACTGTTAAGAAACATTGATGTGCCAACAATGTTCGCCAATAACCCAAACTTTGTTACGAATGTTTGGCCAAAACTTTTCTCTTCTTTTCCCTGTTGGTTTTCTTTCGACTTCGGTGCATCAATCTCGTTATTAGTTTATTGTGATCTGGAAACTACTTCGAACATTATGATATCTTCAACCACTCTATTTTTTTAGATTTTAGATTATACGAGAATTGGTCTTCTGTAATACCTACTTAAGTACTGACAAATCGTGTTGTCGTTCATTCTTAGTTCGGGTCCCGAACTAATCTTATATTCGAAGGTCATAGGGAGTAGAAACCGGCCCGCCCCTTTCACGTACCTTTTTTATCATCGTAATCATCATTTCAGCCCAAAGACGTCCACTGCTGGACATAGGCTTTCTCCAATTTGGGGAGTTTATCATAATTGCCACACTAGGCAAGCGGGTTGGCGATCGCAATATGCATCTTAATTATTCTTCATACAAAATGTATTAACGCGATCTGGTACCACAACATGCAGAAAGACAATATATTCTTTGTGTTTGTTTTGATGCCAGATCGCGTACATACATTTTACATTTTACTATTTTCCACGTCTGAGTCCCAACCTCGTCTTTTTCTCATCTATGCGGGCTGCAACATACTTGATATTAATTTTAAATATTTTTTTGTACCTATTAATAGCTTTATGTACAACTTCTTAACGCATACCGCTCCAAATGTGTCACAAAACTAGGTCCCTTTTATATCGTTTGAAAATCTTCATGGATTTCCTCCACTCTGGTTTGGGTGGACAGGACTGTCAGACTCGTACTGACTAAAACCACACGGTGTTCTGTTGCTATCTTTAGTCAGTGTTCAGGAGTGCTTGCGCATTTCGTCACGCTTCCCCGGCCAGGTATTGGCCCGCATGAGTTCATGCGGACCCCGCAAAACCAACCGCAGAAACTACACCTATCTCTCTATATATTCAAGATAGGTACAACCATATAACTCATTATACCCAAAGGACTTCTAACCTAACATGTTAACTATTTTCTTTAATTTATACCCGTATTTTACGACTATAAACTAGGTAGGCATCGAACAAACTGTAGAGAAATAGTTTTTTAACTGTTTCAATTAATTAAGTTTCAGTGTCTGGTTTGTTAACATGGTTGACTCGAATTGTGTCCTTGAATTGGCCATATTTCTTTATAAGCTTTTGGTCACGGCTTCATATGCATGGAGGTTGAAAATTATGTAATGGGTAAAAACGGACCAGGATATAAGTATCCGACGCTATTCGTGTCATCATCATCTGAGTAGCCTATTCCTAACTAAAATACATTGGTTTTCAGTCTAATTATGCAGCCGAGTACCAATATGTTAAATGGAGCGACTGCATATCTAACTTTAACAACCCAGTTACGAGGTATACCTTTGGTAATACTGGTTGTTAGACTTTTGGGCTTCTGACGGCCCGTCACGACTGTCTAATCTACGAAAGACAGCCGGGACGTGCTTTCCGAGGCACGGAAGGGTCTATCCGTGAGCCATACATCTAATATCTGTTCAACCATTAAAGCGTGGAAAGGTATTAGTACTTACGTAAGTATGTTTTTTGACATGTTTATTCCATTGTGAAACAAATTTCAATGTCCTTTCGGGAATAACTCGAACATTACATTAACCTACCCTCATTCCTTTTAAACAAACACCGGAGAGGAACTCGCGTGACAAAAAATAGTACGAAAGTTTTTAACCCTATAAAATCCTCTGAATCTAATATTATACGAAACATTGTACGTATCACGTATTGTCCACTAATGTAGCCACCGTGTAAGAGACCGTATTGTTAACTTAATCGCAAAAAGCTCTTAGGGTTATCTCACAAGGGACAGAAGAATTTGGCCCTTATTTGGTCCTTCGGTCCTTGAAGCAGGTTCTAATCGATCGATGTTTGCATCTAAACTGGGCATTCCGTTTAGGGACAGATTCTATCGCAGCATAAATTATTTTGTGCCTAGTTTTGGGTGATTCGCAAGTATTTTTTTATGTAGATCATGGTAGGTTATAAACTTTCTTCTGTTTCTTTTTCCTGGTTCTAAAAGAAGGGAAATCTTGGGGTATTCAAGTTTTAAATTCTACTGAAAGCCCGTAAACTCCCACAGATAATTACTGCGTAATATTTTTATGAATGATCTGTTAAAGAAAAATATAGTACTGGCAGACGAAGAGGTGATAGCAGTTTGATTACCAATGATGAGCCATAGGCTCAGCTTAGCTCTAGATACCAAAATTATTACTCTTGAATTGCTTTTCACATTTGTAGTTACAGAGAAGACTGCGTTTCAATTATCGCCTCTATTTCGATTGCGGTAAATTTCATTAAATCAAAGTTTTGTTTACTATTAGTTAGATCATATTGTAACAAAAACGTTACCGTGAATTTGAAGCTGTATTCAGTTGTATCCTACTTAATATTATAAATGCGAAAGTTAGTATGTATGGATGTGTGGATGTTTGTAACTCTTTCACGCAAAAACGACTGAACGGATTTAGATGAAATTTAGAACACAGTTAGTTTATAACCTGGATTAACACATAGGCTACTTTTTATCTCGGCAATACGTTCCCGTGGGATATTTTCCGACCTCCATGCGGGCGAAGCCGCTGACAAAAGCTAGTAGGTATTTTATATGACATTACTGTGAAGTGACTTGTGATGTATGGAAGTTCGACGCCGCGCATTCATGAACTTTTTTATGCTTATGATATAAGTAAATATGATGTGTCATATGGCAAAGTAAAGTAATATGTGTACTAAAACCTAATCCGTGTATATTCTAATTTTTAGTTTTTTTGGTCACGTTATTCACTTCTTTGGATAAGAACTAATATTGTATCTGGTTACAGAAACAGTCGTGAGCAAACTACTATGTGATGTGGGTAGTAACTATTTGAGATAAGCCCTAAAACGAAATCTGCCTTTAATTATACATCTAGAAAAGTGTGTTTTCCTAAGTGTAGAAAGCCCGCCCAGCTAAAAACATCCCTCGCTCATATTTCCACCACTGCGTCTATTTCTAATCTACGATTATATTATGACGGTTGACGGGTTAATCCGTCGCCCGATTATGTCCAACCGCTGAAGTTAATTACATCCGCCTAAGACGCCATTAACCCGTGATTATACGTCAAATTGATATTTCAGTGCAAACGTCTGCTATAAAGATGGAGGCGGTTACTTAGCACTTCATTTTACAACCTCCACGGATCTCATGTTCATTAGCATAATGTTTAGGCTTTTATGTTATATAGACATAAGTTTATTTACGTAACAAATATATTGTTATGAAAACATAGTCCTTCTGTTAACAAATTTTGGTCCTAGAGTCCACTTTGCTAAAGAATTTTGTAATTAAAATTTCATCAAAATCGGTCAAGCCGTTTCGGAGGAGTATGGCAACGAAAACTGTGACACGAGAATTTTATATATTTTGTATTAAAATTTATCAGTGCCATTTCCATGACTAATGAACAGCGGGGTATTTTGGCGGTTCGACAACATTAATTACGTTATTTACGAGGTTGCAGGCAATCCACACTATATAAAGCAAAATGGATTAGCAATCTCCTTCAAAATGGTTCAGGTTATAGGAGTATGAGGAACAGGGTGTACAGCTCACTCATACCTCCATAGAAAAGGGAAGATCCTCCAACCAGACGGGTGTCGTGTCTGATGGTTAACTGCCCGACGATTGATGTCCGGGACGTTGTACATAAGTATTCTAGTTTAAGTTTTAAGTTTATTTATTTCATAATCAACAGGTTTTAACAAATAACTTGTAGAAGACCTCCCTCTTCCATATTTATGTGAACAACATACAAAGCATGTTAATTCAACAAAATTATACAAAGTTGGTGTAATAACAAAACTAAGACTACATAAATTAAAAAATAATTAAAAAGGTACACTATAGACGAGTGAGTAGTGTGTGTGTGTATGTGCGCGCGCGTGTGCGTGTATGTGTGTGTGTGTATGTGTGTATGAGGATGTTTGTGTGTGATTGAGTAAGAGAGAAAGGGAAACCAAATACATATTATTAGTGTGAAGTATGTGGTAGATAACTGTATAATAATAATGAGTCCACGAAAACATTTTGTAATTTTACTATCATATGTTAAATATTAAGCAACCGGATTTAGTTTAACTCTGCTTGCGCGATGCAGGATTGCGTATCGTCAGTGTGATGTGTAGTTCGTATGAAGCGGCCTAATCGAGACTCATTATAAAAGTGGTTATCCAATTAGTGGATGAGTAGTACACTGCGGTTTTTGGTTCTATGGTCCGCTTCGTTTGCCGACAAACTTATCAATAGGACATAGCAATTTTAATTATCTCACATTAATGAAACAAAAACAAGTAAATAATGTTGTCTCGAAAATACATTCAGTAATAAGACTTCCAGAGTCTGCTAGGACCGATGCCTGCCAGGGTTGCGAGATTAGTTCGAAAGAGGTATCGTGGCCCTGGCATATGGACAACTGAAGGAACACGTGTGAGTTTTAGTCAGTAAAAGTCTGACACGCCCTTTCGCTCCACCCAAAGTGGGAGACGTCATTTGATGATTTCCCATCCACGAAAAAAAAAGACTTCCAGATTTAAACTTATGTCAGTAATATATTGTCTAACAATGTAGGGCATTGTACCTAATCATCACTTCATTTGACTCAATACAAAATATTGTTAAAACACTACACAAACTACTTTGATCTCAATTCCGAACGTTGTTTACGAAATACTGTTTAAAATAATACTAACAAAACTAGAAGTGAAACCCATCGCTTCTATTTTAATGAAAATATTCCAGTTTATTTTGAAACGGGCGGCCTTCTTATTGTTTTGTCTTTAGTTTAATGAAAATACTATTTTTTTTTTAATTTTCAGACACTCTTATATTTTTATTATTATGAATACTAAGATACTTATAGCATAGATAGAATGTGTGAACACTTATGAAACGCAAATTATAAAAAGCAAGTTTTTGCCATACATTTAAATCTATCTCTTGAATGACTCTGTCTATTGATGAAAACCGCATTAATATCCGATGCGTAGTTTAAAAGATATACGCGTACAAATGCGGAAACTTTGTTTTATACTGTAAGGATTATAAAAATCAAAATTACAATAATGACATGACTTTTTACTATTGTATAAAAAATAGTATAAATATCATCCACTTCACTATTTCACATTCATATTACTCAGAATGAATGCAAATCGAAAATCAAATCGAATATTTTATTACTAAATAAATATACGATGAAATAATTGATGCTGTTCTAATCACCTTAATAAATAAAGTATGTACAATTAATATACAATCTCCAATTAAATAGTCACACACGTGTAGAGTCGATACATAACTCGTCCAATTCATTCCGTACAGACGCGACCGTCTTCACTTCAGTTTCAGCGTTTGAACGACTCTGAAACCGTCAGCCGACAGAGTCGGACGGACGCTCTGCCTACATACTATCGCGAACTCCCGAACATTTAGAAAAACTTTAAATTAAAATATAATTATATAAATAATTCTGTGTAGTAAAACTGTATAATTATAATTAATTGTCGTGTATAAATTTTGAAAGTGTGTGTTTGTGTAGTGGTTAAAACTTTTCGTGTAGAATTAAGATTGAAAAAGTTGGGAAGCCGGCGACATTGTAAGTACCTTGTTCTTCGTCGAACATACTGTGGAACTTGATAAATTACTTTTAGGGACATTGTTAAATTGTTAAGGGGCGATGTGGTGTTTTTTCTTGAACTGGTTGGGTTATACGCTCTTCACGAAACGAATCCTGCGTTTTAAGACACGGTATTAGTTTGTATTGTGCGTGTGTTTTTTTAGTAATTTTTTTTGGAATCTATGTGTATGCGTGTTTCTTTTTTCAGTGATTATTTGTAAAGGCTTTGACGTTTTACAGAGCTGGTATTTATTATTCTATAAATAATAATAATTCCCACATATTATGTGATTTTTGCCTCGAGCTAAAGTCAATCAATTACAGACACCATTAAATCACGAATTGCATGTGTATTTTAATATTACTATAAAAATCATTGTATATAGTGCTTTCGATGATTCTAGGACTTTTGATCTACAGCTATGTAATATTAAAAAAAACTCCAGAAGAAGGAAAACACTTTTTTCGGTTTAGCTAATAAAAAAAAACCATTAATATTTCTCAACTAACACTACTTTGAGAATCTCAAATACATTTAATAATCCAGACAGACTACTATCCGAACAAATAAATCCATTCGCAATTTATACTACTTTAGTTTCCCTTTTCACACCCAAAATATGAACAAGTATCCGAATTAAACTTACCTATACATTTCAATTGACCTACCTCGATCAAACAGGTTACCTAAAATGACGTGAAAAGGAAATTTATCCGCACGACAAAGGGAAATCGCCCTTCCGGCCTTTTAGACAATCATAACCTTATATAAATTTGTTTTGTATACAGGAACCATTTATTTACTTGGTTGACAACATAATGGGTGTCAGTTTCATTGCGTGGGGTGAAATCGAAGACATGATGGCTACGGAATTGTATTTTCAGAGTTAATAGTTTTTGGTGCATTATTGTCTATTGGTGAATGATTTTAGGGGCTCGTGGCTAAATGATAACAGCCGTATGAATCGATCGAAGTTATCGCTAAAATGGATGAACTGGAGAGTACGTTAAGTCTTTGTTTCCGGCTCGTAAATATTTGACAGTCTTTACGGGTAGTCAGTCAGAAGGGCTATAGTCTGACAACCAGTCTTATTAAGGGGTATTGTTTTAGCCAATAACTGGGTTGCGAAGGTTAGATAGGCAGTCGATCCCTGTAAAATACTTGTATTCAGCTGCGTCCTGTTAGACTGGAAGCCAACCCCAAAATAGTTGGGAAGAGGCTAGGTAGATTGAATATCGATAAACAATTTTGTCTTTAGAGCCCTTCTTATTCGATGATGAGGGTTTATAAATTAGTCCTCTACATTTTTTTCACACAGTCCAAATTCAGTTTATTAACCGACTTCAAAAAAGGAGGAGTTTATCAATTCGATTGTATTTTTTTATGTTTGTTACCTCATAACTTTTGACTGGGTGAACCGATTTTGATGATTCTTTTTTTTTTATTTGAAAGCTGGTGCTTCTCGAATGGTCCCATTTTAATTTGGTTCCATTCGGACAATGGAGTCCATGTGAAAACCAGATAAGTCTAAAATTTGCGTTAAGTATTTGCGCAACAAATGAACGAATAACGCGATTAGATTAGTGCGGAGTATCTACCATAACTAAAACTTAAAAATAAAGAATTTTTATAAAAAAAAAAAAAATAACCGACTTCCTTAAACAAAAAACACTACAAAGTCAAAAATAACTTTAATTTCGGAAGTCGGTTGCAAAAAAACCTTAAATACAGATCCTGAGACACCGACTTTCGAAATTAAAGTTATTTTTGACTTTGTAGTGATTTTTTTATCGTTATAATATCGTTTAAACCAAATTATCAACTACTATTGTTCGGACGGCTATTCATTGTCGGGGTCTAGGCTAAGCAGGTATCGGAAAATGTGGTTCGGAAGCCTGTTAAAAAGGTTGTGAATAAAAATATGCTGTAATTTTTATTGCTCCACCTATGTAGGTTGAGCGTACTAAAAGTTGAGATGATTACATTTAATTTATTCAAAGATTGTTTTACAACCAATACCCAAATTAAAAAGAAGCCGCAAAAATGAGTAATAAATGAACATAACATTAAATCACGTCTTGTTTTCCCCGATGGGTTCGACAGAGGTGTACCTATAATATACCCACATTTCGTAAGTTATATTTAAGTCCCATGTATTAGGGCGCGAGCCTATTGCCATCATCATCATCAACATTTCAGCCGAAAGACGTCCACTGCTGGACATAAGCCTCCCCCAAGCTCCGCCACTTCAACCGGTTTTGTGCTTCCCGCATCCAGCGGATTCCTGCGGCCTTCACAAGGTCATCGGTCCATCTTGTTGGAGGCCTTCCAACTCTACATCTTCCGATATGCGGTCGCCACTTCAGAACCTTTTGGCCCCATTGGCCATCTGTTCTGTGAGCAATGTGCCCTGCCCACAACACTTTAGTTTAGCAATTCATCGGGCTAGTCGGTTACCTTGGTTCTCCTACGGATTTCTTCCAACATCATCTACACTCCAGCTAATTTTTTTCCACTGCAGGACACAGGCCTCACAAATTTGGAGGAGTTTGCCATAATCGCCACGCGTAGTAGGCGGATTGGTGATCGCAGTATGCTGGTATAATACATTGAGAACGTTGCTGCCCATTTTCTTCCAATTCCTTTTATAACCTTCAACGACATCCGCGGGAAGAAATGAGATGGGATATTGCAATCAACCGGGCACAAATCCAAACTCCAGACTGCTACTGAGAAATTTCACATGGAAGAACCCAATAACATTTTGCCCGATCTGGGAATCGCTCCCAGGATCTCATGCTCAGCAGAAGCGCTTGACCACTTTACCAACGAGGCAAGGTGAGGCGAGGAGAGGTATAAACAATAAATACAAGTGAGGAAGTCTCTCGGAGAGATATAATTATCTCTGCCCGTACTCAAAAGGAATGACGCCAGATTTTCACATTACTTACCCTTATGCATGCAATCCGCGTAAGGGACGATGGCGTTACCGGCACACATAGGGGTATGAAATTCTAATGAGGCGTTTAGTTTACGGGGTAAAGTAAATCTAATGTACGGTATTTTAATTTGTCTTAGGACTTTGAGAAATCGAGTTTTTTGACTGCAGAGGAATGTATTCACTGGCTTCAGGGAAATCATAAAGAGCATTGAATCTGGTTGGTAAATCTATATCGCTCACCATTTCATGTCTGTCTATGGTTTTCATGCCCGTTCTTTGCCATAGGAACTTTTTATGCTTTGAAATGGGAACTTGCTATATCTTTCTGACTGGTCAACTTTTTGACAGTTCATAAGTGCCTATAATTGTTTTATTTGAAATAAGTAAATGCTTTGAATTTATGAAATTAAGATTTTTTTATCAAAACGGCAGACGGTGGAACCCTTTTCTTCGGACTACATCATAAATTAATATCTGCTAATGCGATTTAAAAGTTTTATATTCGTAGAGGTGGTTTAGAAAAACCTGACGTTTTTTTAGTAATTCTTTGGGGAAATTAAGTTGAGAATTATCAAGACATTATTTATTAGTCTTGCCTCAAGGCATAAGTTCACATTAAGATAGGCATATCTAGCCATCATAGCCTTTCTCCATGAGACGTAGAAAATAACATATGTTCGTTTATTTTTGTTGTCTCCATTGTACATCAGGAAAAAAACATGAAGAATAAAATCACTAAAAAACATACAATGGACGGCCTTATGGCTTTCTGTAATCTCTTCTTTCAAACGTTCTCTATGAAAAAAAGACTTACTGACACTATATTGATACGAATATTAAAGTTAAAGAAGCTAGTTCTTTTTGTTCGGCGATTAGGCCCACCAATAATATGTTGTGTATTTATGATACGCTTATGGATTTGTTTCTTTTAATCTCTAGATTACAGCGGAGGTTTTAATTGTACTTCGTCTAACGGCAATACTGAGAAATAGTTTCGTAAACAAAAAAATCACTACAAGAGCTACTGTTTACTGACCGCCTAATTCAGTAAAATAGTGCAGTGTTCAGTATAAATAGTAGGAATATAGGGTGTTTTGAACTGTTCACGAGTAAGCAAAATTAAAAATGGGATTAAATTCAGGAGGATCTGCCGAAGCATCAGTGATTCCTTTTTTTACGAAATAAAAACAGATTTGTTTAACACTCCGAACTGTGATTAGGTAAGCAACTTTAATTTTTTCGTAAAATCGTTAACATCTCTTCTATAAATGCATTTCTGACATTAACATCCATATCTGGAATTAAACCAATTGAGTGCATTATCAAAACATTTCCTTTTTTAAATGACTTCGTGATTCCGGTTAGATTTATTTTAAAAATTTACCATTTAGAATGATGAAATGGATACTTTCTTATAAATATTATATTAATACGATTAATAGACCATGTAATACAGTAGGCCTAAAAAGCTGTCTCCTTTGTCCAAAGTATGCCCAAGCTTTGTAACTCCCACTAGACACTATGTTTAAATGATTATAATTTATAGCTATCAAACTACTGGGTCACGTATTTTTAATACACATTGTAACGACCACCCAGTTCGGCGGCCTAATATCATAATATTTAACGATTGCATAAAATCCAGTTTCAAACCAGCGATTTTTTCCAGTAAATCAGACCGTCAAATACAAAAGCACAATGTTAATGTACCCACATTTCCTGTGAACAGTCTTTGTAGCTGAACGACACCAGTTTATAGGTAGTATTTTGGCAATACGCCAATTTTACATTTATAAACATCCTATACAACGCAAAATAAGGCTTGAGTTTCCGAATTCGGGTATAATTTAGAGTTATTCGTTCGTTAATGCCGGTACCTGAAGAAAAGATTAGTAAAGATAGGGTTCTCTAATAAAATGATTGTGCTACATTTTCAACCGACGAATAAAAACGGAGGAGGATCGCAAATCGACGCGTATATATATATATATTTTTTTTTTTCTTTTTTTATGTATTACCACGCATAACTTTTTAAATAGTAGTCCGATTGTGACAATTCTTCTTCTATTGGAAAGGGCTCCCAAAATGGTGCCATATAAATTTGAAAATCAAAATCGTACCCTAAGGGTCGGAAAACAGGGGATGATTGATTATTCACTCACTGAATGTAATGTTTAACCACGCATAACTTTATACAGAGTAGTCCGATTTTGATAATTCTTTTTTTTTTGGATAGGGTATACTTTGCCAAGTATTATTAGTACATTAAAGTCACAAAAAATATAAAATAAAAACTTTTTAACAAAAAATTAAACCGCCGAAAAAACTGAAAAGCATAAAATAATAAACCTTAAAATTATGAGTCGGCGTTGAAAAATCAATGAACAAAGATCACTCAAAGCCCCGACTCATAATTTTAAGGTTTATTATTTTATGCTTTTCAGTTTTTTCGGTCGTTTATTTTTTTGTAAACGTCTAAATCTATATCTATACTAATATTATAAAGCTGAAAAGTTTGTTTGTTTGTTTAATTGAACGCGCTAATCTCAGGAACGACTTGTCCGAATTGAAAAATCTTTTTGTGTTGAGTAGCCTATTTATCGAGAAAGGCTATAGGCTATATAACATCACGCTACAACTAAGAGGAGCGGAGCAGTAATAAAAAATGTTGCAAAAACGGGGGAAATCGCACGGGTACACAGTGGAACGAATGTATGGGAGCGGTTGGACGTAGACATGTCCGAAAAATAAGAGTAAAATTATGACAAACTAATGATGCCATCTTATTCGATTACTTAATGCCTTCATAAATTGTGGTGATGAATTTCTTCATAACTCCCATATTTCGGGAGTAATTTAAGAAAATGTGAAATTTTACTATGAAAATGAGTGTATCGAGCTCTCTCCCTCCTGATTCCGGGCTTGTTTCAAGTAGCGGTCTCTAATATCGTAATGCTATTACTAAGAGCTATATTTAATACTAAGACACATAGTGCGCCAAATGTGCACTTTCTGGGATAAAAGGAAATGAAAATTTAAAAAAAAAACGTTTTTTCCCCATTTGTATTTACTTTAAACCGCAGACAGACTTATTAAGAGGTCTATAAATATATTATATATATACAGAAATATATATTAACAAAAATATTCACAAGAACTGATGAGAGTATGACTTTTAAGTAAGTTGATAATAAATTACCTAGTTTCATTAAAAGTACAATAAATAATTAAGATGTAAGCTCTAATTTACTAAGTTACACATTTTAAAACAATAACATCATTTAATTATCTTCGTCATCATCATCATCATCAATTAATTCAAATTCAGAATCGATGTCCGCTAAATCATTTATGTTAACAAATTCGATATCACTTTTCTCAGAATCCGTAAGCTCATAAAATTCCTTAAAAGAAGATTTTTTTACAAACTTATTTCCTTTTGGACGGATACTTGTAACAAGTGGATCAGAAGACAGTAAAAGATTGTGCATAATATCTTCATTGCATGAGATACTGCTATGCTTTCGAGAATGCCCCTCTCTATATTTTCTAAAATCTTTATTTCTAGCCTCAGATGCCTCTTCGGATAGAAAACCAATGGGCACAATTGACATGTTCTGAACTATGTCTGGCCCATGCATTAAAATTTTATGAAGTGAAGAAGGCATATAATACCATGGGTATAACTCCACGTAAAGCTTAGCAGTATCAAAGCAGAACTCTCGGAATTTAGTTACGTTGATCTTCTCTCCTGATGAAATACACTGCAAGATCACACAGATTTTTCTTAAAAGCATAGCATCTATTCCGGTCAGTTCAGCAGATTTAGTGTAGTTTTCAAAAAATCTCCTTGCCGAGTTGCCATTGTTGGTGGATCCACTGCCTTGTTTCACAACATCGAGAAGTAAGCCCGTTTCTCTTCTTACAGCCTCTTGAACTCTTTTCTTCCTGTCATCAACTTGCCTTTTTGCTATATCACCCCTTACTTGCCATGATTGTATGTCTAATTTGTAGGAAATGTGTAATAAGCATTCCATTGAGCGAATCCAAGCGTGAAGGGTGCTTAAGCTATATTTATACATGTCCTCGTTTGCGTGTTTATCTTTGATTAACTCTAAATTATTCATTTCTTTAGGACAAGCCTTGCATATGTCACACACTGAAGCTGCTGTATTGGATATAATGGAATGAATTTTACCATCAATCATTGTCAACAGCAGTTGGTGTTTGACACTAATTCCATCAGTGATGGTGGATGGAGTTAAGGCTTCAATCTCTGCTTCGATTTCAGCCATCTCTCTCTGCACATTTTCTTTGGTTTCCTTTATAAACTTAAACAATATTGGCCGGCAAAATGAAGTGGAAGATGGTCGCTCGTTTTCCCAAATTGTTACACCTTTTGAGACGAGCCGCAGTGGTACAAGACTAATCATAAAATTACTAGCAAGATCGATTTGCTCATCTTCACTCGTCCTTTGATGATAAATGCTTTGGCTAGATGATCCGTCAAAACCCCATTTGCTGGTCAATACGAGCTGTTGATTGGGATCAACAGGGGTTTCTAACGACCTAATAAGTCTTCTTGAGGTTAAATCCATCAAGGCTTGTAATTTGATTTTTGCAGAGCTCTCTGTAACTGTGAGATCTTCTTTGGCCGGATAGCACTTAATTTTTTCTTTAACCAACATGTAGTAACTCGGGTATTGAAGAGCTCCTTCTTGAGTGTTGAAATCCCGAAGAGTGTTATAGCGCCATTTCGATAAGTTCATCGATACATAAAGAGCCAATGCCTTCAAAGGGGATATTTCCCGTACCTGAATTGATTTACCTTCAATGAAGGCTTTGATTTTTGAGGCCTCTTCTGGATTCTCCGTCAAGTATTTCATAACATAAGCTGTATCGCTTTGTCCTGCCTTTTGAATCGCCCTTTCGGCCGAAAACATAATTTCAGCGCTGCTACTGCTGCATGAAAGACTATCTTCAGTGCGTCTTCTTTTTTGCCGGTTACTAAGGTCCTCAAAAGATTTACGAGGACTAGGATGTGTACAAGTTGAAGCATCAGATTTAGCAGGAGAAATTATGGGCTCGATGACGTCACTTATATTTTCTGTAGAAGGTTCCATATTTTCATTCTGTAATTCCGGCCATTGAATTGCAGCCTGTAGCCAAATCTCATGTTTCTTCCGAAACTTATCTGTGCTTCTTCCAGACTGTGTCCATTTTGCATAAATGCGGTAGCAAAATCGACGACACCAGTCTTTTAAACTTGTTTCAGCACTTTCACATAACTGAACACAACTGTTATCTTTTAAAACACTGAACAAATAGTTAAAGTCGCGTAAATCTTTATGTGCGCGTGCGCATAAAGCAACGTGAATATCAAGATTTGTATTAAAATTTGGAAAATACATTGCGAGATTAGCTTGGATACAACGAGGTGTAAATCAACACTGATTTTAAAGTTACTAATAGTGACCTATTTATATAAAATCCAGGTATCCCAGGTATCCTTTGTTAAATATTGCAAGGTAATTAGTTATTGTGATAATTAGTAAATGATGCATGCTAAATTAGTGTATTAAGAGCCATTTAGTAATTAAATAATAGCAATGTTCTTATCAGTAATCATTAGTGCATCAGTTTTATATGTAAACCTTAAGTCCCTAATTATATATCCTAATTAGCTTATATCTTCTCTAATTGGCTGCTCAGAAATGTTATTGTAATAAGGTAAACCTTTAGAAAAACGGTTTTAATCAACAAAATAAACAAAAAATAAAAAAATTGTGTTATAAAATAAACATCACTCTTTATCCCAGAAAGTGCACATTTGGCGCACTATGTGTCTTAGTATTAAATATAGCTCTTAGTATTAGCATTATGATATTAGAGACCGCTACTTGAAACAAGCCCGGAAACAGGAGGGAGAGAGCTCGATACACTCATTTTCATAGTAAAATTTCACATTTTCTCAAATTACTCCCAAAAAATGGGAGTTATGAAGAAATTCATCACCATAAGTTATGAAGGCATTAAGTAATCGAATAAGATGGCATCATTAGTTTGGCATAATTTTACTCTTTTTTTTCGGACATGTCTACGTCCAACCGCTCCCATACATTCGTTCCACTGTGGGGTAGGCGATTCGACGCGACGGGAAGGGTCGGGGGAACAAGAAATTTTACGCGGACGAAGTCGCGGGCAGAAGCTAGTAATTAATATTTTGGGTCCTAAACTACTCAATTGCAAAGTAACTGCGACGGACTTGGATAAAACGGCTACGTTTGCTGTGCTCGCTCAGCTTGTAAACGCTTCGTCACAGTTCTAACCTAGCTTTACTCTTTTAGTGGGGGTTACTAAGCTGGGGTACCCCAGCTTAGTAACTGCGGCCAGTTGTGAAAAAAGCCCAGAAAATTAAGTGTTAAAGTTAAGACGCTCAATTATATAAAAAGTGTGCATTAGAAGCCCAAAAATATGTTAGATGTTCATTAATTTAAAAATGATGTGCACATCACTATAATATCAATTTTTTAGAGGATCAGTATCATTTAGTAGTATTTTTCCTAGATATGTGCCAGAAAAATAACAGATTATATTTCAGTGCCGAAATATGTAGATTTCACTTGTAGATTACAAATATATGAACAAAGAAAGTTTGGAAAGTATTACCAGAAACACTATGATTGATAAAATAAATGGTAGATGTCCCAGTATATTAACCCACATTTTGCCAGTTATATTTAAGTTTCATGTAGTTGGGGGCGAGCCTATTGCCGTCATAAATCCAGGCTGTTTCTGAAAAATTTGTCATGGAAAAAACGTATCCTAAGTGTTAATCCCGGCAATTGACTATCATTGTTCCAAATTTCATTTAAGTCCGTTCAGTCGTTTTTCCGTGATTGAGTAACAAACTTTCGAACATAGAAACTTTGACATTCATAATATTAGTAGGATAATAGGATACCATCGTCTTAACTGGTTTGACTTTGTGAATTTTAACTAAGTATCAGTTTTACAGTTACAACATCCTGAAACTTGAACTTTTAAGCTCGCTTCTGTTACATGAAACTGAAGACCGTCATCCATATAATTTTATGTACACAAAGCTACTGAAAATCTTTCCCGTCTATGACAACAGGCTCATCGAGTATATTTAATCATGAGAATACGCACGCAAACTTAATGATGTTATAATCTCAACATACTTCGATTAACATTTCCGCTTTTAACGTTACATGAAAATTTCCAGAGAATCAGAAAACCCTCCTCCTACTACTGTAATTTTTGGGCACGTGTATGATAATGATTTGTCAAAAGGTTAGGTTATCACAAAGAGGGGCTAGCGGCTAAGAAATAACAGCCGCATGTATTGATCGATCAGGTTAAGCTACGCTTGCCACGGTTCATTCGTGGATGGGTGACCATCTATACATACCAAGACATGTCATGATGTCATTTGTGGATCATTGACAGTCGTTACGGGTCGTCATAAGCCCAAAATTCCGGCCTTACCAAAGGGTATCGTATTCCTGTCAGAGTTGCGGATTTGTTCGAATATGTTACCGTGGCCCTGGCATATGGGCAACTGAAGGAACACGAGTAGGTCAATAAAAGTCTGTCATACCTTTCCGCTCCACCCAGAGCGGGAGACGTCATTTGAGAATTTCCCAAGAAAAAAGGGGTATCGTATTACCTAGTAACTAGGTCATGGAGGTCGGATAGGCAGTCACGCCATGTAAAATTACTGATGTTCAGATGCCTCGTTGAACTGGAAGCCGACCCCAACATAATTGGGAAAAGGCTAGGCAGATGAAGTTAGATTGTCACAAAGGTAATTTAAGATCTGCCCAAGTTCTTCATCATAGTTATAGCTGATTATTAAAAGTCTGTTAGATGTCGAATTCACCACGCCACACCATTTTTTCGCGATAATAATAAGAAATATTTTATTCAGTTTAAAACTCTAAAGTATTAAATAAAATCTTCGAAATATTTATAAAGTATTTTAATGTTAGATACCCGTACTAGGAAATATCTGTATCACAGGCGCCATTAACTCATACGTTATTGTAAATGGAAGACAAGCAACTTCTTGAAAATGGATAAAGTAATACAGAAAGCAGTAAAAACTTAATAATAGGAAGACGACGCGTTGTATTCGGGGAAAAAGAAATATCGGAAGAAGTCGCGGGCAGAATTAACTCATCGAATGCCGTAATTAGAGACACAATAGAAATACAATTATATGCTTATGTCGAACTGTGTAACTTAAGACATTCAAAGGTTAAATGCATTATAAATCTGAAATCATTAACCGAATGCAGTCAAATTAAGAGAAATTTTCGACACATCAAATAAACACAAGAAAAAATTACTACAGTGTCTTTAGAATGACCTGAAACATAAAACTTCTCCCAACTTTGGTGGTTTGAAAGCAGGCCACGTGACGGCATGGCGTCGTCGCACGTGATAGAAAAAGAGTAGCGCAGATTAGACTACTGGTGAGTGCTGGAAAGTTCAAATAGAAACTTGAAGCCTGTAAAAATGTACTATTTGCCCTAGAAATACAAGATTATGTACATCTAAGCATTTAAAAAATTAAACAATTGTGTCAGTTTGTAATGTTAAAATAAAAACTTTTTACTAAATGCATTTGAAAGTATAGGTATACCACATTTATTTTTAATTGTCTGTCTGTTAATTCCGGCTAAGCTCCGAAACGGCTGGACCGATTTTCACGAGACTTTCACTGGCAGAAAGCTTATGTTACAAAGAGTAATATAGGCTACGTCCATCCTGATACCATGTTCTCGTAGGATAATTTCCAAGATCGGACGTAGCCGCGGGAAGCAGCTACTATTAGATACTTAATATGATTCAATAACTTGGCAGCAATTAATGACATTGATTCTCATTTAAATTAGAAAGGAGGACAATACAGGATACCTCTTGCAAAAATGTAAGGATGGTAAATGAAAAATCAAATAATAATGTAAAAGAATTAAATAGCATCAACCTGGTGCATCAAAACATTCAAGGGTTTTTGAACAAAGATTTAGACGAAGATTTATTGAACATGAACTGTTACAATATAGATATTATTTGTATGACAGAACATTGGCTTAAAAGCTAATGTTAATAGTTTATGTTCAATTTTAGTAACCACCAGGTTGGTAGTTCGTCCAGCAGAGTAAATGCTTACATGGTGGCTCATTAATTTTAGTCAATAACCAGCTTTTTAAAGACCGTACAGATATTGTGAGCCTCTCTGTTGAGCGAATTATTAGAATAGCATGTTTATAATTGGAACAGTTCATTATATTAAGTATGTACAGACCTAATTCATGAATGTATGATTGTTTTGAAAAGGTCATGGATGAAGTGTTGCACAAAATCGGTAATTCAATAAGTCCATCATCACTTGTGGTGACTTTAATGTTAATTTGTTAGAAAAATCTGGATTAAGAACTAAAATTATAAGTTTGTTTCAGACATACAATCTTGCTAGCCAATTTTTGGTGCCCACTGGAATAACTCCCACTAGTGCTACATGCTTAGATAATATTTATACAGATGTTAAACCAATCCACAAATAAATTATAAAGGAGGGTATCGATAAGCTAAGAAAATTGACCCTAATTTGACCAAAAATTTAATAATATGTTTTTTTATATTTTTCATTTTTTTTTTGTAAAATACTGGGCACTAACTTTATGCTAAAATAAATTAAAAGTCCAAATAATTACGTTTTGCCCACGAAATAAATCAACAAACTGAGGTCAAAATGGCTTTTTTATGGAAAATTGTACCTTTTTTTGCATTATCAATTTTTTTCAGACATGAGCGCATCTTTTTAGCAGTTTAATTTTTATGTGTATATATTTGTTAACGTCTAAAAAACAATAAATAAAAAGTTATAATGCTAAAATAATGCGCTCATAGTAAAATAAAACTTTTTTAATCTTGAGCAGTCGTATTCAAAAAATATTATCGTATGTTATTACTGCTATCTTCATTTCACCTTGACTGCCCACTCTTCATTTAAATCGTGCGTTATAGGAATACTGTGTTTATAACAATGTCAACACTCTAGTGTAAGTGAGTTGAAAACAATAAAGAACGTATTGCTTTGTTTTTTTAAGTTCAGTCCATTCTAAAAATCCGTCGTTATCGGACGATCTACGGCGCACTTTTTTGTTAGTGAACATTGAAAACAGTTCGCTATTGCATTTTATTATTGATTGAATGTTAGAAATAATTTTATATTATAGATTACAATGCCTAAAAGCTGGTTATGTGACTGTTGTTCATCTAGAATTCGTGATACAGGTCATCCTAGTACGAATGCCAAAGCACTCCTTTGACACTTAAGTGCAAACTACAGAAGATAAACTCTATTTTAAGGAGATTTACTGTACCTCTTATTTTAGTACTAAAATTTTTTATTTTTTTTAATTAGAAAAAATAAATTGAGATCTATCAAAAAAGATGAGTATGTGCAAAATCATATCAAGATATCAAGATATCCCGGACGTCAGCTTGTACGAGATTAGGATGGCTCTGAAGCAGCTTAAAAATAACAAGGCGCCGGGTGATGAAGGAATTACGGCCGAGCTCCTAAAGGCCGGCGGAAAACCCGTTCTAAAGGCCCTTCAGAAGCTATTTGACTCCGTCATACTCGAGGGCAAAACGCCACAGGCATGGAACAGAGGTGTGGTGGTACTTTTCTTTAAGAAGGGTGACAATACCCTACTTAAGAATTATAGGCCCATCTCACTTCTGAGCCATGTCTACAAGCTGTTTTCAAGGGTCATCCTGAACCATCTCGCGCGCAGGTTTGACGACTTCCAGCCTCCCGAACAAGCCGGATTCCGTAAAGGCTTTAGCACCGTGGACCACATACATACGCTGCGGCAGGGTATACAGAAGACCGAAGAGTATAACCTGCCTCTCTGCTTAGCGTTTGTGGACTACGAAAAAGCCTTCGATTCGATCGAAACCTGGGCTGTACTGCAGTCTCTCCAACGGCGCCAGATTGACTATCGGTACATCAAAGTGCTGAAGTGTTTGTATGAAAACGCCACTATGTCAGTCCGGCTCCAGGACAGAGCCTCGAAACCTATCCTCCTGCAGCGAGGGGTGAGACAGGGAGACGTCATCTCTCCGAAACTGTTCACCGCTGCACTGGAGGATGTCTTCAAGGTTCTGGACTGGAAAGGGGCTGGCATCAACATCAATGGCGAGTACATCACTCACTTTCGATTTGCCGACGATATAGTAGTCATGGCTGAGACTATGGAGGACCTCAGTACAATGCTCGATGACCTCAGTAGAGCTTCCGAAAGAGTGGGTCTTAGGATGAACATGGACAAGACAAAGGTCATGTCCAATGCTCGTGTGATACGCGGTATATTCTCGTCCCAATTACCGCAGTGTCTCAAGACAAAAGTCTTTGACTAGTGTGTGTTGCCAGTGATGACATATGGTACTGAGACGTGGTCGCTCACAATGGGCCTCACAAGAAGGCTCAAAGTCACCCAAAGAGCAATGGAGAGGGCTATGCTTGGAGTTTCCCTGCGTGATCGAATCAGAAATGATGAGATCCGTAGGAAAACCAAGGTTACCGACATAGCCCGAAGAATTGCCAAACTTAAGTGGCAGTGGGCAGGGCACATTGCTCGCAGAACAGATGGCCGATGGGGTCGGAAGGTTCTGGAGTGACGACCGCGTACTGGAAGACGTAGCGTTGGAAGGCCTCCCACAAGATGGACCGATGACCTGGTGTAGGCCGCAGGAATGCGTTGGATGCGAGAGGCACAGAACAGGTCGAGGTGGCGGTACTTGGGGGAGGCCTATGTCCAGCAGTGGACGTCTTTCGGCTGAAATGATGATGATGATGATGTGCAAATCTGAAGAACATAAATGAAAACTTAAGATCTGACTGTTAGGTATGTCCTAAATCCTGCCAGGTTCGCGAGATTGTTCAAACGAGATACCGTAGCCCTGGCATATGGGTAACTGAAGGAACACGGGTGGGTTTTAGTCAGTAAAAGTCTGACACACCCTCCCACTACGCCCAGAGCGGGAGAAGTCATTTGATGATTTCCCATCAAGAAAAAAAAGGTATGTCCTAAATGTTTTATTAAGGCTTATAACCACTGTCATCGCACATACAGTGATTCTATTTACATGTCTTCATCCAGCAGTACTCCTGATCTATCGGTATCGACGATAGGTACACAATTTAAAGAATCGGACGCAAAGCCCAAACCTTATTTGAATTGTGTTCTAAAAAAGAATAAAAGATATTTCTAGAAAATGAATTGTATTTTCTTTACGTATAAGGCTCATGCTGTTCAAAAAACATAGTTTTTAAAATGTTCTAGAGGGGTCATTTTTCTTAGCTTATCGATTCCTCCTTTATTAGACTCAGACGATTGTCGACAATTGATCACTATCCGAAATGTGAACACCAAAGTCACTAAAAAAGATATCACTGTTAACCCAAAACTACTAATCATCATCATCAGCCTATAATGTTCCCACTGCTGGAACACAGGCCTCCTTTCGGTGAGAGGGATTGGGCCATAATTCACCACGCGGGCCCAGTTGGTAGATGTCACATGTCTTCCAATTTTTGGTTCTAAGACATGCCGGTTTCCTCACGATGTTTTCCTTCACCGTTTTGAGAGCAGTGGTGATGAAATAATTTACACAAAGTAATGCGCCTGCTTGGGTTTGAACTCACGACCTACTCATAAGTCGCGGCCGTTACCACTGGGCCACCACTGCACACAACTAATCGCTTGGAAAGATTTAAAACTAATCTTTCGATTAAACTACCACTTTTGTCGGCTAATGATGACCCTGACGAACATTAAAATGATTTTTTTAAATGTATTGCACACAATTTGATAACACATTCATTCCTAAGACATTATCGGTTAGTAGTAACGCATCTTTCAGTGACTGGGCCACCATTGGTATACATAAAAGTAGAAAACGACTTTATGAATTGTATGATGAACGGAATTGTATAAACACTGTTGAATTTAATTTGTATGTTAAGGATTATTTAAAAAAGTTTTAGTCAATACTAAAACTTTTTTTGAACTCAAATAACGTGATTTGGCAATCCAAATCACGTTATTTGAGTTCAAAAATAAAAAATAGCAGTAACGTAATTAAAATGACATGGAATATCATAAATAGTAAAACGGGAAGGTCATGCAATCGAAATAGTGACTACAGTCTTGCTTTTGATGACAATATAATTAAATCGGATACTGAAGTCGCCGCGGCCTTTGAAAATTTATTCGCAGAGATTCCCATATAAACTACTAAATCTCTAAACTCATCACCGAATGCCGCAGTCTTTACTTAAAGAAAACGTGCCTGTATGTGATAATGTGTCTTTTCCAATATGTCACCTGTACAGATATCATTAAAACCTTTCACTCGTTAAATGTTAAAAAGACCGCCGATCTATGGAGTAATTCTGTGGACTTTGCTATTATAAATATTGTTGCACCTACTTGAGCTGTTATCTATACTAATATTATAAACCTGAAGAGTTTCTTTGTTTGTTTGCTTGATTGAACACGCTAATCTCAGAAACTACTGGTCCGAATTGTTTTTTTTTGTATTGGGTAGCCTATTTATCGAAGAAGGCTATAGAGTATATAACATCACGCTACAACTAAAAGGAGCGGAGCAGTATTGAAAAATGTTGCAAAAACGGGGAAAATCGCACGGGTAGGCGATTCGACGCGATGGGAAGGGTCGGGGGAACAAGAAATTTAACGCGGACGAAGTCGCGGGTAGAAACTAGTTTTTAATAATTGTATTGACCGTGGTGAATTTCCTGATCTTATGAAAAACACTCAAATAATACATTTGTTTAAATCGGGTAGTACATCAGACCCTACTAATTATAAACCTATTTCAGTACTACCTAACTAAAATTTTCAAAAAACTTATTCTTAATATATTGCAACGATTTTTTAATAAACATAATTTATTACATAACAAACAGTTTGGTATTACAAGGGGTCGTTCGACTACTGATCACCTTGATCTGCAGTTAGAATGGGGGTCCGCCAGGGCTCAATTTTAAACCCATTGTTATTTCTTATTTATATAAATGATTTTGCCTAACCTCATAAAGGATAAACATGATATAGTGTTGTTTGCCGACGACACTTCACTTTTATTTAAACTTAAACGTCAGCAACTGGTTACTGACAATGTAAATAGAGCCCTTGCGAAGTAGTTAACTAGTTTAATGTTAATATTCTACTTCTAAACGAGAAAAAAACGAAATGTATTAAGTTTACGATACCTCATGTTAAACAAGTAGAAACTAGTGGTCTCATAAAGGGTGAAGAGTTGAAATCCGAAGATACCACATTATTCCGTAGCATAACTCTAGATACCAAGCTTCAATGGGGCCCTCATCTTGATAAATAGTCAAAAAAGCGATTGATGATTTAGAGATAGCCCGTTTAGTTTACTTTAGTTATTTTTGCAGTGTGATGTCGTACAATATTTAACACCAAGTATTTTTTTTATTTGTTGCTATAGCGGCACTAATGGTAGATAGCACTCTGTAAAAATGTCAAGGTATCTAAAATTATGGTTCTAAAGTTACAGCCTTGTGATAAACGGACGGACAGATGGATGGGTGGGCGAACAGGCAGCAGAGCCTACAAATTAGTATATATATAGGTATATCTATCAAATGGTTTTTTTTACTGCCCCACTACTGAGCAAAGGTCTCCCCCAAATCCCTCTAGGCACCCTTTTTATGAGCCACCTCGATTCAACCCTTACAATACGCGTCTAGGTCGTCTAGTATAAAATAATTAGCGCCTGTTTAACCATCCGTTTTCGACCTTTAAACAACGTTCATAAATAAAGGGGATTAGTAGGTACCTTTACTAAGAATTTCTACATCACCTTAGCTTCTCTATCTCTTAAGGTGAAGTGACTGTAACCTTTTTTCTTAGAAATCATGTTAAAAACTTACATGTAAAAAGGTTTATTAGTGAAATGAATTTCCCCCCTTTATAAACGCGAGACTTTCAACGATAATAAGCAAGTCATTTGCAACCAAAGAACGCGTTTAGATAAAATTTATGAGTGAAGACGCGGCAGATGTGTGTGTGGGTGAGAATAAAGTAGCATTTTGTGCCTACTATATTATGTCAAAAATATAATACGAATTATCTTCCACAGATGAGCTTGAATGAAATAAGTTATTGCATTGTATGAAATAACTTATTCTAACAAAGAAAAATTGGAAATTTGGTATTATAATCAATCCTTTAATAATTATTTGTAAGGGTCTTGTGGCTTTGTAGTAACTCGAAACTCGATAGAATAACTATACCATGAAAAATCTCATTCAGTCGTATTATTACTTAAATTGGTTATAATTCTGTAGAGCCAGATTTTTACTGTTGCGAATCAAATTATAATTATCTTGCACAAACCTGCATATTAAAAAATCGTAAGAAAAATTGACTTTCGCGTGCTACCCAGAAACTTGCGTAGCTACGTACGTCAGGGTTGTAGATACTTTAATATAGGACCATTCCGTGCATAGGAAAGCACGTTATGCCGTTGGCCCCACATTCCACTGTCATTCGATTGATCTTTGACAGTAGTTAGGACCGTCAGAAGCCTTACCAAGTCTTACCAAGAGGTATCATATAGGCTGTCTCCACATAAAATACTGGTATTTAACTGCAAGTCAACATAGTTGGGAAAAGTTAGCCCATTCATGAGTTATTTTAATTTTTACCCATATTATTATGAGTAAAGTGACCGAGCGGTTTAGGCTAACTAGGCGCGTTTTCGTTCACTGAATTTAAGATTTTTATAATGTAGGTTGTTGGTTTCTGCTTCCCATTTTCGGAAATTTGTACAGTCGATGTATTTTTAACCGACTTCAAAAAAGGAGGAGGTTATCGATTCGACTGTATTTTTTTATGTTTGTTACCTCATATCTTTTGACTGGGTAAACCGATTTTAATGATTTTTTTTTTATTTGAAAGGTGGTGCTTCCCGAATGGTCCATTTTTATTTGGTTTCATTCGGACAATGAGATCCATGTGAAAACTATATAAATCTTAAATTTGCATTAAGTATTTGCGCGACAAATGAACAAATAACGCGATTAGATTAGTGCAGGTCATCTACCATAACTAAAAAGTTAAAAATAAAAACTTTTTACAAAAAAAAAATAACAATGGCCTTCCTAAAAACAAAATACTACAAAGTGAAAAATAACTTTAATTTCGGTAGTCAGTGGCAAAAAAACCTTAATTACAGATCCTAAGACACCAACTTCCAAAATTAAAGTTATTTTTCACTTTTTAGTGTTTTTAGCTGAACGTACATGGCAAAGATGCCTCACTGCGATACCTCGCGCGATCGCAGTTTAGCTCGCTACTATGGTGTCACTTCCATATAGAAAAATTCACACTAATAGACACGCACGCACATGCGCTAGAGTTTACCACGATGCCTACGAAAAAACAAAATATTTTGTTCTTACATTTCAGTCGACGGCAAGCATCGATGTGACTCGTCCGATTCGTCCGATTGGTCAAATTGGTTGAATTTGTTCTTCTAGAATAGCTAGGGTATTGCAAAAACACAGAACTGGACAACTGAGCTTAAAGATGCGACTGATCCGACAACGTTTTTGCACAGCCATCCATAAATAGCTGGTATCGACATTGAGGCATCGAGATAGCAACCGTGATCACAAGTATCTATTGTATGTTTTTACCCTAAGATAAATAAATTGACAAAGGCGCTTCAAAGCCAAGTAAATACCCCTTGCTGTTTCATCGATTTGATTTCAAAGCTTTCAGAGTTTAAAAGCATTTCAAAGGATAACTTTCTATATATAATTTGATCCATTAATAATAATTATAGGGTCGCGCTATCATATTTTACTTCCGCCATTAGTGGGGAAAAGTGATTAGTTTCATAATGATAGTCGTAATTACCCATAGCTGCAAGGGATACGTGTTTAGTAAGTCACCGTAGGGTCACCATCGGTAGTCAAAGGTTTTTAGTTTGGATTCTCCGGGGTAATTCATTTGGGAAATATTTCACTTAATTTTGGTTTGAACATTTTTTTTTGTTTTTGTACAAATATAAAGTCTCTTTTATTTCCTTTTATTTTTTGCTTTGTCGTATGCAAAAATTTGTGTCTGAGTATTGCGGGAGGCATTGACTGCTACAACACAGTTATAACTAGCACAGGAGTCAGAAAATCTACGTGGCGTACAACAGTTTTTAAGTCAATTAAAAAAAAAAGTATTCAATCCAAGTTTGGCTGTAGTATTTTAGGTCCCTGAAATGGGATTTTTTAGAGGTCCACTAAAAGAGGCGCAATTATTATCATGCTCCTGTAAATATTGGTAATGGTGCCGATTCTGTTGTCACAAAATTCTCTAAACTAAACTAAAAATCATTAAAATTTGGTTTATTCCTGTCAAACGACGATTTCCTATTCTGAAATAGATTAAAGTGACACAACTTAACCATATTTTAGTTTGACAGCACTAAGATTGCACTGAGTTATTAGTTTAGTGAAAATGTCAATTTTGCTATTCTGAGTTTGCCGGTTTTCACCAAAAATTTTGACTAAGTATAATAATTTATTTTAACTAAATCTGACTATTTTTAAGCACGATTAAAAAGGTGTGGAATAAAACTAGTGGTCATGAACTAAAATTCTCAACAACGCCTTGTCTTCACGTGCAAAAACAGTTCTGTATTTTTTATTTTCCTTTTGCTTATATCTTGAAAATGGCGTGTCCTATCGCAAAAATAATGAAATTTTCGACCCCATTAGTATACCCCGGAACATTTAAATATCAACACGTGGGTAACATTTTCTTTATATTTTTCAAACAAAAGTGAAAAATTCCATATAAAACACGTCCAGGCTGAACCCTAGCACGCGCCTTCGTCTCTCAAAAAATTCATTCTACGCAATGCACACACAAGTAAACGTTGCGAAAACAAAAGAAAAAAAAATACCACGCTGAGTCGCGATTGTCAAATTCGATTTTAGTCGTGTCAAAATAGTTTTTTAATTTAGAGATTTTTCCTTGCAGAATAGCGTTACAATTCTCATAGCCAAAAGTAAGGAATTTTAGAGATAGTTTAGTTAGTTTAGTTCGTGTACAACAGAATCGGCACCAATGTCTACTAACACAGATTTTTTTAGTTTTTATGTTACTAACATCTTCGTATTGTATTATTTTGTAGGCTAACATAGTGGTTAAGTAGACTTTTCTTAACAAATATGTACATTTATGGAATTTTATTCTGAAATAAAGAGATTATAATATAATAATATATTATCACTCTACAAAATGATTACGACTGAACAATATTTTTAGCATAGCAAAATGAAAATTAACTGAAAGGACAATGCTCATGGATGTATGGAATCCCGTACCATGTTGCATCAAAATCAAACTTTGTTTTTTATATACTACATTGATCATATTAACTCCTACAAAAGTTCTTTTTGAAAAATAAACCCGGGTTTCAGAGTTATTTTGTAAAATCAAAATAACCTAAAAACTAGGTCTGTTTTGTTCGACACTGCCAACGACTTGTTTTATATATCTACTTAGACACGTTTTACATGGACAAATATTATTGCTCTAAAAAAAGCGTAATCCACGTATATAAGTTAGTAAGAATTACGAGTTATAGCAACGTCTAGCCCCACCACAGGGCTCGTGACTGAAACTCGTTTTTTCTTTAATACGATGAGTCTCACAGTTACCTACAGGAGACAAGTCACTATCTGCTTAACCAGTCTTCCCGGTGGAGACTAAACTATAGCCTCCAGCCAGGCACATGTGAAACTCGGTGATTTGACCGACCCTTATATTATCAACAGTGTGAGCCGGTAACGTGGGTATAATTCTTGCCAAACTTCTTGGCCGCCCTGAAGTTGGCTACAATGGCTGCGCAGTCGTAAATCTAATAAAAAAACAGCAGCCTATAATGTTCACACTGTTAGGACACAGGCCTCTCTTAGTGAGAGAGAGCCGTAATCCACCACGCGGGCCCAGTGCGGGTTGGTAGATGTGACATGGCTTCAATTTTTTTGGTTCTAAGACATGCTGGTTTACTCATGATGTCTTCGTTCACCGTTTTGCGAGCTGTGGTGATGATATAATTAACACAAAGTATAGCGCCTGTTTGGGTTTGAACTCACGACGTACTACTCGTAAGTCGCGGCCGCTACTACCACTGGGCCACCACTACTCACCAATACCAATAATACTTTATCATAAATAAGGGTGACCAGTCAGATTGATAGGTAAGTGATAGAAAAATGAAACAAACAAGTTCATTTGGGTTTTTAATAGGGATCAAAGTCAAAAACTGTTACATAAATCATACATCATACTCCTGAAAAAAATCATCTAAATCCATTGCTGGCGAAGTTATGTCATTATACCGTCCCCAGCTCAAATACTATACTATCGTCATAACATGAGCACAGCAGCCCACTGTTCGCTTACCGACGAGGCGACTGCAGCAATTAACCTACTATGGTTTCTAATGTGTTGGCCACAGCATCATCTCTGCTAATCAATAAATACATGTGATAAGTACGACTGTTGACATGTCTCGAATTAATCCTACCTCTTAAGAGGTAATTATTAAGCCCTAAAATCCAAGGTACATCATCATCAATAGAATTATTCACCTCAACTGAATAAATACCAGTCCGACGGATGTGTTCCCCATAATAAGATCTAGCCTGTTTGAGTTGGTAGGTCTCAAGAGCTAACCGTTTTAAATATGTTGTTGTCAATCATAGTAAGCCATCTAAACGTGAATTATGGCTTAGGAATATTGAGATCTCCACGTGGTCCAGTATCTCGCAGACCTGGGCGATTGGAGTTGTGCACATCACAACGTTGAACTTCACTTGTAGCTGACCTCCAGCAAGCAGCACATACTCTTTTCAATCTTGATATCTATAAAAATAACATGATTATACATGTAATACAAAACATTTCACAATGGGTAATAGACTTGATAAAAGTATTACTGTAATGTGATGTAACTAGGAATACATGATAATGATCAGGCAGTAATTGTGTCAAAATAGATAATAATTAGGTTTCATTTTTATGTTGCAACATAAATAAAAATATTTACCAAATGGAGCGGAATATTTCTAACTAAAATGTTTCTCTCTTGTCGATCTTGTCTTAAAGGATATGATCTAGTTGCACGTAGAATAGAATTGCCACAAGAACAACATAATTTTCTATGACCAAAAGCAGGCAAAGATAAACTTCCTTCACTAATTGTGTTTGCTCGATCTTGAAGCAGTCTCAAACACTCTGTACAAAGCACACGTTCTGAAGATATCTGCAATTAAAACCATGAGTGAAAAAGTGTGCTTTTACCCTTTATGACGTTATCTATCTTCTGTAACATATTCAAAGAAATTACACCTACAAGTGATTAAGATTAAAGCGTTTTTTGGCCTCAAACAGTTTCGTTTTTTTTATTGTTATTTATTTGTTGAATATTTCCTGTGCGAGTCCAAAAATGTTTTCATTCATTCTATAAAAATAATGTTTTGTAAGCTGGTACATTCATAAAAAGATTAGTCAGGAAATAGGTGCCTGACATTTATAAGTACCTATATATTCAAAGAGTAAAATAAGATCTGCTTACCTGAGTAGAAGTTATCCAAGACTGTAACAAGTTATTCATTGGAGTAGACGCTTGTTCTAATGATATGTGGGTAGGTTTCTGGGTATCAAAAATGGACTATTTAGGTGTCCGAGCCTTCGCTTGACCCACTGGTGAGAGAACATCCTGGATTTTACGTGTGGCAACACTGTTTGATACCAATGAGCGGGCGCCCTCTATGTAAGGTGGGGAGAGGCTACTGTCACCTCGCCCCCCCCTAGCCGCGCACACTTCGCAGCGCCGGGCGCTTGCGCTCCTCAGTACGTTTTGGATTCTTTACGTGTTAACATTGTAACAAAGTGAACGAAGAAATACTTTGGATATTTTATCCACTAATCATTCAAGGTACGTTTATTATAATATTGAAACCATTTGAAACAAAACAGGAAAGCCCTGTTCACTTGTTTCTCGTGCTTCTCTTAATCGGGAAAGCCCCGATTGGGTTTATACCTATACGTATGGATGGATGGATGCACGCTTCTATCCTGCTAGGAAAGCCCTAGTAAAAAATTGTCTTGCATTGTCACTTAAATGTTAGAAAAATCAAGACATTGGCAGACGACGCGTCGTCTATGCCAACAGACGACGTGTCGTCTGTGCCAACAGACGACGTCGTCTACGAAACTTTTAATCCAGGCGACATGCATACACCACTTCACCCACGCATTCTGCTACTTGCTTGATTGGCGCTTATCTGCTTGCAGATGACAACCACAATGGGAGAGCTGGTAAATTGGCGTCCGCCTACTGCCGATGAAAGTTGTTACCAAAGCCTACTACAAGCTCTGGATGCACTTTACCCTGCTAACTGGCGAGACTGGGTGATAAATGCTGTCAACTACAAGGATCTATTCGGCGGAACCTTAGCACCTGACACTGAAGCAAGGCTACGTTTTTGCAATACCGACAGTGCGTCTAGCCAAAATTTTCCGATGTGGGAATTCGCTCAGTGAACGCCAATATAGAAAGTTAAAAAGAAAACTGCTTGAGTGGCCAATCGGTTTAGCCCTTATATACCAACCGATATCCATTATGACGAAAATTCATCCAGTCGGTGTACAAAATGGATTTGATGCCATCCTGCCATCCCTAAAGCCTTACTTTACATCACGCAAGGAAACTTCGGATGCTTTGAAAGCTGAGGCCGAAGAAGACAACGCAACATCTGGTTCGTCGCGTGTTTCCAAGAGACACCGCAGTCCTGAACCACAGCCAAACCCTAAAGTTCCTAGAACGACAGAAAGCTTCTCAGTGGAATCCTTAAAGGATTATATGCACCAACAAAATGAAATCTTAGGGAGACTGTGCGAACTAACCTATGGTCTGACGCGTCTGCCACCGTCAACCTTGCATACTGAAATTCATGCACCTTCGGAGGCAGACTCGACAGCTGACGAAGCAGGGGAAGATTGGAACCCGCCACCCTTAGGGGAGGAAGAAGCAGAAGATGTAGAAGAAGAGCTCCTTCTTGACTTTGCTCCTGAGACGTAAGAGAGTGAAGGAAAAATAAGCAAGGCGTCTCAAAAATTAGTGGAAGAAGGTACCCACTGCCAAAAATTGGAATCTGACGGCTGGAAACACATTCGATACGCGGATGTCCAGAAACAATTCCAGGCCACGCCTGTCTTCACTGCGCTAAAACTAAATGGACATCTGGCAACAGTTTCACCTCAGTGGCAGCTAGTCTCAGTTCTGGAAAAAATGGACCAGTGCTTAGGAGCTGTAACCCACGGCCTATTGCAACAGCGAAAGGAATTTATAGATACCTGTACCAGCGCACCTCCGGACGTAAAAGCGTACCTCACAAGAAACCTGGCCATGAAAGACAAAGCGCCATTTCGGAAGGTTTCGGATGCTCTTCTCCAATATACTTGCGAGAAAAGGGCAGAGGTTCTGGAGCAACGAAGAGCCCTTTTTAAGCCTCTGAATAAAACCATCAGCGATTTATTACATGCCATCCCACCTTCCACAACCCACCTGTTTGCAGAACCACAGTTATCCGACTTGATCAAAGAACAAGGCGGATTATCAAAGGTGTTTCCAGGAAAGTTTAAAAAGCCCACACAATTTGTGCCAAAACCCAAAAACAGACAGGATTCCAAAGAAAAGCGGCCATTTCGTAAACCAAACTTTCGGAACTCCGATAGAACGGCCACACGTTCCTCCAATCAGCGACCACCACCGAAAAGTAGAAGGAAATTTGATGGCAAAAAATACTAAATTTCAAGCCGGGCAGGTCAGTATTAAATACCATGAATGGGAAAGCCTAGGTGCCCCACGCTGTATCCTGTCAATAATATCCGGTTATCGCATCCCATTCATAAAACGCCCGCCATCTTATAGACTTGACAGGGACACTTGCGCCCGATACAAAATCGAGGTATCGACAGAAATGTCGAAAGAAATCGGTAAATTAAAACAAACGGGGGCGATACGCGAGTGTCGTTACGAAACAGGCTTCCTGTCCAAAATATTCCTTCGACGGAAGGCAGACGGGTCAAATAGACCAATTTTCGATTTAAGAAAACTTAATTTATATTTCCGTCCTCCTAAATTCCGTCTCATAAATCATCACCGAATTCCAGAATGCTTGAATGCCACAGATTATATGACCAAAATTGATTTATCTCAAGCGTATTTTCATATTCCGATAGTTGAAGGCCATCGGAGATACTTAGCCTTCTCTTACGCTGGCGTCACCTATGAAATGACCTGTCTGACTTTCGGACTAGCAACTGCTCCTTGTTCGTTTGCTAATGTATCTAACTGGTTGGCAAATTGTTTCAGGAAACAATCTATCCGAATGATCGTTTACTTGGACGATTTTTTACTGATGCATACGGACCCCTATACTCTAGAAAAGCAAACTCACTATGTCACAGACCAACTGATCAAGCTAGGTTGCTGTGTAAATCTAGAAAAGTCTGTGCTGACCCCTACGAAATGTCTGGAGTATTTAGGACTGGTATGGAATACACACAACAATACCAAATATCTCACTCCGGGCAACATAACCAGAAATCGTACTCTGCTAGAAGACACCCTACAAAGAAACTGGTGGACGTGGCAAACGGCAAAAGTCCTACTAGGCAACATCAACTTCGCCTCCTGCGTAGTACCATACGGACCTCTGCATTGCAGAATGCTTCAAATAGAAGCAAACAAACTCCCAGAGAAAAACCGCAACAAACGACACGTGCTGCCTACATCCGTGAAAGAAGAGCTCTATTGGTGGAGAAAAAACGTAGCGCGGAAATCGCCAATACATCACCAAGACCCTACCATATTCGTAAGCACGGATGCAGCCGAACTGGGTTGGGGAGCTACGGTCAACGGAGTCAAGTTAAGTGGTCTCTGGGACCAAAGTCAACGCAAATGGCACAGCAATCAGAAGGAGTTATGGGCGCTAACAGAAGTGCTGAAGAGAATGAGTCCCAATCTCGTAAATCAAACAGTGATGATACAAACCGACAACAAAACCGTAGTAGCTTACATAACAAAAGAGGGAGGTACGAAGTCTTTAAGACTCCTCCAAACGACATTCAAAATATTCCACCTCACACAGTCATTCAATATATATCTGATTGCCCGGTATCTCCCTGGTCGATACAACCTGATTGCCGACAGCCTATCCAGAGAAAACGAACTGCCCGAATGGACTCTGACGGCAGACATCTTAAAAGTGATATTTCGGCGATTCGGAGCTCCTTCAATAGACCTCTTTGCAAGCGAAAGATCTGCGGTTGTGGAAAATTATGTCAGCGAGAATGCACACGACAAGAACTGCGTGTATGTGGATGCGTTCAGTCGAACGTGGAATTACGAACTAGGCTGGATATTCCCACCACCTGCTCTAGTACCTCGCGTCCTACGACACTTACAGAGGAGCACAGGAATATATCTACTAGTAGTACCCAAATGGGAGAAGACCTTCTGGAAAGCCGACCTGAGGCAACGAGCTTTGTGTCCACCTCTAACAATCTGGCACACCCACAAACACCTAGTAGATCTCGTAACCAACAAACCCCCTGTGGCAGCGAACAAACTGTCTTTGCAGGTCTGGAAGGTTCAGGCTGGTCCAGTCTAATCAATTCCTGGCCCGACGAAAACGAAAAGCTGCTCGAATCTTCTTGGCGAAAATCAACACTAAAAACTTATAAGCCCGCCTGGGAACGATGGCGAAAGTGGTCTCAGACTCAGAATAACTGTACTACTGAAAACCCAGGGCCGAACGATCTGGCGAAGTTCATTTGTCACCTACATATGAAAATAGGACTAGCGCCTAGTACTATAGCCGTCCACAAATCAGTAGTTATTACATTCGCCAATCCTATGAACGCAAACGAGCTCAACAAACACCCTTTGGTCCGTCAAACTCTGAAGGCCGAAGCCCTTAGTAAACCTCCTCCTCAGAAGTCCCTAACTTGGGACGTTGGGGAATTAATTGAATATCTGCAACATTACGACGTGAATGTCGACAGTCTATTCCAGGTGTCTCGGCATGTAGCAACTTTGCTACTCCTGGCTACAGGAAGAAGGGTCCACGACCTGACTCTCTTGGATATCAGCGCTGTTTCTTTCGAAAGAATTGACGATTATCTTGTCTTCTGGCCCAAATTCGGATCGAAGACAGATTCTGCAACTTATCGCCAATCAGGCTGGAAGTTATCGCCTAATGAGGTGCACAAGTTGAATCTTGTCTTTTGGATTGAAACACTTATAACTGTATCAGAAATTCGCAGATCAAGTCAAAATAATCTTACAAGCCTTTTCATTACTACGCGAGGGAAAGTCGGACCTGCCTCCCGCACTATTATAGCCGGATGGATAAGAACTATATTTATGGACCCTCATATTCAGGACTCGCCTGGCAGCCTCCGATCAGCTGTTAATAGTGCCAATTGGAAGAATAATTATATGGATCTAGATGAAATACTAAAGCGCGGCAACTGGCAAAGAAAGGACACATTCCTCAGATATTATTTTAAAGAAACTGCACATCGTCAGGAAACCAACCAATCCAGGGTTAATATTGCTGATTCTTTCTCACCACTATAGCCCAATACTTAATATAAATACCAATGGAACTAATTAATTGTATTCTGATTATTACCTAATGCATCGTAATAAATTATGTTCTATACCTATGAACCAATTTATTCGGAGTTAAGCTCCGTGTATCGGAGCAATGTTCTTCACTCTATATTTTTGTCTTTTTTTCTATTTTGATTTGTTGTTCACTTACTATCTATACATTCCACTACATTAAAAACTAATTAACGTTCTTAATGTGTTTAATTTTTGGGATGTTCATCACAGCTCCTGAACACCCAGCTCTAAGATCACAGTACGTCACGATCGCAGCGCCAGCAGAAAATAAACACTTCTCACCAGTGGGTCAAGCGAAGGCTCGGACACCTAAATAACACCGTTTTCCCCCCGAAGGGTAGAAAACGAATATTTAGGTTCCAGCCGAAGCTTGACCCACTAAGAATTAACATTCTTGCTGGCTCATAGGTACTGAGGAGCGCAAGCGCCCGGCGCACAGTGGAACGAATGTATGGGAGCGGTTGGACGTAGACATGTCCGAAAAATAAGAGTAAAATTATGACAAACTAATGATGCCATCTTATTCGATTACTTAATGCCTTCATAAATTGTGGTGATGAATTTCTTCATAACTCCCATATTTCGGGAGTAATTTGAGAAAATGTGAAATTTTACTATGAAAATGAGTGTATCGAGCTCTCTCCCTCCTGATTCCGGGCTTGTTTCAAGTAGCGGTCTCTAATATCGTAATGCTATTACTAAGAGCTATATTTAATACTAAGACACATAGTGCGCCAAATGTGCACTTTCTGGGATAAAAGGAAATGAAAATAAAAAAAAAAAAACGTTTTTTTCCCCATTTGTATTTACTTTAAACCGCAGACAGACTTATTAAGAGGTCTATAAATATATTATATATATACAGAAATATATATTAACAAAAATATTCACAAGAACTGATGAGAGTATGACTTTTAAGTAAGTTGATAATAAATTACCTAGTTTCATTAAAAGTACAATAAATAATTAAGATGTAAGCTCTAATTTACTAAGTTACACATTTTAAAACAATAACATCATTTAATTATCTTCGTCATCATCATCATCATCAATTAATTCAAATTCAGAATCGATGTCCGCTAAATCATTTATGTTAACAAATTCGATATCACTTTTCTCAGAATCCGTAAGCTCATAAAATTCCTTAAAAGAAGATTTTTTTACAAACTTATTTCCTTTTGGACGGATACTTGTAACAAGTGGATCAGAAGACAGTAAAAGATTGTGCATAATATCTTCATTGCATGAGATACTGCTATGCTTTCGAGAATGCCCCTCTCTATATTTTCTAAAATCTTTATTTCTAGCCTCAGATGCCTCTTCGGATAGAAAACCAATGGGCACAATTGACATGTTCTGAACTATGTCTGGCCCATGCATTAAAATTTTATGAAGTGAAGAAGGCATATAATACCATGGGTATAACTCCACGTAAAGCTTAGCAGTATCAAAGCAGAACTCTCGGAATTTAGTTACGTTGATCTTCTCTCCTGATGAAATACACTGCAAGATCACACAGATTTTTCTTAAAAGCATAGCATCTATTCCGGTCAGTTCAGCAGATTTAGTGTAGTTTTCAAAAAATCTCCTTGCCGAGTTGCCATTGTTGGTGGATCCACTGCCTTGTTTCACAACATCGAGAAGTAAGCCCGTTTCTCTTCTTACAGCCTCTTGAACTCTTTTCTTCCTGTCATCAACTTGCCTTTTTGCTATATCACCCCTTACTTGCCATGATTTTATGTCTAATTTGTAGGAAATGTGTAATAAGCATTCCATTGAGCGAATCCAAGCGTGAAGGGTGCTTAAGCTATATTTATACATGTCCTCGTTTGCGTGTTTATCTTTGATTAACTCTAAATTATTCATTTCTTTAGGACAAGCCTTGCATATGTCACACACTGAAGCTGCTGTATTGGATATAATGGAATGAATTTTACCATCAATCATTGTCAACAGCAGTTGGTGTTTGACACTAATTCCATCAGTGATGGTGGATGGAGTTAAGGCTTCAATCTCTGCTTCGATTTCAGCCATCTCTCTCTGCACATTTTCTTTGGTTTCCTTTATAAACTTAAACAATATTGGCCGGCAAAATGAAGTGGAAGATGGTCGCTCGTTTTCCCAAATTGTTACACCTTTTGAGACGAGCCGCAGTGGTACAAGACTAATCATAAAATTACTAGCAAGATCGATTTGCTCATCTTCACTCGTCCTTTGATGATAAATGCTTTGGCTAGATGATCCGTCAAAACCCCATTTGCTGGTCAATACGAGCTGTTGATTGGGATCAACAGGGGTTTCTAACGACCTAATAAGTCTTCTTGAGGTTAAATCCATCAAGGCTTGTAATTTGATTTTTGCAGAGCTCTCTGTAACTGTGAGATCTTCTTTGGCCGGATAGCACTTAATTTTTTCTTTAACCAACATGTAGTAACTCGGGTATTGAAGAGCTCCTTCTTGAGTGTTGAAATCCCGAAGAGTGTTATAGCGCCATTTCGATAAGTTCATCGATACATAAAGAGCCAATGCCTTCAAAGGGGATATTTCCCGTACCTGAATTGATTTACCTTCAATGAAGGCTTTGATTTTTGAGGCCTCTTCTGGATTCTCCGTCAAGTATTTCATAACATAAGCTGTATCGCTTTGTCCTGCCTTTTGAAGCGCCCTTTCGGCCGAAAACATAATTTCAGCGCTGCTACTGCTGCATGAAAGACTATCTTCAGTGCGTCTTCTTTTTTGCCGGTTACTAAGGTCCTCAAAAGATTTACGAGGACTAGGATGTGTACAAGTTGAAGCATCAGATTTAGCAGGAGAAATTATGGGCTCGATGACGTCACTTATATTTTCTGTAGAAGGTTCCATATTTTCATTCTGTAATTCCGGCCATTGAATTGCAGCCTGTAGCCAAATCTCATGTTTCTTCCGAAACTTATCTGTGCTTCTTCCAGACTGTGTCCATTTTGCATAAATGCGGTAGCAAAATCGACGACACCAGTCTTTTAAACTTGTTTCAGCACTTTCACATAACTGAACACAACTGTTATCTTTTAAAACACTGAACAAATAGTTAAAGTCGCGTAAATCTTTATGTGCGCGTGCGCATAAAGCAACGTGAATATCAAGATTTGTATTAAAATTTGGAAAATACATTGCGAGATTAGCTTGGATACAACGAGGTGTCAATCAACACTGATTTTAAAGTTACTAATAGTGACCTATTTATATAAAATCCAGGTATCCCAGGTATCCTTTGTTAAATATTGCAAGGTAATTAGTTATTGTGATAATTAGTAAATGATGCATGCTAAATTAGTGTATTAAGAGCCATTTAGTAATTAAATAATAGCAATGTTCTTATCAGTAATCATTAGTGCATCAGTTTTATATGTAAACCTTAAGTCCCTAATTATATATCCTAATTAGCTTATATCTTCTCTAATTGGCTGCTCAGAAATGTTATTGTAATAAGGTAAACCTTTAGAAAAACGGTTTTAATCAACAAAATAAACAAAAAATAAAAAAATTGTGTTATAAAATAAACATCACTCTTTATCCCAGAAAGTGCACATTTGGCGCACTATGTGTCTTAGTATTAAATATAGCTCTTAGTATTAGCATTATGATATTAGAGACCGCTACTTGAAACAAGCCCGGAATCAGGAGGGAGAGAGCTCAATACACTCATTTTCATAGTAAAATTTAACATTTTCTCAAATTACTCCCGAAATATGGGAGTTATGAAGAAATTCATCACCACAAGTTATGAAGGCATTAAGTAATCGAATAAGATGGCATCATTAGTTTGGCATAATTTTACTCTTTTTTTTCGGACATGTCTACGTCCAACCGCTCCCATACATTCGTTCCACTGTGCGGCGCTGCGAAGTGTGCGCGGCTAGGGGGGGGCGAGGTGACAGTAGCCTCTCCCCACCTTACATAGAGGGCGCCCGCTCATTGGTATCAAACAGTGTTGCCACACGTAAAATCCAGGATGTTCTCTCACCAGTGGGTCAAGCTTCGGCTGGAACCTAAATATTCGTTTTCTACCCTTCGGGGGGAAAACGGTGTTATTGATACATCGCCGGTTTTGCCGGGTGACCGACGATGTCAATCGGTCGACCGACTCGACATATTTGCACAATGAATTACTCACAAAAAAAGTTCACAAAATACAAACAAGTTCTACTTTTCAAAATAATTCAATAATTATTCAATCTCAATCTCAAAAACACAGACGGTACTCGCTACTCGCTAACGCAAACCAAAGACTTTTTTTTTTTTTGGTTCTTTTCGTCCCTCTTTGGGACAGGCAAAGGGAGCTGAGCCCATACAGCCAAGCAAACCAAAGACTACAGACTACATGCGCAAAATGTCAGATGCACAGATAAATCTATTCTGTTGCATTCTACATCTTTTTTACCAGTTGGGAACGGGTAATTAACCATAATAAAACCAGATAAAATAATGATAATCTTTTAAATAGATATTCTATTCTAGTTTTTTTTTTTTAAATTAAAGTAGAATCGGCAGAGTATTATTTTTACAGTGAACATGGCACTTTCAAAAATCAAGGTTATGATAATCATTTATCACGTGAAGTGAAACGGAACGTCATTCATAGGAAGTAAAACAATATCCATACTTTTAAACTTAAAAATAAATTCCCTGTTCAAAAACTAAATCCCCGATGTGTAACGTCGTAAAAAAATATGAAACTAATTACTCCAAAATGTTGGTCTTGATGCGTGAGACTTTTTGGTACCACTTTTGAGCATTCTCCTTTGATTGAGGACGTACCAATTTATTTTCCCTAGGTCCTAAAGTTTCCTCGAGGCGGCCCTGTAGCTAATTTTACTCATTAAATAATTAGTCAGATAGTAATTACAGATGCGAGGTATGTGTTAAGTAGTTCTAATCGTTATTCGTATGTTTACGTTGCCCTCTTCTTTCGACTTTATTAGTGTGTACCGA
Organism: Aporophyla lueneburgensis; assembly: GCA_932294355.1. NCBI lineage: Eukaryota > Metazoa > Arthropoda > Insecta > Lepidoptera > Noctuidae > Aporophyla > Aporophyla lueneburgensis. The sequence goes on from OW028740.1 coordinate 27,060,310, forward strand.
GGTTATTCCGTTGTGGTGTCTAAAGTTTATTTTGTTCAAAGTCGTACAAGTCCTAAAAAAGTCATAGGGACTGTCAACAGAAGTGAAAACTAAAAACTATAAAATAACAGTGGTAATTTTTTGAATGATGAAATGAATTGCATGCAGTTAAAAATAAAAACTTATTTATAATGATTCGTTATAAATGAAAAATTAAATATATATTTGCCTTCACTGCTAAAGCGCATAGAATTTATAGCTACAAATATATTGTTAACATTAGCATATCGGTAATGCATACCCGTTAGATTTTCCCTTAACAAAAAACACTCACCGCGCCTTAGAAGTTCTAAGGCGCGGTGAGTGTTTTTTTATTTCTGAAAACTTTTTTACTTCTAAAACCATGTCAAGCGACACCCGAAACATGTATATTTTTACGTACAGTATACTAAAACTATGCCAGGTTTACGTTTCAGTGCGTCATAGAAATAAATCAAATATCAAACCCATTAACAAAACCACTGAAATAAGCATGGCTAATAGGTAAAATATTTTCACTACAATTTTTATCAAAACGGAAGCCCCATTTCTAAGTCATTCTAATAAATAACTCTATTAAAAGCAATAAATATGTCACATTTAACCTTTAATTTTGTGGAAGTAAGAAGAAATTACATTTTTCGAACCATTAAGTGCTGGTACACACGTAATAAAATTACATGTCTCCACCGATATTGTTCTACTAGAAGCGCCCTTTAATAAGAAAACCCTAAATAATTGTTCGAAAAATAAGGTCAATTTTATCTAGGATATCAAAGTTATCGGGTATCGATGTAAATTTGTGTTTAAGACAAGTCTTGGTTTATCGGATACATTACTTAGATAAATGGTCAGGGAAAATTATTCATATAATTGACGCACGACGTCAAAGTCATGTCATACAACTGTCAAAAATTATTGGCAGATGTGAGTTTAATATACCTACGGACAATTCAAATTGCTAATCAATTTGATAACTTGTTTTTTCTCGCTTTGATTTTTCTCACATCGTGGTAGGAACCGTGGGGTTCGAAATAACCCTCCTTTCTCTACAAAAGGCGAAAGGGGATCAATGAGGTTGACTTAGCTAAGTCAGTGCAATTGTTATAAAATAAAACAATATTTGAACAAACACACAAAAGTATATACTAATCTACTTTGTAAAGACTTAGTTAAACAAAATAATATATCGCCGCTTAAACACATTTTCCCGCAGTTAAGTATCAGTCACTCTTGCAGAGTTGTTAATGACCAACAATGTACGCCCCAATTTGTTACTGGGACAAACTCAACAATACTAAAGTTATTTTGTTTTATTTACTCTTAAGAGAATTTGAGGAAAAGAAAACATTTTTCTTTCCAATTTGTTTCCATACTGCTGAATCAATAAATCATTTTTTATTATTTCATTGAGGATGAGATATTTTTAACGCAAAGAATGTTTAGGCCTTTACTTAAAAGTTAAGAATAATAATTACCAATGTGGGTAGGCCACGAGTATCCCAGTTTCTTCGACTTTTAAACTGCTGCGGTGTGTAGGTAGATTAAAAATGTTCTTTCTTTTCTCTCGGTTATTATGGAAATACAATTAAAAAAGATGTCGTCAAGGAATGTGCTTTGCATTTTAAGAAACCGGTTCTTTGAATACCTATTCCTGTTGATAAAAATTGTCTGAGAATTTAATGGCTTTCAAATATTTGAAATACAGTTTGTGCCGTTTGTTACCTAAGTAGTAGAGTTTTGTTATCGCTTGATTTTTCTCTGAATTTTACGTACCTACTTACCAACTTATTATATTTTCCAAAATGCCAGTTTTAGGATTTCAGTTCCTAAAGAGTTTTTTTGAACGGAAAATCATCAAATGACGTCACCCGCTTTGGGCGGGGCGGGAGGACGTGTCTGACTTTTTCCGATTAAAATCCACCGTGTTCCTTCACTTGCCTGTGCAAGCGCCACGGTAAGTATTTTAATCAATTCCGCGACCCTGGCAAGCATCGGCCTTAGCAGACCCCTTCAATTATTGCTGACATCTCTATGACACACAACTCACAACGCGCCGTCGACCCAGGCCAGGTCGTTACCAGTTGGCGAGCTAGCCATTTCTCGCCATCCGCAACCTTGCGCCCACAGTCGCCGGTAGATAGCTATGGACTCCCGACGCCCAGGGCATCTCCGGCAGCGGCTAAGGGCGTGGGGGACAAAAATAGTCAGTTCTTTAAGAGATGCCTCTTTGTTATGTACAGTTGTACACCTTAAAAAATACAGATATAAATGTACGTAGTATTCAACAGTTACTTAGAAATAAATAGATCTAGGCTAATGTTTATCTGTTGATGGATGGTTCGCCTTGTTTTAAAACAGAATTTTAATTAACCGATAGATATTGTCATTTTGAAGGACAGTTTAGAAGAAAAATGTAGTTTGTGTGAAACTTGCCTGACCTTGCTTTGTCATCGTTAACCCGTCATATTGTTATCGTCAGGTCGATCGAATTTAGGTGCGTTAAGAATAAAATAATAATTCTGAGCACAGGTTTAGATTTACTGACTACAGTATTATTTAATTTATACAGGGCGTTCCCCGATTTTGCCACATGGAGGGAAAGTGCCTTAAATAATGTAGATACAAAAAAATACTGAATGATGATTACATTTTATTTTAAAAACAATACGAACTGCATTCAAAGAATTTTAAATATTTCCCTGCCTGAACCCACCAAAAATGTGAAAAATTAAACCTGTATTTTACAGTCAATAAAATCAATCAGATACAATTATTTGTTTTAAATAACGTAGCATCTAAATACAAGGAAGACCAGGAAATTAAAAATGTATTTAAAATATTGAAGAACGTATAATTGCAAGTTACAATCAATTTAATTTATTAAATTCAACACACATTTTTATCATTTTGATGATCATGAATTTCAGGTTTTAAATCCCTAAATCCTTTCTATCACCAGAAGAATCTTTCAATTCGAGAAGAATGTGACCCGAAAATTAAGTTCTCAATCAACTTTGTTAGCCAGAAACGCCCCGGAGGAAAAAAGAGCAACAAAGTATCTAACATGAATACGTAAACATCTTTGTATATGGATAACTTAACCTTTTGAATGTCTTAAGTTACACAGTTCGACATAAGCAATTGTCTTTCTATTGTGTTTCTAATTACGGCATTCGATGAGTTAATACAGATACTTTGGACCTACGGTACTCAGAAACTCCAATCTTGCCGTCCGTTGTTGGAAGAATTTAGTTTCTTACCGTTAATATTGTACAACCTTTTTAAGCTTGAACACGGGGCTTTTGGCTACTTTGTACGTGTGTATTTTTGTTACTATTTTAAATTGTGCGTTTTGTTTGTGCAGAATAAACAATTTTTCTTTCTTTTTTTCTTTCTTTCCTATCCTTACAGTGCCCATGAATGTCATCATCATCGTCATCATTTTAGCCAAAAGACGTCCACTGCTGAACATGGCCTATGTTCAGCAGTGGACGTCTTTTGGCTAAAATGATGACGATGGGGCCCCGAATGCCATAATCGTCACGCTTGGCAGGCGGGTTGGCGATCGCAGTATGCTGGTTAAATGCATAGAGAACGCTGCTTCCCATTCTCTAGTAAGTCCTTGTCCTTTAGGCAGAAATGGGGTCCAGGGCTTTACGTCCGACACCACCAAAAAATTCATTTAGTAATTTCCTACTGGAGTTAAAAGTCAGTGTTATTAAATAAAAGGTTGTATTGTTAATCTTATAAGTCTTAATTGCTCGTTTTAGCCTTTTGGTCTAAATACTCAATTAAAATGTAGAACATATTCAGCTGCATCCATTTAGATTGAAAGCCGACCCCGACATAGTTGGGAAAAGGCTTGGCAGATTGAACAGACAGAAATTAATTGATTCACATTTTGTAACCTGGAGTCTCCTGGCAGCAATTAGGTACAAACTGTATATCCACTTTATTCACTATACGAACCTACTTTACTTTTGTTTTCTGCTTAACTTAAAGCTAGCAATTTCAATGGAGGTTTTTCTTTTGAGCCTGCGACGAGATTGCTCTAGGTAACTTAAGAAAACGTACTCAATTATACTTAGACCAGCTTCAATGTCAAACAGTCTCCTGTAGTTTCTACGTACAGGTTTAAGGGGCACACCTAGTGTGACGGCCTAAAGAAAAGTAATTTTTGGGATTTTTTATTAAAAAAACTACTTTATTAGTTGTTTAAAAATTTTAAGAGTATATTTATACATGTTTTAAAAGTATACAGTGAAATTTTTGAATTTTTTTTTTAAAGTTATACACGATCTTCGTCGGCGCGAAAAAAAAAGATTTCTTTATTTGTTTAAATATTGTATACATACAGGAGCATGCAAGATATTATATTATTTCAGTCCAGTCATGTTTAGCCGTAAGAATCGGCGGAATACTTATAAAATTTCTAAACAATTATTAAAGTAGTTTTGACTGCCTCGGTGGTCTAGTGGTAGCAAGCGCTACTGCTGAGCTTGAGGTCCTGGGTTCAATTCCCAGGTCGGGCAGTGTTATTGGGTTTTTCCATCTGGAATTTCTCAGTAGCAGCCCGGAGTCTGGATTTGTGCCCGGTTGATGGCAATAGGCTCGCCCCCTATTACATGGGACTTAAACATAACAGGCGAAATGTGGGTGTACTATAGGTACACCTCTGCCTAACCCTTCGGGGAAACAAGGCGTGATGTTATGTTATGTGTGTTATGTTTAAAGTAGTTTTTTTTTAATAAAAAATCCCAAAAATCACCTTTGTTTTAGGCCGTCACACTAGGTGTGCCCCTTAAAACCCCGGGATGATGGAAGAAGAAAATAGAAGGCAAAATATTATATACATTAGTAATTACTAATGGAAAGCGTGTATTAAAATGTGGGCAAGTACAGTCAGCATCAATAATATCGGGATGAACAGACTGTTCAAAATGATCAATACAACTATGAAAATAAAATATGTACTCAATGACACACGGAATGTTTCAGAATGAAGACTACACGACAAGTTTCATTCTGACAAGAACTTTATCCAATTTAGAAAAAGATTAATTTTAATTAAATGTTAAATAAATAAAGAATGGTTCTTAATTTTTGTCTGTCTCTCTGTATGTTTGTTACAAATAACCGATAGCTGATGTTATTCAGAGTAACACAATTCATCTGTCCCAGTATCACGTTCCCATGGCATCATTTCCGTAATCCACGCGCCACGGTGGTGAAGCCGTGGATACACCTACATCTTTATATATATAATTCTACTGTACGTGTGTATGTCACTGAATTCCTCCTAAACGGCTGGACCGATTTGAATATTTTTTGTATGCGTTTGGGTGGCACCCTGGATGGTTTAGATTCACTATTGGACCCGGTAGGTGGCGCTGCTATCGAGTTCTAGGACACAGGACAACGTCTGTACGGTCAGCTAGTATACATATAATAAAAATCTAAAATCGCCAACCCATCATGCGCAAGCTTGGTAACGAATGCTCACCTTTTCTGTGTTAGAGGGTCACAATTTCAGCTAAAAGACATCCATTGCTGGACATAGGCCCCCCCCAATTTGGGGGGTTTGCCATAATCACCACGCTTGGCAGGCGGGTTGGCGATCGCAGCGTGGTGGTAAAATATTTACATAAAGAACGCTGCTGACCATTGTCTAGTAATTCTTTTAGACGTTTCTTATGCACAATCCCATTTCTTCTCGTGGGTATCGCCACGAGAAGAAATGGGATTGTGCTATTATTTACGTCCGGCACCACACGGAATACTACAGTAATAGGGTGGTATTGTACTTTTTTTATTTAATCTGCACCCTAATTGCGAAACGCACAATTTATCAGAATCTGAATGGGATTGAAGATTATTTCTAAACCATTGCGTCATTTGTTCGAATAAATTGTGGCTCAGCAAGTTAAATAACGCTATGAATGTTGTTTAACTATCAATATTAAACCAATTCCTACCGATAAAAAGTTCCGCAATTACCCATCTGACCGGCATGGATTGCGTTTGCGTCATTCGTGATTACAATAACTTTTACTTTGACAATAACTCAACATTGTTTATTGCGCAATATGTTTTGAAATCCGTGGTCACGATCGAGTTATCGTATTGGATGTTGTAGAGCTGTCAAAATAAATTGTTTTTTGTTCACAATTCTAGTACCGACGAGTATTTAAATACGGGAAATATTTAACTGATCCTATAAAAAGTTATTGATATTTTAATGATGTCCAATTAGGAAAGGAATTTTCCTTCAGGCACCGTCATTACGAATAAAGGCTCGTGCAGACTTGTACGACGCGACGGTCGCACGCCGGCTATTCATAGGTATCCGTAGAACAATTTCTATGAAAACGCGTGCGACACTTCAGACAGGTTATGGAAAGAAATTATTCTACGGATATAAATTGCTAATTCGCGCGACCGTTGGGTCGCGCTAGTCTGCACGAGCCTTAACTCTAAATTATAAAAATTCAATACAATCATGCCTTTTAATACGAAGAATGCTAACAAAAAAATTTAAAACATTTTTCCCAAGAACGGTGTTCTCATAAATAAATTCTTTCAGAATAGTTTTATGGTTATCTTTCGTTACGTAAAAGAAAACACGTAAAGTTCATAATTTATAGACCGTTACAAAGTTAACAATGTGAAAAATGGATCCGAATGTTTTGTATAGATTTCATCAAAGATAGCTGAATATTACCAAGTATTTTTTAACTGTTTCGACAACGGGGTTTATTGTTAAGCTTTTAGTAGATAATAGTAAGAGACTTGCAATAGTATTCAATGTTTTAGTGAGGTTTCAAATTTTCCGAAAGTAGAAATTACTATATTGCAAAACTGATTCTCGTGGCAAAGATTGAGGTGACGTCTCATTGTTTTAAAAAGTTAGTGCCCGTATTTTTTTTTTTTTTGTAAAACCACATATTTTCAATTTTTGCTGCAGTAATTCCAGCAATCGTATTTAATTGGAAAAATAACGTAAATTGTTCTTACAGATAACTAAGTATTGCATCTTTTCTCATTTATCTATCTTAAAAGTTAAAACGAGTATCAAAAGAAAAGCGAAAGAAGAAAAATGTGTCTTTACAAAGTACTTTTATTTACAACCACGATGTATAATAAATTATCTCCATTTTCTTTTGACTTGAGCAGTGCGCCAACAAAAACCTGGCTTAAGTTACTTAGGAACTAATTTGTATCAGTTTGTCTCGCATAGAACTATTCTCTGCGGCTAAAAGAGACTAAATCTTGCCATTTATTTAGTCGCGTCAGACTAAATGACGTATTTAGTTATACGCAGGTAAACATGCTATATATCTATGCTATGCTGTATATCATATCTTTGACTTATGAAAGAGATTATTCTTTGTTAGTTGGTGGTTTCTTTTATTTTTATTTAGCTTTATATTTATTACTAGCTGTTGCCAGTAGCATCGCCCGCGTGGAGGTCGGAAAATATCCCGCGTGAACGTACTAGCGGGATAAAAAGTAGCCTATGTGTTAATCCAGGTTAATTTTTTTTGGCTCGAAAGCACGTTTTCATCCGACTTACTTCAAATTTATCGTCACTGCTCGGCTCCTATGTGTCTTAGCATTATGTAATATAGTCTATAACCTGCCCAGGAGTATGAACTATAATCGTACCAAGTTTGGTTAAAATCCCTTCAGTAGTTTTTGACCCATGCGTGCACATACAGACAGACAGACAGACAGACAGACAGACAAAAAATTTACTGATTGCATTTTTGGCATCAGTATCGATCACCATTCATCCTCCAATATTAATTTTGAATATATTTTCTTAGTGTTTTTAGTTTTTTAGATTTATATTAGTTTTATTATAAGTATAGATAGATATTTCTTTGGTTATCAAAACTTTTAGTGGCAACGACCCTGATTGGCGAAACGTTCTGTTGTTGAAACTAACATAAAAACCGGTCAATGTTACCACCATATATAAATACGTTATAGGATAGCTCTTGGACAAAATTGACCAAATTATTCGCAGCACACTAACATCCATTTTAAATGTGGCCTTGGACGACCGAGCGTGGCTTCAAGCCACTCTACCCATTCGCTTTGGTGGTCTCGGCGTCCGTAAAATTACTAGTATTAGCTTACCGGCGTTCCTGTCCTCTGTCCACAGCACTGAAAAGTTGACCGGGAAAATTTTAGCTCCATCCCTGGTTGACTCGGAAGTGCCGTGCTTCACAGATGCAGTGAATGCCTGGAAAATGATTTGCCCGGATACAGATCGGCCCGTGAACCCATCTTCCCAGAGACAGTGGGATGAGCCGCTCTGCAGGTTGGTACGGAATAATCTTATAAATACGTCCACCAATACTGCTGAGCGTGCCCGCCTTCTGGCTGTGGGCGAGAGGGAGTCGGGCCTCTGGCTTCAAGCACTACCGTCACCCAACATAGGAACTATGTTGAGTGACACCACCTTTCGGCTTGCTACAAGCCTGCGTCTGGGCGCTCCTTGCGTGGCTCTGCATCGCTGCCAATGCGGTGAAGGTGTCGACTGCCTCGGTCACCATGGCCTATCCTGCAGTAGAAGCGCAGGGCGGATAGCACGGCACGCTAGCATCAATGACATCATCCGTCGTGCTCTTGTCATCGCCGGGGTGCCAGCTGTTCTAGAACCCAATGGCTTGGCACGTGACGATGGCAAGAGACCAGATGGGATGACCATAATGCCCTGGAAGTTAGGTCGGCCTTTGGTGTGGGATGCAACATGTGTCGACACCCTTGCGCCATCCCATGTTCTTAGCACGGCGGGCTGTGTTGGAGCGGCTGCTGCAGGTGCGGAAACCCTCAAACGGCGCAAATATTCTAACCTAATTGGAAATTATATGTTCGAGCTGTTTGGGGTTGAAACTTTAGGGCCATGGGGTCCGAGTGCCCACATAATATACCGGGACATTGCCAAGCGGCTGGTCGACTCTTCACGTGACCAGAGGGCTGGCCTATTTTTTGGTCAAAGAATCAGCATTGCCATACAACGTGGCAATGCTGCCAGCCTTTTGGGCACGTTTCCTGTTGACAACGATGCAGACGAATTTTTTGATGCTTTATAATTATTTATTTTTATATATACATGTACATTTTTTTTTCTTTGGATTTAAACTTAGATTGTAAATTATGTAAATATTGTAAGATATTGTATATAGAAGTAAAGTTGTACAGATTACAGTAAAGAAAACGTTTCAGAATAAAAAAAAAACGTTATAGGATTATTTATTGGTTATAGTATTGCAGTTTTCGGTCAGCGCCATCTCTAGACCGATAGTGGTACTACTTTAAGTTTTGTTGGTGATTTCTAAAAAAAATACTATTTAGAGACATCGTTTTATTTTTCCTGTAATCTTTAGATATACTTTTATCACAAAGAATAATTTCAGATTTTTCTCTATGTTAAGTCCCTGTTGCAAAAAAAAAATAATGTATTTCTTATTTGCAGATTATTTGGGCAAATGTAATCTAAAATAATGCAAAATTTCAAGTTGATAGTATTAGTAGTTCTCCAAATATCCTGCTATGACAGACAGACGGATAAACAGACTGAAGGGTTCCTTTTATCATTTTGCTACAGAACCCTAAAAATGTATGGGCAAAAACTGTGGTATAGGTATTTTTGTCCGTGTAAGATGTATGGGTGTTTGTTGTCCTCGATTTTCTTTTGTGGATAAAAACTTCGTTTAAATAAGAAAAACAGGTCACTGGGCTTTTCAGCTACGGCTCCTTACTGTTTAGTAAAGTGCTGTAGCTAGAAATAAATTGAGGTTGACTATATTTTTAGACAACCTCAATTTCTTATCAAAAAAGAGGACTTATTTTCCGAGTATCCGAGAATTAAATTATGGTAAAAAAGGAATGATTTATATACCTAAGTAGGGTTGTACAAACACTTTTACACGTTATACATATTACAGTGGAACCCCGGTAATCCAACAAACGTTTTGCAGGGCAATGTCGAACTATCGAATTTATCGGATTATAGAGTACTGCCTAAGAAGACCCCCTATAGTCCGGATATTTTTTTAGAAAAGAGTACCTTGTAATCCGACAAATTACAGATTCATTTCCCGTTCAGTCATGCATTATCTACATTAGCGAAGACTATCAAAAAATATTCAGTCATAATAGACATGTCGGATTACAGGGGGTGCCGGATTAGACAGGGGCCGGATTACCAGGGGTTTACTGTATTTTAAACTAGATGATGTTGGTGTTTCTTATCTAACTACACTAAGAAAAAAACCCAAACAACTTCAGACATTATCTTGGTTAGGTCTTGTGATGACCATGTAGATTGATGTCTGAAATGGTCTTCTGAAGAAAGTACCACACAGAATGAGTGGACCTATCCAGTCAGGGCAGCATCTGTCAGAAATCGTGCACCGCAACTTTCTGAGTTGCGGTGCACGATTTCATTTATAGCTTAACAAAACAAAGAACAATACTAAAGAAATGGTATTTGGATACACTACTCAAGCTGAGAGACCATGATTAAAACAAAGAAATAAAAAAATAGTTACTTATCATTATTTAACTACAATATAGCCACTTCCGATTCCACCCACAAATTTAGTTAAAATCGTCCTCAAACACACGAAAATAAAGTAAAATTATACCAGTTTCGGCATTTCAATAAAGAAAACTAGGTAAAGAGGCCCTTACCATAGATATCAAAAGCGACAGTCCCAATAAATATTCTACACAAATGTTTTTACTTGACGAGTCGATTACCATAATAAATGCGTTCACCCTACTTATGCCGCAGTATAATTTATGCAAGAACCTTGTCTCGGAAACAACGAATTTAGCCAATCCACAGCCAAATAAATAGGAATATTATACACAGTAACTGAATAAATTTGACATTATAACTAAATTGTCTCCCTGTTTGACTTAAGTTTTAGTTAATCTAGGCTGCTCCTAGTGTCCGTTTGAGGAGACTTGCAGATGACTAATTCAATACATTGTCTTATCAGAGTCATTCAGGGTCAAATTAAATGGAGTACTTTACCTACGTGTTGGGTAATTTACCTATGTGTTAGGTACTTTACCTACATATCGATCAATCAAAATGCTGGTTGATTATGGATACTGACCTTCGCACTTCGAATATATATATATATATATATATATATATATATATATATATATATATATATATATATATGTATTTTGTTGACCCTGTATCAATACTATAAATGTGAAATTTTGTATGTTAGTTACTCATTCACGCAAAAACGGCTGAACGGAATTGGAAGAAATTTAGCTCACTGCTTATATAACCTATATCCTCCTATCTGTTAAGCTGTATAAACTGGATTAACACAAAATATACTTTTTATCCCGGTGGAACGTTCTCGTGGGATGATTTCCGACGTCTACGCGAGCGAAGCCGTTGGTACAAGTTAGTCATATTATAAATCACTACGAAAGCATTAGAACTCCCACTTACGGCAAAAATGCTAGGATAACCAGCGAAATTCTTTTTTTTTAAATTTTATGTCATAATCAAGTTGCATGTTCAATGATATATTAGGTCTTTACCTATGAAATAGCCGTTCTGCAATACTGGCCATTTCAAATCAAAATAATTTTTGTTTGTCTAAGAATTCCAGTTTCAAATTAATTTTATTTTAAAAACATGGATTTTTTTTTTCCAAAAGAAGTCATTTGTTTATTGATTAGTGTTACATTTTCATCGCATTTCAATCTTTTTCGTCATCATGGATACGTTAAAAATTCGAGTAATTATGGAATACGAGCACCGTCGTGGCAGCAACGTGGCACAAGCGGCACGCAACATCAACGACGTTTACGGAGCTAACACTACAAACCAATGCACCACCTGTTATTGGTTTGCTCGCTTCCGTTCTGGAAATTTCGACCTGAAAAATGAACCTCGCGGTCGTCCGAAGACTTTGGTCGACAATGACGAATTAAAGGCGATTGTGGAAGCTGATGATACACAATCTAAGGTTGAATTAGCAGCAGCTTTCGACGTTAGCGTCAAAACAATATTGGTCCATTTGCGTCAAATTGGCAAGGTAAAAAAGCTTGACAAATGGGTGCCCCACGAACTCAATGATCGCCAGCGCGAAGTTCGCGTCGAGACGTGCCTTGCTCTGCTTAACAGACACACAAATGAAGGAATTTTGAACCGCATTGTTACCTGCAATGAAAAATAGATTCTGTTTGATAACCTCAAGTGCTCAGTAAGTTGGTTGGATCCTGGTTCAGCACCTAAACAATGCCCTAAACGAAAACTTACCCCTAGAAAAGTGATGGTCACTGTTTGGTGGTCTAGCGCCGGTGTGATTCATCACAGCTTCTTACCAAACGGGGTGAGCATTACTGCAGATATGTACTGTGAAGAACTGAACTCAATGATGGAGAAGCTGGCACATCTCCAACCAGCATTGGTCAATCGCTCGTCTCCGCTGCTCCTGCACGATAACGCGCGACCTCATACTGCACAGCAGACGGTCTCCAAGTTGCAAGAACTGGGGTTGGAAGCTCTTTGTCATCCACCCTACTCACCAGACCCAAGCCTACAGACTACTACTTTTTCCAGAATTTGGATAACTTCTTGGCGGGAAAAAAAATTCAATACCCGAGAGGCAGTACAAAATGCCTTTGAAGAATTTGTTGCCTCCCGTCCAGTTGATTTTTTTAAGAAGGGCATCAATAAACTGCCACTGCGTTGGCAAAGATGCATTGATTGCATGGGTGATTATTTCGATTAATACAAATAAAAAATACATGAAAAAAATTCGTTTAATTTTTTTCATACAAAACGGCATTTTCATAGGTATAATTCGTGACCGTGACAAGACAACTATATCTTTACAGATTTAAAATCCTATAAATCAATTTAACTACAGATTTTATAAAACAGAATAAAAAGTACTAAGGTCTAATTATTGTTTTCAATAAAAACGTTTCGTGATTATAACTAATTAAATGAAATTGTACACAAGAAATTACAAGACAATCAAAAAACACAGACCATTTACTCAATCCAACCTCAATTGAACTACCTTATTTTATTCTCTCCACCTGGAAACTTTCCAAAAACATTCATAGATTACATTCCCAACAAAATTGTCCTCAGTGGTCTTGTAAATGGTTCCCATGGCGTAGTAAAGGAGTCAAACATGCGGTAAATTCGTTCCCAGTGCTTTCCTAAAGATTTACCGCGTGGTACAAGTGCGAGCGTGACATTAATCAAGTGCGCGCGTAAGGGGAACGTGCCTTCAGTTAACTCTTGTTGTGTGTGTTCATGAATAAACGAATGCTTCTGTGGAATTGTTGTAAGAAGTGAAAAACTAGTGTTGAAAATAGAATGTGCAGGATTTCGTTCCAATTGATGGTAAATACTTCGAGGATTCTCAAAGGTCCGAGATTATTAAATCAAAAGAACATTAAAATTATTACGTTTATTCTAATTGCCTTTTCAAAACAGAAACTAAAATTTTGAGGTATGAAGAACAGGGTTTAAAGTTCACTCAACCTCCATAGAAAAGGGAGAATCTTTGAAAAGGGGGGTTCTGCGACCAGACGGATGTCGTGTCTCGTGGGCAACTACCCGACGATTAATGTCGGGACGTTGTATGAATGCTTTGTCATGCGGTAGGTATCCTCTGCTGGTAATTAAGATTTAATTAAAGAGCTACTTTTTAAATTTTATTTTTTATTTTTTTACACAATCTCCCGGCGACTGTTTTGTGAAATTAGCTGTAAGAGGTTTATAATTACAAAAAAAATCGAATCGTTTTAACGTGTATAATACGGTGTTAAAAAATTAAAATGGGTTGCTGTGAAATTAATCTTTATAGTGTATAATTTTTTTGCCAGTTGTAAAAAAAAAAAACAATAACTTAATCAATTTTAGAGCAATGGACGATGAATTGGTGTTGATTTCAGCTACTTAGAACTCTCATGCATAACATTAAAACAAAAGAAATAAATTTAATAAATTTCCGGAAAAAAATGCAAAATAATTAATAAGAACTGATCTTTAATAAAATAACCTACATTTCGCATTTTACTCCACAAAAATATTAAATGGAACTCATTCATTAGATAACTACTGAAACGATATTTCATGTTGGGCATTAAAACTTTTGAAAATGCGGAGTTTTAACTGTAAAAGCACGTCTGTAAAATCACTTAAATAAGCGAAATCGACAAAATTTCTTATTCTGCGTCTTAATTAGACAAGGCAATTAGATAATATGACCGTAGTGAAAGTAGGTTTGATAATCCTAAGACCAGCACCCTAATTGTGTAACACTCTATTAATCTGAATCTGAATCATTATGAAGGTTATTCATTTCTAATACATTCTTTCATATATTCGAAAGAATGGTTTGCTTAGCAACACAAAGACGCCATGGATGTTGTGGAACAGTCAAAATTAAAGCGATTCCTTCTGATAGCGTATTACGCAATTACCCCTCTGATGTCTTAGAAGCAGATACCGAACCCACTTTCAGTCTTGTCATATTCTGGATAACACTATTAATACCACAGGTTCTATCTGTTAATTTGATTTGCAACCCCTGATAAATAAACAAAACACGTCTTGTTGGTATATTGAAACTCGTGTATGTAAGTATACCTACATCATAATATATTCTACCCACATTCTCATACAATTATATTAAATTAAATAATACACGGAACATGAAGGAAATTAACTTGTTTTTGACTAGATGTAAAATGTTGCAGAGCTGACCGGTGAGTGGTGGTTAGTTCTTTAAGCACTGAGATCGTGGGGTCTAGATATTAGGTACTGCGTGGTCTCTACAAGCTCACGATACCAGCATGGATAAATGAATCGAACCTTCGTTTAACTTTCATAATCTAATAAATACAATTAAAGTGTCTTTTTTGTAATGACAAACTAACAGTTTTTTTACGAAACGCATATAAGTCTTACTCAACTTTACTCAGTCAACTTATTATTATCTGCCTACTGTAAATAGTTTAGTGTAATGTCTTTTTACTCTTTCTTCTTTTATGTAACCAATAAGAAGATCTATAATTGTTGATCAAGGTAACTTGCAAATAAATGAAGATTACTCGTACACAACATCAACTGCATTAAAAAAGCCGGCCGAGTGCGAGTCGCACTCACACACAATGGACTCCGTAACACAAGGCAAAAAAAAAACACGTTGCTTGTATGAAGACTCTTTAAATTCGAACTTTATTTGTAATATTTGTTGTTATAGTGGCAACAGAAATACAGATTCTATGAAAATTTCAACTGACTATCTATTACAGATCTTGAGGCAGACGGACAGACAGACGGACGGACGGACAGCGGAGGCTTAGTCATAAGGTCCCAGTATGGTAATAGTAATAATTTATTTAATAAAAACGATTCCGAAAAGAGTACATTTAGCAAACAGTATTAAATTTCCCATACAATTATAGTGCCTAAAGATAAACAATTTCAAAAATATTTTTATCACAAGTGCAAATGACAATTTATCGGAATTAGAATGTAAGGTTCCACGTACCCGATCTTGGTTAATTCAAACCTGTGTTTCGGGCCATCACTTTTTTTTTTTTCAGCATGGGAAATCATCAAATTACTTCTCCTGCTCTGAGCGGAGCGGGAGGGAGTGTCAGACTTTTACTGACTAAAACCCACCCGTGTTCCATCAGTTGCCCATGTGCTAGGGTCACGGTATCTCTTTCGAACAATCACACAACCCCGGCAGTCGGGCTATCACTTTACATTTCAATTAAATTGGTGCAATAATATTAGTATAGTTTATATAAAAGTAATCTATTTATTAATAACTACGACAAAAAGCACATTGGTTATACTTCGGGTACGGAACCCTAAAATTAACGTCTACCTACTATATTGTCACCTGTTTTCGTACTCAAATAATACTTCAAAACAAATAAACGAAACAGAAACGCTGTCAACAGATTCTTTTTCAGTTTTTGGAGCATGAATTCAGTTTTTACAAACATTTTTCGTGCAAATAAACTGTCCATTTTGCTGCCTTGTTTGTATCCAAAAACTGCAAAAACGATTTATTCCTAATTTGGTCAGTTGTCGGTTCCCGTGAATTAATATTTTCTAGGTGTGTCTTATGTCAGCTTCAGAATATAATGGGGTGACCTATTCTTGCTAGTTATGCAGGGGTATAATAAGGGACATAATCAACCCATAATATTATATATTATTTAACATACAGATAAAGACACTCCTGTTATTCCCGAAGGGGTTAGGCAGAGTTGGACCCTATTTTTTGGGTGGGAAATCATTAAATGACATTTCCCGCTCTGGGTGGAGCGGAAGGGCTTGTTAGACTTTTACGGACTAAAACCCACCCATGTTCCTTCAGTTGTCTATGCCAGGGCCACGGTGACTCTTTCGAACAATTCCGCAACCCTGGCAGGGTACCCTATTGTCCATTCCAAGTTAGCCTGCAAAAGATCACAATATGCCATATGGCTTATGAGCCATATCCTATGGGATATTTTGTAGAGTAGGTACATATATATGTTTTGTCATTTATAATCTGATCTCAAAGTACTCGCTTATAAATAAATAAACAGTAATATTATAACGGCTGCCACCAAAATGCCAGAAAATCCTGATGAAATCCAATAACACTGTGCTTGACAAGTGAATCGAAACTAGGACCTCACATTTAAAATAGCGTTTGGGAACACAAAACTAGCGAGGCAATGTATTATTTGAATCAGATATTAAACAAATAACTCAAAACTCTAAATAAACTGAACTGAACTGAAAGGTCAATACGAAAAGTGACACAGACAAACTTAATATCAGCGGAACCCTGCCAAAGGTCACGTGAACGCGTAACCGTTACATATAAACATCGGTACATAATATCCATTGAATCGTACCAACTACAACTGGCGGATGACCCGGTGACATAGAATACCATATAGATATTTTGCTAGTTATATAAACTAAACTTTTGTTAAACTTATCATAACAGCATTGTAACCATCTAATGAGTAAGTCGTTGGAATGAATTATTTAAATCACTGGGCACTCACTGGTGGATCATTCATATTATCACTATAATTTACTTAACATCCAAAACCCAGAAACAGGGTAATACCATACCCCTTGGTAAGACTGGTTGTCAGACTTTCGGCCTTCTGACGACCCGTAAAGACTATCAAATATGTACAATTGTGACAGCTATGACCATCGATTGCGGCGGTAAGTCCCCTCTTTGAGGAGTGGCCAGAAGTGCCACGGAGTTCTCACCTTCCGCCTTACGCAGGTCATCACCGGGCATGGCTGCTTCGGGAGGTTCCTGTTCGGGATAAGGCCAGAGGAATCGCCCAGGTGTTATCATTGCGTGAACATACGGTGGAGGTCTGCACCGCCTGGTTGGAGCACCGCCGTGTCCTCGTAGAGGCGATAGGCGGCGGCGATCTCTCGCGTCCGACCCTGGTGCAGGCTATGGTACGGAGCGAAAGGGCATGGGAAGCCGTTACCTCTCTCTGCTGAGCAGTAATGCTCGTGAAGTTGGAGGCGGAGCGCGTAACCATTGTCTTAATCAGCTTTCAGAGGCACGAATTATTTTTGGGTATTGAAAGATGATAACCCATCCTCAGTGCAACCGTGCCAAGCGTAGTTTGACCTGATCGATCGACTCGTGCGGCCTTTTTTTAGTTAGTCATAAGCCCCTACGGTCTACATTCTACCGAATAATTCCCACCACAATAATAAGTTAGTTCATTTCACCAGATTACTCTATTTTCGTTGTGATAGTTGTCAGCAGAATATTTACTGGAAGTCAATAGGTACTATTATAACAAAGTTACGAGGGTCATAAAAATTACCTACAGAAGTAATAAATAAAGTGCCTACGGTACTTATTGTCAGCACAGACGCCTTTTAGAAATTTAGTCTCAAAACTTGTTTATTTCGAAGGGAATATTTAGATAAGAACTTGTTTTACGATAGTTAGTTTATTTGTTAGGTTAATAACTGAGAATTGAATGTGTCAGCAGGATTTGAAGGTAAAGTTTGAATAGATTTATTTTGGTTTTAAGCTAGAAAGTTTTCAGTATTTTTTGTCTGAAAGGGCCAATTTCACCAACGAAACTGAACATGATAAACACATTTAAACTGCGTTTAAAATTTATCAGTGTCGATATTTCATTAAACGACCGCAGCAAAAAAATCGCAGCGCGTTTTTATCGTGCAATGGATTTTCAACTTTATTTTTTGTGGGTGGGGAATCATCAAATGACGTCTCCCGCACTTGGGTGGAGCGGAAGGGCGTGTCAGACTTTTACTGACTAAAACCCACCCGTGTTCCTTCAGTTGCCCATGTGCCAGGGTCACGGTATCTCTTTCGAATAAATCTTGCGACCCTGGCAGGCATCGGTCCTAGCAGACCCCTTCAGTTCTACTGACATCTCTTTGAGGCGTGCGTGGAATACTACGCGCCGTCGACACGGGCCTGGTCTTTACCGGGCGGCGAGCTACCCATTGCTCGCCGCCCGCATGCCCGCGCCTACATTGGCCGGGAGTCCGCGATCGACTCCCAACGCGCCCTCCGTCCTTCGCGAGCATTACTGCTTCGCAGAAGAAGTTGTCGGCTTTCCCTGCCCTCTCACTCCGTACCACGACCCGCACCAGGGCCGGACGCGAGAGGTCGCCGCCGCCGATCGCCTCCACAAGAACACGGCGGTGCTCCGCCCAGGCAGGGCACACCTCCACCGTATGAATTTTCAATTTTCGGTGTTAAACCGAACATTGCAAATCCCAGAGAGCATCCCAGCTTTGATAAAACATACTGTTGGATTTACAACGCGCCAAGCAGTGCCTTGAAGGTGAAACCGTACGAAGAAGATCCAGTGCGGCAAAAAGGCTTATAATGAGAAAATTTGCAAATTAAAAGTGGTTAAGAGCACTAATATTTAAACATGAATCTTAAGGAATATGCTAAGGTAGCTCCCGTGATTCAAATTTTATGTTCGGTGGGCTGGGACTCAATTTCAAATTATTTATGTATTTAATCATTTAAATCAAATAACAAGAGAATGGGCACCAGCATTCTCTATACATGTTACCACCATACTGCAAACGCCGACCTGCCTCCTAAACGTGGCAGCAGAACACTGCTGCTCATTCTCTAGTAAATTCTTTAGTCGCATCTTACGACACGGGAAGAAATGGAATGGTGGTATTCTTTACGTCCGGTACCACATAGAGCATGCACGTATACGTATTTACAGAATTATAATAAACTAGCTTCTGCCCGCGACTTCGTCCGCGTTAAATTTTTTGCTCCCCAGACCCTTCCCGTCGCGTCGAATCACCTACCCGTGCGCTTTTCCCCGTTTTTGCAACATTTTTCATTACTGCTCCGCTCTTCTTGGTTGTAGCATGATGTTATATAGCTTATAACCTTTCTCGATAAATTGGCTACCCAGCGCAAAAAGAATTTTTCAATCTGGACCAGAAGTTCCTGAGATTAGCGCGTTCAATCAAACAAACAAACAAACTCCTCAGCTTTATAATATAATATTAATAAATATTATATATAAAAGTAATAAGTATTATAAGTATAGATAAAATCATAAATACAACCGTTCATGTCATGTTTCCCTTTCAGCGAATTATCCAACCTTCACCAAGTCGTTGGTCATAATTGGATAAATTAATCTCAACGTAATGAATCCTTGTTTTCGTTTACTCACGTGTAAAATAATCGTTAACGTAAAGGAGTAGGTACTGAAACGCTTTGATCCAGAAACTTGGTTCCTTTCAAGATAATTGAGAGCATATCCGTGCGGAAATCCAAATCTAGTGTGCATTTATTACCATTAATGAAGATTTTGGTTGTTTTGTTCCTCTTAGTTCGCTTGTCACGATCGGTTTGTTTATGGGTGACTGTCCATTCATCATTTCATTCGAAAGACGTCCACTAGACATAGGCCTCCCGACAATCTAATGTGAAAAATGTATGGAAACTCGAGATATATTTGACAGATTGAGAATGAGATCAGACTTTGAACGTCCTTAAAATTACGAGAACTGGCTTTTCAGGTGACATAAACCGACACTTTTTTTTTTTTTTTTGAAACTGTCGAGCGAGTTTGCGTTTTATTTTTATTCACGCACATGCACGGCTTTTTTGTCTGGATGGGAAATCATCAATTGACTTCTCCCGCTCTAGGCGGAGCGGGAGGGCGTGTCAGACTTTTACTGACTAAAACCCACCCGTGTTCCATCAGTTGCCCATGTGCCAGGGTCACGGTATCTCTTTCGAACAATCACGCGACCCCGGCAGGTATCGGTCCTAGTAGACCCCTACAATGCACGCCTACAGTGGAAATATTAATTAAGATTTTAATATCTATACCATTTAAGTTTTCTTCGGAAAATAAGGCCAACGTTAATGAAGGACGGCTTACAAAAGATATTAACAAGGCAGATGTAATGTAAGTGGAACGATCAGGTGCGTAGTACTCGTAACCGGAGTGTGTGTATGACCAGATGAATGAACCTAATCGAAGCAAAATGAGGATGTAAGGATCGTAATAAGTGGTGTTCTGTAGTTTCTGCCTACCCCCATGGGAAATAAAACTTAATAATAAATAATAATAACCCGCAGGGCAGCATGTGGCGTGCTGTTGGGCAGTAGCGACCCCACGGACCCTATCTCCCGGGAGAATTCTTGTTCCTCATCTCTGGCTTGCCTTTATTGGCCGGCTGGAGTGAACACTGACGAGGTTCAGAGCTCCCTCCTCATTCTTGCCTTTATTGGCTGGCTTGAGTGGAGATTCGCAAGAGCAAACGTGCTCGGGGAAAGGAAGTATTCCAGTAAGTGCTCGTAGGGACTTGACCATCTTCCGGGCTCTGGGATTGTTCTGAAAGCCGTGGAATACCTCTCCACTTCTCAAGCACCTCAGGAAGTGTTGCCCCCTTGTCGCTGCGTCACTATGTGCCAGCGACGTTTCCCGGGGGCCCATTATTGAGTGTGCAAGTCATCCCCTGCCATTTTATCCGTGTAAACAAAACATTGATCAGGCAGGGGCCATAGTTCTTCCATAGTTGCGGTAACCAATCCACTATAGCCATCCAGACCCATAGCCTAATTTGTTTTATTTCCATATTCTCTAATAGTCCTGCTCCAACCGGGGATTGTCCTTGGGTGCACTTGCATAGGTGCATACAGGGATAATCGTCGGTTGGTGCCCCCTCATCATTTAAAATTAAAATCGTCTAAGTGGCCTCTGCGAGTTGGCTTCGGCCCCTCGTACGCCTTCCATAAGACCGGGATCTCAGGGTCCCGAGAAATGTTAACAATAAAAATAATAATATTAATAATATTCCATAACTATCACACAACGCCATCTAGTCCCAAGCTAAGCAGAACTTTTGTTATGGGTACTAGACAACTGATAAACATACTTATATATTTCTAAATACATACATATTATAGATAAATTACACCCAGACACAACAAATGATCGTGCTCATCACACAAACATTTGTCCTGGGTGGGAATCGAAACCACGACCTCCAGCATAGCAGTCAGGGTCACTAACCACTAGACCAACAGGCCGCCAATAGATATGAGTACGTAATTAATAACTACTTCTCATGGGCGTACCCAGGTTCTGGGCCAGGGGGGGGCAAAGCAGATTTTTTAGAAGCACTCAGTCAAATAAATAAACATATTAAAGTAGGTACTTTTTTTAATTCTTTAAATATACAATAGCTATTTCAAAAGTAACTTTCAAGGGTCTTCAGCAAAACGGCATAAGACGTCTTTCGTGAAAGAATCGCCCATAGCGTTATCATATTTTCTACATACATCTTCTACGGTTTCTACGGCTAATGTGACCGGTCCATTGCCACTTCAGCTTGCTAATTCTATGAGCTATGTCGACGAGTTTGGTTCTCTGCCGGATCACTTCATTCCGGATTCTGTCCCTCAGAGATACACAAAACATAGCTCGTTCCGTAGCTCGCTGAGCGAGTTTGAATTTATGGACCAGCCATACCGTGAGTGTCCACGTTTCGGCTCCGTAAGTCATAACAGGCAGGACGCACTGATTGAAGACTTTCGTCTTTAGGCTCTGCGGAATACTCGACGAGAAGACTCGACGAAGCTTCCCAAACGCTGCCCAGCCCAGCTGAATTCTTCTGTTAGCCTCGTTCTCAGGGTTGTTCTTCCCAAACTGCAGAGTTTGCCTGAGGTAAACGTATTCTCGAACAACCTTCGCACCGCCATTCACAGCAATCGGTCTCGGAGTTACGTGTTCATTGCACATAACCTGGGTTTTGTCCAAGTTCATCTGGAGAACAATGCGTACAGAAGAATAAACAAATTCGAATCAGCCAGTATGACAAAGTCTTCTGCAAAACTCAAGTGTAAAATCTACTCGCCGTTGACGTTATTACCGCGTACTGTCCAGTTTAGCATCTTGAAAACATCCTCCAATGCGTTAAAGAACAATTTTCGCTTCCTCGTGTTCAGTTCGCTGGTCCTAAGTTTGGACGGTCATTGCCGCCAGTCGACTTGGCATCGCTGCAAAGACTCCGAAACAAACCAGGTCTCAATAGAGTCAAAAGCCTTTTCATAGTTCACAAACGCAAGACAGCGCCCGATTATACACTTCGGACTTCTGTATAATTTGCCGCACTGTGTTATATGGGTATATGGTGTTGTATCCTCCTCGAAACCCAGCTGAAACTCGTCGAGTCTCCGCTCTAGACGATTCGTGACGGCTCTTAAAACAACTTATATGTATACGTGGCTCAGGAGCGAAATGGGTCTGTAGTTTAAAAAAAAAAAATCTTTTATCCTCCTTTTTAAAGAAGAGTACGACCACGCTCCTTCGCCACGCTTCTGGAGTTCTCCCAGAGAACAGGTCAGAGTTAAAGAGCTCCTGAAGCTCTTTAAGGACAACATTTCCTGCCGCTTTCAGGAGCTTAGTCGTAATCCCGTCCTCACCACAAGCTTTTCCACTTTTAAGGACGCTATTACATTTTTGAATCGCTAAAGTTTAGGTATCTGAGTCGCCACACAACAACATTACGCGCACGCACACATTGAAACCATTGTTTGCTCGATTTTAAACATTACTTAACTAATCTTGATACTCGAAGGTATTATTTATTTTATTTTACTAGCACTGTTGAGTAAAATTAGTAGTAAACTAACTTTACTTTCTGCATTTGGTGACAGTAAATAAGTTTTATTACCATGATCGTCGTTATTTTTGGAATAAAGTATAATTTGTCAATTCAAAAAAAAAGATGAGGTGTAACAATAAAAAACTTTAATAATATTTTTGGATAGATTAGGTAGTAAACAAATATAACGGATGGTGATCGTAGACTATCGGTAAAATATACAGGATATTCCCTAAAGAAAACTAAGCAAAATTGTATGTCATCCGAACCTCGCCTTTGAGATTGGAGCGCGTATTCAGAATTTTTTATACACAATAGGAACCCTATAAAGAGGCCTTCAGTTTTGTATGAAGGCTGTTTTTGTACTCTACTATAGTAGAGCGTCGATTATCCGAACTAATTGGGGGATAATCGAACTGTATTGATTCAGCCATACATATTTATGTATAGGTGAACGAAAACCTTACGGAACGACATATGAAGGGCTAATGAGAAGAACTGGCTTAGTCACATTCACCAATTAAATCCAAAATGCAGCCCAATTTTTTAAGTGACCCAGCGAGTTCTTGCTTTGTTTTCGATACGCGTATGGTCTAATGTGGATTTTTGTGACTATAGACAATAAAAAATCAATTTGAGAAAATATGACTTAGCGGATTCTTCCCCTTAGCCCTTCATATCTTTAGTGACAAAATGAAAAATAGTTTCTTTCACGCGGTAAAATTTAGTTTGTCAACTAACGGCTACTTGGAAGGGACATGACAACCTATATTATTTTACTCTTTGCATACAACCATACGACTAACAGTTCGAGACAATTTCGGTTGTATTGTAGCGCGGGAGGAGGATAGAATGCGCGAGTCGGGCGGGCGTAGTAGTTCGGATAAGCGGCCGTTCGGTTGATCGACGTTCGGATAATCGACGCTCCACTGTATGTGTTTATAATTCGAAATGACTTTAACATTTTTGAGAGATGATAATTAACTACATGATTTTCAATTTATGTAAATAATGAAAGTTACGTTAAATATTTTGAGTACAAACTAGCAAAACTCCCAAAATTGATACCCATGTCGACATTTCATCATAACAGTACATCAGCCATTTAAATAAAAAATCGATGATTTCGTAATCCTTACCCCCAATATGGAAAATAATCTTTTTATTAAAAAAAATACCCGCCGTATTTGGATCAAATTTGGATAAAACATTCGTATTCACTATCCTAAAATTACCCAAAGTTGATAGCCATGCCCACTATTTATTTAAAAAATTAAAATATTTGTCGTTTTGAATGAAAAACTTGTGGGGTCGGTGGACATCCCGTCAGGAAGTATATTCCTTAGTCTTTTTTTTTACTCCGAATGTAATTTGTATGGAGTTTTCGGCTTCAGCACCTTCGTAAATATTGAAAACGACACCCACGATGAAAACTTTGAAAATGTTCGCAACCGCCATTTTTTATTTTGATTTTGACCTCACAATGGCTTCAGCACCCCTGTTTACCCCTACCGTAATCTATATTAAAGAATTTCATTCCAAAAATGGAGGACACTTGCATAATTTAATTACCACATTGAAAATAGATGTTCATATAGCTTTTTATAGAATAATCATCCGCCATCTTGAATTCTTGTTAATGAATATATATTCATAATCATCTCTACTCCATAATTCCCAATATAATTTGAGTTATCTATTTCTAAACTAAGTTCTGGTAATAAGTTTGGTACTCATAATTTTGGTCCGAAAAGTATCAACATTTTTCAACCACAGTATACAGCACGGCACTCACTTTATTATTATTTTGATCGTATTTATTTCGTACAAAAAAGCGATACGCCCGTGCTTCCTAGGGCGCGTCTGAGCGCAGAATGACAAGCCGCGAGTTGAAAATGTATGAAGAAATTTGAGAGCGTTCTTTATTTTTCTCATAAATAAAAAAGTTACGTATTTAATTACAAAATATGTAGGTAGAAACGTAGAAAATTATATCAGCCATAAGTTCTTGTCATTTTGAAGTTAAAATATGCAGTTGATCTCACTATACAGGTACCGTTTCAGACTCCATTATTTTTCATTTTCTTCGATTATTGCGATGGCGAAAACGTATTTTTGTAAAAATATTGTATGGGACTATACAATTTTTATGCTTTCATCATGGAGATGAATAAATTATCTTTAATTTAAACTATAACTGACCTCGCAGTTGTGATTCCTCTTGATGTAATTGGTACCGGAAAACCACCGATATTTGTAGAAAAACGTGATAGCGTCCTTAAGCTGTTTTAGAGCCGCCTTGATTTCATCTTGGCTCACTTTTGTGAAGTGGCGGGTTAAGGTGGCTCTGGAATCGTCATTTTCGGGATCAGTTCGAGATGCATGCGATGCGTACAATTGGCCGTAGAAGTTTTCGACTTCCGAAAGAATCTCCGGCTTCGAAACGACGATATGCTCACTAGATTTAGTCAACTTCGTCAGATGGCTTCTCCCAAATGATTGGAGGAACACTTTCGACCCCCGATTTTGCTCAATCGATTTCTCTATAAAGCGTGTATTGGAGCATCGGAAGTCGTGTCGTATCAATTTTCTAATATTATTATTGAGTGCCTGTTGTTCTAACGAAGTGACAGGTGGGTTTTCACGTCGTTCCATAATCAGAGTTTCTGCCGAAAGTTTGGACTTGCACGTACGCCGCATTTTGCAAAATCTCAAGCCTTCTTCCCTGAGGGTTCTCACCGGTTGTTGGAGGGCCTAGTCGATGTTATTTGTGTTTTCCACGGTAACGAATCTGTAGTACAGGTCTAGCTGGAACGCTTCAGATCCTATCATAGTTTGGAGCGTATTAGGACGGAGCCTAGACTTCATCAAACGACTTCACTTGAGCTTGAAATTGATATTCAGTGATTTTTTTTATGGATAGTCAGGTCGTCAAGGGTGGTCCTTTGTTGCTTTGATAGATTTGAGTTAGCTTCTATAATGCGTATTTAATCCACTTTGTGTAGCGTGATGATATTCTAATAGTTCCTGTCACTGCTATTGACTTGGTCAGTAGTGGAATACGAATGAGTGCAGGGTAGGTAAAAACGTTCTTGCAAAATAAAAATAAAAACAACCGACTTCCAAAAAAACAGTACAATGTGAAAAATAACTTTAATTTCGGTAGTCAGTGTCAAAAACTAAAATACATACAGATCCAAAGATACCGACTTCCGAAATTAACGTTATTTTTGCTTGCAGCTCTGCTAGCGAGTAGGTAGAACGGACTCGTCGCGCGATTTTTTAAAGTTTTATGTTGTATTACAAATAGCAAAAAGTTATTTTTCATAATTTTTATCGACAAAAGTTGATAGTAGGGACATTAGCAAACTCCAGGGGGGGGGGCAGCTGCCCCCCTCTGCCCCCCCCTGGGTACGCCCATGCTACTTCTTATGCCACCAATATTGTTTAGATGCTATTGACACTATATCAAATCTATCTTCCTTTGTAATGTAGAATTGTCATTCTACATTACAAAAGAAGATAGATTTGATTGTCAAGTTAATAATTAAATTGAGTTATGGTATGTCTACTATAACTCAATTTAATTATTAACTTGACATGACATGATTGTAATTAATTTTATCCAAAATTTATTTCACTTTATATTAATTTATATAACTAGATTTTTATTTTTATAGTTCTGTTGTGCCCTTACAGGGTCCATATTTTGTACTCACTTTCAAGCCTTTTGTAACATATTTGCACAGTATAGAATGCAATAAATAAATTAAAATGTGTGAGTTTATGTATGTATAAACCTTTTTTTCATTTTCGTTCGGGCTCTAGTTATTTTACAATCGATAAAGGTTCTACACAAGACTAACACATGTTTTAAGTAGATTTACCCATAAGATACACACATAGTTCACACACTTACAGACCCATAGTTTCTTGCTAATAATTACCATAGCATGAAGTTTGCTCACTTCCGGAAAATCATCCCCTTTACCGATGTTCGCACACGTAGCAAGGAGTAATTAGTTAATGTAGTGTAATTTGCGGGTCGTGTGATATTCTCTGGCCTGTGTGATAGTGGCTCTTTACACGTGGTGGGATAATTATTTGGGTAAGAATAGTATGGCCTTTCGTACTAAATGTTGAAGGCCAATATCATTTTACTGGGAATAGATTGTGGAATCTGTAGTTTTGTGATGAACTGCGTGATAATTCCACTATTTTGACTGCCTCATTGGTCTAATGGTCACCAGCGCTACTGCTAAGCATGAACATCTTTTTTGTTTTTCGTAATTCTAACTGTGTTCAAAGCATTAACGCTAACGTGTCCGACCGTGTGGTGACGTAAAGAATAGCACCACCCCATTTCTTCCCGTGGGTATCGTAAAAGGCGACTAAGGGACTTTCTAGAGAATGGGCAGCAGCGTTCTCTATGCATTTAACCACCATACTGCGATCGCCAATCCGCCTGCCAAGCGTGGCGATTATGGCAAAACCCCCCAAACTGGGGGAGGGTTATGTTCAGCAGTGGACGTCTTACCTGAAATGACGATGATGATGATAACGTGTCCATTAAAGCAACCAAAGGATTGTTAAATTATGTTTTTTAGTTATTCGTAAAAAATATCTATGTTCCACGAAAAATTAGAAAAATAGCTGATCGATTACGGGCATTGATCTTCGCCCATCGAATGATGAAAACATTTTTTACTTGTTGTGATTTATTTTCGATATCGATACCTAACAAGTAGTAAGTAGCAAGCTAGCTCATTTAATTTACCCCTGTATATACAGGCATAACTACGATGAAACTTCATTAGACTTATATTCATTCTCTCCCCACAATCACAGCACTGTCAGCATTTCCAAGAGATTGCACAAAAACTAATCTAAAGATTCCATCGCCTTAATTCGATACAATGGTTCAAGAAATAACATTTAGTTTCACACAAAAGTGAGCTATAATAGGATCCAATCAAGAAAGAAAACTCAATTTTAAGAGTGTCTCGGCGAAGATTAAATTTTCTTTGTTTTAGGGTTCCTTACCCAATGGGTGAAAATGGGACCCTAATAATAATTATTCGCTGTCCGTCCGGCCAACCATCCCTTCCTCCATCCGTCTGTCTGTCAGCGGGCTGTATCTTATAAACCGTAATAGGTACACAGAAACGGTTAAAAATATTTATTTTTCAAAAAAATTACAATTTAACTTCTAGAGAATATACATATAGGTTTAACCAAAATAATAATTAGCTTCAAACTGTTTTTCTTTTTTTTTTGTTCAAATACTACTTATCCTAAAACTAAGATTATTATACTTTTACAAAAATATCTTTTTTATATCATACAAAACAAGCGTTGCTTTTGTCACGGAGTGTGTATTTCTATTGCTGGTACTTTAATTTGTTATAGATAGATAGATAAATAAAACATTTGTTATAAATTAAGGGGCATACAAGAAACGTGCTTTCTGCGTCGTTTGTCTTGTGGTAACCCGTCGTGTATGAGTCCGACTCGCACTTGGCTAGATTTTTCCATTTATTTATGTTTGTAGTCTTTGGAGGAATATTTTCTTTTCGCGCGTTGTTTCAGTTTCGAATGAAAAACAAACAAAATGGGGGAATTAAAGTGTCGTACATACGTGTTTTATATTGCCTATCTGTGTCTGTTTAAGAATTTATCGTAGTATCTAAATGAGACATGCATAAGAACATAATTATCTCCTTTCTTTCAAAAGCTTCATTCAATTCATTACACGCAAGAACTGAATTCACATTTATGTACGTTACATTGCGATTCAGAATATATCTTCATAGATTACCAAGATTAATTAAATGCACCTGGCATTTTATCTCACTATATTAATAGGCGAGCAAAAATGTCAAATGCCAATGTCTGTATGCATACGTGAATACTGAACAGACACCTATAGGTATGCAGGTGAACGTGGGATGCCTAATAGACTGGGACCCGTAATGAATTCAGGTGAGGTGAGGCAATAATCTAGATGAATGGCAAACGAATTAGTGCGTTTTAATGGTCTTATTTTAGCGTAGAAGTGGCATGGTGTGGCGTGCGAACTTTTTGAATATAATTTTAGTTTACAATATTTTTGAGGTGGGAAAGTAGTTCTTTCTTCTTGCAAGGGACATTTACTATGGCGTAATATTAAAAGAAAATGAATTTGCTTGTTAGATTTGTTGCTTTTTGTAGAATAATGTAGATTTCACTTTTGACTAATAACTATCGCGCGGATTTGTCAGGTTAAGGTACGCTTGCCACGGTTTGGATGTGTGACCATCTTTAAATAACTATATCAATACCCCTCCATGCCTCGGAAATTACGGATCGGATAGGCTCTGTGGCGCCATGTAAAATATTGATGTTCAGTTGCATCTGGTGAGACATGAAGACGACATATTTGAGAAAACGCTAAGCAGATAAAATAGAGATTAACACTGAAATGACACTAGACCAGTAGCAAGCACAAAATTGAATTATTCACAATAAAACCTAACTCTTTCACTAATTCATTCTGCTGAAAAGCTTAGTTCATTTTAACTTCACTTCACTCATCAATACCTCAGTTCAAATGAACTCTACTGAATCAATCTTGTAAGTTCTAACAAGATTGCTTGTTGAACTTGCAAGAGTGATACTGTAATCAATTCCTTAGTTTTCTTAATTAATCAGTTTCTACTTCTATCAGCTCTAAAAATCCCACACTAGGTACATTTATAAATAGAAGACCTTCATATAACCGAGGTTTGCAACAATTCAGTTCAAAGCCATATCATATCCTTTTAACCTATTTCTGGTCGCACTCCACTTAGTATTCTGAAACTATCTTGTACTGGATGGTATTCATACAAAGGAATTTTACAATCGTTGAAAAATCCAATTTCTCGTTTTATGAAGGATATGAGATCTTGTGGAATATTTTAAAGTGGAGGTGTATCACTAGATTTACCAGACCAGTCATTTTGACTGGTCGTGCAAACGTATAAATGTTTATAACAAAAAATATATTTGTTACTAACATATATTACTCTCTCACTCTCTCTCTCTAACTCTCTCTCTCTCTCTCTCTCTCTACTTATAGCTACAAAACTCATAACATCATTTCGGAAAGCAAATATTATATGTAATGGGAATTTTGAATTGAAATTGCACGACCAGTCAAAATGACTGGTCTGGTAAATCTAGTGGTATAATGATATAGAATGTTTATCTGTACTTGAAGAGATGATTTTGATTTTATTGGGGGAGGTGTGTGTCTATGTTTGATGTTAGTTGTTCTCGTTTAAGTGCATTCATGGGCTAATGTTAATTGAATTATTTAAAGGTTAGCCAATAATTGTTTTATAATGAAAAAATCTATAATAATATTATAAAGCTAAAGAGTTTGGTTCTTTGTTAGGTTGAACGCGGTAATCTCAGGAACAATAGGAATTGAAAAAATATTTTTGTGTTGGGTAGCCCATTTATTGAAGAAGGCTATAGGCTATATAACATCACGCTACGATCAAAAGGAGCGGAGTAGAGAAAACTGACTGGCAATTCGATGCGATGGGAAGGGTCAGGGGATGAAAAAATTGACGCGGACGAAGTCGCATGCAGAAGCTAGTAGATATAACATAATATGTTGTTTCCCGAAAGGGTTGGGTAGAGTTATGCCTACATTTCGCCAGTTATGGTGTATATCCCATGTAAAAGGGGGCGAACCTATTGCCATCAATCGGGCACAAATTCAGACTGCAGGCTTTTACTGAAAATTTTCAGATAGAAAAACCCAATAACACTTTGACCGACATGGGAACCGAACCCAGGACCTCATTCTCAATAGTTAAGTAGCGAAAAAGAAAAGAAAAAACTTAATATTTTTTTTTATAAATGCAACAATTTCTATGAAAATTAGTCTACAAAAATTGCGTGGCGCGTTTCTGCGGGAGCCTTAATGTGTAAGTTAGTTCCAAGTAAAAGAACAGAAAACTTTGAACTAAAAAACAATGAAGTTGCTTTTCTTTTCTTTAGTTTTATAATGAAGCTTTGCTTTTAACTCTTCATGTTTCGTTTAGAAAATAAAATAGTTGGCAAACATATTTAGTTTTGCACAAAACCTATTTTAAAAGAACAATCTTGTATCACTATAATCTTACATTGGAACTAGAACAATATCAGAATATAATCTATATATATAAAAGAAAGTTGTGTTAGTTACACTATTTATAACTCAAAAACGGCTGAACCGATTTAGCTGAAAATTGGTGGAGAGGTAGCTTGGAACTAGGAGACGGACATAGGATACTTTTTTTTTATTCCGTTTGACTACAAAAAGGGGAAAGATTTGATTATTTGCTTGTATTGAATAGGCTCCGAAACTAATGGTCCGAAATGAAAAATTCTTTTTGGGTTAGGTAGCCTATTTATTGAGGAAGGCTAAAAGTTATATAACATCACTCTACAATCAAAAAGAGCGGAGCAGCAATTAAAAAATGGACGAAAACTGGCAGGCGATTTGATGCGACGGGTAGGGTCGCGGGAGCAAAAATTTGACGTGGACGACGTCGTGGGCAGAAGCTAGTAAATAATAAAAAGCTCAAAGCCACAGTGACATTGCCCGTATATTTTACAAAGAGTGTTCACTCTGCGTTCGGGAGTACTCGGTAATTTTCGTCAGCATTCGGGATTCTGACTTGAATAACAATGGCGGCCTTTGCGCTGCACGCACGATTTGATCCAATTTTGAATGTAGATACAGTATCTGTGATATAATATCATATCTAAAGTTGGAACTACTCTCAGCGGAAGTAAAAGACCATTTCCATGTTAAGAAGTCAAGCATCAGAAGACCATTATTTTCTTTTATCTAGATTATTTTACACAGAATGCCTGGTTGATATAGTGGTCGAATGCGTACTGTTCAGCATGGCATCTATTTTTTTTTTTTGTGTTTGGGGAATCATCAAATGACGTCTCCCACTCTGGGCGGAGCGGTCACGAGATTAGTTCGAAAGAGATACCGTGACCCTGGCACATGGGCAACTGAAGGAACACAGGTGGGTTTTAGTCAATAAAAGTCTGACACGCCCTTCCGCTCCACGCAAGAGCGGGAGACGTCATTTTGATGATTACCCACCCAAAAAATGGTCGGTCAAAAAGTTATTGAGTTTTTCTATCTGGAATTACTCAGTAGCGGCTCGGAGTAAGGATTTGTACTCGATTGATGGCAATAGGTTCACTCCCTATTACCTGGGACTTAAATATCTGTGGAAATGTGGTGCTATATGGTAGCTACACGTCTGCTCAACCCTTCAAGAGTGTTTTATTAACCGACGAAAAAAAACGGAGGAGGTTATCAAATCGACGCGTATATTTACGCATAACTTTTCACATAGTGGTCCGATTGTGATAATTCTTTTTGTATTTTAAAGGGTATACTCCCAAGGTGGTCCCATATAAATTTGGAAAACAAAATCGAACCCACGGAAAACACCCCGATGTTTGATTGTTCACTCACTGATTGTAATGTATAACCACGCATAACTTTATACAGAGTAGTCCGATTTTGATAATTCTTTTTTCATTAGGTGAGGTATACCTGGCCTAGTACATTAAAGCCTCAAAAAATTATAAACCTTAAAATTTTGAGCCGGTGCTGAAAAATCAATGAACAAAGATCACTCAAAGCACCGACACATAATTTTAAGGTTTATTATTTTTTGCTTTTCAGTTTTTTTTGTAAAAAAGTTTTTTTTTTCATAGAAAGAAAAAATCTTTTTTTTTCGATTTTTCTTCAGTTACAAATATCGTGTTCTTTGATGTCTAAAGACACTCATGCTCGATCAAAAGAATTCGATTCAAACGTAAGAAACTCCGTGAAAATTGATTCAGTTACATTCAAGGTAAAATTAATATTCACAGTAGGTAATTTCATCCCAGCAATTTCCAAGTAATTCACGCAAAAGAGCAAACAATTCTATAAAGTGAATACGTAGAAACTAACTCCACACGAAAGATGTATACCAACATAGCTAAATAAATGAGATTTAGAGCGACCGAGCGGCTTCCCCACCCGGGGTTATGGCGCCGAGATATTACTCCGAAAATTGAGGATTCCCCTAACATCAGCTCTGCGTAATTTTCATAATTTGTATTTCCGCACGGGTAAGTGAAGAGAGATATTGCATAGTTTAATTTCATGACGTCATACATTGAGTAGTGATGAAGGTAGAAAAGGTTTTCTTTTTAAAATATAAAGGGTGGCCGGGACATTAACGCAAACTTATTATTATTGGATTTAGTAAATAATTCTGAACCCCTTGCTTCGGTTATCAAATGCTGATATTACTTCGGTTATCAAAAAAAAAAAAAAATAGTGTTTGAACAAAACAATATCTATAACATCGCATTGCCCACATGCTATATTACTTTTTTTTATTTTAGCCTTCTTTCGGCTTTTTTCTCCTTTTACTAGGCTCCTTAGAGTCATAGCGTGATGTTAAATATTAAATAGCCTATAACCTTCCTCAAGAATTAGTCTATCAAATGCAGACGTAGGTAGTTCCAGAGATATACAAACTTTTATGCAAACAAATTATCCTATTTTACAGTATCTTTTTATTAAAATGTGAAGCAAAAAAATATGTACCCCTTTTTAAGAAAATATCGCTATTTGTTCGGTGTTTTTACTCAAAGGACATTTTTTTTGCACTAAACTTACGATTTCGATAGTGAAATGAGTGGACTGTATGAACGTTATTTGAATGTGTGTGTGCATTATGCGTACGTGTCAAAGATAATAACTACTAACTAGTATGGAGTATCTTAATCTATTTAGACAAAGCATTAGAAATATATTAAGTTTTAAAATTAATTTTGGACGAATTTCGACCACTGGGCGACCACTAGCTAATAAAATTGAATTTAGTAGAAATTTCGCTCAATAACTAAAGCTTCAAGAAAAAGAGTCAATCTACTTTTGTTGTTGATTACTCTATGACTCAACTATCAAGTAAATCAATTTTCCTT
This sequence comes from Aporophyla lueneburgensis, assembly GCA_932294355.1. Taxonomy (NCBI): domain Eukaryota; kingdom Metazoa; phylum Arthropoda; class Insecta; order Lepidoptera; family Noctuidae; genus Aporophyla; species Aporophyla lueneburgensis. Next base: position 27,094,571 of record OW028740.1, read on the forward strand.
TTACGTTTTGTAGGTATGTATTTAATCCTATATAGGAGCTGAAAGGTCAAGTTGCCACTCAGTGATTTCATCTCTATTATCTTTGTATATTATCATTATCATGGCACTTAGAACTTCGTTTACTCTAATAAATACTTATAACAAAACATCGGAAGGAATAACGTTCGATCAATCAATATAAATTATTTTATTATTTTTTCACTCCTGGTAGGGAAGGTCAAGAGTCCCTTAATCCATTAGAAATAAATCCAGAACAAATTCTGCATTCGGAATTCAATTAACTGGAACAATTTATCAGCAATAAACATTTGATATTAATTTTAATAATAGCATCGTCCAAAGCTTTTCTCTGATTAACGGAAAATTTTCGAGAAACGCTTGAAAATTCAGAAGTTAATTTGGAGTGAACTTAAAATATAATTCTACGAGGAATACTTAGGGAATAATTAATTATATTAAGAAAATTATACGAAATTGCTGTTAAAGTACCTGTTTAATTCGACTTCTTCAAGTTTTTTTCAGTAGCCTCTTTGGGAAGTGCCAAAGCCATCATTTATTCCAGTATTTCTCAAAAAGAGATAGCACCACACGTCATGTATAGTTCCATCTCTGTCTCTCTTAAGCCGAATGGGATCACTTAAGTCACAACTCACAAGTCATAAAGTTCCAGACTAACTGACATTTACGCAAAATATAATGGTCTTAGTTTTATTCTAAGTCTTTAGCTGTCACAGAACAACATTATTTGCTACTTTTTCCTTTTTTATGTACTTATTTGCGAACCTGATAAATACGTAAAGTGTTTAGGAACTGAATATTTTGGAGCTAATATTATGTTTAAGTTGTAAGTATAGTAAAGTTCGTGAATATTTTACCGCGGAAAGTGCACCTATTATAAATTTTTGTGCCTGCGAGAGTTATTATGTACCTAAAAAGGCACATACTAAGTATTTCTGTTTTGTACTGGAGCAATAATTAAAAGTAGTGGTCACCCAGTGATAGAAATTCCAGTCCATCATTAATTTACAATTAAATCTATTTCCAATGCATTATTTAAAATACAAAAATTAGTTTTCTGCATTCTTTCTCCACATAAACGTTAACTGTGCCAAATTTTATACTCATTCGTCCGCGTAATTTTCGTTAAAAGGTACGAAGTTTTTGTTTCACGAATTATAAATTGTTCTTTTCGACAGAGATTAAAGTTTCTTCTTTACATTGTTTTAACATATTAAAAAACATAATTATTATAAAAACCAAGTAAAACTACAGGTTTTCTATCTCCCAAATGAAGACCGTCTGTCATTTCGTAAAATATTTCACTGTCGAGGGCTTCATAAAAACTTTTTAAATCCAGACAAAATGCTAAGCGAGGCCAAAAACTACGCCCCAAAAACAATTGTGTCTTTTTCCCTTCATCCTATAACCTTAAAAGGAACTGCTTGTGTCATTGATGGATTTTCTTTTCGGGCAAAGTAAAGAACGTCGACTCTGCCCCTTTTTCTAAGTATGTTTTGTGTTGTTTTATTTCCTAAAACATATATGATGTTTAGTCGCATCATTTAGAATGTGTGTCTGTATTTAGAAGGAACATGGGGCTTGTTCCAAAGAATGAAGTATAAGTAAATCTATCTGGTTAAGGTACGCTTGCCGAGGTTGGTTCGTGGGTGGGTAACCATCATCACATACCAAGACCCTCCGTGCCTGCCAGGGTTGCGAGATTTGTTCGAAAGAGATACCTTGGCCCTGGCATATGGGCCACTGAAGGAACACGGGTGGGTTTTAGTCAGTAAATCTGACACGCCCTTTCGCTCCATCCTAGAGCGGGAGAAGTCATTTGATGAGTTCCCACCCACAAACAAAAGACCCCTCCGTGCCTCGAAAAGCACGTTAAGTCAGTGGTACTGCGTGTCATTCGCGGATCTTTAGCAGTCGTTATAGGTCGTCACAAACCCTAAAGTCTGACAAACAGTCTCACCAAGGGGTATCGTATTACCCAGAAACATGATCGTGGATGTTAGATAGGCAGTCACTCTATGTAAAATACTAGAATTTATGTACCTGAAAGCCGGCCCCAACATAGTTGGGAAAACGTTAGTCAGATGAAGATTTAGAATAAACATATTTTATCAAGTTCGTTCTTAATATAGACACATATTTTATATCATCCATTTAAGGTAAGTAATGAATTTCTGTCTTTTCATTATTAAACGGAATGTTCTGCGCAAATTAATCAAATATATTCCACTATCCCTGTTCTCTCTCACCAAATTGAGACAAATATTTGTTATTTTGCGGGCATTCGTGATTTCATAAACACTGCTCTTAATCTAGTTACCACAGCAATATTAATAACTTTATCCCTTTATCCATAAGTACTATATTACCACTCACTTTGCTATTATTACTTACATGTAATATTAAGCGTTTTTATTAGCTACATGACCCAGCTATATTAATATTATCGCACTCCGTGACCGACCAACAGTACTCCTATCGCAAAAATGGCCTTTCCTAGCATTTCATTAGCAACAACAGAAATACGGAACCTTATCTATTCTTAGTCAGACAGTCTGACTGGTAAAACTATGGACATACTCACGTGCATGGTAACTTCTACTATAATAGGTAATAGATATCAACATAGAAATGCTTCTATGGATTGGTATATGGATGGTATGGATTGCAAAAGAACGTTGAACGAAATGATTTTTATTAACACGCTTTTATTAGCTCCATACGTACGTTGTTAGTATGTGCCTGTGTAACGGAAACTTTGAACATGATTTTGACCCCTATCAAATTGTCAGATTAACTCGAAATTTGGCTCACTCATCAAGGACCGATTAAAATACAATAATTTTATAAATTTGTGCCATTATCCTTGCTGGGGTTACTAAGATAGCAAAAAAACTGTCTTCTAAAACTACGCTGACATACGTCACAAAATACGAAACACCCTAGAAAATAAATAATAGTTTTAAACAGTGTAGAAAATATTGAAAAAAGCGTGGGGTGCTTTTTGAGGTATTTTTTCATTCATATCAAGCATCCCACGCTTTTTTTCTATTATTTTCTACTTTTTATTTTGGTTTTCCATCGAAGGTAATTTTAAGAATTTTCATAGTCTGAGGGGCGATTTCTGTATTTATAACGCTTACATTGTAATCTCAGTCTCAATCTGTCAAAATACTCACTTTTTTTTAAGTTGATGGTTTATTGGTCGATACGCACGAGCTAAATCGCCCGGTTTGGGCGAAATATTACTGTCCAAATTTGAGAATTGGCCTTAAAATCTGCCTGAATCTGTCAAAATTACCTCTAAATTTCCTCAATTTATTTAACCAGATTTTGACATAGATTAAATCTAAGGTGAGATTGCGACTAGATTTTACCGTTTTTGTTCACGGTAATATTGGTCTTCAGGTTACTCTTGCGTGGGCGAATACCCCTTCTGTCTTTAATTAATGCGATAAGCCTGATGGTGTGCTTAATACTTAAAACTGGGTTGAGTGTAGACAAAATTGGCATTATTTATTCATGTGTCTTATTATAAAATTAGGTCATTTATTTGAAGATTGAGTTCGTATATTAAGCGAACACTGAGTAGTTTATCTACCCTAAAATTAATTATTGTACAAATGTCTAGATTTTGTAAAACACGGAACAATACTTTTATGGTTTTAATATTCTCGCGAATTAAGTTACCTTAAACCACACAATATATTAAAGTTCTATTCAGGGACGACCATCGTATATTGAATACGTCCCATCATCTACTTAGCGTGTCGATGGTAATCTAAGTAGAGTCAACTCAGAATTTGGCTATGAGTTCAGCACCGTACGTCCCATAATATTTGAATATGTCCATCGTTTAACCAGTCACCCTGCACACTATAGATACTTTTATCTACCCGTCTGCAAGCACTACTCAGCCCGGACTTAGCCCTATGCTTTAATTCAAAGTTACGACTCGACTCTTTCGTAACGGCTAAGAATAGTCCACGATTACTGCACCTTTGTTTGGCTCGGGGCGTACATAAGATTATGTTAATCTCCTTGTAATTGCAGAGGGCGACCTGTGGAAATGTTGTTTTGTTTCATAAAAGTGGTGTTACTTTTATAGCTTACTTTGTACTGCTGTTTAGGTAGGTTAATGTGGAAAAGAATAGTTTAAAGCTGGTTTGAAATTGTAAAATTTTTCGTACATTTCTTTTAAACTACGTGCTAAGATGGCACAAAAATAAGTAAACTGGTAAAGTATGAGGGAAGTTTTTGCCCAACGATCGTACAACATGGGTTACCTAAAAATAAAAGAAATGGAACTTAAATTTGCACTATAATTGCCTAACAGTATCAATAAGAATCTGAACTATTTTGAAGGACATTGATAATCCATTGCTTCCTATATGTTCATAAGGCAAGCTGTTCCAACAGTTGGTGTACGAATATTACGCAATTATCGGTAAGGCATCATCATAGTTTTATTATAAGACTCCTGTAAACAATTATAAATAAAGAAACAATATCTGGTTGACCGAGCTTTGCTCGGTATTTTTTGGTAAATTGTGTTTAAAATAATAAGTTTATGTTCAAGTGGATTATCGATAAAGTTGGTCATTGAAAACACGAATAAAACGACATTTTATAAAAATTAATCCTAGCTAGATCGATTTATCGCCCCCGAAACCCCCTGTATACTAAATTTCATGAAAATCGTTGGAGCCGTTTCCGAGATTCAGATTATATCCACACTTTAATATTATAAATGCAAAAGTAACTCTGTCTGTCTGTCTGTCTCGATTTCCTGCGAAAACTACTGAACCGATTTAAATGAAATTTGGTACACAGATAGTTTAGAGCCTGAGAAAGGACATAGGCTACTTTTTATCCCGGTAGTATGTTCCCGCGGGACAATTTCCGACCTCCACGCGGGCGAAGCCGCTGGCAAAAGTATAGTATATTATATATACATATATACAAGAATTGCTCGTTTAAAGATATAAGATAACATAACCCTGTAAAAAATTGCTGAACTTATATATTGTGAGTAGACCCATTGAATACAATTGCGGCCTAAAGATCATTGTATTTAGCCCAATATTATAAAAGCGTGGCACACGATAGGAATACCATCGCAGATTCAAAAAATCTGTACGGTGTGGTGCGTAACGAATAGCACCACCTCATTTCTTCCCATGGGTTTCGTAAGAGGAAACTAAGGAACTTACTACAGAATGAACAACAGCGTTCTCTATGCATTTTATTAACATACTGCGATTGCCAACCCGCCTGCCAAGTGTGGCGATAATGGCAAATGCCCCCAAATTGGTGAGGCCTATGTACAGCAAGACGTCTTTCGGCTGAAGTGATAATGGTGATGATAAAAAAATGTACACAAACAATTCACAACAGATGAAGAACACACCCTTTTTTTTTTCAGTATGGGAAATCATCAAATGTCTTCTCCCGCTCTGGGCGGAGCGGGAGGGCGTGTCAGACTTTTACTGACTAAAACCCACCCGTGTTCCATCAGTTGCCCATGTGCCAGGTTCACGGTGTCTCTTTCGAACAATCACGCGACCCCGGCAGAAAATTAATTCACAAACCCGCATAAAAAGTTGGACTCAATCACGATTTCTTTCTCTAAAACTTACAAAAAGTACAACCAGTTCTGGAATAAACTTTTTCCTTCGTATTTCCTGTTTCCTAAACACACTTGATTACTTTTTATTGAATCACACTTTAACTATACAGAATGGTTTTTTTTTTTGGCTGTAAGGGCAGGTACCTTAACCGTTGTCTTTAAAGAAACACAGAGTTAGGTGCTTGTGGATTTTCGGAACGAAGTGACAAAGGTCTTAACCGCTGTCAATACAGAAAAACAATCTTAGAAAGCTGTGCTTAATTTTTTGAGACATTTTTATCTGCATTCACAAATTTTGAAAAAAAAAATACAGTCAACATAAAAATGGGAAATTTTGCAAATATTTTGAGACCAATAGATCCCTGGTACTTATATGGGATCAACTGAAATAGGAATACTAGAAAAGTCAAAAATTGAAAATAACTTTTTCTATATGTTTGTTGGAAATATGTCTTATTTCCAGCGAAACTAACGTAACTAACTTTTTTATGAAGAATGGCATATCTAAATGTTAAAGCCTCCTAAAACAATTTTACTGTAGCTAATTCATTTAAAGCACTTGCCCTTACTACTGTAAGTACATAATATAGTCCCAATGCCAACTCAGTAACGTATATATCTTAATTAAACGAACACTGGACGCCAAGAAATCAAGACCCACTATATACCGTAAAAGAGCTTACACAAATTGAATTTGTTAGAAGAAATCCCTACCAAGTGCGATGAATGAAGACAATGCTTGTGGAACAAAAATACAGGACAGTATTGGAGATAAAACGCGTTTTGTGGGACGAAATATTCTGATAAGTCGTCCTCTTTCTTGAGCCTTAAATCTAAGACGAATTTCTGAACAAGATTGCCTCGTACACCGTAAATATTGTATCTAATGAATTTGAGGACTTGATTTAGGATTCCAATTAAATTACCAGTGAAACTCAAGTCTTTATAGGTATTGATATCTGAATAAGATAATAAATTAAATTGATGACAATCGTCATTGACCGCAGGTGCAGTTACCAAAATAATGAGTTGTATCAAACTCAAGCTCAAACTATCTTAAAGTACCTGTAACTGTTTTAATTTAATTAATTAATACCAACACATTCCTTGTGGTACTCGACGTAAAGAATAGCACCATCCCATCTCCACCAGAAGGTGGAATAGGCGACTAAGGGACTTACTAGATAATGGGCAGCAGTGTTCTCTATGCATTTAACTCTCATACTGCGATCGCCAATCTGCCTGCCAAGCGTAGCGATAATGGCAAACTCCCCCAAATTTGAGAAGGCCTGTGTCCAGCAGTGGATGTTTTTCAGCTGAAATAATGGTTATGAAAACAATTACAGGTACTTTTGAATTGTGAAGGAATCAGCCCGTCAGAAAGTTCAAGTTAGTTGCTATTCCAAAGTGGAAGTAGTCCATACCTGCCTATGTAGAAGAACGATCAAAAAACTCCGGACACTATTTTACATATTTTTTTTTTACATCATTCATGGTGAAATTATAGAAAGACGTGCATGTTACAAGGGTCCATATTAAATAAATCAACCAAATAAATAAGTCATGCTGCTACATGACCACTCTACTGCGGATGGCACGTGATATATAATAACCAGTGATCGGATATCCGGATGCATATTTACCTAATGTTACTATTTAGATGTGAAAACACGGAAGCGGCTTCGTATTTTTTATTAAAGCCGGGTTTCTTGGATCGTTTTTATTTAAAATTAATGTTTAAAATCCGATGCAAATACGTATATGTGTGTAGGGTGGTATGTGTTAGTTAAAACAACACACAAAACACGGTAAAAACGCGCATTCCATATTAGACAACATTTCAACTTTAGGTGAATATCCGATCTCTGCTAATAACACTTCAGGCAATTACCTTACATTTATTATGCCTATATTGAGCGCCGGTAATTCATCTTAACGTAACAACAACATGTAATTAATAAAAGTTTGAATGAAAATGATATGTTATCAAACAAAGTTGTACTGAAAATACAAAAGGCTTTTATACTCGCAAAGATGGGAAAGATCAAACGTACAGGATGTGTTAAAGTTTTAATTAACAGTGTTTCAAACAATCTGCTTTCCTTGTATTATTAAAATAAACTGTCAGAAAAAGGTTTTTGTATGTCAAAATAAGGTACAACTTGATATTAATTACTTATTACAAAATCTGGGAGTAAATTGTTTTATAGTAAACTAGCTTTTGTTAGCGGCTTCGCCCGCGTTTAGATATATAAGGTGTATCTATTCATACACGAAATATTTTAAGAGGTACATCTGTAGGTGGTAAAGAAGCTCCAGCAATGAAAAAAAAAATGTTCTAAATGTATTTTGTTCAAAATTGAATATTTATAAATTACTAGCTTTTGCCAGCGGCTCCGCCCGCGTGGAGTTCGGAAATTATCCCGCGGGAACATACTACCGGGATAAAAAGTAGCCTATGTCCTTTCTCAGGCTCTAAACTATCTGTGTACCAAATTTCATTTAAATCGGTTCAGTAGTTTTAGCAGGAAAGCGAGACAGACAGACAGACAGACAGACCGACAGACAGAGTTACTTTCGCATTTATAATATTAAGTATGGATTTGACGCACATAAGAAATACTGGCTCCTTATTTTTTACGGCCCGAGACACCGCGGCCATGCTCGTGCCGTCCGGTCGCCGCCCTTGCAGCGTCAGGCGGGCCCATTCATAAAATTTGGAGTAAAGGTTTTATGCAAAACGTCTCAAGCAGTTTTAAAATTATAATAATTAAGAAAATTCAAAAACGCTTAAATAAAAATTTTCTTTTTGCCTCTATAGCTTCTTTACCACCTACAGTTGTACCTCTTAAAAATTAAACCGCCGAAAAACTGAAAAGCATAAAATAATACTTAAACCTTAAAATTGTGAGTCGGCGCTTTGAGTGATCCTTGTTCATTGATTTTTCAGCGCCGCGCGCCGACTCAAAATTTTAAGGTTTAAGTATTATTTTATGCTTTTCAGTTTTTCGGCGGTTTAATTTTTTGTTAAAAAGTTTTTATTTTATATTTTTTTGTGGCTTTAATGTACTAATAATACTTGGCAAGATATACACTATCCAACACAAAAAGAATTATCAAAATCGGACTACTCTGTATAAAGTTATGCGTGTTTATACATTACAATCAGTGAGTGAATCAATCATCCCCTGTTTTCCGAACCTTAGGGTTCGATTTTGTTTACCAAATTAATATGGGACCACCTTGGGAGTATACCCTTTCCAATAGAAGAAGAATTGTCACAATCGGACCACTATGTAAAAAGTTATGCGTGGTCATACATAAAAAAAAAAAAATATATACGCGTCGAATTGATAACCTCCTCCGTTTTTTTTCGTCGGTTGAAAATATTTCGTGTATGAATAGATACACCTTATATAAACCTTCCTCTTGACTTGATCACTATGCCTATTGACGAAAACCCCATTCACATCCGTTGCGTAGTTTAAAAGATCTAAACGTACAAACGGGGGAAGTGACTTTGTTAACACGCTGTTACTAGCTTCATACGTATATTAATACATATGTGCTGTAACGGAAACTTTGAACATGATTTTGACCCCCTTTAAACCGTCGGGTTAACTCGAAATTTGGTATAAGTACTTATCAAGGACCGATGACAACACCATTAGTTTATAAAGTGCCATTATCCTAACCGGGGCTACCAGAATAGCAAAAAAACTATCTCCGAAAACTGCGTTGACATACGTCACAAAATACGAAATCTACGCTGACATACGTCACAAAATTCGAAACACCCTAAAAATAGAAAATAAATAATCGTTAAAAAAAAGAACTATAAAACACGCTTCCATAGAAAACTTTTTACATTATTTTCTAGTTTTAGTTTGGTTTTCTTTGGAAGCGTGTTTTTAGTTTTTTTTTTTTTTTACTATTATTTTGTATACTATGTAAACATATTATTACTAGATTTAGCCTGCAGCTTCGGCTGCATGTTGGTGGGTTAAATTCGGGAACATACTGACTAGATAAAACATATATATTGATCTAGGTTTTAAATTATGTGTGTGTTTTAAATCATTTCATCCAATTTTGTGGAGTGGTTTTTGCGTGGTTGAGTAACAAACACGGGTAAACAACATACAAAACTTTCGTATTTAGAATAGTTATAGGCCCTAAGGTAGCTGTTATTCACGAATTGTTCTGCATTCCAAGATAGACAGTAGCTTATGTCTTTACCTTGATCATGGTCTATCTGTGTGCCAAATTGTATCTATATCCATTCAGCCGTTTTGGCGTGAAAGCGTAAAAAGCAAACAAACTAAATTTCGAATTTATACTATTATATTAGTTATGATAGAAGGTTTTAAAGTTGTTTATAGACTTGACCTTTGCGGAGGTTACGTTCAAAAATAAATTAGAAACAATCAATTGTGCTATTATTAATGTTTCCCGGGAAAAACAGAAAATGATAGTACAAAATAAATTTCCCTGGCTTTCAAAGTGCTTTGATCACGATCAATCTTGAATCGTCACAAAGATTTAAGGCGTATACGCTAAAGAGGGCAGATTCAACCACAAGCCAAGGTCAAACCAAGTCAAAAGCGTATTATACACGTGATTCACATATTCAAAAAGATCCTATCACTTACAAGTCACCATCCAGATTTCCAACATCTAACAAAATAATCTGAAAGCAATTTAAAACACATTTAGCGTATCTTGATCATTCAGAAGACGTCCATTTATCAAGGAGTTGATTCAGAGATCCAGACAGCCTTATGTTCTGTTTAAATTTATTCCTTTCTATCCCCCAAGGGGATCAGTTGGTACTTTATCTGACCGTAACCGTTACAATTGGTTTATTAGAGGTGGAATAGAAGATTTAGGTGATTAGATTAAAACAATTGAAATTGGTTGGCTAATCGCCTTGCGTTTGCTTTTTCTATTACAAGCGCAAAACTTTTTGGAGGTTTGTTAATTAATCAAAGTTTACATCATTAAATGGTCTTTAAATTTTTAAAGAAGCAAAATAATTTAAATAAAAAGTAGCTACTTTTAAACCCTAAGACCCAATTACTGAAAATCACGCTCTAAAAAGTTTCAAACAAGGAAATATTCACATCTGTAAGTCGTGGTCATATGGCGCGTACCCTAACAATACAATAATTTTTAGTTTATATTTTTTTGTATTTAAAAATGCCTATAACATAAGCACTATCCTTCCGATGTTCCCACTGCTGGGATACAGGTGGACCAAGTCCAAATGCCTATAAATTGCTTGAAATCACAAATGTTGACACAACACAGTAGTTCTTAAATTCAATGATTTCAGGCTCCATATACCTACTTCTAATTTGTGAAATAGCTGTTACTGGCAATAACAGCTATTTCACAAATTAGATGACGTGACATTAAATTGCACATACCTACCCTATTTTTTGGCGAGAAGTCATGAAATGACTTCACCCGGTCTATGTGAAGCGGAAGGGCGTGTCAGAATTTTACTGACTCAAACCTGTTCCACCAGTTGCCTGTGCCGGGGTCACGGTAACTCTTTCTAACAAATCCGCGACGTTAGCAGCACATATCTACCCCTGCTTTTTCAATAGTATTTAGTTTTAACTTCCTCCTGAAAATAGGTCTTGTGCGATTATATCATGACGATTCTCCTGCCCTTATACCAATTTATTTGGGGTCGGCGAAACACGTCGTTTTCACAATTCTATAGTCATCATCTCGATGATCATTGATCAGCCTATTTCTATTCATATCATCGTACACACAGTTCATTCATACACTTTATTTAGGTTGCCTACGAGAAGTCCCACGAAAAAAAAAATCATTCATAGTTTCTTTGGTCTCCTCTCCTCTTGTGTAATTCACTGATTATACAAGTTTAATCTTAGCTTGGGTGCCAGCGGAGATACTTACTGATTTATGCAATTTGAAAACAGTTGTGTTATAGTATTATCCTATCGCCTGTATTTAATTGTGAAATTGGAAATAAAGTTATTTATTTATTTATTTATACACCGCTATTTCTTACATACGTAGTTGATTACTATCCGAAAACAATTCCCTCGATAAACGCCAAGCAATAAACAAAGGAACAAAACAACAAATAAATATTCCAAATAGAAATATAATTCTGTCAATGGCAAAAATACGAGCCAATTATACCGATTTGCCACAAAATGTAACAAAATTTTAGTCGCAAATCAGACGTAATCTTCTTACGAATTGGTTACGACATTTTTATATTATTAGTACAACCTATATAGAACATTCTCTTTTAACTCCGGTTATTATTATATTCTAAAAAGTTTTTCGGAAATCATTGAGAATCTACCTAATTATGTTTGTAATAAAAGTTAGTATTCATTACCCTAATGGTCTCAAATATTAGTTTAACCTGTTGAATGCCGTAATTACAGATACAATTAAAAACCATTGTGTCTATACCAAATGTGGTATCTCAGGGACTTAGAGGTTAAAATGTTTATTCCAATTGGTACGTTGAGTTAGTAGTGAGCAACAAATAATAATAACACAATCCGGTTGTTTTCAATAATACATCAGTATTAATCTTTGTAGTTTTACACATTTACACGAGTCCTTTTGTCTTCTTGGACAATAAACTTATCAAGTAAATCTCATCATCTGCCTAGCCTTTTCCCAACTATGTTGGTGTCGACTTCCAGTCTAGCAAGATACAGTATTGTACATGGAGTGACTGCCTATCTGATCTCCACAACCCAGTAACTGTAGTACGATACCCCGTGGTAAGACTAGTTGTCAGACTTACGGGCTTCTGACGACCAGTAACGACTGTCAAATATCCATTAGTGACAGCCGGGACCAAACAGCTTATCGTACTTTGTGAGGCACCGGAGGGGTCTTGTTGTGTAAAGATGATCATCCATCCACAGACCAACTACGGCAAGCCTAGCTTAACCTAATTGATTGACGTGTGCGGCTGATTATAACCGGCCAAGACCGCGTCTGACCACATACAATGACGGGTTTAGGAGTTAAGATGCATTTATCCCAAGCACAAACATGACTTTATGGTTGAAAAAAATGTTCTCCCATACTTCGATAAACGTTTCAGCCAATTTTCTATCGGCAACTGCAAGATTGTATTCAGAAAATAATATTTTCATGTAACTGGTCGAATGCAACCAAGTGACCTTGGGTCATTTTTTTCGGAATTTACGAGTAACGACTTTTTCCTTCACTTCTACTGTGAGATCTTGCTTCTTGTCAAATTTCATGATTCTAGTTTAACTTAAGAGCCCTCTCACAAAATTTGAACGCTCGAGTATAAGTAAAAGACGGCAATCTTATGTATGTGTGCGTAGCTATCCACACATGCACAATACAAACAGTGTAACGCGAGTGTCGAGCCGGTCTAAACAATCAATCACAAATCACTAAACAAAAATCAAAGCTGATAAAATTCAACAAAATTCTAGCACACCTGATGCACCTTTTCAATATAATATTGACGAGTGTAACCAGCAGAGTAACTCATTTGTTTTGATGGATACTGATGAGCAAGAAGTTGAACAAATTATAAATGGTCTGAGAACAGATTGTGCATCAGGTTGTGATAAGATAAGTAGTAAATTTCTAAAACTACATAAAAACACTCTGATTCCGCCTATTACAAAAATTATCAATGATAGTTTACAGTCGGGCTTGTTCCCTGATTCCTTGAAGAAGTCAGAAGTCTGCCCAATATATAAGAGTGGGGGCAGAAATCAAATCAAAAATTATAGGCCAATATCCATACTACCGGCAATATCGAAAATAATGGAAAAAATTATAAACACTACCTTGGTAAATTATTTGGAAAAAAATAATCTACTGTCTGAAAATCAATATGGATTTCGACATGGTAAATCCACTGACCAAGCAGTGCAGAAACTCACCAGTTTTGTTAGCACAAATTTGGATAAAGGAAAAAAGTGCCTTTCAATTTTCTCGATCTCGCCAAGGCATTTGATACGATTTCTGTTTCCCTCTTATTGGCTAAACTCGAGAAGATAGGAATCAGAGGTACCCAGCTAGAACTCATTAAAAGTTACTTGTCCGGGCGAAATCATTCTGTTTCCCTCTTATTGGCTAAACTCGAGAAGATAGGAATCAGAGGTACCCAGCTAGAACTCATTAAAAGTTACTTGTCCGGGCGAAATCAGTGTGTCCGTGTGGGTAAATACAAAAGTACCTACCTTCCAGTCACACATGGCGTACCACAGGGCAGCATTTTAGGTCCCACCTTATTTCTGGTTTATATAAACCAGCTCACTAGTCTTAAACTCACCCAAGGCGAAATCGTCTCCTTCGCAGATGACACTGCTTTAGTTTTTGCCGCCAATACTTGGAATGAGGTATTCGATGCTGCTCAGAAGGGCTATAATATCGCTAAAAGCTGGCTCCAGGCAAACATTCTTACTTTGAATGTGGATAAAACAAAGTATATAGCGTTCAGTATTAAAAATGATTCAAGTCTAAGTAACATCCATAAAATTATCTCTCATGAGTGTACCCTGCGAGCCAGCTGCGCGTGTTTACCGCTGGAACGTGTTAATACCATCACGTACTTAGGTGTTACTATAGACAGAAATCTAAATTTCAAAGAACACATCAAGCGGCTTGGTGCACGAGTCCGCAAACTCATATATGTTTTTAAGAACTTGCGACACGCTGCTGAGCCTCATCTCCTAAAACAAATTTATTATGCTCTAGGCCAGTCATTATTAAATTACTGCATCTCATCCTGGAGGGGCACTTGTAAGACCACCATGAAGTCTATTGAAATCACCCAGCGCGCAATTCTAAAGGTTTGTATCTTCAAACCTATCCTTTTTCCTACTGTTTCTCTGTATCAGATTTGTGGAGTTCTGACTGTAAGTCAACTTTTCATCCTCAACATTATTCTGAAACAACATTTAAAGCTACCATATGACCCACTCGTGCGTAAACGTCGAAATAAAAATATACGTATGGAACGGACCACTTGCAAAACCAAATTTTGCGAAAGATTTATTGAATTTCTTGGTCCGTTTCTTTATAGCAAAATTAATAATGTGTTAAATATCTACTCTTTTACTAAATCTAAATGTAAAGAAGTAGTAAGTGAATATTTGCAACAACTCAATTATGAAGAAACGGAGTTATTATTAAACGTTGTACAGTAATAAGAGTGTTAGGTTTTAAATAGTTAAAATAATCCTAGAAAAAACCACGATCAAGCACTCACAATCATCCACACTCACCCTCACACACTAACACACACATGCACTCACATCACTTAAACTCCACTTAAATCTCGTACACATCCTCACACACTCACAAACACTTCACTCACATATATAACACTTATTTAATAATAAAATATAAAAATAAATAAAAAAAAGGTAAGGAAAGGCAAGAGGGGGGGGGGGGGTAAGGTAGGTAGGTAGGTAATATTAAAAGTATCATTTAAGTTACCTATAAGTTATTCCAAATTAATTAGAAATACGACCAACCCGTTTGCTCTGTTGGCATTTCATTGTTAAAATATCGAGGGAAGGGTACTGGAAACCGAAATACAGGCTTTGTCTAGTTTGGTTGCAGTAGCTACATCCATTTATTAGAAATGTATACTGCCACACTATTTTTTGTGAAATATTATTAAGTTTTTTGAGAAATAAAATTTACTTTACTTTACTTTAATCTTGAGCCTTTAGAATTATAATGCGGTATTTAGATATTTATGAAAATATTTATTTTTATTTATCCAGTCTAATAAAGATTTCTAGACTAATAAAAAAAAAACAACTATATGTTATGTAAAGTAACAATACAAATAAAAATTAAAACAATTACATATTGGTGCCGATTCTGTTGTACACCGAACTAAACTAACAAAACTATCTCTAAAATTGCTTACTTTTAGCTATGAGAATTGTTACGCTGTTCTGCAAGAAATAATCTCTTAAAAATTATTTTGACACGACTAAAATCTGACAATCGCGACTCAACGTGGTATTTTTAGGGTTCCGTTGCCAAATGGCAAAAACGGAACCCTTATAGATTCGTCATGTCTGTCTGTCCGTACGTCACAGCCACTTTTCTCCGAAACTATAAGAGCATGCTGTTGAAACTTGGTAAGAAGATGTTTTCTGTGAACTTCTTTAAGATTTTTACACTAAAATAGAAAAAAAAAAAAACAATAATAATAATTTCCTCCAACCCAAACGTGGGGTATCTCTGAATAGGTCTTCAAAAATGGTATTGAGGTTTCTAATATCATTTTTTTCTAAACTGAATAGTTTGCGCGAGAGACACTTCCAAAGTGGTAAAATTTCCCCCCCCCCCCCCCCGTAACTTCTAAAATAAGACAATGATAAAACTAAAAAAAATATATGATGTACAGACGCCAGCAGGTCAAGCCACCCCAATCTGTCAAATTTTACCAATCGAAAATTAACCTTCCACTATTGTGATATAAGGTTGAAATTCTATTAAAGAAATTTGACAGATTGTGGTAAGTTGATGTGCTGGCGTCTGTACATTACCATATATACTATTACCGAAAATTGGTTTGAACGAGATCCAGTAAGTAGTTTTTTTTTTATACGTCATAAATCGTAAACCGCAATTTACCTTTCATTCAATCAACTCAAATATAAAAATTAAAAAATAACATTTAATTTCATAAACGTAAACCTTATGCATAAATCGAGGATACCTACAGGTTTGTACGGAACCCTCGGTGCGCGAGTCCAACTCGCACTAAGCCGGTTTTTTCTTTTGGCTTCGCAACTTAGTACTTGTGCGCTACGCAATGAACTTGCTGAGATATGAAGGCGCGCAAGGGGGCATCCTGGACGTGTTTTATATGGAATTTTTCATTTTTGTTTGAAAAATAAAATAAAATATTACCCACGTGTTGAGATTTATATGATGAGATAATGGGGATCGAAAATTTCATTATTTTTGCGATAGGACACGCCATTTTCGAGATATAAGCAAAAGAAAAAAAAATCAGTACTATTTTTGCACGTGAGGTGAGGCGTTGCCGTTGGTGTGAATTTTTGTTCATGACCACTAGTTTTACTCCACATCTTTTTAATTGCGATTAAAAATAGTCAGATTTAGTTAAAATAAATTATTTTAGTCAAAATTTTTCTACAATCTATTAAAATAATGCTTTACTTGATAATAAACGAAACTCTTATACAAAAAAAAAATAAAATGCTAAGAGTAGCAAAATGTTGTAGTCGTAGTATATTTTTGCGTTCAGGATACGAGTACCCGTAAACTGAGACGCGGGAAAAAATGGCACAGGTCCTTCCCCGTTGGGCGCTTGCGCCGTACTAAACGCTACCCGCTTGTGCATCGTAATTTATTCTAATTTAGAGTAATTTCAAAAACGATATTATGTCTAATTAAATAAACAGATTTAAATAAAACTTGAGAATTCGATTTTTTATAGAGCATACTTTATATTGACATGATTTTTTTAATGTAATTATGCTTTATTCAAACCAAAAAAACGCGATAAACTTGCGAATAAATCGTAAAAATTGCCATAAGACTTAATTTTTTTACTAATTAATGTTATTAAAAATCAATATTCTTGTACTAAATGTAACAACTAAATTATATGTCTGTTGTTTTGTGTATTTTTTACTCAAATTTCTACATATTAATGATGGAAATAGGAGTCTGAAATGGACCCTGCGCTGATTTTTAAGAAAACTAGTTGTGGTAGATTAATTACTACAAAGTATAAAAATAAGTTTTTGTAAATGTGCTACTAAAAGTGACAAAACAAAAGATTGATCTATTTTTAACATGTATTCGTCAATGCCAGAGTATTTATAACGATGAGATGAGAGGTAAATAAGGCGACTAAAATCTTAGATATTCGCGCAAAAATGTAAAATGGCCCTTAAAATTTGATTTATTTGAGTGTATCAAAATAGTTTATTGCCTTGACTTATAAGGTTGATTTTTTCGAGCTCTAATAAATCGTAGACCTACTTATTTGATATTTAATTTAACTGGATACGTCCACTTGACAAACAGAAACAGATAAGGGTTCCGTTATTTTCCTTTTGAGATACGGAAAACTAAAAACGAGTTATAGCTTTGATTAAATGCTATACACGTACGAATATTTCACCTGCACTTTATGGCTATCGAAATCCAATTCCCCGCTAGTTTTTCAACACAGACTGCGCTATGTCCAAAACTTCAAATTGATATCTGCGTCAAACCAATTTGCACCGGACACTAAAACAATAGTATCCATTTAGGTAGGTCAATCTGAATGCGTACGGACGCTGAAGTATAATACTATAGTCTGTAACGTCACATGAATGTAAACAAATGGATAAGAAAACATAGGTGCATGTTAAGTTGTAGTGGCACTTACAAATTAAGTGCCATGATTTGCCTATTTGAAAACTAGAATTTGAAATTCTAATTACGTACCTTATTATTAAATATGCTTTTCATTCAAAATTGACTTTGATTTTATAACCTGAATTTCGTCTATGATTTCTCAGTTTCAATTAGTAATGTTATTCGAAAAAGTGATGAGATATCAGTAGAATACCTTATAAATACAGTGTTCCTTTACGAATTTAGTTTGGAGAGTAGGTAATTGCGTGTGAATTGAACCAGAACAGAGGGGTAATTCATTTTTATAGTTCAACAACATGAATTGCGTTATTAACATGTTAAGCAGACAAACTTCCTGCCAGGCTCGCGAGATTTGTTCGAAAGAGATACCGTGGTCCTGGCATATGAGCAACTGAAGGAGCACAGGTGGGTTTTAGTCAGTAAAAGTCTGGCACGCCCATCCGCTCCATCCTAGAGCGGGAGACGTCATTTGATGATTTCCACCAAGAAAAAAAAGGGTTTCCATACAAGTAGAGTTCAGCGTATACGAGAAAAGTAGGTACCTATACACTTGTCCAAACAAGTGTACGCAACAAGACGATATCAAGGTACAACTAATTTTCTAGTGTAACCTAATGGAACCGTCGGCGTTATTCATGTTCTAGATCCCAACGATTTTATCTATCTCCTAGGTAAATTGTATCAAACATCGATCTTTGTTGTTCCATATTATTTGAGTTAAACCGAGTCCTATTCAAACCTTGAGCAATTTGATTTGACATGTTTGTTTGTTTGGCTTTATTGATCAGCGGTTTAATGCTTCAGTAATGTTTACTTCCAATAATTTAGAACAACATGGCTCTTAATTAAAATAGGTGTACATAAGAAAATTAATAATATTATTAGTCGAGTTACAAACTATCCCGAAACGAAAAGCTTAAGCGACCGAGCGTTTCAGAAGCGGATTATTGTGATTATTCTGAACCGTAATTTTTCTGAAAATGTTGACAAACCCACGAAAATCTACATACAACGAAGATGTTAGTAGGTCCAAAATTTATTCCAAAGTTTATGCTATCCGCTGTTATGCAAAATAATATTATGACGAAAAAAATTCTGCCATAAAGGGTGGACCTCCTTCTGCGACACCCACTGGAAGAAATGGGATGTTCTGCATAGTCGAAATATTAATTTTCACTGAAAATTTTGGACCTATGTTGTATGTAGATTATCGAGGGTTTGTCAACATTTTCAGAAAAATTACGGTTCAGAATAATCACAATAATCCGCTTCTGAAACGCTCGGTCGCTTAAGCTTTTCGTTTCAGGATTGTTCGTAACTCGACTAATAATATTATTAATTTTCTTATGTACACCTATTTTAATTAAGAGCCATGTTGTTCTAAAGGGTCCACCCTTTATGGCAGTTTTTTTTTTTCGTCATAATATTATTTTGCATAACAGCGGATAGCATAAACTTCATTTCGCAGAAAATCGTTTGGCATATACTCATTTATCATACATTCACAACGCATAATTTTATAAGTCAGAATCATCTATAGGCATAAATTTTATCCCTAATAATCAAAAGGGAGAACCATCATATCGCAGAAAGTTCGCAGTCAGAATCGTCTCTTGGCATAATTTCATATCGATACTCATTAAAAAGCAGAACTATCATATATCAGAAATTTTACAGTTAGAATCATCTTTTGGCATACATTTCATATCCATAATAATTGAAACACTCATATATTACACTAGCTTCTGCCCGCGACTTCGTCCGCGTTAAATTACTTATTCCCCCGACCCTTCCCGTCGCGTCGAATCGCCTACCCGTGCGATTTTCCCCATTTTTGCAACATTTTTCATTACTGCTCCGCTCCTCTTGGTTGCAGCGTGATGTTATGCTAGCTTCTGCCCGCGACTTCGTCCGCGTCAAATTTTTGCTCCCCTGACCCTTCCCGTCGCATCGATTTGCCTGCTCGTTGCTGCTCGCTCCTTTTGAGTTATAGTGAGTCAACCTTAAAAGATAGACATATGCTCTCGCGGATTTTTTTTTAGAACTTTTTAAAAGGAACAATTCCGTCATACATGATTTTTGCGTTACTTTAACCGTTTACGCAGCGCACGCAACGGAAACTCTCAAAAGGAATAAATTTTCCCCGTTTTTGCAACATTTTTCATTACTGCTCCGCTCCTCTTAGTTGTAGCGTGATGTTATATAGCCTATAGCCTCCCTCGATAAACATGCTACCCAACACAAAAAGAATTTTTCAATTCGGACCAGTAGTTCCTGAGATTAGCGCGTTCAATCAAACAAACAAACAAACAAACAAACTCTTCAGCTTTATAATATTATAAAAGTATATAGATTACAGAAAAATCATAGTTAGCACGCTGCATGCAGACATGCAAACAAGCATACACCATGCATGCAGCATGCAAGTAAGCATGCTGCATGCAAGCAAGCATGCAGCATGCAAACAAGCTCACAGCACGCAGGCGAGCATGCAACATGCAGTATGCAAGCAAGCTCACAGCATGCAGGCGAGCATGCAAAATGCAGCATTCATGCTTTCTGCCACGGCTCCGGCGCTGCGAGGCTCCGGCGGTCCCACGCGAGCTCATCGTCGCAGATGGTTTTACGCTCACCACCGCAACTGAGGCTGCGGTGGTGAGCGCACCTGCTCCTCAGCTCGCGGGCCGCCTCGCCCCTCCGCGCCTACGCGGGTTTAAATTACACTCTAGGGGTAGGGCAGAGAAGACTACGTGGAGTCGGTTCTGCAGCGATTCGTTTCTGTCAATAACTTTTGTAGCACAACATATGTTGACTTTTTGGGACACTATTTTAATTTTAATTTAAGGTCAAAATGCAATATTATACAAATGACAAAATTATTCAAAATGTAATTCTGCCATCTTCATAGTATGCCAAATGAAATTATACCAAATAATCGTCGCTCTAAATAAATATTATGCTAAACGAAATTATGCAAAATTTTAAGTCTGCCAAAGGTAATTATGCGAAATAAAATTCTGCCATCTTAAAAGTATGCCAGCGTAAAGTCGAACATATAAACATTCGGCCAAACAATGATTATGCTAAACATTTTTTATGCCTTACAAATATTCGTTTAAAGAAGATTATGCCAAGTGTGTTATGCCAAATAAAATTCGTAGTATCAAGTTTCTGCCAGATAGAGGGAACCCCGTAGAAGGTGACTAAGGGACTTTCTAGAGAATGGGCAGCAGCGTTCTCTATGCGTTTTACCACCATTCTGCGATCGCCAACCTGCTTGCAAGTGTGGCAATTATGGCAAACCTCCCCAAAATGCTTAGGGGATGGCCTATGTCCAGCAGTGGACGTCTTTTGACTGAAGTGAGTGACATCTAGACGTGTGTTCTAGATAGTCGAAATAGTTAAACTAAGACTCAAGCACGGTGCAAATTAATATTTATCCCAAGAGTGTATGTTGTACATGTCAAAATTTTATCTTCTTTCCTTATTATTTAACAAGTTTCTAGAGCGGAAAGTATGAATTTGAAGTTAGTAAAAGTGTGAGAAAGTTTGTCTGACGTCATAGTAAGATACACTCTAGCACAGTCAGTAATCTTTGTTCCAACCGAGTGGTTCATGAATAAAGTATATTTTTTTCTTGAAAACACTTCCTGTACTTATTTCATATTACATGGAGAGAGATTCTTCCTTCACATAAAGTATGTAAAATATTGGGGAAAATATTGACGATTTCTTTTACTAAATAAGTATGCTAGTCAAACGAGTAACAGAAAATTCCGACAGTAACTTAAAATAATTGTATTGCAACTTAATTTTCTGTTAAAGATTTCTCCCAGAAATTGTGGAGATTTTCTCCGCTTGCTTTTCCGTAACAAAAATATTAAGTTTATTTGAGCTGTTGCTTTAGCCAACAGAGAGGAAACTTTTCACCGGATTTGTTCATACTATAACGTAAACAATATTTCGTATAGTATCCTCTACGTAATGCCAAGAAATGGAATAGCTTTACCAAATAGATAAATTACGAAAGCTATATGCGTAGATGGTGAAAATCCTGCCAAAATTGGGAGGTACACTTGTTTCATAACCACAGTACTCCCGAAGGGAAAAGCTTTCTGAATGTTCTACTTAATTCACTTGTCAGCTAACCAGATTTCTGCCAAAAGGCTCTCATGGTACACGGAACTGTAATTAGTCTTTCTCTAACTGAACTGGAACTAACTTTGACTAAAGTTCTACTTGCAACTTTTGGGTCAAGAGTCTTGTGTAACCTTAAACCTCATGTTAGCTAACATGGACACAATTTAAAAATTAAGGAAATATTCTTATAGTTACACATGAACAAAGTGTTTTTATTATTATGTACAGACGCCAACACATCAAGCTACTACAATCTGTCAGATTTCTTTGATAGATTTTCGACTTTATTTTTAGAGCATTAGGTTTAAGGTTCATTGGGAAAAATTGACAGTTTCGGGTAGCTTGACCTGGTGGCGTCTGTACATCAGAATCTTAGAAAGTGGAACGTACGTGTATTAAATACAACATTATTCTGTTTTATAATTGTCATATACCAAACTAAGTCACATTAAAATTGCTTCATCTTATTTGCCGTTGCGAGAAAGCAGAGCCCAGTAATATTTATTTATTTAAACTTCTCGCACACAAAAAGTACACAGACGGACTTAATGCCTTAGGAATTCTCTACCAGTCAACCAAGGGTGGTGAAGAGATTACATGGCAAGTGCTTTGATTCAGAGGAACAGTTATTGAAAAATACTGTTAAAATACATCCTATATCAAATTATAAATAAGATGGGAAATATAAATAGATTATAAACCCAATATCAACCCTGACTCACGGGTTGAAAATCATAGGTTCGAACCTAGATAGGCGCTTTCATCATCATCATCAGCAGCCATTGCTGGGACACAGGTCTCCTCTCGGTGAGAGGGAGCGGGCCATAATCCACCACGCGGGCCCAGCGTGGGTTGGAAGATGTCACATGTCTTCGAATTATTGATTGTAAGACATCATGATCCTCACGATGTTTACAGGCCCTTTATTTCGTGTAAATTATTTCATTACCACTACTCTAAAAAAACAGTAAAGGCAAACATCTTGAGGAAATCGGCATGCAATCAAATATTCGAAGACAAGTGACATCTACCAACCCGTACTGAGCCCGCTTGGTAGTTTATAGCCCATTTCCTCTTGAAGAGAGGAGGCCTGTTTCCCACCAGTGGGAACATTGTAGGCTGATTATGTAGATTTTTCATAAAAAAAATAACTTAATTTTTAAATCTCTTTACATAAAAGGCAACCTTTACTGACTGACTGATCTATCAATACACTGCTCAAACCGTTGAACGGATTGCACTGAAATTTGACACGCAGATAGTTATTATGATGTAGGCATCCGCTAAGAGAGGATTTTGTTAAATTCACACCCAAAGGGCTTGAACGAGGATCCAAAGTTTGAATGGAGAAACAAGGGTAGATAGACGTTTTGTTCCAAACTTCACAGAAATTCTTCTTTTAATATGTATATATAAAAGGCAACCGTTACTGACTGACGATGACGCATGTACAGACACACAACTCAAACCACTGCCCAAAGAGCTTGAAACGAAGATCCAAAGTTTGAATGGAGAAACAAGGTTAGATAGACGTTTTGTTTCAAACTTCACAGAAATTCTTCTTTTAATCTGTATATATAAAAGGCAACCGTTACTGACTGATGGATCTACCGACACACAACTCAAACCACCAAGGAACTTAAATCCAACCTGGAATGCGCACAGGCTGACAATACGCGGTCCGAGCGAGATAGCTTCGCGAGAGCCCTCTGTCCCTTTCATTAGGGTGACCAAGCAATATGATGTAGGTAGATACGAATATAACAGGATAAAATATATTAAACAATAATTTGATTAAAAAAAAATTGTTACGCTTTAAAGATGGTTTAAAGTAAAACGCAGTAAACATAAACGCAATGCAACGCATAAACTCTGCTGTCGAGTATTATTGTATAACCTGGAATATCTGGCGCGCTGGGCAAATAACCATTTTGTTTAGTATTAATTGTCGTAAAAATCTAACAGACGTCGTTTTTAAGAAAAATGGTTGGGACACTTTTTATTGGTCAAATGCGTCAATGGAATTTACCCGTAAATAATCTTATAATTTCGTTCATTATGGGCACCCTACTTCAATAGTCCGGGAGCCAGGTGCAAATTTGGTTAATTATTTCCTCTCGAGAGATAATTCGTGAGACGCATCAGAGTAAAGAATTATAAAGCCTCGTGAACGTCAGCTGGCACTCGGTTGGGGGGATGAGCGGTTGTAGCCTCCCAAACACGAAGAAAAAAAAATACATTCACTCATTTCCTCTCAGCTAAAAATTTGTCAAATTGTAGCTCATCTAATATCTCAACGAAAAAAAATAATCAGCTGGTTACAACATAGTGTATTGTACGTCAACTGGTGTCACGAACATAAAAAAAATATTTTTATTTTTAGTGATTTCCTCTCAAACAAAAATTATTTTTAACTAAAAATTTAAATACTAAGCTAATTGATTATTTATTTTTTTACATATATCTAAAATGATTTGATTACATACTTATTCGTTTCAAAAATATTGATATGGAATATTTATTTCAACTCAACTCTCATATTGAAGCGCTATGTCGAATTATTAAAGATACGTCATTTCCTCCCAAATGAAAATTTGTGAGCTGATTGTTAATATACTGATGCGATAAATAAAAAACAATCAGCTAACAATAAGTCGAGGGAAACCTAGTCAGTTGATGCATTTAAATTGGCAGTAGATGCTTCTGCCTAACTCCTATGTAATAACTTTCAAAGTATCAGCTGACGGTTTTTCCACCAAGATACAGCCAGCTGACCTATATATTTATCCACCGTAACATATAAGCTATCATCAGGTAAATTTTTGTTTGAGAGGAAATCACTGAAAAAAAAAATTCATGTTCGAGAACAGCCTACCAGCTGACGTACCTACAATACACTATGTTGTAACCAGCTGATTATTTTTTTTCGTTGAGATATTAGATAAGCTACAATTTGACAAATTTTTACCTGAGAGGAAATGAGTGAATGTATTTTTTTTCTTCGTGTTTGGGAGGCTACAACCGCTCATCCCCCCAACTGAGCGCCAGCTGACGTTCACGAGGCTTTATAATTCTTTACTCTGATGCATTTTACTAACTATCGCTTGAGAGGAAATTGGTCATGAAAATCTGTTGCTGGCTTCCGGACTACAAGAAAGGGACACAGGGCTCTCGCAACGCTTTCTCTCTCGGACCGAATTTCTCTCTGGCCAAGTGATTGTCTGTAATAGAACTTAGTTACATATACATAAGGTTTATTTTTATAATGGTGTCAAATTGACAATGCACATTCCAGGGGTCGGGTATAAGTTCCTTGCAAACCACTGAATCGATTGCGCTGAGATTGTTTATACGAAAATGAACAGAAGTACTGGCGAAAACAAAATCGTATAATTTCGTCTATCAATTTCAAATTTCACGAAGATGAGGTCGGGAGCAAAACCTCATTTGCGGAATTTACTCTGTTACATTTTAAGCCTTATCAGATTTACTGTTTTACGGTTTTTGTTGAAAAGACCGTGATCGTCAAAGTCCTGTTGACTTTTCATGCAGATGAGCATTCCACCACCACCACATGTATCTCTTTATAAGATTAATAATTGTAGCGAGAAAACGTACATACACTTCAGTTCACTGATATAGTGTTAAGTAAGAATAATACAGTGAAATTAACTAGTCAAAAATTCTCGCAACCTTGCTAAGTATTTCGTGCAATCTCGGAACCAATGATAACACAGCTTCACAAAAAATAAAAAATAAATGTACTTGTTATTAATCCACATGGTCTTTACGTATTTTGAGCTGCCAAATCTGAACCTGGATACAGAATTAACCCTACACCCTCCAGTTTTTTTCCAGGAGCGAAAAAACTCTTGAATTTTGCAGTAATGATCAGCCCCACAAAATTAAAAAAAATGTACGTGCTATTAAACCACATGGTCTTTACGTATTTTGAGCTTCCAAATCCGAATCTGGACACAGAATTAACCCTACACCCTACAGTTTTTCTCCAGAAGCAGAAAACGCTTAAACTCTAGCGTAATGGTAATATTAAAAAGAAAATCTGAATAATCATAGTAATTTTACGTTTACATTACCTTATAACATATAATATGATACAAAAAGCCCTAAAAAGGACAGGAAGTTTTATAAAAAACCTGAAAAAAAAATCTGTATGAATTCCGAGCGTATTCGCAAGAAAACATGCACTGATGACCGTAAAAATCCACAGAAGTTTAATGTATCTCAAGGTTTAATCACCTACTTTCAGTTTTACCACTTAATCATAGGTTTATTTTCATAAAATTACTATGATTATTCAGATTTTGTTTTAAATATTACCATTACGGTAGAGTTTAAGCGTTTTCTGCTCCTGGAGAAAAACTAGAGGCTGTAGGGTTAATTCTGTGTCCAGATTCGAATTCGGCAGCTCAAAATACGTAAAGACCATGTGGTTTAATAACAAGTACAATTTTTTTTTTGTATGGTTGATCATTACTGCAAAATTCAAGAGTTTTTTGCTCTCGGAAAAAAACTGGTGGGTGAAGGGTTAATTCTGTGTCCAGATTCGGATTTGGCAGCTCAAAATACGTAAAGACCATGTGGTTTAATAACAAGTACATTTTTTTTAATTTTTTTTTTTTTTTTGTGGTGCGGTGTAATTAAAAGCTATACATGCCTATCACAGCTGTGTATGGGAAAATAAAATCAAACTTTTAAAAGTTTGACTCTTCAAAAATTGCATTTCAGTGGATGAAACGTATAATATGACTGAGCACCATACGTGTGCATGTTCGTGACTAGAAATCGAGTTCGCCTCAGGGTTATACTAGCCACGGGAACGAAATCATAGCGACTTCTAATTTGGCCCGTAACGCCATCTATCGAGTGGAGGTTAAAACTTTTATGTTCTCTTGTTAAACGAATGTTGTAGTTCTTTTCTAGGTTTTTGGCTAAGTATTGCCTCTATTTAGGAAGAAAAAATATAAATGAATGAAATAAATAATTTCATGATAGCTATTTGAATAACAATTCGAATATTGGGATTTCCCAACAGGAATTTCCCACTCTATGGCTCACCAATGATCACCTCACATTTACTTGCGAAAACGTTGATTACGTACTTGTCTTTCCTTGTTTCTGTCAATTAGCATACTAGAATGTCACTCCTAGGTGTGTGAAGAGGCTATCTCTTCGAGAAGGTTATTTACGGTTGATAGATGAAGATATTCCAAATTTTTAATTCTAGGTTATGTCAGTTTCTTCACGATGTTAACTCTCACCGTTTTGAGGGCAGCGGTGATGAATTTGTTAGATTTACACAAAGTAAAGCCTTTGCCCTTTCGAC
The DNA here is from genome assembly GCA_932294355.1 of Aporophyla lueneburgensis. Taxonomy (NCBI): domain Eukaryota; kingdom Metazoa; phylum Arthropoda; class Insecta; order Lepidoptera; family Noctuidae; genus Aporophyla; species Aporophyla lueneburgensis. The sequence goes on from OW028740.1 coordinate 27,122,128, forward strand.
TGGGTTACCACTGGGCAACCACTGCTCCCACTTCAACCAACTCAGCCTATCGCAGTCCACTGCTAGATATAGGCCTCTCCCATATTGCACCACAACACTCTGTCCTCCGTCTTCCGCGTCCAGTCTGCCCCAGCAATTACGAGAATTGGTTTTCAGGTTCTGCTGACATAACATGATATGGTACACTCTCCCGTATGTTTAGACGTCAGCTCCATCTGGCTAGGAAAGATCTACTAGGGAAGCCGACATAAAGTCATACATTAAAAAAATAAACATATGTGGGCATTTTGACATTTGATGCCACCGAGATGAGACTGCGACAAGATTCTCAACGTTTAATTATAGGAATTGACCTTCTGATCTTTTTGATTCGTTCTTTACCATTGCTTAGCCAAATATGATTCAAAATTTGAACAACGTAATTAGCGCAATGAATGTTGTCAATTTGGAACAAATAATACTATAAGTTTTAGGCGGAAATTCACAATGAAACTTGCTTAAACGTATATGACAAATCGAACGTTCAAGAGCCGTCAGTTTCATTATTTTCTGTGGAACATTGACATAGACAGCGTCACGCATTTGATAAGGGTTGTTGCTCCTAAACTGTGATAAAAAAATATGTGACTCAATAGGCAACATGCAATATTTTTATTTTTGTTGTCACTTTAAAGAATTCCATGTAGAATCGACCTCAAATATATGAAAAAATTAAAATATTGTAATTTATCGGAGAAAATGCGGTTTTAAATTGACAGTTTAAATTTTCCTGCGAAAACGGATCTATAGTTCCGATGACGTCATTCCTGTCTGTCATTGGTGGTATTTGTTCGTTGGCTTTCATACTTTTGCATATTTTTTCGACTTTCGAGATATTTTTTGTAAACATTTAACATGGACTTTCCATCAACATCAGGTGACCGTACCAATACCACTAATAATCCGAAAAAAGCAGCGTTTATTCATATTTTGTGCCAATGAGACCGTGTCTACTTCAACAAAGTTTCCAAATACAGTAGAATCTCACTAATCCGGCACTTCAATAGACCCACCGATACGTCCAATAATCCGGCACCCTCCACCCACACCACGCAGTTTTCAAATAAGGACAAGTTGCACAAAAACAGTCCTTAATGAAGAACTATTTTAACACTATGTAATTATTTAGTTGTGAGATATGTTACAGTTATAAAAAGACGTTTTGAACATTAATAGAAATATTTCATATTCTCTTTATGATATTCTTTATTTTATTTATTATGAACTTTTCTACATAATCCAATAATCCGAACATTCCAATAATCCGGCACCCTGTGATTTTTAATAGTGCCGGATTAGTGAAATTCTACTGTAAATTGTTTTTCACTGGACCTTTTGACCCAAACCTGAGAAAAAGTTGGTTTCAAGCTGCGAAAAGAAATTTCAATTTTCTCCAAACACCATTACAATACTCATTACTTTATTGCATTCCACAATATATCACGTCATCATCATGCATCATTCATTCTTCATTGCATTGCTTTCTTTCTTTTTTGCATTATTCGATGCTGTGAATTGTGAAGATCACTTTGATGATGCACATCGCACCTTGTCATTTGAATTATGTCATAGTGTGTCAACTACCCTTATTTTAAGTTTGCTTTTCCATTTGGGTATATAATGTCACCGTGTTTTGTTTTTTTATTTTTTATTATTGTTATTTTTCATCATTTACTTGTAGTTTTAGGTGTTATGTCTTTTGTGTGCACTAAATAAATGTTTTATCTATCTATCTATCTGATGTAAGTCAGCGAATATACTTGTTATACGTTTAGTAAACCTGCTTGTACGTGAAAACACGTTAGTAACCTACCTAATACTTCAAACTTGTCTATAACATATATTTACATTTACAGTTGGAGAATGACGTCGAAAATTGGATAAAGTTTAAAATGGGCGGAGGAAAACTTTTTCTGTAAAAAGATGTCATGTCAACACTAACTCTTGATAAATTCCTGGAGTATGCTTTTATAAACCCAACTTCCATTTTTACTAAAAAAAAATGCAATTAATATTCCCATAAAATATTATTCACTTTTACATCCATAGCCTCAATAAATTATCATAACAGGAGTGACGTCACTAAACGCTGATTGGTGTTTTGAAATACGTTTTGTTTCAAGTCATTTTTAATTCGTAATCTATACTATCTATACTAATATTATAAAGCTGAAGAGTTTGTTTGTTGTATGTTTGTTTGTTTGTTTGAACGCGCTAATCTCAGGAACTGGTGATCCGAATTGAAAATTGTGTTGGGTAGTTTATTTATCGAGGAAGGTTATAAGTTATATAACATTGCGCTAAAACTAAGAGAAGCGGAGCAGTAATGAAACATGTAGCAAAAACGGGGAAAATCGCATGGGTAGGCGATTCGACGCGACGGGGAGGGTCGGGCGAACAAGAAATTTAACGCGAACGAAGTCGCGGGCAGAAGCTAGTTATTGATAAAAATGAATATTATGTAATATACATTGCCGTGGCCCTTCTTTTATATTTTTTTAACATTGTAATCATAAAATTATTATAAATATTATATTTGCATCTTCCCTATTGTATTGTGATACAATAGCCGTGCCGTGCCGTGCCGAAGACCGTGCTTGCCCCGCTGAATGGTGATCTTGAATGTGACTTCTAGTTTGGGAGAGCCTAGTTCCGAAAAAGATTTGGGATTATCTACTGGTAATATTTTTTTATTAATTCATTACACCCAATTTAAAATAATTTTGTAACATTTTAATATACTAAATTCCTTGGCGTGGCGTAAAACGAGTTTTGACGCAGCCGTGTAAAAAATGTTTTCACTTTTTTTATGTCTCACCAAGTGTGTCCATTTAAAAGTTATTCTTTTTTTAATATAACCTTTTCCAAAATGGGTTTGTTGAGCTACTGTTGTTATAAACAGCTGAAATGCCACTACCATTCTTAAGAAATCACATGATCACATGATTGTAAAGGATTTCTTAAGAATGTATGTACTGTATATTATACTTACGAGTATCTACCAGATGCAGTTTTGAACCTGCAAAACATTATAGGAGGTTGTAACAAATAGTAACAATACGATACCAAGCCAATAATCAATAATACTTTTTATTTTAGATTTTTCAATTTTATTGTTTTTCAGAATAACTCTCTTAACAACCCTCTTCAAAAAATCTGTGAAAGAAATGTCGGTTGCGTTTGTTTGTATGTGTGATACGCAGTTTAAGGACACGTACAGACTGGCCGCGTTTTAAAAAAGGGAGTTCACACTTACCGATTTCCGTAGATAAGAATAAAATGAAATAAAAATACCTGCCCATTTAATTGTTGATTCGGGTCGAGAATCACTAACATAATTACCTTCTAAAATGTTTTGCAGATCCAAAACTACACCTTGTATACTAATAATGGTTGAACGCGCTAATCTCAGGAACTGCTGCTTCGAATTAAAAAAATCTTTTAGTGTTTGATAGCCTATTTATCGAGGATTATATAATATCATAGGACTCTTAGGAACCAAGCAAAAAGGAATAAAGTCACGATATCGAAGACCTCGCACGGGCAGAAAATTCGATGCGACGGAGAGGGTCGGGGAGCACGAAATTTAACGCGGTCGCGGACAGGAGTTAGTAAAGAATAAAACAATTGGTGACTGGTGTAATGATATGAATATTGAGCTTAAATACAAGTTAAAACATAATTTTACAAACTGACAAATAAGTCCTCTTGCCACTACTAGAGCAATGATAATTTATTATAATAACCGAAAATATAAAACATGTTTCATTTGCAAAAACCATTTAAGTTTCTTTAACAGAACACTCATCTTGTCAATAGACTTTATCTCCATCATTATTTACGTTATCCTCTAAAGAAACACACGAAGGAAATTAAGAGGAAATTAGGAGGAATTAAGGGGTCCCTCAAGATCCTCAGTCAAACTACTGGACTTTTTCCTTTTGCCAAAGACCAACATTTGTTTTGTCATTCTGTTTGTTTAAGCACAGGTGACGGATATTTGGGTCTATTGGGGTATAAAGACTTTGTTAATTTGCTTTCATTCTGTGAATTTAATTAAAACTGTTCCATTATGTAGATGTGCATCAATGTGCATTGCTTTTAGTGATGAGACTTCTGTGTCGCCCTATGTAAAATTTCTACATTCATATCTGTAATTCTATTTTGTGAATTTGAGAACGTTGTAGAGCTTCTAGACTGAAGATTTGTTGACCATCCACTATTTTGTTAAGAACGTGAGACATTTTGACATACTTCAATTTGAGCACATTGTAAAAGCCCAATATTATTAAAAAGTAACTCTGGGGGTTCTTGCCGGCTATGCTCCATAGGAAACGACCAACTTGAACTGTGCATCAAGTTGCTGACGTTTCATAAGTGCACATGTGTGTGAAATATAGTGTTTTTAGGGTTCCGTTGCCAAATGGCAAAAAACGGAACCCTTATAGATTCGTCATGTCTGTCTGTCCGTCCGTCCGTATGTCACAGCCACTTTTTTCCGAAACTATAAGAGTTATGCTGTTGAAACTTGGTAAGTAGATGTATTCTGTGAACCGTATTAAGATTTTCACACTAAAATAGAAAAAAAAAAACAATAAATTTTGGGGTTCCCCATACATAGAACTGAAACTCAAATTTTTTTTTTTCATCAAACCCATACGTGCGGGATACCCCACACGTATGGGTTTGGGGTATCCCACACGTATGGGGTCTATAAATAGGTCTTCAAAAATGGTAATGAGGTTTCTATTATCATTTTTTTCTAAACTGAATAGTTTGCGCGAGGGACACTTCCAAAGTGGAAAAATGTGTGTCCCCCCCGTCTGTAACTTCTAAAATAAGAGAATGATAAAACTAAAAAAAATATATGATATACATTACCATGTAAACTACCACCGAAAATTGGTTTGAACGAGACCGAGTGAGTACTTTTTTTTTAAAACGACATAAATCGTAAACCGCAATTTAGTTTACATTCAATCAACTGAAATATAAAATTAAAAAAAAAAACATTTATTTTTAAACCGAGAATACCTACAGGTTTGTACGGAACCCTCAGTGCGCGAGTGAGACTCGCACTTGATCGGTTTTTTTATTTGATATCCTGCACAAAGAATAGAAGAGAAAAAGACACAGTTTTAAAGAAGAATAAAGACAAGAGAAGGAGGCGAGGAATGTAATAAAAGTATTTTATTATAGTCTGAGTATATATATCTATTAAACAAGCCTCGCATAATTATCAAACTTTTAATTACCAATAAATTTCGTATCCTTTTCAAAGTTACAGTATAATCCAAAAATAAACCAATAATTATTTCATAATCAAACAAAACCTACTCAAATAACGCAGACCCAAATACCAATCCTTCGCAAAAAGTTCGAAACAATACTAGCTAAAACAATTGAAAACTCGTTTGCAAATCAATAATCTAAAGCCGATACTGTGGTTGTTATACATCACAGTGCTAATCCACACCTGCGTTGCCCACAAGACGCATTAATTTAAAGCTTCGCGGATAAATTTTGATAAATTATATCACTTTCTCAAATACCAATTGAATTGCCGTCCAATTGATTGATTGCATTACTCTTTCTTTCACTTTACACTCAAATATCCACCTTACTTTTTTAAGCATAGGGTCGCAGTTTGAATCGGAGTGCTTGAATAGGGTGAGAACACCTGTGTTGTGATTGAGCGGGAATTTTATAGGTTATTCAGGAGTCATAGTGTTGGGTAAAGTTGAGCAGTTTGTCTTTGTCAGTGTTTGAGAACTGCTTTGGACTTTACGAGGACACGGTAAGTGAGGACGATGAAGTTGATTTAGGGCCAGTTACTGGGTTAGTTGCTAAAGGTAATAATGATAAAGTCGAACGCTTACTTAGACTTATGTTGGGTACTGAGAAGATACATCAGGACTTTATCTAATAATTAATCCACTTAGTGGTACTAAAACGGTGAAGGAAAATATTGTGAGGAAATTGGTGTCTTACAACCAAAAATTTGAAGATATATGACATCTACCAACTCGCATTGGGCCCGCGTGGTGGATTACGGCCCAAACCCTTTCAAAGAAAGGTAGCCTATCTCCCAGCAGTGGGAAGAATTATAGACTTATTGTGCTTTTTGTGCTATTAGAAGCACCACACCTAAATTTACGTACCTTTCTCAATTTGTTCCAAATATCGAAATAAAAAAAATAAAATCTTCAACTGAAATAGATTTATCTTTAACTTTGCATACATAAATATAATTTCCAAAGAAATAGATGCATTCATTAACATGGTTTTAATACGTTCAATGAATTCCTAAGCGTACCTAAAACAAAAAATGGAATGTAGGCTTCAAATAAAATCATCCCAGAATGAATTTATGTCTTCTTCTTGTTTTCTTTATTTTGTGGAAGCATTAGTATTCTTTTCCATTCCAAGTGACGGATGGCCATTATGTGTGAACGATTTCCAGAGATTCTTTCGTCTTTGTGCTTTGTTTTATATAAAGAAAATATTACGAAGACATTTGTTATAGTCGGCTAGACAAGCAAATTTTTTGTAGGAATTCGTAATAATTGGAATTTTCTAAGTAATCTATCCATCATGTAAGTGGATTGATGACTTTCTGCATTAACATATAACATAAAAGAACATCGCGCCTTTAATCATCGAAGGCTCAGGCAGAGATGGGCCTCGTAGTTTAAAGGATAAGTTTTTAACCAGTGCGCAAATTTTAACAAATTAAACTTAAACGAGTTCTTGCAATTTTTATTTTGATATATCTTAGTACAAAAAAAATAATAAGTTATCGTTAACGAAAGATGTTTATTTTGGAACTGGATTTTATGGTAACTTGCGCGCGGTGGCGGCGAAGATGAACGACCAAGCGTAGCTACAATTAGGTATTTACCAGCTGTTCGAAAATCCTGTATACACATATCGCCAGTTATGTTAAGTCTCAAGTAAAAGGGGGCGAGTCTGTTGGGCCGTATCAACCGGGCACAAATCCATTCTCCGGGGTGCTTCTGAAATAATCCTGAATCCTGATGAAAAAACCTATATCACTGTTCTACCCGAGAATGTAACCCAGGATAATCACAATCAGTCGCAATCAGTAGTGGCTCTGGCGACTACTAAATCAAAGGGGTAGTCAAAATACTACAAAGGCGTTTATTTGTGTCGATTAGTCACGCAAATTATAAGAAAGATTCTTTGTAATGTGAATTTTCTAACTTCATTATTAATTTAGCCATTGAGAAGGATGATAAGTTTTTAAATGATATTCAAACCTGCTCCTTCAAATTAACATTTTTAAATAATAAAATGTAAATGAAACCTTTTTTTCAATAGGTGTCCCAGGTGTTACCTTTCACAATTCAACATATAAATTGATGATCAGGCTGATAAAGAAAAATATTTATTACATTATTCGTATGAATCTGACAGCTACTTATTCAAATGCCCATTCTAGAGAAAAGAAAAATAAAATTTTCGACTGGTAGTTTTGTCTTAAAAAAGAAAGTAATTTTCAAAACTTCGATGAATGACTGAAGAAATCGGTTACAGCAATAAACTCTATTATTTTTATCAAATCTAGAAGTTTGGATAAAATTTTTGGGAATTTATTAATTGATTGTATCGATTTCAATGTACTGATTGTATTTTGAAATTTTTTATCAAAATCGAACGTCTTGAATGAACATTACAAAATAAAAAACTGTTTTTGTTTTCACTATCAGGCAGCTTACGCTGCGGTGTAAGCCTCGGTTAAACAATGCAAATAACATTAATTAATTATTTCTTACTTAAATTCTGAATCAAAAGATACTTGCCGCCATTTTCGTGGCAAACCTTAAAATATTCTTGAAAGTCCAGCTAAAACTTTTAAATTTACATAGAAAATTGTTAAACTTAGACATTATTAAAAGATGTTTGAAGGCTAAAGCAGACGGGAATTTAATTTAACTTGAACGCAATACGATCATGATGGAAAACGAAAATCATGAAACCTTGTGTCAACAATTTAAAAAAAACCTAAAGTTAGATTAAGTAAAAAATAACTACAAACCACCAAATTTTTGTAACATTTTACGAAACAGAATTTTTAACGCTTATTACCACACTAACAGCAACATGAAAGCTTTCTGCCAGGGTTGTAAGATCTGTTCGAAAGAATTACCGTGGGCCTGGCATATGGGCGACTGAAAGAACACGGGTGGGTTTTAGCCAGTAATAGTCTGACAGACCCTTCCGCTCCACCCTAGAGCGGGAGACGTAATTTGATGATGTACCACCCACAAAAAAAAAACATGAACGTTTAAGCTAAGCTTGAAAGAAATTAACCTCTAAGTCCCTGAGCTACCACATTTGGTATCAGACACAATGGTTTTTAATTGTGTCTGTAATTACGGTAATTGACTGGTTAAACCGCTGGTCCCAGCAGTCATTCGTTTTTTACAGTCATTATGGGTCTTCAGAAGCCCGAAAGTCTGACAATCAAAGTATGCTTTTGTATAAAGTATGCCGTATTACCCAATAACTGTGTTATGGAGATCAGATAGGTAGTGGCTCCAGTATTCTACACTGGTATTCAAGTGCATCTGGTTACACGGGAAGCCGCCCCAACATCGAAGGAAAAGGCTAGGTGGAATATGATGAATGATGAAACAACAAATATTCGTTACTCAGGGAACACAAAACAGTTATCTGCTATTTCCATTTTCTCAAAATTTCAGATATACACCGTAACATTTTAGTCCTCTTACAAAGATTGTCCATGTATCCGACATAATATACCTCTATACTCTGTTTATTATAACATTAGAAAAAAGAGGCTCGCAGAAGCAGGAGTACGAAACCTTTTATTTCAAGTTAAGTTCAAACAATTTAAATAAATAATGTGAGCTTTTTTGTAACAATGTATGGCATGCATATAATAAAGCATTTACTATCGATCTACTCGTCACAAGGCTTGGATAGGTACATGAAATGAAACAATTTTTAGTAACAATCAGTTTATGAAAAAACAACTATCACATTGTTTTTAACAAACCAACTATAATAATTTAGAATGTCAGAGGATCTAGACACGCGGTAGCGTGTCAAGCCAAGTTCAAGTAACAGAACTGGCGAGCAGCACCGTGTGTAATATTACACGAACCATTTGGAGCCACTTTTGACCCCCTCATAACTCAAAAACTATTTCACATAAACGTGTCAAATTTGGCTTATATATTTAGACTTACGAGATACATATGTGCTCCAAATTTCATAAACACATCTCAAACGGTTATTTAGATATTAACGTTCAAAAATCGTTATTTTTATCACTGACTGACCTATAGATCAAAACTCTAAACCAGTTCCAGATGACCTAGAAAGTTCAAATTTGGCTTGCAGAATTAGGTGAATACAAAGGAATAAATCAGAAACTGGTAAATGTTATAATAATTTTTCACTTAATTGATTCTATTAGGAACACATAACAAAAACCATTTAGTATTAATTTTGTTATAAATAAGTACCTACTAATAATGTATGTACAAAAAGTAATGATATCCCACCAAAAACATAAATGTGAAATGAGAGCCAAGTTCAATATTATGATGTATGCCTTGGTTGTTGACGTCAACGACAAAAGAAGTGAGATCTAAATGGGTGCCAAGTTCAATGGTCAGTCATGAAATTTATTTATAACTACATAAAATATCATTTATTCTTATAACTTAGGATAATATATTGTAGCCAAAGGTCTGACTTGGCTAGTTTTCATATACGAATTATATTGTAACCTTCGCAAGTTCTAAACCTGTTACTTGTCGGTTCTTATTTTATTATTCCGAAAATTTGGCTTGCTGGTAGAAACTAGACATCGAACATAATAATTGGTTGATAGTATAAACCAACAAAATAAAAAAAAAACACGTGCTCCCATAACTTATGAAGGAAATACGTAACATTTTCGATTTGGTAGAATTATAGTGACGTAAAAAACGTTCCCGGTAGGCGGTACTGTTCACCCCTGCTTCTTTTAGATTTTAAACATCGACACAACAATATAGAATGTAAAATCTAAACAATATTAAATGAAAGCCTTGTAATTTCAGAAGGTAGATAGATTAAATAAGTACAATTAAGTGTGACAGCTGTTATATAAATTGATTATATTTAACTCCACATCAATCTTGACTGTAATAATGTTTGTTGTAATTTTATTGCAAAGTGTGCACCTAAAAGAGCCTTTTTTAACTTCTGTCTAATGCTATAGTAAATGGAGTATAGGCTTGATAAAAAAAATAGTTACCATTAATAAAATTAAGATAATAAGGTCTAAGAAAAATAAATAATGCATTAGAATTATAGAACATCCTGTTAATAATATTTACTTATCAGATGGTAGAGAACATAACTACCCAGCGCACGAGTCAACAAGATCATTCCATTTTCTTTGAGACAAAATATAAATTACAAACTACGTCATGCGTCATCATAATGAATAATATTTTTATTTTTTAGTTATTCAAATGTTCATTTTTTTTTCTTATGGATGTGTAGTAGTCATTGGATACATGAAGTGGGCTGCTGTTGTAGAAAATAAAAAAATAAAAGTTGTAGAAAGTAAAATTTCACGGTGTATTTTTACGTTATAGAGGACGAATTTAGTCATATGTTAATGATTTCACTTCAAAATCATTTAGTTCTAACATTATTGTTTCAACTAAAACAGCCTGTTTCGCTAAACGAGACGACTTTGCCATTAAAACTGAACTGGAATTGTTATTTCTACCATTACACACTAATCGTTCGAGAGTAACTGATCCTTTGCCTTCCTCTGGGTCTTCTTGTGTGTCATCTAATGACTAGTTAAGTTCATCTTATATTTAAGGGGGAATCACGGGTGCCACGTTAGCCCACGAAATTCAATATTTTGTAGTTTTTTTTTTTTGCAACTAGTTTTCTTTGAACAACATATGATTGTAACAAGTATGTATTTACAATATTATAATCCTTAATATTAATACAATCCTCTAAGTTTAATTAAATGAATGAATGACGTTTTCATGAAAATTTTAGGATCGATCGTTTTCAGTCGCGTTTTTCATAAAATTTTCCACTAAAGTTAGAATACTTTATGAAGTCTCTCACTAAAAGATTCTCACATATTCTGCTTTGGTATTCAAGATTGACCAAGCTCCTTTAGATCACCTAAAATCATCATCACATCACTCATCGTATCGAGACCTTCCTCAAGGAAGAGGTTTGGCCGAAGTGTATCGGCGATTCTGCAGAATGCTACGCGATACCACACAGCGCAACACGGGCGTCACTTCGTGTACAATAATTTTATGTTGTTACGGTTTTTTATTTGTATGTACGGTAGTCTGTCTGCAAGGTATTTTGATAATGGACTTTGTTACCCGAAATAAATGATTTGATTGTTTGATTGATTGATAAAAGAAAAAAGTCAGAATCTGTCGCGAAATAATGTGTAGTAAAAATCATCTCTGAAAAAGTATAAGTTATTTCTTAAAAAACTAGGTTGTTTTTCAATCCTGAAGTTAATATGGTTTACAATTAGGTACATAGTCTTGTAAACATTTGTCGTGTTTTAATTAACACGTGATTACGTACTCAAAAAAGGGCAAAATATAGTGTCATATCAAAATGGTGGCAAAATAAAGTTATATAATACGTAAATTGCATTTAGCATTTATTTTTAACTAGATTTGCCAGCGGCTTTGCCCGCGTATTATATATCATACATTCCTTTTTAATGACTCTGTCTATTGATGATATCCGTCAGCCAGTATTCCACTGCCAAGAAAAATTTTGATGCTTAGTCTCAATTAGACACATGTTCTAAGAAACTTAATTTGTAATTAATTATTTTTGTCTTCATTCCCAAAACCAATTTCATCTGTTCGCTTAAAAATAATGTCAACGAATTGCAATTTAACTCCAAGTCTTACAAACCACTAATACTTCAGCACATACCAACTCCTAAATTCCATAAAGTGTTTCAAAGTGAGCTAAAACTGGATACTTATCGTTACAATACAGTGCTCTGAGACTTAATTCTGTCCATTACCTTTTATCAAAGATTTCATTAGAGATACAAGATTAATTTTGGGATAAAGTGAAGATTAAACTTGGAACGAGATCGCATATAAATATTGCTCTTAATAGAACACGGCTGTTCTTAGAAAGTTCGTGAATGAATTTTACGTGTTATATGGTTACTGTTATAATCCGAAAGTTGTAGAAATGTGCACACAAAAAGATAACAACTCGAATGTACAGAACAATTATTTTTATTTTTAACTTTTTAGTTATGGTAGATACCCCGCACTAATCTAATAGCGTTATTCGTTCATTTGTCGCGCAAATACTTTTATTTTATTTATTAGGAAACTCAACAGCTTATTTTTAAAATTACATGCAATTATGATGAAAGTTCACCTCACTATCAATGAGCAGCCCAATGCAGTTGCGTCAAAGTTACTAGCATCCACTGCACATTGATAGTGAGATGATTCCAATTACCTCTTAAACCAATTACAGAGTTTCACGGCATTGATCTAGATTAGTAGAAAGTGGCAAATAAAGAGAAGAAAAGAAAAAAAGAAAAAGGAAAAAAGAAGAAGAGAAAAAAAAGAAGAACTCTACTTAATGCAAATTTAAGACTTATATGGTTTTCACATGGATCCCATTGTCCGAATGGAACCAAATTAAAATTCCCAGTCGGGAAGCAACAGCTTTCGAATAAAAAAGAATCATCAAAATCGGTTCACACAGTCAAAAGTTATGAGGTAACAAACATAAAAAAAACAGTCGAATTGATTACCTCCTCCTTTTTTTGAAGTCGGTTAATAAATAGACAGCAGCTGCATGCCGTTACTACCAATGATATATTATGTAGTTACTACGACATTTCGGTTTCCATTAAGCAGGGGCTGTATAGCACGGCGCCTGCTTGGGAGACCCACAACGCAGCGCTGATTTTCCGTTGTCACCCGAAATTTTGATAGTCTTAATCAAGCAGTTACCCACGCCTTTGATTTTTTAGTCGAAGATGGTTTTTAATAAAACAAAGTTGTTTGATTCGTTCGTTGATGGTTTGTGGCATTTGCGAAGTTGTGGTGGCTCATCCACACAGCCAAAAATTAATAGTCGAAATTGTTGTTGTACTTTTTAAGCGTCAAGTAGTCGGTCGGTTCATCAGATAGTTACCCATTTCAAAATGTAGATCTCTATGAAGAAGAATGGATAAAAACACACGCTCACCCTCGTTTATATTTAGATAAATATATTAGTTGCCCACGCCTTTGATTTTTTAGTCGAAGATGGTTTTTAATAAAACAAAGTTGTTTGATTTGTTCGTTTGATGGTTCGTGGCATTTGCGAAGTTGGGGTGGCTCATCCACACAGCCAAAATGTATTGTCGAATTTGTTGTTGTACTTTTTAAACGTCAAGGAGTCGGCCAGTTCGTCAGATAGTTACCCATTTCAAAATGTAGATCTCTATGAAGAAGAATGGATAAAAACACACGCTCACCCTCGTTTATATTTAGATATATCACACTTCTTACATTATTCTTCATGCTTCTAGAGTATCTTATCACACATTATTAACAAAAAAAAATAGTTATGTCAATCTACTAACAGTATTTCTTTGTCTCCAGGTACTGTAGTAACAAGATGTGAATAGCCACATCATGGGGGATGAATACTGTTATAACTGCAGCCTCTTTGCTGAGGACACCGACACCGTATTCAGAAACATCTCCAAGAATGAGACCACCATCAACAAGTTCTATTTTTATCAGGTAAGCCTAAAAATATTATTGTGTTGTGTTCTTTTAGTTGGTCTCTCGGTGTTCCACAAATCATGGGCTACTTAATATCTTGTCCTTCATTTCCTGTTGTCTGCATGTCTCGGGAACAGATGCCCGCTGAAAAATGCTAATAAAGGCACCAAACTCTGGACGGATTCAATTTAGCTTGCTATGGACACGCTTAGAATAACAAGATCATCCACCTGATGATCGTGCAACGAGCAACAATCCTCGCAGTACAGCTTATAGTAACTGTATGAGAGTAGCCGAGGATCCAATTATGTGGCATGGGGTTGCTGTGGATGTGAAGCTGTAACGTAAATTAAATCTTTTAAGCTTTCCGAACTATAGTAATAGCAATATTCTTTATTGTTCTTTCATAATCACAAACTAGTCATAATGTGTCTCATAATAATAAAAGATAAATGATTTTTTCCTGTAAGTAGATTTGTAGAAACACTTTTACATGTTAGACATATTTTTTAAAACAAGATGAGGTCCGCGTTTCGCCGAAACGCCGAAACAAACACAGCGGTCACAGTCTCTTTTAAAGTCCAGACATAATCTTGGTCACATCTTGTGAAGACCATGTAGAATGGTGACTGAATTGGTATTTTGAGGAAAGAACCACACAGATTGAGTGATGGGATTTCACAACGACAAAAATATCAAAATTTCATCATTAACCCCATTAAAGAATACATTTTCAAAAATCCTTCCTTTGTGCCCAGTTTTGTTACATAGTGTTCCATTCTCTTAAAATTGTAAGCTTCTAGACTTAACGGTTACAGCGTAGCTGAGTCTAGAAAGAAGCATACACATTGTTGTCCGCCAATAAGTAAATTAAATATAAGTAAAACGTAAGCTAACTAATTTTCTTTTATTTCTAAAAGTTTCAAAGATCCCAATTCACTCTACACCAAAAAGGCCAAAGTCCTTAACTTTTCTTGTTTTCAAGTCACCTCAAATACATTTTCTTAATGAATTTTCTCATTAAAGTGCGTGTCATTAAACCTAATGGGCTGTCAACCTGTCGCGGCAATAAAATAATATAAATGAACGTGATATGTTACCAATGGGAGGAATGGGGGAAAGGGGGGCGTTGTTTAATTGTGTGAAAGAATTAACGGAGGTAAAGAGTGTTTCGGCGACGCTTTCTAATTTTAGTTTTAACTTTGATTAAATTTTATGTACTAGTGTTTACTTTAAGAAAATTTGTAGATTTCAAACTTTGTTTTCGTTGGTATAATAGTAGTGTTTACTTTATTAAATAAGATATTTAAAGTTTCAAATTTTATTTTCGGTGGTGGTACAGGTTTTAGTTTTGTTTCTTTTCACATCATGGTGATCATGGTGTTAATTAAAGGTTTTTTTTAATAATAAATACCTACATATAAAACTGGCCAAGTGCGAGTCGAAGTCGCACGAAGGGTTCCATACCACAAGGCAAAAAATCGCGGGAAAAAACGTGATCCTATCCTTTAATGTTTAACTTTGTTTTATTTTATATTTTTGTTGTTATACCGACAACAGAAATACACACTCTGTGAACATTTCACCTGTCTACCTATTGCGGACCATGAGATACAGCCTGCTGACAGACAGATAGATGGCCTGACGGATAGCGGAGGCATAGTAGTAGGGTCACGATGTTTAATCTTCGGGTTCGGAACCCTACAAAAGTAATTCCTAAAAACACAGATTTTCCCTCAGTATCAAAATTAAAAGATATAGGTACTAAGAAACTAATCAGCTAAATTCATTAAGGTGGAGTGCAGGATTAATTGCGAGAAGCGTTCTCCAAACTAAAGTATGGGTCTAGACTTACTCTCTGTTTTCTAATTTGCTTTAAGACTGACTTAAAAGGGCTTGAAAATCACTTGGTTCGTGTAGTGGGCTTTTTGTATTAAAATCGTTGTATCGCTCCCAGCTAGTGATGGGCAGTGGATAAATACTCGGAGGATAAATACTCGAGTTTTTATCCGAAACGGATAAATACTCGTTTTTACTCATTTTTATCGGATAAATACTCAAAATGATGGATAAATATCTTTTTTGCGCATCGGATGATTATTTTAAAATGTTAATGACTTTTATTGTTATTTAGGCTTTTCAAAATACTACGTTATTACACTATTTAGTTCTAATGTCAATTCCCAGGGCTGTAATTGTGTCAGAAGTCCAAACGTCTCTAATAGAGCATGCTCTTTAGATACAAATTTAGAATCTTTCTTTGTTGAGAGTGTAGAGAATAGCCACATAATTGTTTATCTCTGTCAAGAGCTTCTAAAAATCAAGAAAAATGCGGCGAAGACAAGTTTGTTGTTGTTTGCCAACGCTATAAACATGCAAAGGGCTTTTCAATTAGGTAAAGGTGTTGAGCCCTTAAACTGCGCAGCACACACTAGTAATTTACTGGCTCATGGTGTACTGAAATGCGGTAATTTCAAAAATTTATGCAGATATGATAAAATCTTTAATAAAAAACAATTGGTTGTCTGTAAAGTCGGTATACGGACGATAATTTTACGTGATAATGTCTAAGTCTCTTTTACTCGGATGTATTGGCCGATGGAGTGGAAGAGAGATAGATTTCACAAGTCGAACGCTAAGGTCGATCGTGCCTCTCTATCGCTTGTTTCGCGCTCTCGCTTACACGCTCGGTTCAGGCGAAACGTGACAATGCGTCATTCTTTTCCGTGCGTTCAGCCAGCGTTCATCGATTTATAAGACAGTCAAAAAATCACAAGAACTAAACCCAAAAACCAGGATCAAAGCTACAACAAATCTTAAAACAAAAGGTAACGGGAGAAAAGTTAAGCCTGCTATGCTACACAATACAATAGGGCAGCTATCTACGATCACTAAGGAGTATGAAAAATAGAAAAGGCGCTCTCTCAGCGTACGCAAAAGAAAAATATATCGTCAAGTCAAATGCTACAAGCAGCTTTGCTTGACGATAATTTTTGGGATTAGGTATATCAATGCATATCTGTTTTTGAACCCTTATGGGTTCAAACAGAACCTGTCTTTCAACAAGAGTCCAACAAATGCAATGCACTTCTAGTGTTTATAATATTTAAGGATATGAAATCAACACAAAATGGGTTATATTTACAGACAGATACTGATAGTGAGTCATTGGATTTGAGAAAATCTGAAAGCAGGTTTCAGTAAATTTTACCACTGTGTAGATCGCCTGGAAGATACGTTAGAGCATAGAGTGGAGGTTTGCCCTGCTTGGGCGGAGCAACGCCATATCCTCGTAGAGGCGATTAGCGGCAGCGATCTCTCGCGTCCGGGCCTGGTGCAGGCCATGGTATGGAGTGAGAGGGCATAAGAAGCTGTCACCTCCTTCTGCGAAGAAGTAAGCCTCTCGAAGGAGGAGGTGGAGCGCGTTAAGGAGAGTCAGTCTGTGCGCCCTCATGTCCCTAGCCACCGTAGGAGGAGACGCCCCGGGCGTCGGGAGTTCATTGTGGACTCTTGGCCACGGTAGCCACGGGCTTGCGGGCGGCGAACCACCCATTGCTCGCCACGGAAAAGAACAGGCCCGTGTCGACGGCGCATTGTGTTCCACGCGCGCCTCAAAGAGATGTCATTACATATTGAACGGGTCCGCGAGGACCGATGCCTGCCAGGGTTGCGGATCTGTTTAAAAGAGGTATCCTGGCACAAGCAACTAAAAGGAACACAGGTGGGTTTTAGTCAGTAAAAGTTTGACATGCCTTTCATATTGGCGATAGCAGTGGTGGTCCGGTGGTATCAGCCCCGACTTACAACTTGTAGGACGTGGGTTCGCACTCAGGCAGGCGTTTTACTCGTGATAAATAATTACATCACCACTGGTCTCAAAACTGCATATTGCTCGCTGAATCCATATCCTACAGTGTCGACAACCTCGCGAACCAAGTCATTTGATTTGTTTATCTTTCTCGACTTTCACGAGGTAGTTTTTTTTATTTTTACAATGATTTAAGCGCTACTTAAATAGTTTCTACCTACCCCCATGAGAGAAAGGCATGAGTTCATGTATGTATGTGAAAAACCAATGTACAAATGTATGATTTTATCTAACTTTGACAGTGATTGACTAACTGTATTCATAATTGAATGAAATTATTGTCAATATCGGCGTTTTGTAATTGTTAAAATGATTAATAAGGTACGATACAAATCTGCATTGTCTATTTTTCATTAATTTTAATCCTTTTGTTAGTAAAATGACAAAACTTACGTTACGAAAACAAAAAATAGTATTTATCCGCTGTTTTGGATAAATACTCAGTAAAAACGGATATTTATCGAGTATTTATCCATTTTGAGTATTTATCCGGATAAAATCCCAACACTACTCCCAGCGTTTAATAAAGAAGCCGACCGACTTTGCAAACAAAGGAGGCTATGCATTCGGTTGTTTTTTCTTATATGTACACCGTTTGCTCCCTGGTCACTTAATTGTTTTTGTTAACTTTGTTTGTGAGGTTTTCGAGTTCAATAATAAGTATTTTTTCACTTTGTATGTTGATGTTGTCATAATAACTCTCTGTCACTGTTGAACCCGCATTAATTCGTATATTCACACCAAAAATACACATAGCAAGAAGTGACATACGAATTTATGTCGGATAGGTTCGAACTCACGAGTTGGAGATCGTGGGTTCGAACCCAATCAGGCGCTTTTACTTTGTGTAAATAATTTCATCACCACTTCCCTCAAAACGGTGAAGGAAAACATCGTGAGGAAACCGGCATGTCCTAGCATCAAATCAAACATTCGAAGATATCTGACATCTATCAACCCAAACTGGGACCGCGTGGTAGATTACGGCCCACTTCTTCTCATCGTGCATCAAGAGGAGGCCTGTGTCCCAGCAGTGGGAACAATATATGCTGATTCTGAGGTACCACAAGCAAAAAGGTAAAAAATTAAACAAAAAATCACACAAAGTTTAGTTTTATTTATTTATTTAAGGGCTGTCAAATGGGTTCCATAGAGGGTTTTTTTTTATTAATATTGTTGTACCTCATTCAGCATTTTATTTGATTTTGATGCTTGATATCATAAGCCAACATAATTACTGATTATATAATATTGCCTTCACGTAAAAGTCTTAGACTCTGTCTTTGTCTGACAACATTTACATACGAGAAAAAGCAACGTTGTTTATAGTCTTATATTTTTTAAACCATCTTACGGTGTGGAAAATGAACAATGCACATATTCGTTAACGATTTGTAGATGCCCTCTATGGCCTCTGCCCCGCAGTGGGACAGCGCCAAGACTGTTTGGCTTATAATAAAATAAAATAATTGTGTTAGCGGTAACTCAGGAATGAGTCACCGAAAAAAAAGTTCAATTAATTTAATGACATAACATCAACTCTTTCTCCTTTTATTCCTTAGCAAAAATTCTAGACTACTCAGTACCAAAATTGCAAGACATTCCAAGATCCCAAATGCACTAAGTAGTTTACTAAAACTTACTTCAATGCTTACTTGCGCAACTTTTCTACTCAGACTCGTCATGTAGAATCAAAAGTTTAGACAATGGTTATCGTTAAAATAAAAAATACTTTCCAAACTATGAATGTGAAATGTAAAATAAGTTCTTATACGTAATTCCTATCTATCAGAAGTTTTCGTAATATTAAAATCATTACACAGGCCGACAAAATTTGACGAACACTCTTACCCAGAAATCAGACTATACTTTTCCGAAGGATTTTAACGCGCTGAATTCGAATCTGGCCTCAAAATTGCTCTATCGCGTCAGAATTTTGAGCTATCCTAACCTAAAAGTGCAAAAAATACAGTTTTTTCTCATTTTTGAGGTTATGTAGCACGGCCGATCCTGGTTATTTTCAAAAATTATTGATAGCATCTTAAAGGACTAGTATTCTTCTTTAAAATGACGTTGAGTTTACTCAAATATCTTTTTTTTTTTCACTGAGATATCACATATGAGATATCCAAAGATCTTTGGATAAGAAACACGTGAAAACAAAAAATGAGAAAAAACTGTATTTTTTGCACTTTTAGGTTAGGATATATGACGTGATAGAGCAATTTTGAAGCCAGATTCGAATTCAGCGCGTCAAAATTCTTTGGAAAAGTATAGTCTGGTTTCTGGGTAAAATTTTTGTTGGCCTGTGTTAATTAGAGAAAATCATTATATTTTATAACAACGAAAATACGTTAAAGAAAATGCTCTAGCTGATGCTGAAAACCAGCCCTGTGGTTCTGTCACGCAGTGTCCCAGCATTATCCAGAGCTTTTCCGCTTTGCATGTATGCGACACTAATTTTCCCCTGTAATTTTTTTCTTTTTAACACGCTTTTGTTAGCTTCATTCGAAACAAACAACAACCAAACTTTGAACAAGTTTTTGACCGCCTTCAAAAATACGGATTAACTCGTTTGGCATACTTATCAAGGACCGATTACAATATAATAATTTTATAAATATGTGCCATTATCGTTGCCGGGGTTACCAGGATAGCAAAAATAACTGTCTTCGAAAACTACGCAGACATACGTCACAAACTACACTGACATACCTCTCAAAATTCGAAACACCCTAAAAATAGAAAATAAATAATCGTTTAAAAAACTTAAAAAATAACACGCTTCCATAGAAAACCAAACTTAAACGTAGCAAAATAATGGAAAAGCGTGGGGTGCTTTTTAATTGATATCGAGCAACCCACTTACCATACCCACGTGAATAAATGGTATTCTTTACGGCCAGCACTACATGGAACCGATATTTTATAAAAAAAAATAATTTATGCATTTACCCCTATAATATGTTTTCCGTTTTCTGTGCAGTCAGCACAACTGGCGATCCTATGGATGCTGCTCGTGACGATCGTGGCTGGCAACGCGACGGTGGTACTGGCACTCCTGCTGACCAAGGCCAGGAAAAGCAGGATGAACTTCTTTATCATGCAGTTGGCCATTGCAGGTTAGTTTTGTACCATTTGATACATTTAAATGGGTTATTCCGTTTACCCATCCCAAACAATCCACCCTAAGTTGAATAAGCAGAAACGAATATTGTCGGAGGATTCAACCTAGACCTCGTTCAATAAAGGACATAATCGATTTAAATCAGTCCTGCGTTTTGGATACCCCATAGCATTGCATCGTATGGCATCACGCTGATCCGAAGATTTATCGTCACAGTCACGACGTGCAGCTGCAGACTCCGTTTGCGTGTTTCTAATTATATATATGTTTTGTTTTTTTCGAGCTAACTGGTCTTTTTAAATGACTGTTTTCCCGTTTTTAACCGACGAAAAAAAAAACGGAGGAGGTTCTCAATTCGACGCGTATATTTTTTTTTGTTTTTTTTTATGTATTACCACCCATAACTTTTTAACCGTCAAAAAAAACGGAGGTGATTCTCAATTCGACGCGTATTTTTTTAAATTTTGTTTTTGTTTTTTTTTATGTATGACCACGCATAAATTTTTACATAGTAGTCCGATTGTGACAATTCTTTTTTTATTGGAAAGGGTATACTCCGAAGTATAAATTTGGAAAACAAAATCGAACGCTAAGGGTCGAAAAACAGGGAATGTTTGATTGTTCACTCACTGATTGTAATGTTTAACTACGCATAACTTTATACAGAGTAGTCTTATTTTGATAATTCTTTTTTTATTGGACAGGATATACCTTCCATAAAGTCACAAAAAAATATAAAATAAAAACTTTCCAGTTTTTTCGGCGGTTTTTGTTAAAAAGTTTTTTTCTACTACCTTGTGGAAAATTATTTAATACATTGTCTTTTAAAAATACTCTCACCATTAAACATGTAACTTTTACTTATAATATGAGTCTTTGAGTACTTGATTTCAGTTTTTTTTTTCTTTTGGTTTCGGGGGAAACCTTCAAAATGCACCCGATCGGATAAGACAGGGGAGTGTGGGATTTTTACCTCACTAAAATCGGTGGTCACTATCCGCACATGTAAGGGTTACCGTTACCGCTCATTGACCGTTCCGAAACCCCCTCTGTGCAACAACTGTTAGTGCACATATCTGGGCAGACTGTAAAGAGTTCTCCTTGTGATTTTAGTACCTACTAGATTTAAGACCAGTAAATAGGATTGTGTGCCCTAATTGTTGAACAACTCATTCCCACAAATACTAACATAACTGACGCCACATTCAAAAGACTATCCCCTTTTTGAGTATTCTATAAAAAGATTTGTAGTCAAGTTTCCAAAACAAGTGTCCAATTAGATCATTATGTAACAAGTATTTCATTTCAAGTCAACTAACAAACTAAATTGTTCCAGATTTACTAGTGGGACTAATAAGTGTTCTCCCAGATTTAATTCAGCGGATAACGATTACATGGCTGGCTGGGTCCATCACATGCAAAATGATGAAGTATTTACAGGTAAGTTCTCCAGCAATAGATGATATTAATATTACGTAAAATAAAACGTGATCTTGAGTACGAAAATATTCCATTATTTTCGTCAATGTTAAACAAGAATAAGTCGGGATTTGGGGATGATCTAACAAGGATGAAGTATATAATATTTCAGCGTTATTATGTTTCGTTGGATAGTGAAGCTTCAAAAGGAATACTACTGTGGTAGTGCTACCTTTTGTCAATAGTTTATGATCAGATCTTGAAAACAAAGACGACAAAAAAATTGAGGGCTCCGTGACGACGTTGTATCATCACGCTAGTAATCTCTGAAGGATCCGGAAAGATACACCTACAGTTGTGTTCGAGTTCCAAGTAATAAAGGGCGAGCCTATTGTGAACAACCGAGCACAATATAGATTCTAAGCTGCTACTTAGAATTTCCAGAAGGAAAAACCTAGTGACTTTTATCCGACCCGGAAATCAAATCCATTCATTCATGCTTAACAGTAGCGCTTGCCACCACTGAAACAACTAGCAGTCACAGAGGCAGAATTGGGAAAACTAAAACATATTAAATTTACAAAGAAGAAGTTTTCCCAACGATTTGATTTCAAGTCGTCACGTACCCTTTAATTTTCGAACCATGGCAGCCTGCACTTAAACATTATTGCTTTATTCAGTAACTGAATTGTTACATCGTCACCAACAAATTAATAAAAATAAATATAACTATAGCCCAGTGATATCGGCCCCGACACGACATTCGAGTTGTAGGGCATGGGTTCGAACACAGGCAGGCGTTTTACTTTGTGTTAATAATATCACCACTGCTCTCATAACGGTGAAGAAAAACATCGTGAGGAAACCGACTTGTCCTAAGACCAAAATCTCAAAGACATGTGACATCTACCAAACCGCACTGAGGCCACGTGCTAGATTACAGCACACTACCCCTTTCACCGAGATGATACACATATAGCCTCATTATTATGACAATAAATTTATCGATAATTATTCTGGTATGCTTTTAGGGCGTCGTCACATATTCCTCGACATACGTGTTGGTGGCGCTGAGTGTGGACCGATGTGATGCGATCACCCATCCGATGAACTTTACTGGAAGCTGTAAGTATTCCTACATTTACAATTACATTATTTCAAATCAATCAAAACTCAATACTAAGTCCCCCTCATAACGTTGCTTATCTTTTGACGTTTAAGCTTTTTGTGAAGGAAGAGTGTGTGTGAGTAAAACGATTATGGATAGGTTCATTGATAAATCAATTACAGTTTAAGGAGTAACAGAGATTTAGAACACTTACTTTTTGTTAAATAGCACTTATTGTATGAACTTAAAGTCTTCACCAAATCGGGACATATCCTACAATTTTGCTGTTCGAGATCCTCTTTACAATCAACTTTTCTAGTAGTTATAAAAGTAAAAAAAATAAGGCGGCGAAATTGGGACATACGTGTCTTGAGCCAACAAACTCCATTACAAAACTACATTCACTTTTATCACACTGCAAAAAGTTACAAAACTTCCAATTTCTCCGTCCGAAAATAGATACGTGTCCTCCAAAACTTGGAGAAACGGATACTGTCTATTTGTAACAGCCATTTTTCTGATATACATCGCAATCTAACATTTTTCTGGACCAAGTTTTATAAGATAAAGAGTAAGAAGACTATGAAAGCTTGACCAAATAAAATATAACTACTGATCTAATATAAGATAGTGAGAATGTTCTAGTTGTCCTAGAAAAAGTTCCTAAGTATGTCTTAGCACTCGCTGTGGATCATAACTTAGCCTGAGTTAAACTTAAGGTATAACTTTGACAAACTCCAGGCAAGTGTCGTTGCATATTTTGCAAACTTTGCTAGTAACCAAGAATTTGTTCCGCTAACACTGTTACCGGCTTTGTTTATTATTACGTAGTCAATTGTTTTCTAGAATTAAATTATTTTTATGAAAAGAAGATGGAGTGTTATGCTTTTGTTTTGTGTTCGTTGTCTTGTAATTTAATGAGCTTTTTCTGGAGAAGATGAGTAGGTATTTCTTTCACCCCGAGATGGTCTGGCAAATAATACGAAAGTTGGTCATATTTAAGCAGCTACTTCTTACGTAATAAATCAGTTCTGGTAATGATTTGAGATTGGGAAAAAATATTACAAGCAGTTACAAAATAAATCGAAGAAGCAACGTTAGGGGAGACCTGTGTCCAGCAGTGGACATCTTTCTTCTTTAATGATGAATAAAAGACGTTAGTTATAAGTTTAATTGCGTAACCGTAGCCTTTTAAGGGTTCTTGTGGGAAACCTCCAAACGCTACGGTTAGTCTACGATCTGGCGAAAGGCATGAAACCGCAGATTGCGACAAGCACAATACCAGTTGAAGTAGCGGTGCTTGGGGAAGACCTATGTCCAGAATAGGACGTTTTTCGACTGAAATAATACATCATTCTATTAATGTGGAAATATATGCTGACTTTTATAATATTATTTATCATTCCCACAGGGCGCAGAGCTCGTGCCCTTATCCTAGGAGCGTGGTTCGTCAGCTTCCTATTCTGTGTCCCGATGCTGTTTCTATTTGACGAAGCCAATGTTGAAGGTATGTATCACCATATTAAAACAATCTATCTCAACACAAGAAAACATTGAAGTCAATAATGAATAGGAATCAGAAGATTAAAATAAGTAAATAATGTTATAATCAGATCTTACTTAAATAAAGACTAAAATGGAAATCCTATTTTGAAATAAACTTATTCTCAAATCAGATTCTTAAAATTTTGTAGGTGTGTCCAAAGATGTTCATACTAAAGATTTTAAAATAAATCTAGACAAAACTACCCACGTAGTATGTGCAGACAATCTAGTCGTCTGGCTTTTAATAATACAGTAAGCTCTTACAACTTAATCGGTTTTATTTTATGAGGGTTCGGGTGAAAGTCTTAAAGATACGATAGACATCTCGCTTGAGAATATTGTGTTACATTTTCAAAACTATGCAAAACTTTGAGATGGGCATTGCCATCGTAAAAGTGTTTCAACATCCTCACTCAGCATTTCTACTATTTCCGACGATATACTCGTAGAAATGCTGAGTTGAGAATGTTTTAGTTTAATAAAAATAACATATGCGAACAAGAAAACAATGTGTGTTTGCTAGGAAATAGAGGTACTCGTAAGTTCTCAAAGTCAGAATAAGAACTGAATGAATTTAAAACGTCATATAATTATGTTGAAAAATCTATTAATACATTATTCCCAAAAACAGAATAGAGACAGAATTATTTATTTGAAAAAATAACAGACCGCATATTACTTCAGCATGAGAAAATTGTTTTTATTAAATAACCGAAGATATGACAATTTTACAATAACATTTCGTCACAAAGCTACTCCCATCGCAAGGCTTTTTCAAACTCTCAGACACAAGATGGGTGATGAGCTTGGTGATGGCCGCAGGAATGCAGTGGATGCGAGAAGCACAGAACCGATTGAAGTAGCGGTGCTTGTCCAACAGTGGACGTCCTTCGGCTAAAAGATGATGAAGAGTTTTATAAAATACTAACAGTCCAGTAAATTTCAGGTATATACCAATGCTGGTCAGGTATCAGCAAACTCCAATGGCGGATATGGATGACAAGCGTCTTCGTGTCTCTATTCGTAGCCCCAGCATTGACAATATCCGCCTGCTACGGTGTCATTGTGGTCACAATACGCCAGAAAAGCAGCCGGGTGTTGGGCAGACGGGCTACTACGACGAGACAATGTAAGTTCCATCAATTATCTGATAATAGACTAGCTTCTGCCCGTGACTTCATCCGCGTTAGAGTTCTTGTTCCCCCGACCCTTCCCATCGCGTCGAATCGCATACCCGTGCGATTTTACCCGTTTTTGCAACATTTTACATTACTGCTCCGCTCCTCTTGGTTGTAGCGTGATAAATAGGCTACCCAACACAAAAAGAATTTTACAATTCGGACCAGTAATTCCTGATATTAGCGCAATCAATCAAACAAACAAACAAACTTTTCAGCTTTATAATATTACTAGCTTCTGCCCGCGACTTCCTCTGCGTTAAAAGTCTTGTTCCCCCAACCCTTCCCGTCGCGTCGAATCGCTTACCCGTGCGATTTTCCCCGTTTTTGCAACATTTTTCATTGCTGCTCGGTTTCTTTTGGTTGTATCGTGATGTTATATAGCCTGTAACCTTCTACGATAAATAGACTACCTAACACAAAAATATATTTTTTTCAATTCGGAACAGTAGTTCCTGAGATTAGCGCGTTCAATCAAACAAACAAACAAAAAAACTCTTCAGCTTTATAATATTATATATAATATATAAGTATAGATAGTATATAGTTTAGACTTTACAGCTATGGTCTATACTATACTACAGGATTTGTGTATTTTACCCACGTAATAAGTTAGCATATAAAACTTTTCAGTCCATAAACTATTTCCAGGTAAAAAAAATCGTCAAACTGTTGATGTGAAAAAGGATTATTTTAAAAATTGAGTAAAAAAAACTTAAAAGAGTTTTCTTAGATGGTTTAGTCATGTTCAGTATTTACAAGGCAGACGTGAGTGGAAACGCCGGGAGAGACGCCCTAGGAGGACATATAGCGACCGTTTTGGTGATGTTCTTAAAAAAGTGCCTGTTTTTAGCAACCTGCGTACATTTATGATAAGATCACAACATATAGCCTGACATAAACCTATAAAATTGCAAAAAGAATGAGAATATTTGAATTTTTAAATCGCTTAAGCTCACTTAACCTTAGTTTTCACGTTTAGAAGTACACTTAAATAAAATAGACCGGCCAATCACTGCATACCTTCTTCGCGGCAAAATAAAAATGGCGACGAGCTCCTTCACAAAAAGCTTAACCACAACTTTTAAAACTAAGTTTAAGCGAGTCACACTTAATTAATTAAAGTAAGTAATTAGACTTTTTTCGTCATCCCTAAGTTGTAATTTGGGTGAAAGTTTGCGAGAATGTGATTGGCTGGCTTCTGTTATGTAGGCACTCGTAAACAGTTGTTTATGTAGGCTAAATGTAGCCTCAATTAGATTAGAGGTATATAAATGTGTTAGAGGTTTTAGTACCGTGATAATTTTCCCGGCTATCGTGATAAGGTGTTTTTCTAATGGTGTCATACAAGAAAGATCGTAACGAGCTTTCTAGTACTTAGCTGAATTTTAGTACGTTTTCGTTGATTACGTTTCACGTATTCCTAACTAACATTTCGAATGTGATAGTGAATTTTATGTGTTTGTTCAGCTTTCACACGAAATCGACAGAACGGTGTGGATGAAATTTGACACGTGACCTAGGTTAGGACAGAAGATACTTTTACTTCTTTTCAGTTTCCAACATCCATACGGACGACGCCGAAAGCAAAAACTAGTTTCCTGATAAATCCATTAGTAGAGACTTTGAGCTTAAGCTGTCCCCTCTTCAAGTATAAAGGTAAATTAACAGATATAGCACTAATTGCCGCTAAATTATACATGGAATCAAATAAAATAGAAAATACTATTTATGTTAAAAGGATGTTTATTTATTTAATAAGATCATCTACCAATTTAAGAGGGTAAGCGTTCTTTGATGTAACGATTTTCCCTTAATAGGAATCCATTTACTGAAGTAAATGGATTCCTATTAAGGGAAAATATGCATTCTTATTACGATATTACATATTTACAACGTGTAGTGCCCCTTACTTAAGTAGGTAAGTTCAGTCCAATAAGTTGTAACTACCGCCCTATTTATACGTAGCAAATAAACAAAAGCCAAACAAATTAATCTTTTCCAAATAAATAAGCCAAAACCAAGCGAAAATAACAAAACTCCGGCTAAAGTCAAGGTCAAAACCGGCGAACGTGCCGAAACTGTCGATGTCTGAGGTCCATAAAGTATAGACTGCAAACCACTCCGGATTTATGTCGAAAATAAAAGGTTATCCGTTTCTTATTGAATAGTAAACGAAGGTTAAGAAAAGAAAACGATAAACGAGGTTATGGTGGATTATCTTGAAATGAGGAGAATACCAACTTTCAGGGTTAACAAAATGTTGTATGAAATGTATGTGAATTAAGAATTGGATTTCCGGGTAAATCATTGTCATGGAATATTGACATTGATAATTTCTAGAGGTTTATGCAAAGCGAATACGACATAACACGATAAATTAAAGGTCTTAAGTTCCCAGACAGTAATAAAAAATCATCCAATTTTTTCAAACATTTCCTATTTACTTCCGTGGGAGTGATTTAAAGTCAGAGATGGATAGAAGATGTGTCGTAAAAGGCGACTAAAGAAAAGACTTACCAGAGACTGGCAGCAGCGTTCTCTATGTATTTTACCACCATAGTGCGATCGCCATCCGACCTGGCAAGTGTAACTATTACGGCAAAATTGCCCTTTCTGGGAGGCCTATGTCCAGTGGACGTCTTTCATCTAAAATGGTGATACGCAAAAGTTAATTGTGGCTACTCAAAGACTGGCAAAACCACTAGTCAGTCCAAGCAATTAAATCGGTTTGAAAATCACTTTTGAATTCGATGTTAGGATTTATATCTTAAAGGTATATAGTTTCACCAGTGATTACTGATAAATGCGTGCACTGATTGGACAGGTTCACTGAATCTGTGTGGTTCTTTCTTTAACAGACCATTTCAGGCACCAATCCATATGGTCTTTACATGATCTGACCAAGATTATGAGAGGACTTTAAAAGAGACTGTGACCTTGAGTTTGTTTCGGCCTTTCTCTCAGAGTAGTCAGATAGCAAACGCCGACCTCATTTAGATTAAAAAATATGATTGACGTGTAAAAGTGTTTGCACAAACCAACCTACTT
The DNA here is from genome assembly GCA_932294355.1 of Aporophyla lueneburgensis. Taxonomy (NCBI): domain Eukaryota; kingdom Metazoa; phylum Arthropoda; class Insecta; order Lepidoptera; family Noctuidae; genus Aporophyla; species Aporophyla lueneburgensis. The sequence goes on from OW028740.1 coordinate 27,151,262, forward strand.
GTAGAAATAAAATCATTTATCAAAATGCTCCTATATACTTGTAACTTCGTTTACTGTCGTATTTTCATATGCACATAGTATGTGGTTATCGGTTTCAATGTCATTGGTGAATATCACCGTTAAATTACTAGGTAATTGGTAGTTTAATGCATGGTGGCATGGTTCCATAAGATCTTTTTAGGGTTCCGTTGCCAAATGGCAAAAAACGGAACCCTTATAGATTCGTCATGTCTGTCTGTCCGTCTGTCTGTCTGTCCGTCCGTATGTCACAGCCACTTTTCTCCGAAACTATAAGAGCTACGCTGTTGAAACTTGGTAAGTAGATGTATTCTGTGAACCGCATCAAGATTTTTACACTAAAATAGAAAAAAAAACAATAAATTTTGGGGTTCCCCATACATAGAACTGAAACTCAAAATGTTTATTTTTCATCAAACCCATACGTGTGGGGTATCTATGAATAGGTCTTCAAAAATGGTATTGAGGTTTCTAATATCATTTTTTTCTAAACTGAATAGTTTGCGCGAGAGACGCTTCCAAAGTGGTAAAATGTGTCCCCCTCCCCCCCCCCCCCGTAACTTCTAAAATAAGAGAATGATAAAACTTAAAAAAATATATGGTGTAAATTACTATACCTATAAACTACCACCGAAAATTGGTTTGAACGAGATCGATAAAGTAGTTTTTTTTTAAAACGTCATAAATCGTAAACCGCAATTTACCGTTCATTCAATCAGCTGAAATATAAAAATAAAAAAAAAAAACATTTATTTTCATAACCATAAACCTTATGCATAAACCGAGAATACCTACAGGTTTGTACGGAACCCTCGGTGCGCGAGTCCGATTCGCACTTGGCCGGTTTTTTTTTTACCTACCTTCCTAAAAGACAGTGTGTTTTGACGAGCTTATTTAGTTGCTGTGACAACTACTTTCTTTCTCTATTTAAAATGCAAATCTTATTTGAAATTTAATTTTTGAAAAAAATTATTTGATTTATGAATAATATTCTGTTTTGAAATGAAATAATAATTTAAAAAATATTTGACATAAATCACTCCTTTTTTAGGGTTCCGTTGCCAAATGGCAAAAAACGGAACCCTTATAGATTCGTCATGTCTGTCTGTCTGTCTGTCTGTCTGTCTGTCTGTCTGTCTGTCTGTCTGTCCGTCCGTATGTCACAGCCATTTTATTCCGAAACTATAAGAGCTATGCTGTTGAAACTTGGTAAGTAGGTGTATTCTGTGAACCGCATTAAGATTTTCACACTAAAATAGAAAAAAAACAATAAATTTTGGGGTTCCCCATACATAGAACTGAAACTCAAAAATGTTTTTTTTCATCAAACCCATACGTGTGGGGTATCTATGAATAGGTCTTCAAAAATGGTAATGAGGTTTCTATTATCATTTTTTTCTAAACTAAATAGTTTGCGCGAGAGACACTTCCAAAGTGGTAAAATCTGTGTCCCCCCCCCCCGTAACTTCTAAAATAAGAGAATGACAAAACTAAAAAAAATATATGATGTACATTACCATGTAAACTACCAACGAAAATTGGTTTGAACGAGATCGAGTGAGTAGTTTTGTTTTAAAACGTCATAAATCGTAAACCGCAATTTACCTTACATTCAATCAACTGAAATATAAAAATTAAAAAAAATATATATATTTTTAAACCGAAAATACCTACAGGTTTGTACGGAACCCTCGGTGCGCGAGTCCGACTCGCACTTGGCCGGTTTTTTCTAAAGTGAATAGTTTGCGCGAGAGACACTTCCAAAGTGGTAAAATGTGTCCCCCCCCCCCCCCCCCCCCGTAACTTCTAAAATAAGAGAGTGATAAAACTAAAAAAAATATATGATGTACACTACCATGTAAACTACCACCGAAAATTGGTTTGAACGAGATCGAGTGAGTAGTTTTTTTTTTAAACGTCATAAATCGTAAACCGCAATTTACCTTACATTCAATCAACTGAAATATAAAAATAAAAAATAAACATTTATTTTGAAACCGAGAATCCTACAGGTTTATACGGAACCCTCGGTGCGCGAGTCCGACTCGCACTTGGCCGGTTTTTTTTTTCTCCAAAGGCTTGGACAGAGGTATGCCTGTAGTAAAAAACAATCAGTCAGTCATATTTAAGACCAAAGTAATAGGGGCGAGCGTGTTTCCACCAACTGGTATCTAAATAATATAATTTTATTAATTCGAAATGATGATAATAATGATAAGGTAGTTTTGACGTGGGTCGCAGTTTTCGTGGGTGTTATAATAATAACGAATTCGGATACAGAGAACGCCTCTTAAGAAGAGCCTTCATAACACAATTAATAACGTAGAGTCCCACGGGAAAAATTAATTAAAATTGTAATTTTCCGTGAGGAAACGAATATTCCAAATTTTTTTTTATACGTAATGAAGCTGTGTAGGTTCTAAACACCACTAAGATTAGATTATTTTCTTATTATCGAACACCTTCGTATACCTTACTAGTAATACACGTATTATTTTATAAACTACCGGTATAAAATATCGAATATCCTAAGTCAGGTCATGGCCTATCCATGTGCCATATTTTATTAAAATCCGGTCAGCTGTTGCCTACGACTTCGTCTGCAATCAGGGATGTAAAGTAGCCTATATGCTTACACTATCAGCATTCCATATTTCATCTAAATTCATGGAGCCGTTTTAGCGTAAAACCGTAGGTAAGTAATGATAGCTTTTACTAGCGGCTTTGCCCACGTGGAGTTCGGAAATTATCGCGCAGGAACGTACTACCGGGATAAAAAGTACCCTATGTGTAAAATGTACCCAGATTATAGACTATCTGTGTGCCAAATTTCATCTAAATCCGATCAGTCGTTTCTGCGTGAAAGAGTAATAAACATCCGTACTCACAAACTCACATTTATAATATTAGTAGGATTAGTAGGAACTATAATTAGCTAGGATTATGTATGGTATTCTAAGCTACTTCGATTATTTCAAACAAATCTAAACATTCGTGCTAACTATGAAAATAATAATATGGCAAGGCATTTTTTTTTCTGGATGGGAAATCGTCAAATGACTTCTCCCGCTCTGGGCGGAGCGGGAGGGCGTGTCAGACTTTTACTGACCTAAACTCCCCCGTGTTCCATCAGTTACTCATGTGCCAGGGTCACGGTATCTCTTTCGAACAATCACGCGAAGGCATTAATGGTATATTTTTATTGCAGACAGTGACGACCTGGACAGCCGGCGTGCGAGCAGCCGTGGCATCATACCGAAGGCCAAAATTAAAACTGTCAAGATGACCTTTGTTATAGTCTTTGGTAAGTGATTGTTTTTTTTTTTAATATGTTAATGAACCGTTTTTTAACACTGCGTCGTAGATTAGACCTAAGATACCTACAATGACGACAAACGACCTACAATTTTTCAGTATAGATTATATCATCTTAGAAGATTTTTGTAGAGCAAAGTCTGAAAATGTAGGTACGTCAGTTCAGTAACTGGGAACAGAAAAATCGACTTCAATTCAATTATGATATTATTAAAAAAAAAACAAATTTAATTCGGACCTTGATCCATATGATGACACATCATAATACACACAACACACAAAAAACACACAAAAGCTATGTTAGTAATAAATTAAATACATTTCAGTTCACAATATGCATTTATTTGATGCAAGAGGTAGATGCACGTGTACATGCACCCAATGCACCCTAATGGCACAATATGATTTTTCACTAATGTCCTTCAGAATGCCGTTGACGCTCCTATGCACTCTACCCATCAAGGACGCAATCCCTTTTTGCAGGAAGATATCAAATCTGATTTTTATGCTTCGGCAGTTTAGCAACAAAATGCACTTTAGCTAAAATTACTTTCCTATAACACAATAAACATGATACGTTAGTATTTAAGTTCGTCAACATGTTATTAGTTTAATAACTCATTCATGTTACTGCAGCAACAACATGTCACAAGTCACGCTGACGGAAAGGCACGCATACAAAACATGGGAAAGTGATATTATTGGAGCGCTATGTGTATTATGAATATATTTAACTAGTAGGAAATATTTTACATTCAGTTGGATCATAACGATCGAAATGTTCAGACAACTCAGGCGATCAATCAGCTGAATATTCTGATTGCACAGAGTCCGAATGTTGGCATATTTATTTATGTATTGCTGTAAATCGATGTTTTATGTTTGTATGAACTTTTTTTGTTAAATGTTATTTTGCTGGCTTGCTGCGCGCTTTGGTGTTAACTGCTTACATTACACACCAAAGCGCACAGCAAAAAAACGAAAAAAAAAATGTAAAAAAAAAAAAGCAAATAGATATTGAGTAGGATTGCTTGCTGCACTTATGCAGCAAGCAATCTTACTCAATATTTTAGACGTAATATCATGTTTCGAGGTTTGCTACTCAATCACGCAAAATCGTCCGAACGAATTGTATTCAATTTGGTACACGGACAGTTTAAAACCACATATGATACTTTTTATCTCGGTACATAAATAGTATACATTTCCATGGGATATTATGCGACCTCTACGCGGGTATACACAGTAAAATATATAGTGTTATGGCTAAATCATATAATTGAGTTCAAAGGTAATGCTTATTTCTTAAGAAATTTCTCCAGTAGACATGTTAAAGGAGAAGTTTAGACAATAGTGTGTGAGACCAAGAAGAGGAAATATGAAAATGTGGAGTCTTAAACTTAAATAAGTTTCCACATATACTTTAAGAAATTAACATAGTTAAGAGGAAAGGTGCAAATGCTCTTTTACTCGACATTTGAACAGAGAAATGGAAGATGGTGCGGAAGTGACTTCCACAATCTTACAACATGGACAGAGAAGGAATCAAAATAATAACTAATTTTGTGAGGTTGGGAATTAAGGGAGGGGGGGGGGGTACACGGTGCGTCGTTGTTTGGACTTATGTACGCTCATCGAATAACGTTCACGCAGGTATGAAGGATACATTGAAAGACCGAAAACAAAGCAAATGCACAGGTAGTTAATGTGTCGGTATAATTTTATAGACCACAATATGTGTTAACAAAAAACATTCCTAACTATACAGGGCGTCCCACGGATATGCCACATGGAGGGAAAGTACATACCTTGAATATTGTAGATGGAACATTTTACTGAAAGGAGACATTATTTCCATTTAAATAACAATTTGAACTGCATTCATAGATATTTAAATAATTGCATGGTTGAACCGGGAATCGAACCCGTTACACGAGAAAAATAATCATCCTGTAGTTTTATCATACCGATCGAAAGGCTTCATCATAAGGATTATTTTTTGCTAAATAACATAGTGTCAAAAATAAAAGGAAGACCATGAATTTTAACATTTGATGTGAAATTTTGTTCAGAAAAATGAAAGTTAACATTGCCGTAAGGACATACAACTGACATTATCATAAAGTACCTATTACTAATAAATGTACCTACTTAAGCAGTACGCATCATTTCCCTATGTTAATTTAAGTGCATGATAAAATGATAAAGAGATACGTAATTAGTACCTGGTCCAGGTTGTATGCAACAAATCGAGTCGTATCCTGAGCCGAAAGACGCGTAAATTATTTTGTCCATGGCAATGTGGCTGGCTGATTATAAAAAAATTATCTACCACAACAAGATCAAAAAATCGACAGGAAGCGAAATAATCGAAAGAGTGCGACTTTGTATTCAACAGGAAGGGACTAATTTTGAGCGTTTGATAAATTGATTAATTTTGTACTAAAAATGTGAAAATTCATGGTCTTCCTTTTATTTTTGACACTATGTTATTTAGCAAAAAATAATCCCTATGATGAAGCCTTTCGATCGGTATGATAAAACCCTGTATGATTATTTTTATCGTGAAACGGGTTCGATTCCTGGTTCAACCATGCAATTATTTAAATATCTATGAATGCAGTTTAAATTGTTTTTAAATGCAAATAATGTCTTCTTTCAGTAAAATGATCCATCTACAATATTCAAGGTACTTTCCCTCCATATGGCATATCCGTGGGACGCCCTGTATAGTATGGGGGTAGGCTACCTAACACGACCTCTTAAGTATCCCTTCCAAAACAGTGTTATTATAAAGCTATGAGGGTTTTCATGGATATTGGATGGGACTTCTCTTATAAAAAGTTTAAATTTGTACGTTTTCGCGTGTCGCGATGCAACCAAACTGATGGACTTGTCACTGTCTTCAGTGACGTATACACAGTCAATTAAAATATGTCATAATATTTGGAAAAGAGAAAGGAAAGGAAAAGAAAGATGAAAAGAAACGATTTTAAAGATTGTAGTTAAGTACCTCTCTAAGAGCAGGTTAAGTGACGCTTGCCGTGGTTGGTCCGTAAAAGGGTGACCATTTATACATAACAAAACCCCTCCTTTCAGCTGGAATTAGTGAATCTTTGACAGTCGTTAAGGTCAGAAGCCCGAAACCAGTCTTACCAAGAGGTATTGTATTACCCATTATTTATTCATTTATTTCATACTAGCTTTTGCCAGCGGCTTCGCCCGTGTTGAGGTCGGAAATTATAAAAGTAACCTATGTCCTTTTTCAGGCTCTAAACTATCTGTGTACCAAATTTCATTTAAATCGGTTTAATAGCTTTAGCAGGAAAGCAAGACAGGCAGACAGAGTTACTTTTGCATTTATAATATTAGTGTGGACATTACGCACAATTAAATGTACAGAAGTGGACATAATGCCATAAGCATTTTCTACCAGTCAACACCAGTACCACCAGTATCTAGGTTGTGGAGGTCAAATAGGCAGTCGCTGTATTAAAAATACTGGTATTCAGCTACATCCGGATGGACTGGAAGCCAACCCCAATATAGTTAGGAGGAGACGCCCCGGGCGTCGGGAGTCAATAGCGGCCTCCCGGCCACCGTAGGCGCGAGCTTGCGGGTGGCGAGCAGTGGGTAGATCGCCGCCCGGTAAGGACCAAGCTCGGGTCGACGGCGCGCAGTGATCCACGCGCGCCTCAAAGAGATGTCAGCAGTAGTGTAGGGGTCTACTAGGACCGATGCCTGCCGGGGTCGCGTGATTGTTCGAAAGAGATACCGTGACCCTGGCACATGGGCGACTGATGGAACACGGGTGGGTTTTAGTCAGTAAAAGTCTGACACGCCCTCCCGCTCCGCCCAGAGCGGGAGAAGTCATTTGATGATTTCCCATCCTGAAAAAAAAAAAAAAAAAAACCCCAATATAGTTGGAGAAAGGCTAGGCTTTGATATTTGTAAAACAACTCAGAAGAAGGTAGGATATGTAAATAATATCAAATTAGTCCTTCCTTAAATAATATTAGTTCCAGTACATCAATTCTAAGCGATAGGTTACGATGGAAATTAATGGGTGATGTCTTAGAAACCGAGGTAGTATTAAGCTTTGTATTAATAAAAATTAAGTTGGATAGGACAGAATGAAGCTCAAGTTAATTCTTGAGGAAGGTTATGTAAAGAGACCTTGTCACATATTCAAATAGGTTCTCTCTGCGGTAATTAGTAAAACCCTAAGACACATATCGTCCAATATTGTAATGAAATAGGTACATCCAGGAATTGTTTTTGTTTGTGCTTCTTTTACTCAGCTTGCGATAGCAGTAAGCTTGTTGAAATCGTGACGTTACGAAAATGTTTGACTTAATCGATACATAAAAACGTTATGCCCCTTCATGAGACTTTATATTACACTAGTTTCTGCTCACGAATTCGACCGCGTCAAATTTCTTGCTCCCCCGACCCATCCCGTCGCATCGAATCGCCTGCCCGTGTGAGGTGTTTATATTCGTGACTTCTTTTGACTCAGCCCCTAAAGGTCCTAGCGTGATGTTATATAGCCTATAACCTTTCTCGATAAATAAGCTACCCAACACTAAAATATTTTTTTAATTTGAATCAGTAGTTCCTGAGATTATCGCGTTCAACCAAACAAAGAAACAAACTCTTCAGCTTTATAATATTAAATATAGATTTAGTAGAAAGACCCAGAGAGATATATACCTTTTTTCGAGGATGCTGAAGCCAATAGTGAGGTTAAAATAATAATCCAAGATGGCGGCTGGGAAACATTTCTAATTTTTCATCATGGGCATCGTTTTAACGGTTTTTGAGGGTGCTGAAACCGATAGTAACGTTAAAATGAAAATCCAAGACGGTGGCTTCGAAAATTTCGGTCTGTGAGTGTGCTGTAGTCTATAGTGAAGTCGAAATAAAGTTAGATTGTTTTAAAGATAAACATTCAGAATTGAAAAGAATGCGTAAGTAACGTCGTACCTAGGGCAGTTCCCCGACCTCACATTCTTTTTTTTTTGACACCAGATTTCAATTTTCCGTGTAATAGCCATTTATAACTTTCAAAGAATTACAGACGTGATTCAAATAAACGGACAATTTAAGTTGGTAGCCAGTTTGTTTTTAAAAAAATCCTGTCTTTACTTGCTTGAGTTTTCTGCATTTCCTATTTCTATAGTTTTAGAAAGGTTGATGAAATTGATTGATTAAATATGTGAAAACAAAATTTTAATGATATGATTATTATTTAGTTCTAGCCACCTCTCAACGCTTACTTACAAATCGTTGAAGTATCTCAACCACGTTTGTAGACAGTAAAGATCGTAATGTCACAATAAACAGTCTGTGAAAAAAATACTGTCTGCAATCCTGAGAATAAATTAAACCAGCCTGGAGAAAAAAACACGATATGCCTGTATTTCTGATTTACAAAACAGGGGACTATAACTAATTTCCAACTTAGTGTTTAAAGTTATCGGCGTTCCTTGATTTGCTTCTTAATCTATACTAATATTATAAAGCTGAAGAGTTTGTTTGTTTGGTTGAACGCGATAATCTCAGGAACTTCTGGTACAAATTGAAAAAAATCTTTTTGTGTTGGTAGACTATTTATTGCGAAAGGCTATAGGGTATATAACATTACGCTACAACCAAAAGGAGCGGAGCAGCAACGGAAAATTGACGAAAACTAGCAGGCAGTTCGATGCGACGGGAAGAGTCAGGGGAGCAAAAATTTGACGCGGACGAAGTCGCGGGCAGAAGCTAGTTTGATAATAAAATATGCCATTTCATTATCATAAATGACTTTAGTATTTCTGTATGTAGGTTTTTGCAAACACTTTTCAGGTCAATCATATTTTAAAAACTAGATGAGATCGACGTTTCTTAACTGACTACTCTGAGAAGTAAGGCCAAAATAAAGTAAGTCAGGTCACAGTCTCTTTGGTCAGACCATATGAGTGAGAGAGATGCAATATGAGTGCTTTAAACACTTACCTACATAGATTTAAAAAATGGCAAAATTAAAAATATAGATTTGTTTTCGTAAGCAAGTTAGGCATATTCACTTTGACGTCGCTGATTCTTAACATAATACACGCTTTTTTTCTCCATATTCAAAGGTCAAATCTCTTAGAAAGCTATAAGAAATGTAAGAGCCATCGCGATATGACGAGAGGCCACAAAAACTGGCGACAATAAAAACTGTTTACGATCCCCTCCATCATGTCTAACTGGGGGGAATTGTTGTCTTAAAGATCCCAGAACCCTGCGTAAAATAGTCATAAATAAATTAACGCTTAAAATGTTTACAATGGGTGAAGATCAGGGTGAAATTTTGTTTAAAAAGGCGAAAAGGAATGTCCAATAATCCCTTAACCTTGATTGTTGACCTTGTGTTCCGAAATTTCATCTGATTTTCCCCGTTCTTTGATCCAAAGTTTCTTAAAACAAATCCTGTTAGCGTTGTTTTAAGAAACTTAAGAATTATTCTCGCCATCTTCGACTCCAAGGTTGAAGGATAACAGCCGTACGGGTCGATCAATCAGGTTAATTATGCTTCTGCAAGTACGCTTAGCCGTTGGTCCCAGTTGTCATTTGTGATTCTTTGACAGCCGTTACGGTCAGAAGCCCGGAAATCTGGCAACCAGTCTTATGAAGGGTTATCGTATTTACCCAGTAACTTGTAGGGTCAGACAGGCAGTTACTCCATGCGAAATACTAGTACTCAGCTGGCTCCGGTTAAACTGGAAGCTATCCTAAGATAGTTCGGGAATAATATGATGAAAGTTTATATTCATTTCGTACATTATGATGGATCTAATCCCGATCTTAGGTCAAATCTTATGGAAAAAATATCACCAACATTAATGTTCATTCATTTTTATTCTAAAGAAAGACTGATCGGTTCGCCCCCAATTTTCTTTATCTTCGTTTACTTGCCATCAGACATGAATTACCATAATAATATTATGAACAGATATCTGATCTGATCTACAAGGCTTTGTTTTTGTCTAGTTTTTGTGATTATGTAATGTTCTTTGACACGTTTTTTTGAGATTTTGCAACGAACTATATCTTGGCACGTATCGGCAACGAGCATCGTTACTTTATCGTGCAACATTATTAGGATCGTGAAATTATTGCTACATTGTTCTTTAAAAAAAAACCGGCCAAGTGCGAGTCGGACTCGCGCACCGAGGGTTCCGTACAAACCTGTAGAGATCCCCGGTTTATGTATAAGGTTTATGCTTATGAACTTAAATGTTTTTTTTTTTTAATTTTTATATTTGAGTTGATTGAATGAAAGGTAAATTGCGGTTTACGATTTATGACGTATTAAAAAAAAACTACTTACTGGATCTCGTTCAAACCAATTTTCGGTGGTAGTTTACATGGTTATGTACATTATATATTTTTTTGAGTTTAATCATTCTCTTATTTTAGAAGTTACGGGGGGGGGAGACACACATTTTACCACTTTGGAAGCGTCTCTCGCGCAAACTATTCAGTTTAGAAAAAAATGATATTAGAAACCTCAATACCAGTTTTAAAGACCTATTCATAGATACCCCACACGTATGGGTTTGATGAAAAAAAAATTTTTGAGTTTCAGTTCTAAGTATGGGGAACCCCAAAATTTATTATTTTTTCTCTATTTTAGTGTAAAAATCTTGATGCGGTTCACAGAATACATCCATTTACCAATTTTCAACAGCGTAGCTCTTATAGTTTCGGAGGAAAGTGGCTGTGACATACGGACGGACAGACAGACAGACAGACAGACGGACAGACAGACGGACAGACAGACATGACGAATCTATAAGGGTTCCGTTTTTTGCCATTTGGCAACGGAACCTTAAAAAGAGGAATCGTGGTTTAATAATAACTGAGTCGAACTTGCTAGTCTTATCAAGTGGTATCGTGTTATCCAGTTTCTGGGTTATAAAGCTCAGACCATCCATGTAATATACTGGTATAGCTGCATCCGGTTACACTGAAAGCCGACCCCAAAATTGTTAAGAAAACTATAGACAGATGACGTTTTTATACAAATACAGAAGAAACACACTAATCTGGCACAATTAAAAACCAGAGGGTGCCGTATTGGATTATATAGAAAAAAATTATAATAAATAAAATAAAGAATTTCATAAAGAGAATATTATAATAATAATAATAAGGTCTGTTTTTGTGCAACGTGGCGTAGGTAGGGGCGAGTGAGGCATGGGCGGAGGGTGCCGGATTATTGGACGTATCGGTCTATTGGAAGTGCCGGATTAGTGAGATGCTACTGTATATGTATATTGATAGATAGAGTTACGACCGTCCCAAACAACTGGATAGTACAATAAAATTAGAAGAGCCAGTAAACAAACCCCCGTACATGTTCTGAATGAGGTTTCTACGATGCAAAGTATAAAAAAAACATTTACGGCGATTTATACCTATAGTATATATCTAAGTGACGGCAAATTACTAGTAGTAAAATTAACCCTAAAATAAAATTTTCCATGCAAAAACTTAAGAAGCTTCTTGCACTATATACATGCTCTAAACTCTAAATTACAGCATCCAGCTCATTTTTATCCCTATATCAACATGGGAAACTGTGGAACGAGAGGATTACTTCTCACTCATGACGTAATAATTCCATGACGTCATAATCACTCCCCGGCGAGAAAAACTTTTAAAAAGTTTAGTAATAAAGCTGGACGATTTTATTGGATAATCCCGAAAGAATATTGTTAGAGCTATAATAATTTTGTGAATTTTATTATCTTAGCGTTTGGTCCTTATGCTTCCAAGGAATTTGGGATCTCATTTGATAGTTATTGTTTAATAAACTATAACAACAATCCGAAGTTCTTTTTTTTTTTGGGATGACATCTCGCAGGTCAGCCATGAGGTTGTCGACTGCTTAACCGGTCTTGCCTGTGGCTACCTTAATAAATTAAGGCATCCAGCCAGGGCTTTAAAACTTAAAACTAGAGTGACCATTCGCTAAGGCACCCTTTGTGTGGGCTTCGGCTTAGGGCGTCGCTGGTAGAGCGAAGGGACGGGCTGCACCGGAATCATTACATACGAAATGCTTAAACTGCAATATAATTTTATGCTTCTCCATCTACCTACACGTTATAAATTAAAGTCACTTTTTTTGAGTCTGCCCGTGTGTAAACTATACAACGGTTTCTGATGCGCTTTTCACAATCATTTAAATAATTTATTTGTGAATGTTATTATTTGGGAATAACAGTTTTGTTTCATTAAATTTTTACTTACATCACTATTCACTATTCTACCACTATCCCAATTTATGTAGGGTCGGCGAAACATGTTTTACTATTCCACACTTTTTTATTAGTCTTCATTTCGGTAATCATCTCCTTTCTAACCATGCCATCATTCACAAAGTCCATCCGTCCCATCTTAGGTGCTCTCCAACTCTTATAGAGATCAACATTCATATTCAAAACGTTCCTCATGACATTTTCATGATAACCGATTTCCACACAACCACACTGTCAGACTGCCTCTTCTGTAATCATTTCTTATACTATCCATTCATGTAACACCGCCCATCTCTCTTAGCCTTCTCATGTCAGCTGCACGTAATTGCCTTTCATTCATCCCTTTTGTCGCCAACATTATGACCCACACAAGGTAGCACGTCTAACCATTCTTTCATAATATATGATTCGCTTTAGTTTAAGGGGAATACAGGAGTCACAGATTTTACTTACTTATAGTAATGAAATCTTGATATTTTATCACCGTGCGAAGAAGGTGCGACATTAATAGATATAGAATTGAATCTCTCTGAAATCTACAAGATTTTTGTCATTTAATATTTTCTAATAGAATTTTAACTACAGAACTATAAATGTTGAAAACAGTTACTCTTAAAGAACCATAGAAAATATTGAAACCCTAATCAAAATAAAACACAAATCATCTTTTCTGACATGCAAACAAAAATGTAGGTGTCCCAAACAAAAATGTTTTATACCCAAAATAAATGTGCCTCAAAAATTAATACGTCTTAATTATCCACGACCATTGTGTTTAAGCCCGTCATAAGCCCCATCCCTCATTTGTCTTTATATCTTACATGAAGCGTTACCATTTAGCCCCAAAATCCTCTGACCCATGGTTCTTTTCATGGCAAATAAATATAATTTTCGCAAATGCTCCGTCACTTCTCCCCTCGTTTAACACACCATACATCTTTCAATCCAATAGCTAACGAGGTATAAAAAGGGTCACAAGAATAATCTGGCAGCAATGTTCACAAAACAACGAAATATTTTTTTCGATTTTCACGTTGATACTTTTGTTTATTCGGATTGAGAAATAGAAAACTTTAGGTAGAAAATTTTCCAGCGTCGGAGAAGCCCAATGTTGAACGAAATAGTGATACACTTGGATTAAGTGAACTTACAGATAGTTCTCTAAGTTTATTTAAAGACTAGCCTCTGCCCGCGACTTCGTCCGCGTTAAATTTCTTGTTCCCCCGACCCTTCCTGTCGCGTCGAATCGCCTACACGTGCGATTTTGCCCATTTTTGCAACATTTTTTATTTCTGCTCCACTCCTCTTGGTTGTAGCGTCATATTATATAGCCTATAGCCTTCCTCGATAAATAGGCTACTCAACACAAAAATAATTTTTCAATTCGGACCTGTAGTTCCTGAGATCAGCGCGTTCAATCAAACAAACAAACAAACTCTTCAGCTTTATAATATTAAAGTATAGATGAGTATAGATTACAATTTAAAGAATTATAAGTAACCCAAGTGGGTTATAAAGTGATTGGATCGGCCATATTTGTTACGGTGTCTAATCATATTTCGACCATAGCAGCCAATCCCAATGGAGACTAGCTTTCGACGCGCCAAATATTATAGTGCAAAAGTGTGTGTGCAAACACGGGGACACTCACTCTCCCTTCATTCTCATAGTCGGTGGGTTGATGGGACGGCAATATGACACAACCGGAGAGAGGTCAGACGCAGGACTAATGGCTCAACGTCCTTTCCGAGGCTCGGAAGAAGCACACGGCCAACTTTCAAACTCCGGGATGTTACTAAGAAATTCCTAATGGAAAATATCAATAATAGTTTGCCGACCTGTAAATCGACCCCACGCCTAGCAACAAACAACCAACATATTTAATAACCTAACACTGACCTGCAAATTACAACAAACGTAAGAAAATTTGAAATGTATGTGATTTGAATTTCTAGGACAACAGCACCACTATTACGAAATATACTAGTAAGAAAATCAATTCTCACAAATACTCCTTTTGCGCACTCCCGATTTCGGAATAGTCAATTACAAAATTGTTAGCAATTTAGCGAACCGAAATTTGAACAAGGGCCAAACAATTACACGATCTGGTAAACAGCGGCTAATCATTCGTTCTCCTCGCTTTGTTAACGTTTGTAGGTGAAACAATTAATATATATGACCTCAGTCCAATTATTTCATAAATTTGACTATTAAATTCTCATGCGTTACGGATCGTCAGAAGTCCGAAAGTCTGACAACCAGTCTTACCAAGGGTATCGAATCGCCCAGTCACTGGGTTGTGGAGGTCAAATAGACAGTCGTACCATGTAAAATACTGTTATTCAGCTGTATTCGATTTGACTGGAAGCCGAAACCCACATTGTTGGAAAAAGACAAACAGATGAAGATGATATTCTCACTGAAAGCCCAAGTCACACTATCTCCAATGAACGTTACACCAAATAACTCCGGCTTAAGCGTCTTCTAGAGTCAAACGGAATAGCGTTTTAAGAAGATCTGTGCTTGGGTTCGACCTTTTCTCTATATCAATCTGTTAAAATAGATATACAATCAAGGAGGAAAAAGTTAAGAAATTCTTCCGTGTCTTTACTTGTCGGAACCGTTTGCCACATGTCGTATGGGCCAAATCGACCACCAATTGGGTCCCACAAAACGTCCAGTGACATCGAGGCAACCCAAGAGAAGAAAGCAGAACGAGTTTATCGCCTACAGACAGGATTAGTCCACATTAGCTCAAGACAGAGAGGAATGAAAAGAAGAATCAGTGAGACAATATAGTATTAACATAAATAATTTTACTTATCCAACCATTTGTTACAGTTTTCGTCCTATGCTGGTCGCCGTACATGATCTTCGACCTGCTGCAAGTCTACGGATACGTCCCAGATACGCAGGGCAACATAGCCATCGCCTCATTGATACAGAGCCTAGCGCCACTCAACTCTGCTGCCAACCCAGTCATATACTTTATATTCTCGAACAGGATATTTATCAGTCTCAGGTGAGTTTTTTTTTAATTTGTAAGAATATTTTTTTTTATTTTTGAGCCGTAATCATGTTTATAATTGTTATTTTTTGTGCATCGCATTTATCGCTTTCAATGATGTAGATTGTAGACTGATCTGAGGGGCGATTCTCGAATTTTATGATCGTTCATAGTCTGATCTTAATCTCAATCTGTCAAAAATACCTCGAGTTTTCATACATTTTGACATGCTTTTGACATTTGGTTGTCACCGAGACGACACTGATTGTGAACGTTTTTAAATTACGAGAATTTGCATACTGAACAAAGGATTTCATTTATTTGTATATCATAATAGTAGAACCTAGTTAAACCTACGCTATTAAGATTGCCATAATAATAAAAGTGGAAGAGAGGTGTATACCTGACCCTTACACAAAAACATACAAAATGTTGCTTAGATAAAACAACACGGAATTTAGCAGCTTATTAGTATCTAAATCATGGTTAGAACAAATTGTCCAATGAACCCTAAATTTATCCCTCAAGAATTCGGCGAGGTGACAAAATATCCGAAACGAAAATGTTCTTCCTCCTTGGATCATCCTAGGTAGTCTTTATAAAATTCAGCCTAAGTATAAAAATAAGATACTTTATAAAATGAACCTTTATTAAAGTAATCTTGCTAATACTGAGAATGTTTTGCGTAAAAAATGTTGGGCGCAAAAAGTAATGATAAGTAACTCGTATAATTTACACATTCTGCGAGATAATGTTATGGTTTTTTTGAGATGTGGCCTGTTAATAAGCTTTTTAGACCGTTACCGTAACAAAATAAGATTTTACACATGTTCCTGGGGCCTTAGATAAGAATATGGCGCTAAATAACATGCTAAGAACGAATTTTCCCAATAAAACTGGATGCGTAAGCGGGATAATAGTGTAATACACTAACAGAAGGAATGGCTTTGATTTTGACAGTGCAACACTATTCATTGCCTCTCTCATGTTGTTAAGCCGATGAATTTTTCTAACAAATGATGCAATGGTTTATTAATACCCTTCAAAATAATTCAGACTGATGAATAGTTTGTTACGCAAGTGAGGTGCAGAACGTCTAAGCCACGTTCAAGAGATATCAGTGTCTTCATTACTGAGCAATATTGACAGTGACAGCTCTTGGATGTAGATTAGATTTAAATGTCCTGGTTTCCAGTTTCACTGTGTTGATTCATCGATTTTGACAAAATCTATCTGAATTCAGAATCACAACCAGAATTCGCTCTGAATGTTAGTAAAGTATTAGATTAATAACATAAATACAGCTGCATTTTGCCCCACGGCGTGCAAATCATTACATTAAACAAAAAAAAATGTAAACAATACAAATAAAATTAATAATGAGAACAAAAGCTGATAGACAGGAAATTATTAACAATTAATTTCATGTCATTGAACTAGTAAATTCGCAATAAAATGTACTAGGAAATTATGAAAGTCAGTTTCTATAAAAGCCTTTTACTGAGTAATAACATTTACTTTTTTATGAAATACAAACTATAGATTACTCTCCCTCTCTAATTATTCCCCAAATAACTGATTAAATTCAAAAGGTCAAAGCACCATGTAATGTAAACTTAATATAATCAAATCTAAACTCAAAAGCAACGGTTTAAAATTATTAATTCAAAATAAGTACCGTCATTCGAATTTCGAACAAAACATTTGACAATATCAGAATTAATCATTGTTACGGTCCATTTGTTCGGCTTAAAAGTTAATTTAGCATTAATTTATTTATCCTGTAAAACTCATTACTCGTAAAGTTTCCTTCGTTCGTCAGGTCCAGTGATTTGAGAAAGGTCAGCGCTGAAAATGTTATCCCTAAAATTAAGAGACCTTACTTAAAAGTCCAGTCATTTAGTTAATTATGAAGTAAAAAATAAATAGCTACATTTTTCTGAAAAGGTCTTGAATTTTAGGGATTTTTGTCGGCTTATTATTCAGACAAATACCTAGTTTTTTTAAGAATTTTGTTTCTGTTAGTGACATACGAAAGTCAGAGTAATCGCTATTTACTTTTCCAACTTTATATTATTTAACTTGTATGAAGTAGGTAGTACTGAAAATATTTTGTAATTAAAGTTTCATGTTTTAGTCGGACTTCTACAATCGACGGAATCGACTTAGGGCGTTTGTCCACCGCACTCGTCACCGAAACATAACCAAGAAACAATACTAAACCGCGCCAATACAACACACGTGTATGGGTGGACAAGCTGAAACGTGTTTTATATTACCAGCACATTCGCTTGTCACAATCTCTGGCCAAGCTCTAGAGGTCGCGCCAAATTACGGGTGATGGACGTGCAGGCGAACCGTGGCCATTATAAATGTATGTATCACTACTTCGGCGCCGTCGTCAACGTTTTGTGCTCGGTGACGTCCCAGTGACAGTTGCGGTGGACAAGTGCACTTATACCGAATTTAGGCTTGATATATGATATATTTTATTTAGAACTTTATTGCATCACTAAATCTAAACTAAAAATTTAGGCACAAAATAAAAACAACCAACAAGCGAACTCTACAACACTCAACAAAAAACACTTTTTTATATAAAAACAAAAGCTGGATAGTTTTTCTGGAATGCTCGCTTCCATAAATATGGACAAAAACAGCTTTTTTCGCTTAAAAATGTATCTTAAAACAACAATAGGTCTTTAACGATGCCATCTTGGTCCTAACGTGGTACTCAATTTGCGTTAGTGACGTCAAACTGCACTTAAGGACTAAACGGTTTATGCTTTAGTCATAAACTCAGTCTTATTTTAGTACGGTTTAAGTGACTATCTGTTGCTTCTTTAACGGCTTGTTAAATATTGTGGTGTACCAGAGTTTTAGATTTGGAGATATTGTTTGTGAAATCATCTTAAACTCATATCAGAACTTATTAGATACAATGGCTCACTAATGCTGAGCCATATAAATCTCTGGTTTGATTCCCGGGTGGGGCAAAGTATTACTGGGTTTTTCCATAATTAATTTGTCAGTAGCAGACTGGAAACTGGACTTGTGTTGGGTTGATAGACTATGGGCGAGCATAAAGATAACTTACGAAATTTGGGTGAACTATCTATAGAGATACTTCTACCTAACCTAACCTTTTTTTTTTTTTTGATCTCGAGGTGGAAATCCTCATGGATGTCCTCTGCCCTGGGGTGGGCAGAGGGGTCTGTCAGACTCTTACTGACTAAAACCACCCCGGTGTTCCGTCCCACACCTACGTCGGGGACCACGGGAACCAATATGTCTTCCGCGATCCCCGACTGGTGCCGGCCTGCCATTGCGGGCCTCCTCACGTTGGGGGGGAGTGAGGTGTTAAACTCCCCCCCATACATCACAGAGAGGCGCGCGTGGAACACTACGCGCCACCATCTCGGGTCCTAAGGAATAGGGGGCGACGGATGTCCCCAGATCCGTCGCCCCTGGACCCATTTAGGGGGGCTGGAAGAGGGCGTTGTCCACCCTCCGCCGACGCCCGGTGCGCCTGCTGCGGGCTGGGTGGGCGGAAGATATTTCCCGCTCCCTTTCCGCAGCCTCCTTCTGCGACATGACTGTTTCGCAGAAGGATACCACCGCGTCCCAGGACTCCCCGCTACCGACCATGGACTCAACCACAGCCGGCAGCGATAGGTCGTTGCCTATTTCTGAGACGAGGGCACGACGCGGCTCCTCCCAAGCGGCACATTCTGCCAGCGTATGCCGCGCCGTGTCCTCCCGGCAGTCGACGCAGTGGTGACACCGGGCGTCCGGCTCCCTGTTTATGCGACACAGGTACTTCCCGAAGCAACCATGCCCCGAGAGCACCTGCGTCGTCCGAAACGACAGGGAGCCGTGCCTTCTCCCGAGCCATTGCCCGAGTACTGGCCGGACCGCCTCGACGGTGGCGAGGCCGGCGGTAGGGCGTGAAAGCCTATCCTGCCAACTCGCCACCAGGGCTGCGCGGAGCTGCGACCGACGAAGCTCCATGTGGCGGTCCGTCAGTCGCTCGTCCCGCTCCCGCGCTTCCTCGCGCCACCGGTACAGTGACGCGAGTACTTTCGCCTCGAGGTCCCACGGTGGGGATCCAGCCAGTACACAGGCCGCCTCGTAGGAGATCGTGCGATATCCCCTGATGACTCTGACGGCCATAGCACGCTGCGGTCTTCGCAGAACAGCGATGCTGCCGGCCGTCAGGTCAGCCGCCCGAATTGGGGCCCCATACAGGGCCATGGATCGCACGATCCCCACGTAGAGCCGCCTACAGGCGACGCTCGGGCCCCCCAGACTGGGAAGCAGCGTTGACAGCGCCCCAGCCGCCGGAAGTGGGGGCCGAAGTCCCACCGGCTGTCGAGCACCAATCCCAGATATTTCATGGTGGACTCGACAGCGATCCGACACCCCCCGACCACGATGTGTGATCCGGCCGGCGGCGCCCGCCAGGGGCCATGAAAGACCATGGCCTCCGACTTGTTAAGGGCCACCTCCAGGCCTAGGCGCCGTATGCGGCTCACCACAAGTGAGACCGCAGCCGTCGCCAGCAACGCTGCCTCCCTGTACGAGCTCCCCCGGGCCGTGATCAGCGTGTCATCAGCATAACACGTCAGTTCCACGCCCGGCGGAAGCTCGACCCTCAGCACCCAGTCGTACCCGATGTTCCACAGGAGCGGGCCAACGACCGAGCCCTGTGGAACACCGCACGACATGCGGCGCTGGTTTCCGCCATCACGTCCCATGTAGGTGACACCCCTATCCTCGAGATAAGCCCCAACGATGTGGCAGAGGTAGGAAGGCACCCAAAATCAAAATCAAAAATCAAAATCAAAAGTCATTTATTCAAACTAGGCTGAGAGTCAGCACTTTTTGAACGTCAAAGTTACAAAAGACAGTCCCCCCAAAACGCCCACCCTTCGACACTTCCTAGTGCTGTAGCTGGGAAGAAGAAGTGGCGGAACAAACTCCCCAGCAGCACAGCTGTCTGTTAAGTTAGAAGAACTTGATTCTATACAATATTGTGTAAGTAATTAATATTATAAAACAAAACATACATTATTTGCCATATGTCAGCTAGCACACGCCAATATACCAACAAAAAAAAAATTGAATACTAAAGTCAAGCTGAAATAATAAAACAAAAACGTAAACAAAACTTAAAAACTAAATAAAGCCTCCAGGCATAAAGGGCGTGCCCGCTTACATGTTCAACGATGCAAAATGATCGATATACATACATTGATGCATATAGCTAAGTTGAAGTTACAATAGTTAAACTAGCACCTCCGGAGTAGAATAAAATAACAGTTAATACAAATAACAATAACAAAAACCATGGTCAGCAAGACGACCAGTCACCACAAGCAGCACCCGTTCACGAGCATAACGCAAAGGTCAGCCATTACCCCCCTCGCCATATTTGAGGGAAGGTGGTAACCCGACCCCCGACGCTACCGCAAGCAGTGACATCTAAGGGAGCATGACGAACTTGCTGCCGGTTTGTCAGGCAAGAATATTATGAACAGCTGACGAGGTCGCTAGCTAACTACATGTTGCAATACAACTCATTTAAAATCATTGTAATAAGTAGATTATGTCCACAATAAATGAAATTAAAAGAAAATAAAAATAAATAAATAAATTAACAAAATCTGTTAAATAAAAAAATAAATAAAAAACAATTATATGAACTACCCATATAAACTGTCAGTAGGAAAGCTAATTCTGGATTGAAAGAACATAAACATTGTCTTGAGTTTGTCTTGAGTTAATCACAGCGACCAACTATTCTTATCGTTTAAGTAGTCGTTGATAGAATAGTATGCCTTTGAACAAAGGTTGGATTTTACTTTAGCTTTAAACTCATTAAACTGCAAATCTAGTAAAGCAGAGGGAAGCTTGTTATAAAAGGTAATACCAAGACCAACAAAAGAATTATGAACCTTATGAAGCCGGTGAAAGGGAGCACGTAGTTTGTCCTTATTTCTAGTATTAATATTATGAATATCACTGTTTTTAGTGTACAGGTGTATATTTTGCCTAATATATAAGATGTTGGCAAAGATGAATTGTGATGCCACCGTAAGAATACCAATATCTTTAAACAAATCTCTCAGAGAAACTCTAGCACCTAGTTGGTAAATCGCTCGAACAGCTCGTTTCTGAAGAACAAAAATATTTTGAATGTCCGCGGCTTTGCCCCACAGCAGAATGCCGTAGGACATTATGCTATGAAAATAACTAAAATAGACTAATCGAGCTGTATCAACGTCCGTATACTGTCTAACTTTCCTTACTGCGTAGGCGGCCGAACTGAGCCTTCCCGCTAGGCTTGATATATGTGATCCCCATTGAAGTTTGGCGTCTACTGTTATGCCCAGAAAAACCGCCGAGTGTACAGTTTCAAGCACCTCATTATCTAAAACGACATTGGGTCCCAGATTCCTAACATTCGGTAAGGCGAACTTTATACATTTCGTTTTCTTAGCATTGAGAACTAGGTTATTTGTGGTAAACCATTCCGTAGCCATTGAGAGCGCACTATTTACGTCGTCAAAATCTTGTCTATTTCTGTCTACTTTAAAGATAAGTGAGGTATCATCAGCAAATAGTACAATGTCACAGATATTCTTTAAATAAAATGGTAAGTCATTAATATACACTAAGAATAAGAATGGACCCAGTATTGATCCTTGAGGTACACCTAACTGAACTAGTAGCCCGGAAGATTTTACACCATTGACATCTACACATTGGTGCCTATTTTGCAAATAAGAACTTATGACACTGAGAGCTTCGTTTTGAACACCGTAATGACGTAGTTTACGCAAAAGTGTGTCATGGTGAACGCAATCAAAAGCTTTGGAGAGATCACAGAAAACTCCGATAGCATTTTGCGAGTTCTCCCATGCGTTGAAAATATGTTTCAGCAGAGCAACACCCGCATCTGTTGTCGAACGACCTTTTGTGAAGCCATATTGCTCATTATGAAGGAGGCTATTTAAATTAAAATGTCTTAGCAACTGCTTGAGTATTAACTTTTCAAATATTTTACTAAATGCAGGTAAGATAGAAATGGGCCTAAAATTGCCAACGTTATTTTTATTACCTGTTTTAAATAATGGTATGACTTTACTGCTCTTCATGAGGTCAGGAAAAGATCCCAAATCAACACATTTATTAAAAGTTACAGCCAGATAGGGGGCTACGATATCTATTATATTACTTAACAGTTTAACAGAGATGCCCCAGTAATCACCAGTGTTTTTTGACTTGAGTGTGTTAAAAATATTAATCACATCACGAGGCGTTACATGTTCGAAACTAAATAAGCGACTACATCCGGGCACACTACTATGCAAAAGGTTTTCAGCTTTAGACGGGGACGAATTTAAGGAGCAGGTCGTAGTTATAGGTATGTTGGCAAAAAACTCATTAAATGCCTCAGCTATGTCGGCTGCTTTATTAACCAATTTGTTGTTAATCATAATCTCTAGTTGTTTTTCCTGTTTAACCGGTTTACCCGTTTCATTATTAATAATTTTCCAAGTGGTTTTTATTTTATTATTGGATTTTTTTATGGTATCGCTTAATAACTTTGATTTAGCTAAAGCGCAGATCTTTTTAAATAATTTTGAATAATTACTGACATACTCTAGAAAAGGAGTATCAAATCTGTATTTTTTTCAAACCATATAACTCGTATAGTCTTGCTCTACTTTTATAAATTCCTGGAGTAGCCCATTGGTTGAAGCTAACGGAAGTGCTATTAATGTCAATAGTTTTGGTCTTGAAAGTAGATTCGTATTCTTTTTGCACAATATCAAAAAGGGCTTCATAGATTTCATTAGGATTCTCGCGTTCTACTATAGATGGTGTAATCCTATGAGCTATATTATTTTTAAATTTATTACAACGACTAGCTGTATAAGGCCTGCATAATATTTTATGCGGCTTTTTAAGTAGTGGCAAAGGGAATCTGGCTAATAATCCACAGTGGTCAGACGTTAAGTCACTTAAAACTAACTTATTTTTGGCATCACAATCACTAAATATATCATCGAGACAAGTCGACGAAGAAGCCGTGATCCTAGTTGGTTCAAGGAACAAGTTTATTAAATTAAAAGACCTAAACAGATTGAGCAGTCTAATACTTAATGGAGTAACATCTAAAATATTAATAATAATACCCGATGGTACAGCAGTGCCTCCCGAATGCAGCTCCAAGGCAGGGTGTTGAAGGCGTTAGATATGTCCAAGGACACCGCCACCATCACCCCGCCCCGGGACACTGCTTCCTCTGCCAGGACTCTCACCCGCGATATCGCGTGGATGGTGGAGCGCCCGTGCCGAAAGCCAAACTGACTCTCGGCCAGGTCAGGCCCCTCTCTGCACAAGTGGTGGACGAGGCGGGCAGCGATAATTCGCTCGAATAGCTTCCCGACCTCGTCCAGCAACACTATGGGCCTGTACGCAGACGGTGAGTCTGCAGGGCGCCCCGCCTTCTTGAGCAGGACCAGACGACCTGTTTTCCACAAACTGGGAAACTGGCCCCGCTCAAAGCACGCTGTGAAGAGTCCTCTCAGTTGGGGCTCTAGCTCCTTCAGAGCGAGGGCCAACGCACAGCCGTGTACACCGTCGGGCCCCGGAGCCACGTTCTTGGCCCGGAGCCGCAACACGGCCGCCCCCATCTCTCTTTGTGTCACCTCTGGGACGCTGATGGCGTTCTCTTCTGTAGGCTCTGCGGCCGTGGGCAAAGCCATCGGCGGCGGAGTGTGCTCCGCTCTTGCCGGGAAGAGGGCTGCGACGACCTCCTCCAGCAGCTCTGGTTGGAGACTCTCCGTGAGTGGAGGCGCCGCGGCTCGAAGTTTCCCTCGAACCGCCCGATAGGGGCGCCCCCACGGATCTCCATCGAGAGTCTTCAACATCTCCTCCCTGGCTCGCGTCCTCGCTTCGCCGATGGCCAGCCACAGAGCCTCCTTCGCCGCGCGGTACACCTCATACAGCGCGGCTTCTTCGTCAGGGACCCGACGACGTCTCCTGCGGTAGTGGGTGTACCGGCGCCTGACCGACACGCACGCGACACGTAGCCGCGCGATCTCGGCAGACCACCAGTACACCTGGCGCCTCGCTGATTGCGTGTGGATGCGGGGCATGGACGCGTCGCAGATGTGCGTCATCGCCCCGCGGAACCACAGCCTCCTCTTCGACGTCAACGGGTCCGTCCGTTGCCGACTCCCGGCTCCAGGCCTGGACAATTGCAGCCTCCTCGAGAAGTTCCCTGTCGATGCGCTTACGCGCCCAGCGCGGGCCGTCCATTCGCGGGGCCGATGGACTACGGCCGCCGATGGTCTGGGTGGAGACGTCGAACCGGATGTATCTGTGATCCGACAACGTCTCCACCCCCACAGCGACACGCCAGTTACGGACACGGCTTGCGACAGCAGGGCTAGCGAACGAGACGTCCACTATCGAGCCGCCCCGCTGCCGCACGCACGTGTGGACCGAGCCCCGGTTTAGAACGACCAGGCCCGTCGTGACCACCCACTCTTCCAGCGCCTCGCCCCTAGCGTCGGTCACCGGAGATCCCCACGCCGATGACTTGGCGTTGAGATCCCCTAGCAACAGCACAGGGCGAGGGTGGAGTCGGCCTACGACGGCGCCCAACTCGACAAGGAAGTTCTCGAAGTCGGCGAGGCTCTTGTTGGGCGAGAAATACGCCCCAACCGTGCCAATGCCGTCCGCGAGGGCGGCTACCCAGCCGTGACCTCGGGACGGGTTGACAAGAGCCCTGCCAATTATGGCCACCGAGCCATCCAGGTCTCCCACCCAGTTATCTCTGGGGGGGACAAAGTATGGCTCAGCGACCACAGCCACGTCGATCGACCACTCTGCCATGCTCTGGAGCAAGAGGTCCTGAGCTCTGGCAGCGTGGTTGATATTGGCCTGGAGGAAATGGTAAGGCGCCATTATGCGCAGTCCATTCCCTCCACAGCACCATTCCTAGGCCGGGAGTCGGCCGTTGAGCACCCAGGCTGAGGGGGGGGTAAAGAGCCCCCGGCAGCCTTGGCACCCCTTCTTCGCCTCCTCTTCTTGCCCTTTTTGGTGGGCGCGCCACAGGCTTTGCCACCCGCTCTGTGCCCAGCGGGCCTCCCTGCAGCAGCACAAAGGCTGCAGTTTGGCGCGGCGGAGCACTGGGTGGCCTTGTGGCCGGGCTGACCACAGCGATAACACAGCTCGCTGCGGTTTATTTCTGCGGTGCACCGTGCCCTGACATGCCCCATGTCCAGGCAACGGAAACACCGCAAAGCCCTGGGTTGCAGCAGCTTGACCCTAGCTGCAACCCACCCCACCAACAGACGTCCAGCGTCGGCGACCTTATTGGCCGCTGCCACCGGGCACTTCACCCAGATCGCACCGAGCCCAGAAGCGTCGGTGCGGATCTCGCCCGTACGCACATCGTCAGGTTGGCATCCACCAACTCTGGCGACGGCCGCCGCGACCTCAGCCGGGGTCGTCGAGTCGTCCAGGCCATCGACGCGCAGCTCGCTCGTCTTCATGGGCCTGGACACACGAACGTCCTCCGGGTTGAGGACTTCCCTCAATTTGGCGGCCAGGATGTCCGCCTTTTCGCTGCTACCGGCACCGGAGACCTGTAGCAGCCGCGCCCCCGTAATGGCCGGCCTCAGAATGAAGCCAGTCGGTGTGCCAAGGTCGGGGAATGCGACCTTGGCCTTCGCCTCCGCAAGGACCGCCTTATACGAGAGGCCCCTCTCGACGGCTCCGGGCTGCAGAGTAATTACCACAGCCGCGGAGCGTGGGGCTGTCACCCTAGGCGGCCCCTGGGTCTTCCTTCTGGCTGGCACCGGTACTCTTGCGGGAGCTGGAAGCGCCGTCTTCTTCTTTTTTTTCTTCTTTCTGACGACCGTCGTCCAGGCCTCCGTAGAAGGTCCGGGCGCAGTCGCCGGGGGAGCACTCGCGGAAACCGCCACCTGGGAAATGGGTGCGGCCTTTGCGGGCTTATTCGCCACCTCTGCGGGCTTTCTGGCCCCCAATGCGGGCTTTGTGGCCCCCTTCCCAGACTGGCTTGGCTCAGCCACCTTGGCCGCTGCCTCTCTCCTCCGCTTATCCGCAGCGAGCGGTGGACGGAGGGTTTCGGCTGGGAGGAGCCTCGGCTCTATGGCCTCTAGTCGAGCCCCTACCATCTGCCCGCACTGCAACAAACAGATGCGAGCGATCTTGTCAACCTCCGCATCCGCAAGTGCAGGGGTCGACGATGGGGCCGACTGTGGAGCCAGCAACGGCACTGGCGATGATCCGGTGCCCGGGGCTTCCCGCAGGTTGGCAAACTTCCGCTTGAGGTCCTCCAATTCGGATCTAAGACGGCGGTTCTCTTCGCAAAACTCCGCCGTCTTTTCCGAGCCTGAACCATTAAGGAGGACCTCAGCTCCCTCCTTGATGAGATCAGCCACCTCTTTAAGGGCGCGCGTGAATGTGCCCTTCAGGTTGCCGGATTTTGTGGCAACCTTCAGGATCACATCCACGCCGTCGAAGACCTGGCGGCAAGACGCCACCGGCGACAAGCCTCCTCCGGCAGCCGTCCGGGCTGAGCGCCGCTCCTGCATCTGACGAGTCAGCTCGCTGACCTCGTCTTCCGCCACAGCCTTGCGCTGCGCCCGCTTTGCGGCGTTGGCTTCCGCCTTATTTAGCCCGACCAGCGAGGGCTCGCTTGTCGGGTCACTCTCCAACATTTCAACGTGCTCCACTGGAGCCGGAGTGTCGGGCCGAGACACCGACGCGAAGCGCCCCCGCTCATCGCGCTCCACCGAAGGAACAGCAGCTCTGCCAGCCACCGCTCGACCTCGTCTACTGCTGCCCGTCGGCACCTTAGGTGCCGGCAGGCTCTCCTCGCTAGAGGAGCGTGGCGAGCGCTTACGGCAGTGCCTCGTCACCCCCTCTTCCTTCCGCGAGCGCTGCGAGCTCACGCTCGCCACGCTCATCCTGTCAGACGCAGCGTCGGTATCCGACGCCGCACCCGACCGCATGCGCTCGACCACAACGGTCGGCACCTTCTTCAAAGAATTTGTTTTATTTGGATCCATATGATTCCCACGAGTGTGGGGGATGTAAAAGGTCCACCTAGGTTCACCCCCTGTCCCTAGGTAAGTGTTAATTTGTAACCCAACCAGGGGGTCCACTGGTACCCTGGCTGGGGGTGCGCTCGTGACTGATGCGCCACCTGTAACTAAAGTTACAGATGACACTACTCCTCAGCCATTCATACCCTCGCCGCACACCAAAACTTGGTATTAGAGGATTTTTTTATAGAGGTTATCTTCCTCGCGATCCGGGCGGTTAAGCCAAGATCCTCGTCCCGTTCCAAGTCATAAAACATGACCATGATCTCGTCACGGATTACGATTTCGACGGATGCAGTCAGGAGGATCAGATCCCCCGCTGCTAGCCCGTTGGCAGGTGAGTGCACAACGAGCGCCGCCGTCGCCACCAAACAACCTGTCCTCTGTAAGCAGAGGGAGGAGTGGATGACGGTTGGTCGGTCCAGATGAACCGACCCAGGAGCATGAAGCTCCGCCCCCCCACGCAGAAATTCGCCACAGCCAATATTGTCACCGACATGGAGAGAATATTGGCTGTACCCAGGGTGCACCGGCCCAACGGCTGCCCTTTCCCCCGAACGTATCCGAAAGGAACGAGCAGCAATCAAGGCACACGAGGAGGTTTTCTGCACGCACCCCTACCTAACCTAACCTAACCTTTTTTTTTTTTTTTTTTTGATCTCGAGTTGGAAATCCTCATGGATGTCCACTGCCCTGGGGTGGGCAGAGGAGTCTGTCAGACTCTTACTGACTAAAACCACCCCGGTGTTCCGTCCCACACCTACGTCGGGGACCACGGGAACCAATATGTCTTCCGCGATCCCCGACTAGTGCCGGCCCGCCATTGCGGGCCTCCTCACGTTGGGGGGGAGTGAGGTGTTAAACTCCCCCCCATACATCACAGAGAGGCGCGCGTGGAACACTACGCGCCACCATCTCGGGTCCTAAGGAATAGGGGGTGACGGATGTCCCCAGATCCGTCGCCCCTGGACCCATTTAGGGGGGCTGGAAGAGGGCGTTGTCCGCCCTCCGCCGACGCCCGGTGCGCCTGCTGCGGGCTGGGTGGGCGGAAGATATCTCCCGCTCCCTTTCCGCAGCCTCCTTCTGCGACATGACTGTTTCGCAGAAGGATACCACCGCGTCCCAGGACTCCTCGCTACCGACCATGGACTCGACCACAGCCGGCAGTGATAGGTCGTTGCCTATTTCTGAGACGAGAGCACGACGCGGCTCCTCCCAAGCGGCACATTCTGCCAGCGTATGCCGCGCCGTGTCCTCCCGGCAGTCGACGCAGTGGTGACACCGGGCATCCGGCTCCCTGTTTATGCGACACAGGTACTTCCCGAAGCAACCATGCCCCGAGAGCACCTCGTCATCCGAAACGACAGGGAGCCGTGCCTCCTCCCGAGCCAATGCCCGAGTACTGGCCGGACCGCCTCGACGGTGGCGAGGCCGGCGGTAGGGCGTGAAAGCCTATCCTGCCAGCTCGCCACCAGGGCTGCGCGGAGCTGCGACCGACGAAGCTCCATGTGGCGCTCCGTCAGTAGCTCGTCCCGCTCCCGCGCTTCCTCGCGCCACCGGTACAGTGACGCGAGTAATTTCACCTCGAGGTCCCACGGTGGGGATCCAGCCAGTACACAGGCCGCCTCGTAGGAGATCGTGCGATATCCCCTGATGACTCTGACGGCCATAGCACGCTGTGGTCTTCGCAGAACAGCGATGCTGCCGGCCGTCAGGTCAGCCGCCGAAATTGGGGCCCCATACAGGGCCATGGATCGCACGATCCCCACGTAGAGCCGCCTACAGGCGACGCTCGGGCCCCCCAGATTGGGAAGCAGCGTTGACAGCGCCCCAGCCGCGCCCATCAACTTAGGCGCCAGCCGCCGGAAGTGGGGGCCGAAGTCCCACCGGCTGTCGAGCACCAATCCCAGATATTTCATGGTGGACTCGACAGCGATCCGACACCCCCCGACCACGATGTGTGATCCGGCCGGCGGCGCCCGCCGGGGGCCATGAAAGACCATGGCCTCCGACTTGTTGAGGGCCACCTCCAGGCCTAGGCGCCGTATGCGGCTCACAACAAGTGAGACCGCAGCCGTCGCCAGCAACGCTGCCTCCCTGTACGAGCTCCCCCGGGCCATGACCAGCGTGTCATCAGCATAACACGTCAGTTCCACGCCCGGCGGGAGCTCGCCCCTCAGCACCCAGTCGTACCCGATGTTCCACAGGAGCGGGCCAACGACCGAGCCCTGTGGAACACCGCACGACATGCGGCGCTGGTTTCCGCCATCACGTCCCATGTAGGTGACACCCCTATCCTCGAGATAAGCCCCAACGATGTGGCAGAGGTAGGAAGGCACCCGATGGTACAGCAGTGCCTCCCGAATGCAGCTCCAAGGCAGGGTGTTGAAGGCGTTAGATATGTCCAAGGACACCGCCACCATCACCCCGCCCCGGGACACTGCTTCCTCTGCCAGGACTCTCACCCGCGATATCGCGTGGATGGTGGAGCGCCCGTGCCGAAAGCCAAACTGACTCTCGGCCAGGTCAGGCCCCTCCCTACACAAGTGGTGGACGAGGCGGGCAGCGATAATTCGCTCGAATAGCTTCCCGACCTCGTCCAGCAACACTATGGGCCTGTACGCAGACGGTGAGTCTGCAGGGCGCCCCGCCTTCTTGAGCAGGACCAGGCGACCTGTTTTCCACAAACTGGGAAACTGGCCCCGCTCAAGGCACGCTGTGAAGAGTCCTCTCAGTTGGGGCTCTAGCTCCTTCAGAGCGAGGGCCAACGCGCAGCCGTGTATACCGTCGGGCCCCGGAGCCACGTTCTTGGCCCGGAGCCGCAACACGGCCGCCCCCATCTCTCCTTGTGTCACCTCTGGGACGCTGATGGCGTTCCCTTCTGTAGGCTCTGCGGCTGTGGGCAATGCCATCGGCGGCGGAGTGTGCTCCGCTCTTGCCGGGAAGAGGGCTGCGACGACCTCCTCCAGCAGCTCTGGTTGGAGACTCTCCGTGAGTGGAGGCGCCGCGGCTCGAAGTTTCCCTCGAACCGCCCGATAGGGGCGCCCCCACGGATCTCCATCGAGAGTCTCCAACATCTCCTCCCTGGCTCGCGTCCTCGCTTCGCCGATGGCCAACCACAGAGCCTCCTTCGCCACGCGGTACACCTCATACAGCGCGGCTTCTTCGTCAGGGACCCGACGACGTCTCCTGCGGTAATGGGTGTACCGGCGCCTGACCGACACGCACGCGACACGTAGCCGCGCGATCTCGGCAGACCACCAGTACACCTGGCGCCTCGCTGATTGCGAGTGGACGCGGGGCATGGACGCGTCGCAGATGTGTGTCATCGCCCCGCGGAACCACAGCGCCTCCTCTTCGACGTCATCGGGTCCGTCCGTTGCCGACTCCCGGCTCCAGGCCTGGACAATAGCAGCCTCCTCGAGAAGCCTAACCTAACCTAACCCTTTGGCAAATACAGTCGTAATTGTTATAATAATAAATTGAAAAGTTGTAACAAATTCCTTGGCAATATACGGTGCGAAAATAAAGTAAGAATTAAAAACATCAATCGTGTACAGACGAATTTTATTTTGTCATTTTGAATTCAAATACCAACTCACAAGAAACACCTCAAAATAACTTCTCCAACATGACATTGTAATGAGAA
Organism: Aporophyla lueneburgensis; assembly: GCA_932294355.1. Lineage (NCBI taxonomy): Eukaryota > Metazoa > Arthropoda > Insecta > Lepidoptera > Noctuidae > Aporophyla > Aporophyla lueneburgensis. The sequence continues at coordinate 27,182,699 of OW028740.1, forward strand.
TATTATAAATAGGACGCAAGTTAATTGGAGCAAATAAATTGTATATGAATATCAACACTTCGTCACAATTCTATTAATAAGCACGAAATTAAATTATAACTTTGGTAACGATACGAAATTACGAAATACAATTTTTGTATAGCGCACTGGGTTTTCTACTCTCGGTGTTCAGCCGAGCGTCAAAAATCGAGCGCATTTCATCGCGTTAAAAATCAAACAGTTGAATTTAATCAATTAAAAAATAAAACAGCAAACCTGAGCTAGTCAAACTCCACTTTGACATGAGTTTATACATTTTATAAATTCCCTATCTCCTGCGCTAGTGTACACTGTATTACAAGAGCTTCCCCTTATTACTAGAAACATATTAATTATGGCATACAAAGATCAAAAAGCGAAAAAAGTAGAAGAAATAATGAAATTGAAAGTAATCTAATATGTATACGACAAAAAGAAAATATTTTACTGAATGTGTTGCGTGAACGGATAGTTGTGCTCGCACAAGTTAGTTGTAGTGTGTAAGGGTCTGAATGTGTAAGGGGTAAAGGAAGGAGTGTGTTAGTGGTGAGGGGAGTATGAGTGTCTGTATTGAGTGTGTGTGATTGTGTGTGTGAGTTGGGAAGTGTGACTGATACACCTCGTAACAATTAAATTCAAATACTCCAAACATATAATTTTTAAATCATGAGATAATTAAACATTACGGAAACATTTCTGGCTTTAACGTACGTATTAAATATAATTAAATTGTTATAATTGGTATGTGCTCCGAAACTTTCTTCACTGAATTAATTAAGCCGGTTGATTAAATATTATGAATTAATTAAGTACCGCTCCGTATTTGCGAGTGGTTTTATAATTTGGTTGTGTGGTTTTAAGTTTTCGTTGTGGGTTTAATTTTCCTATAGTTCAACTTCCATTTGGACGGTGGACAGGAAGTCACTCGAACAATGATTCCGGTTCATCATCAAATTACATGTCTATAGTAAAATTACCCTTGTTTGGGCACGCCACAATTGCGGCGGTAAGATCCCTCTTTGAGGAGTGGATAGAGAGGCGTCACGGCGTCCTCACCTTCCGCCTGACGCAGGTTCTCACCGAGCATGGGTGCTTCGGTGGGTTCCTGTTCAGGATAAAGCGGGAGGATACGCCCGGGTGTTTCCATTGTGAGGATCGTCTAGAGGACACGGTGGAGCATACGGTGGAAGTTTTCCCTGCCTGGGCGGAGCACCGCCGTGTCCTCGTGGAGGCGATCGGCGGCTGCGACCTCTCGCGTCCTGCCCTGGTGCGAGCCATGGTACGGAGAGAGAGGGAATGGGAAGCCGTCACCTCCTTCAGCGAAGCAGTAATAAAAAAAGCTCGCAAAAGAGGAGGCGGGGTGCGTGAGGGAGTGGCAGTCACTGTGCCCTCACGTCCCTAGCCGCCGCAGGAGGAGACGCCCCGGGCGTCGGGTATAGACTCCCGACGCCCGGGGCGTCTCCTCCTGCGGCGGCCCCCGGCCACCGTAGGTGCGAGCTTGCGGGCGGCGAGCAATGGGTAGCTCGCCGCCAGCTCGGGTCGACGTCGCATAGTGTTCCACGCGCGCCTCAAAGAGATGTCAGCAAAACTGAAGGGGTCTGATAGGACCGATGCCTGCCAGGGTCGCGAGATTGTTCGAAAGAGATACCGTGACCCTGGCACATGGGCAATTGAAGGAACACGGATGGGTTTTAGTCAGTAAAAGTCTGACATGCCCTCCCACTCCGCCCAGAGTGGGAGAAGTCATTTGATGATTTCCCATAAAAAAAAAACCCTTGTTCTGAAACAACTCATTTCCTTTGAAATATTTTTAACCTCAAAATGTATACTAATCCCTAAATATATCTAAATGTCTGTACCCAATAATCACTAACTATAAACTGATATTATAACTATCTACGATATTTCAGGATAAGGAAAATATTATGTAACAATGAGATATTTTATTATTAATTTATATTTTTACTCATATTTTCGTATACGGGTTGTTCTTGTTTTGTACCGATAGTGAAATGATTTTTTTCTGTTTTTTCGTCTTTGAACTATCTATAATTGTGGTTTCTGTGTGGGATTAAACAAAAATTGCATCTGTGTTTTCATTAGGACTCATTAAAATGTTCTTTCCGGCTAGTATTTTTTTAAATGTTTGTTTTAGAAAAAAATAATGTGACAGAATGGCCTAATTCTGTGAAGACCACATTTCGGCTTACCCCTCTATCACGGCATTCTACGGGAAAAAGACGTATTAAATATGCTGGTTAGAGAAAATAAAAATGACATAATATTAATAGATAAGAAAGACACGGACGTTTATTTGAACCAAATTAAAAAACCGTAAATATCAATACTCCAACGAGATGCCATAACAAGACGAAGGACAAACCGTTGTCGGTAAAAAAGTAGAACGATGTATGTGTATGGGACACATAAATTATTAAAGGATTTTATTGATGACAATTCGAGATACGTCGTATTCAATCCTGTACCCCGTGTTCCCAACCGTCATGTCAGAAATAACATTCATTCAGTAGTTACTGTGTACGTGTACCCAGTAAAATAAATAAAATATGTCGATAATGGACTACGACTGGATTTGTGATGTTACGCTATTTATTATATTATTTCAAAACTTAACAGCATTATCACGATTAACAGCTACGTTTGCTGTATAATTCACCGATCAAAACGGCATATTACAACTTTATAAGTTAAAGACGTCATATTCGCATGGCGATTGTATAGATTCTCATCACCAGATTTGTATCCGCTACTGAGTTTGTTTCGGCCTTTCTTCTCAGAGTAGTTAGTTAGGTAATGCCGGACTCATCTAGTTTAAAAAAAAATATCACAGACATGTAAAAGTGTTTGTACAAACCTACTTACAGAAAAAAAATCATTACGAACATATTTACACACACAATTTACGAATAATCATCATCATTATTCAGCCCAAAACACATAGGCCTCCCACAAGTATTGCCACATCTAGAGTCTAGTGCTTCTCGCATCCAACAAATTCCTGCTACCTCTGGACTTGACCATTCACTTCAGTATATATTTTCAACAGGAACATTCCTCCATACAAATGGCTGTGGTGCTGGATGAGGGCGAGTGACAGTCCTGTCGGGAACGAGTCTCGAGCACACACGGAGCTGCTGACGTCATCGCACAGGCGGACTCGACATGAACTCACTATACGAGTAAGTTAACTTCAACACATAAAGAATACATTGTGATTCCAACTTAGTATCACTGACAATTGGATCACGCGACGAGTGCTTTTCTTGGCCATAATTCCACTCGCTACTGGTAACTATCGTTCATTTCGTAAACGCGATAGCAATTATATTTCAACAAAGCCAGCACCTAATTAATTCATTCTTATTCTTCTTAGTACGGTCTTAAAGAGCTCACAACACGACTAATTTTATACAGCAATAGAAGGTAATCCATACTAATATTACAAAGAGGTAAAATTTGTTTGAAAGTTTGCTTGTTTGTTAGGGGTAATCTCAGGTAGTTGAGATCTGAAATTACCCCTGTATACAAACTTACGAAAAATCAAACGTAAAAAATATATTTTTGTATTCGGTAATCCAATTCTCGAAGAGTGCTAAAGGTTACATCACGGTAAGACCCTCAGGAGCCCAGCAAAAATAAAAATGTAAGTTGAAAAGAACGTTTAGCGAAAACGAAACAATTGCGCGGGCGGGCATAGGATGTCGCGGTAAGCCGGGGGCCAAAATTTCACGAGGACGAAGCCCCGGGCAAAGTGTTAGTAAATTATGAGAATTCAGTCATATGCATACAAACTCGTGTGTTTTTAAGAAAAGCGCGGCATTTTCATGGAAGCATACGATCATGATAATATCGTGGGAGTACTATCGAAATGTTTTCAGAAGCAGTCACGTGCATTTGAGCGTGCTTCAGTTGCAAGCAAATTACACGCCAAGCGTGAAACTTCACAGAGATCGTTGAAGTTCTCAGCCTAAGTAAATCTTGTGAAAGTTCAAAGAGCTAGGGAGAGCGAGGATACGGAGTACTGATCATGATGAGTCCTCCGCGGTGACTGCTGAATGCTGGAGCTCAAAGCTTGCATAACGCTAAATCTCAAAACGGTTAAGGAAAACATTGTATCGAAACCGGCATGTCCTAGAATGATAATTTCAAAGACATGGGTCATCAACTAACCCGCACTGATCCCTGTGATAGATTTTAACACACGCCTTCTCGAAGAGAGAAGACCTGTGTCCCAGTTGTAGGAACATTAAAGGCTGATTATGTAGGTCGTGAGTTCAAACCCAAGCAGGCGCATTACTTTGTGTAAATTATTTCATCGCCACTGCTCTCAAAATGGTGAAGGAAAATATCGTGAGGAAACCGGCATGTCTTAGAACCAAAAATTCGAAGACATGTGACATCTACCAACTCGCACTGGGCCCAATGGTGGATTATGGCCCACTTCCTCTCATCGAGAGGAGTCCTGTGAGGCCTGTGTCCCAGCAGTGGGAACATTATAGGCTGATGATGATGATGCATACACATATTACGACATATGTATATTCACAGACATGAAACGACTATGGTGTCTGCATTCGTTTCATTTATATCTGTATCGACATGTATTGCAAGCTCAAGCGCGCAATGTAAGCCCTGTACCAAAATTGTAATAGTTCACCTTGTCACCGACTATACGCTGAACTAGATAAAATAGGCCAGCAGACTCCAGAAGTTGGAAATAATCCCACGAGAACTTACTATAAAGTATCCTGAGTTAATCCAGGTTATAAACTATCTGTGTGCCAAATCTGTTCAGCGTTGTTTGCGTGTTTGAGTAACAAACATCCAAATATACCTACAATGTAAACTTTCACATGTATAATATTAGTAGGATTAGTCGGATTCAAAATTACCAAGGTCTATTAACATTAACAGACGCTCCAACCAATTTCTTCTCGTCCATTTCAACTTCGAAACTTATTCACAGATTATTAAAAAATCCCAAGACTTGGCATTCATTACTAACTGTTTTATTACTTTGACTGGATTTGATTGATGCCTCAGAAAAATAATTTTTAATATTGGTTTTTCTCGATTTCTATTCCTATGAACGAATAATGTCGTTGTACGAATGAGTTTCGACGTCTTCAGAACTTTCATCCAAAACTTGGTCGAAAGTTTGTCAGTTTCATTTAGTATGTGCTTCTTCGACACCAAATCTATCATCTTACAGAAGTTTTGTTTTCGAGCATTAGAATTCGTTTTTGAACGTTTTGGCCGTCAGACCTACCTCATTTTTTATCATTTTATGAAGCACTATTATGCATGTATTAGCCCGTCCCTATATTGTTAGAAACTGCTGTTTTAACGTTCTAAACTATTCAGATTAGCCAGTTAGTATAAAAATTAAGGTTTACTACGTCAATCAACAGTGCAAAATGTGGATTACTGAAAGAGCAAGTAGATTACCAAAATTCCATATATATTATCTAATTATGTTTATACAAATTACTTTGTCCTTCCACACAGTTAAAGGATGACAGCGTGAAGTTTCCAAAGCAACGTCTACATCAATGCAACAGCACAAACTCGAAAAAGGTCCGTTTACACCTGCCAGACCAACAAATGAACAACAACTGCCATCCACCCCAAAGAAGAAGAGAAGACACCTTCCTGTAGGTAGACTTAGAGCACACCAAAGTTTTAGGTCTGTCTTCTAAGACGATGCACAAGCTTAAATCTCGAATAAAATCTCGAGAGATGACCAATGAACGTGTTGGTTCCAAATCGAGATCGAGATTCATAATTCACGCATTGTTCCAAAATACGGTATTTTATACTATGTCTAATATTTTATATGTACGTACATGTATACTGTGTAATTTTAATAAGTGTGAAATATTTTAGAACTAAGATTACATTAAAGAATTGGTTACAATTAAAATAAATGTGTTTAATATGAAAAACGAATTGATTAATAATGTTAGTTTTAAGTTGTGTAACAATTTGTAAGCGTAGATAGAATTCCTGATTACTGCCCCCCTAGCCAAGTTACAATCCTTAATTTCGTTAATTTTCCAATCGGTAACGCTTCGGTGTCAGCAACAGTAGAAAACGATAAGTTGGTAGCCATGTTGACGCGCTTGAGTCGGCCGTTCGTTCTACAATGTCTTTAGAAAAACGACATATTATAACAAAGGATGTAGCGTTGAACATTGTAGAAACGATAACAATTCATTCGTTTTATTCATTAGTTGTGTTGGTTGTCCAAAGACATTATTATTATATATTATATTATTATTCTATCATTTTGAACGATGTGAACTTGGGTACGAATTTTTTATTCGTTTGTTCTAACCACGTGACTTAACGCTGAGATGATTTTATTCCCATACATTTGATTAGTTTTCGACTAGCGTTAACGATTGCAGATTCGACCAGCGACCAGCGCTGGGGCTCTGTCTCGCATAGAGTTGCAGTATTATGCTGAGCGATGGCCGTTTTGCGTGGATGTGACGCATATTTTCCCCTTTTTTTTATACTTTTGTAGTTTCAAATATTTTTTTTGCGTCATATTTACCGCAAATAAACGTATTTTCTTTCTTTTTTTTTCTTTCTATTATCAACTTGGCAAGGGGTGCTGATGTTCACAAGAAAATAATCGATAAAGACCTGTTATAATAAGCAGGATTTTATAGAAACTGCAATTTTATTTAAATACGGGTAATAGATAAAGTGTAATACAGCGAACACGAGAAACGTAGATTTTAATATTGTTTTACGACAATAGTTGGTACTGTTTAATTAAATTTAATTATACAATAAAAATAAAGAAACCTGAACAATCGCGTTTCTACATATTTATAACGCTCTGATTAAAATATATTCGATTCTGTTTTGTCATTCCTTTTTAATTTGAATACCATCTGAATCAATGCATTTTATTTTAGAGTGAACTGTTATTCGTCGTCTCGTCTTTATATATTGCTTCAAAGATAAGTGTTTTTGAAATTAATCGATTGTATTGTCACTTTCTATTGAAGAATTATAACAGTATTTGTACCTTTAGTTCTAGTAATCTACCTTCAATTACATTTCTGTTACTTTTGTGAATAAATTAACTGTATTAAAATAAACTCTTGATAATAGACAATTGTCTCTTTGGTATAGACAGTTGACTCTAGTCATATTTTATCTGTGTGCCAATTTATTTAATTTTCTTCTTTTTTTTAACTAAAGCCAATGCGTTTCATTAGCTTACTATTATTATCTATACTATAAATATTATAAAGCTGAGGAGTTTGTGTGTTTGAACGCGCTAATCTCAGGAACTACTTGACCGAATTGAAAAATATTTTTGTGTTGAGTAGTCTATTTATTGAGAAAGGCTATAAGCTATATAACATCACGCTTTGATTAAAAGGAACGAAGCAGCAACGAAAAATGGACGAAAACTGGGAGGCAATTCGATGCGACGGGAAGGGTCACGGTAGCAAAATTTTGACGCGGTGGAAGTCGCGGGCAGAAGCTAGTTTTCTTATAAATCGATAAATGAAATTGAATATTTTATATTAAGCTTGAATTTCAGATTACGATTCATAGTTCTAATTGACACGAGTTTTAAAATATCCCTAACCAGTGTTCTTCATCTTTTAAAAGCTTTTTAATTGCATTTAAATTCTGTAGATATTTTAAAATGTTCTTAATTTCTGTTTGGTCTTCATTTACAGTTTATTATGTGATAAAATGAATAATACGTGTTTTATTGTAAAGTTAAGTAGCGAACAAGATACAGGGACTATTTAGAAAAGTATCTACATTTTCGGTCTACTATTTTGTACGACGTTCTAGATATCTTGAACCAAACGTGTTGTATATAGTTATAACATTATTACAGTACCTAGGCTTTAATATCCTATATCTAGTTTTAGAAAAAGTCTGTCCAACTGGTAAATGATAAATTATTTTATGTTTGCAAGTAGATCTGTACAAACACTTTTACACGTCAATCATATTCTTTAAACTAGATGAGGTCAGCGTTTCCTATCTGGATACTCAGAGAAGAAAGGCCGTGGTTTAAGTGAAAGGCACAAATCAGCTCAGTCAGTAGGATATAACCTTGTCCCATGCTGCCCCATAACACTCTCTCCTCCATGTTCCGCATCCTACTACCAATTTTCTTCTTAGCGTTGCCATCTAAATGGACTCGTCCCAGAATTCAGCTACGTGTTCGGCGCCATCAATAGCGTCTATCAGTTCCTGCAAGGTGCAGACGATAGGAAACGCATGACACGATATTAAGTGTCCCATCGTTTGTGGGACAGAATTCCCAGAATTCCTGCATTTGCATTCCAAGGCGCATCCGGTTTGTCCCAGACACTTGTTTAAGGTAGTCCATCAAGCTTAGGGTATCCTACTCTATCCTAAGAGTCGTCTGCTCCACCGGTCATTGGTCCTTCGACTTCTTCGACATTGGCCATCCCACTGGCACTTCAGCGTATCTACTCTGCGGTTCTTTTTTGTTAATTTCACCACTGATTTTATCCGTCGAAACACGATATGTCATATTAAAAGCCATGTAGGTACTGTAAAAATATAGTTTTAAGTGGATATTGTATGTTCAAAACATTTATTATAACGTCTAGTGTAAGGGTGCCAAACTGGATTGGAGTCAAACTCTAGTCACTATGTGTTTTACGTGTATTTTAAATGTATAATAACATACTTCGAAAAGTTGGCTGACAATGATGTTAAAAAGGTACACCGACAATTTCCATGAGACATTGTTTTGGTTGAAATAAGTGTCACAGAATAATAACTACAATAATTTTAAAAGTAGTGTTTCTGTTTGTTTCCTCATATAAACATAAATTTCCGTAGCTACCACTGTTTATACACTGTATCAAAAAAGAAAATATTAGAATAAATGTATCGAATCTATTCGTTTGCTTTTTATTCCTAATGTAGCCCCTAAACCCTCCAAAATTAATCCGTTATAGTGAATAAATAAATACCAATATAGTAAAGCTGAAGAGTTTGTTTTTTGTTTGAACAGAGCGTTCAAACAGCGTCAGCTTTAATATTTTTTCTGCAATTATGATAAGAAATTCTTGAAGAAGGTATGTATTTTAACATGCTATGGACCATAAGGAGCTGATCAAAGAGACAAAAGTAAAAAAGAACGCTAAGCGACAACGAAATGACCGATGGGATGCAACGCAATACATTAGGGCCGACTGAATTTTATAAAAATGTGGCTGTTATACTAGTAAATTATGTATCTTAGGACTTTTACGTAAACGAAATCGCGGGTAGAAATTAGTTCCATATAAAGGTACAAATTATTCGCAAAGACTTTTCAACATAATCTCGACTGCCATCCAATCATCCAAGTTAATGTCACTTTACCATTAATAACAAAGATAAAAGCAGATTAGTGAATTTATCCACAACAATTTATTATATGTCAACTTAGAACAAAATGATAAAGACTTTGAAGAAATTAATTTCTCTTAGATACGACTGCTGTTAATGTAGAAAGCCTGTGGTAATTATGGTGACAAATTGTTGTAAGAAACAGGAAGAATGATATGAACGATAACTAAGTATGCAAGTAGGGATGAAATCCGGAACAAGGTGATCCGGAGTGTAGGGGTCTACTAGGACCGATGCCTGCCGGGGTCGCGTGATTGTTCGAAAGAGATACCGTGACCCTGGCACATGGGCAACTGATGGAACACGGGTGGGTTTTAGTCAGTAAAAGCCTGACACGCCCTCCCGCTCCGCCCAGAGCGGGAGAAGTCATTTGATGATTTCCCATCCTGAAAAAAAAAAAAAAAAAAAAAAAAAAAAAAAAAAAAAAAGGTGATCCGGCAGAGAACTAAAGTAAGTTGTCTACATAGCTTATTCTGCAAGCTAAAGTGGCAATGGGCTGGCCAGATTAGCCAATGAACCGATAACCGTTAGGGTAGATGTGTATTTATGTTTTCTGATTCGTGAAAACCATGACACGGAAAACGTAAGATAGGACGGCCTCAGGCTAGACGTAGTGACAAACTTTGCAGGGTGGCTGGTAAAAGCTGGGTGAGATTTGCCGATAATTGAGCTGAATGGCCTGCAATTGATGCTGCCTATGTGAACCAGTGGACTGATGATGATATAAGTAGGAACAGCTCACGACGTGCTAAAAATCTTCACACAAATTGCTGGCGTTCAGGGTGATAACGTACGTAGTAACTAGAAATCTGTGAGAATATTGAAATCAAAGCTGGAGGTATGAAAATTGAATATTAAAAATTAAATGAATAAGTCCTGCAAAAAATGTCACCCGATATGAGTATGGGCATTGTGCCCATACTTATACCGGGTGACATTTTAACGTTTTGAAAAAAAAATGGGTGTGATAGGTGAACGGAGTAATGAAATTGATCTAGCAATAAATATTGCACATTTAAAATAACATTTTCATACTAGAACAACAAAAACAGAAATTTGGAAAAAAAAGCAATTAAAATCTATCGAAACTCAAATCATACGCACCCTACTCAATGCGCGGCATGTATCAATGATTTCGTAGCGCGGTCCTACCCTTTGAAGCCGGCCGTTAGGCGGCCTCATTGATCTTTCGCAGGCGCACGAGCCACACACGCATCCCCGTCCGCCCGCGTCCCGCGCTTCTTTAGTCACCTGCGATGAATCTAAAGGCCTTACTGCCTTCTATTCTAGTTGCACAACACACCATATGAAGGTCGAGACGGTAAAAAATGTCATCCGGTTTAATCACCATCATCATTGCAGCCGGAAGACGTGTACTGGTAAATTGTACTAAAATCAATGAATACTAAAAAACTAACTCAGGCTCAGGAAAATTACCGACCAGTTTTGTCATGGCATAGTTTAGGCTATATTTAAGTACTATCAAATTATTATTTAAAGAAAGAATACCTATATACATAGATAGGCCTCTTGCCATGGGCACATGCAGAAACTATTAGTACGTCTACGATCCTTTACATACTCCTTTAAATCCCTATCTACATGTGGTCATACACGTACGCCGGTCGCGAGTACTACGTAGGTACCTGACCTTTCTGTAGAACGTCACCAAAAAAGTCACTTTATGTTCTTCCAAGACGTTCCTTTTCACTTGTCAATATCTACCTTATGTTAATCGTTTTTCATTCATCTTCTCAAGCTTCCAATAAAGAAAACATTAAATACTATAAACACATCTACAAACAAACCTACGGAAAGTCTAATTTAATTCACCAAACAAAGTAGGCGGGATGTCAGACTTTTACTGACTAAATCCCACCCGTGTTCCTTCAGTTGCCCATGTGCCAGGGTCACGGTATCTCTTTCGAACAATCTCGCGACCCTGGCAGGCGTCGGTCCTAGCAGACCCCTTCAGTGTTGCTGACATCTCTTTGAGGCGCACGTGGAACACTACGCGCCGTCGACCCGAGCTTGGTCCTTACCGGGCGGTGAGCTACCCATTGCTCGCCGCCCGCAAGCTCGCGCCTACGGTGGCCGGGAGTCCGCTATCGACTCCCGACGCCCGGGGTGTCTCCTCCTGCGGCGGCTAGGGACGTGAGGGCGCAGAGACTGCCACTCCCTCACGCGCCCCGCCTCCTCCTTCGCGAGCATTACTGCTTCGCAGAAGGAGGTGACGGCTTCCCATGCCTTCTTGCTCCGTACCATGGCTCGCACCAGGGCCGGACGCGAGAGTTCGCTGCCGCCGATCGCCTCCACGAGGACACGGCGGCGGTGGTGCTCCGCCCAGGCAGGGCACAATTCCACCGTATGCTCCACCGTGTCCTCTAGACGATCTTGCCATGGGCGTAGGTAGAAACTATTAGTACGTCTACGATCCTTACATACTCCTTTAGATCCGTTTCTATACATCCGGTCATATACTTACGCCGGTTGCGAGTACTATATACCTGACCTGTCTGTAGAACGTCACCAAAAAAGTCACTTTATGTTCTTCTAGGACCCTTATGTTAGTCGTCTTTTATTAATCTTCTCAATATAACCAAACCATTAGGTACTATTCAATAACATAACCTCATGAACACATGCAAACAAACCTACAGAAAGTCTAATTTACTTCACCAAACAAACTAATTTAAAAATACATTACTAGACCATTAAAATCCAATCCACTGAACATTATCATGGAGGCGACGGAAGAGCCAAGCAATTTTAGTGAGAAATTGCCTTTTTCCGTAATTAATTTTCATGTCAGAATGTTGGTTGTGATTTTTAAAAGCTGTTTTAATAATTTCGTGACGATGCTCCTTGATTTTTCAAGCGTAGATTTTTACGTAAGTCTTTCTTATTCCTTTCTTAGCTGAAATAATAATGTAGATTAAACCTTCATTTTACGGTCTGTTAATTTTTACTTTTATTTTGACTTTTGTACAAATAAATAAAATTGAAATCTGTTTCTTATGTCAAAATAACAGCTTTTTAAGGCTCGTACAGACAGGCGCGACATGTCGCGCGACCTGTCGCGGAAGCGATTCTGCGATATATCGCGACGCAACACTTTTCACACTGGCGCGAGCACTCGTGCGCGAATCGCGGGCGAATCGCGCGCGACAGCTTTTAGTACATTTTGTATGGCGTCGCCGTGTCGCAACAAATTCGCCGCGATACCATACAAAATGTACCAATAAGCTGTCGCGCTACTCGACGCGGCGCGACCGTGTTGCGGCGCGACAGGTCGCCCCTGTGTGAACGGTCGCGCGCGTTTTCATAGAAATTGTTCTACAGATATAAATCGCCGAATCGCGCGCGACCGTCGCGTCGCGCTAGTCTGAACGAGCCTTTATAAAATGGATATTAAAGGATATACATAAGTATAAATAACAAAATAAAAACATGGCTTCAATTTGTCTAGAATATCCAAATTCCGATTTTGACGGCAATTTCACTGGCGATGGCGGAGAGCTGATTTCATAAGGAGTAACATACTTCTAGTCCTTGTAGCACATTCCCGTGATATAACTTCCGACACACACGAGGCGAAGCCGCGGGCACAACTAGTAGGTACAATATACAAATAACTGCTAACGGTAGGTATATCTGCAGAAGGTGTTTGTAGAGTAAATACTCATAGTTTATAAACTTAGTATACATTTGATAACAGTAGTAAGTACGTTCCCGTGACATATTTTCCGACATCCACGAGGACGAAGCCGCGGACAAGAGCTAGTCTAGCAAAAACATTTCATAGCAATCATGTTTGAAGGGTGATTAAATGGCGACTGTTAGGATCTAGACAACTAAATCCCCGCAGCGTAAAGGCGTCGTAACGCAAAATGGTTTTAAATAAAAGCCGTTGACGCTTTCGCCCAAACTATATTGTGTGTCTGATTACTTTCATACTGATGCTTTGAAATGACAAAATATGTTTCAACAAATTGCATCATTTTTTTCATTATTCCAGCCGAAAGACGTCCATTGTTGGAGATAGGCCTTCCCCAAAATGGGGGTTTTGTCATAATCGCCACGCATGGCAGGCGGGTTGGCGATCGCAGTATGGTGGTAAAATGTATGGAGAAAGCTGCTGCTCATTCTCTAGCAAGTCTCTTAGTCGCCTTTTACGACACCCACAGGAAGAAGTTGGGCGCATCTGGGTACCTATAACTATTTTAGTTCGGTCAGTAGGCAATATTGTAAAATATTTTAAAAGAGTAAGACCACGTTCGCCGCGATATGGACTGTTCAATTTTCAACTCTCGATGTTAAGCAGTAGGTTTAAAATCCAGTGGGTGAAATTATCCCACCGCAATATTTTCAAGTTCGTGTGCGAACGTGGACTTACTATTGAGTTTCTTCCCCATTCTTCTCCATACGAAACTATCTTTTCGGAGAGGAATTTCCAAAAGGTAGTTTCGAAACAAAAGAATTTTATTTTCTTATGAAGTTTCACAAAGTAATTTGCAATTGGTGCTAAAGACTAGATTAGATTAGATTTTTTGGTAGATTATTGATTTATTATGGGCGCCTTTCAATAGTTCAGCTGCAGAAAATACATTGTCATCACAAAAAAATCCTGAAAAAAGTTGCATGGATATTTAAATATACATGTTCCTAATAGTAAAAAAGAAAGCTAAAAAAAAGTTTGTTATTTCCGGTTTTCAACAATACTAGGTGATACGTAAAAGTAATGCCTGAATATAATCCGACATTGCGTTATTGTTTAACATTCAGGTGGCGTCTTGTATCTAGTAAAAACAGGCAATTAATAACTTTATTTCTGAAAGTAGGTTTATACAAAAAGTTTTGCACGACAAACATCTATGATTTTTTAAACTCCAACCTTACCTAGGTTGGCGTTTCCTATCTGACTCATCATCATCATCATCATTTCAGCCATAAGACGTCACATAGGCCTCCCCCATTTGGAGGGCTTTGCCATAATCGCGCAGATCGCAGTATGGTGGTACAATGCACTGAGAACGCTGCTGCCCATCGTCTTGTAAGTCCCTTATTCGCCTCTTACGACACCTAAGGGAAGAAACAGGTCTATCAAACTACTCTGAGGAAAAAAACCGAACCAAACGTTAGATCACATGAAGATCATATAGATTGATGTCTGAAATGGTCTTTTGTGAAAGAACCACACAGATTGAATGACTGTCCAATCAGTGTACGCATTTATCAGTGATCGTGCATCTCAACTCAGAACTTAACGAGTTCAACGATATGAAGAACAATACCAAAGAAAGGACATTTGCGAAGGCCGCATAAACTACTCAAATTGCCAGACCATGACTTTACTGCTTTCAAAGACCATTGTTTCAATCTCAAGCTCACTCACATATTAAAACTTACTTTACACATCTTCAAAGTCGTCAAGAAATTTTCCCGAAATATCTGACACAATTAACAGTTAGTTCACAAATTACTAGCGTAGGCGTCGATTTAATTGACGATACATCACTCCATACCAACCTACTATAATTACCGCTAGAATTTTCGTAACTCAATCCTGTAACTACTGCCAACTACATTATTTACTGATCCGATGTCAATGAAGAATTGCCTAACTAGTGTCCGGTACGAAAACAACAGCGTTATATGATAAATCATGTATCTAGCAGATTTATATCCATACTTTTCATACGAATATTATAAATACGAAACGTCACTGTGTCTGTCTGTCATCTTGAACGCCTTAACAAGTGCACGGATCGTTTTATGTTCTTTAGATAAGTAAGAGTAGTGGTGGTTGACAAACGAGTTGAAGGTCGCGAGTTTGAACCCGGGCAGGTACTTCACTTTGTGTATTTAACTTCATTACCACAACTCTCAAAACGGTGAAAGGAAACACCGCCACCAAAAATTAGATAACACCAACTCGCACTTGGCCCGTGCGGAAGATTATGGCTCTCTCACAGGGAAGAGGCTTATGTCCCAACAGTGGGAACATGATAGGCTGATTATGAGATACGTATCCTGGGACTTGACGATCTATTCTGTACAAAACTTAATGGGACTACTTAGGTGAAGCGAGCTAAATTTTTGGGTATTTACGTAAATAAAGATCGGTGTAATATTGCTTGCCTGTCGGTCTCCTACAAACTACTTTGGAGCCCACGAAGATCCTAAATCTGATCCTAGTATCGCCCTTTTGCTACCGGACTACCAGATGCACTGTATTCCCTTCCACATATGGCCATCTTCTTAGACCGTTCCATCATAGCTTTCCATCATGGGTGATACAGGTCATTTTTTTAAGTAATTGATTTTCAATAAAATACAATCATCATCATCATCATTTCAGCCGTTTGACGTCCACTGCTGGACTTAAGCCTCGTCCACTGCTGGACCTAAGCCTCCCCCAACTTAGGGGGCCTTGCCATAATCGCCACGCTTGGCAGGCGGGTTGGCGATCGCAGTATGGTAGTAAAATACATAGAGAACGCTGCTGCCCATTCTCTAGTAAGTCCCTTAGTCGCCTTTTACGACACCCACGGTAAGAAATGGGGTGGTGTTATTCTTTACGTCCGGCACCACACGGTAAATACAATATTAGGGCTTTAATTTTTAAAATGTATATTATATCTGAATTTTACCTGAGAGGAATAAACCTATGTTTCGCTGTAGTCGGTTTCGGGTTTAAGTTGAAGGTGAAGTCACGAGCAATAGCTAGTCTAGTATACGCATGATAAAGTGGGCATAAGGTTGAGTTATGGCGATATTGACCTTTTTCAAGCATTGTTTGCGTACAAGATTGGGCAGTGTCCAGGGACGGGCGACTTATTTCAAAAGGTTTCCATTGAAGTCGGGTAATAATATTGCAGGATAGACGATGTTGTTGTAGTATTACCTACATTATTCATTTAATTAAGTCACATTGTTTGTTCGTGCTTATTAAAATTATTACACGTACGTTGCTTGTTGTTCGTGGCAAAAAGCTCTTATAAACTTTTGCTTATAAGAGTTTTTTTTATTAATTAGAGTTACTGAAAAGTCTCTTTTTTTATTATTAACTATCTGTTTATTTAATTCTTTTCACTAAATAATCACTATCACTACATAATTATGATAAAACAAAGTCTCCCACCGCATTTCTCTGTCTGTTTGTATAAGCGCGATTAACTCACAAACAACCGAACGTAATTTCATATAATTTGCAGTAATGGACGCACTGGGATTCACGATGGTTTACTTGGGTAATTTATTAAGATTTTGTGTAAATTAGCTGAATCATATTTCACGATGATTGTTGAAAAAGTCGTAAAAATATCATACCATCTGGTAGCTTTACTGGCGTGCGCCACGTGAATCAATACAGTTATAAGAAAACAATGTACTACAAAACGATTCCTCTTAAAAATATCTATTAAACATAGAAGTACGTTTCTGAGAATTAATTTACGCCGTGACCAAACAATAGATATATGTATAAGATTCTAAGAAACTACTTCGAAAAACAATTCTGCAAAAATAAATATTAAAAGGTAAGGAGTATGTACTCTACCCACTTACTCTCAATTTAATCCTATTCAATTAGCTCAATAAAATGTTTTAATGTATACCTGGGGGTTGAAGGCAAGGTGGCTCTAGAAAAGGATACCTGGAAGAACATTTAGGGGAGGCCATAGCTCAACAGTGGGGCAGCGTGGGCTAACTGAAAAAAGTAAAGTACCTATTATTTCAAAATTAGTTACTCCTCCACACACTTTACGTCTTGTCGAATCATATTAGACACAGTTAAAATTAAATCCAGACACTTCAAATAATTATACGCTATTATGTCACACAGGGCATGTCTTACACTATTATGATAGCACTTATCTATAATTATGATAATGTTAGAGACTGTATGTTGCCTGACATCAACCGTACCTACAGTCTGCTAGACTATTATTAAACACTATTATTTCAGCCATAATACTAACATGATTTGAGTATCAAAGGTCCCAGTAATTTGTAAAGATCACTCGTTTACTGAGCAGTGTTGGCCCAGTGGTTACGGCCCCGACTTATGAGTTGTAGGTCGTGGGTTCGAACTCAGACCTCAGACAGGCCACTCTATGTAGATTACAATATTTCATCACCGTTACCTTTGAAACGGCGGAGTAAAACATCATGAGGATACCAGCATGTCTTACAAGGAGACCGCCAAGATTGTCCACCTCCGATTTCAATGATTTTTATTTATTTATGTTGTTATGTTTGAGTAAGTGAGTAATTACCCACAAGGAATTCACGCAACGCTCAATAGTTTCAGAGTTGCTTCTACCGAGCAACTTAAGGGGCACACCTAGTGTAACGGCCTAAAAAAAGGTGATTTTTGGGAATTTTTATTAAAAAAACTACTTCATTAATTGTTTCAAAATTTTAAGAGTATATTTATACATGTTTTAAGAATATACAGTGAAATTTTTGAAACATTAAAAAAAAATTAAGTTATCACTATATCCGACGGCAAGAAAAAAGGGTCCTCCACTGCTGCAGTAATTCCGGCCTTCTTCGTGAATGAAATCTAAAAAACAAAAACTCGTTAAATTAGAAGATATTGTCCGTACAATGACATACGATCAAAAAAATCGACAAAATGGAGGCATTTAAAAAAAAAAAACGAATTTCACCCAAAATTTTGGTCGTTTTTGGCCTGCCAAAAATCGTTTTTTGATCAGATCAAAAAATCGATAGATCACTGTATAGAGAACTATATAAAGAACATGTAAAAAAAATCGGAATTATTTTTCGGAGCCAGGCTCATTTAACGCGTTTTTCTCGAAACAGCATTTTCCGAATTTGCTGCAGGGATTACTCAAAGACAAATGATCCAATCGGGTCCACCCTTTATGGCAGAATTTTTTTCGTCAAAATATTATTTTGCATAACAGCGGATGGCATAAACTTCATTTCGCAGAAAATCGTTTGGCATACACTCATTTATCATACATTCACAACGCATAATTTTATAAGGCAGAATCATCTTTAGGCATAAATTTTATTCCATAATAATTAAAAAGTAGAACCATCATATCGCAGAAAGTTCGTAGTCAGAATCGTCTCTTGGCATAATTTCATATCGATACTTATTAAAAGGCAGAACTATCATATCTCAGAAACTTTAAACTTAGAATCATCTTTTGGCATACATTTCATATTGAAGAAGCATGCAGCATGCTTGTTTGCATGCTGCATGCTTCTTCAATATGAAATGTAGCAAGCAAGCATACAGCATGCAAGCAACCATGCATGCAAACAAGCATGCAGCATGCAAACAAGCAAGCAGAATGCAAGCAAGCAAGCAGCATGCAAGCAAGCATACCGCATGCAAGCAACCAAGCATGCAGCATGCAAACAAGCATGCAGCAAGCAAGCATGCAGCATGCAAGCAAGCTTACAGCATGCAGGCGAGCATGCAACATGCAGCATGCATGGTTTCTGTCACGGCTCCGGCGCTGCGGGGCTCCGGCGGTCCCACGCGAGCTCATCGTCGCAGATGGTTTTACGCTCACCACCGCAGCTTCGGCTTGCTGGCCGGCTTCGCCGGCCAGCCTCAGCTGCGGCGGCGCGCGTCAAAATCACCTGCTCCTCAGCTCGCGGGCCGCCTCGCCCCTCCGCGCCTACGCGGGTTTAAATTACACTCTAGGGGTAGGGCAGACAAGACTACGTGGAGTCGGTTCTGCAGCGATTCGTTTCTGTCAATAATTTTTGTAGCACAACATATACTGACTTTTTGAGACACTATTTCATTTTATTTAAGGTAAAAATGCAATTTAATAGAAATGAAAATATGCCTAACAAAATTATTCTAAATGAAATTCTGCCATCTTCATAGTATGCCAAGTGAAATTATGCCAAATAATCATTGCTCTATATAAATGTTATGCTAAACGAAATTATGCAGAGTTCTAAGTCTGCCAAAGGTAATTATGCGAAATAAAATTCTGCCATCTTAAAGTATGCCAGCGTAAAGTCGGACATATAAACATTCGGCCAAACAATGATTATGCTAAAAAAAAAATATGCCTTACAAATACTCGTTTAAATAAGATTATGCCAAGTGTGTTATGCCAAATAAAATTCGGAGCATCAAGTTTCTGCCAGATAGAGGGAACCCGATCCAATCATTACCAAATTTTTTTCTACATGTTTTTTTATATACTTGGTGAGGTTTAAGACTACCCCCCTCCCCCTATATCACGTGTATTTTTTAGTACCTACAAAGAATCTATTCTTTTTAAAAAAATACACGTGATATATTACTACACCCCCCGTTCCCCTTTGTGATATTTCGTGATTTTTATGGACCCCTCCCCCCCCCTTTCAAGCGTCACGTGATTAATGGACAGCCCCATGGGAAAAAGGCGTGCGTTTATGTATGTATGATTGTAAGTGACATCTACGAACTCGCAGTGGGCCCAGTAAATTACAGTCGACTCCCTGTCGAAGACAGAACGCCTGTGTCCCAGCGGAGAAAAATATAGGCTGATTAACATAACATCACGCCTTGTTTCCCCGCAGGGTTGGGCAGAGGTGTACCTATAGTACACCCACATTTCGCCTGTTATGTTTAAGTCCCATGTAATAGGGGGCGAGCCTATTGCCATCAACCGGGCACAAATCCAGACTCCGGGCTGCTACTGAGAAATTCCAGTTAGAAAAACCCAATAACACCTTGCCCGACCTGGGAATCGAACCCAGGACCTCGAGCTCAGCAGTAGCGCTTGCTACCACTAGACCAACGAGGCAGTCAACAAGTCTAAGATTAGCAAGAATTACGAAAAAAATATTAATTTAATAAAGAATAGTAGAGAAAAAACAGTAGTCTACAGATAATCAAACAAGAGAAGATGACAAGATTATAATATAACAACGTAAAATGATTTCTAAAAATATTTATTGAACTTACGACAAACAGTGGTCTTTACTCGTCCTGGCATTGTGAGGTGTAAAGTGTCCGGCCAGGGTCGCGATATTATTCAAACGAGATACCGTGGCCCTGGCATATGCACGTAACTGAAGGAACACGGGTGGGTTAGTCAGTAAAAGTCTGACACGTACTCCCGCTCCGCCCAGAGCGGGATAAGTCATGTGATGAATTCCCATCCAAAAAAAAAGGTGTAAATTTTCAGATGAAGGTGTAAACTGTAAACGAACCTTCTTTAGGTTAAATTCTTAGTCAATCACTAAATATGGGGACGTGCTACTTACTAGTTGCACGTTCATCTCCACTTTTTCCAACAATTATTGGTTTAACAATATTATTAAATTGAGGTTTTAATGAACCTGAATTGCCAAATGAAATAGGTTATTTAAAATTAGGATTTTTCGTTCAAATAATCTAATTAAGACACTTAACTTGTAAAATTTTAGGTTAAAGTATTCGAATAATTGAATCAAAGCACTTAACTTGTGATTAACATTTCATTAGAAACTTTGAAATAGACTATAAAGTATGAAAGAGTCTACTAAAGAGACAAAACGTCACATGTAGACATACCTAATACATTGTCTACTTTTCGTATTTCCTTTCCACTTTGACACAGAAAGTGTAACATTTGACCAAAAAAGGGGCAATTGTGTTTAGCACGTCCCGCGCCCGAAAGTGCGAAATAATGTTAGTCACTTCCTCGGAATTGCGTAAAAACTTCGTAAAAGGACAGTCCCAAACCACAACGACGTGCTTCTTCCGTCCTAGACGGAACCACTCTGACAAAGAGCAGATTAAAGATAGAAGGTGAGTTACGTTCGCAAACTGTCTTCAAGCACTTTTTACTGAATTTTTCACGGTGAGATTTTTATATACGTAGAATAAAGCTACTGATATCGATTCTACGTTTAAAGTTACTTTCCTTAACATAATTACAGTATAATGTTAAGATTTCTCCCTTCGTTTCTTCGGAATAGTTTTCTTGTAGTAGCTGAAGCAAATCAGGGATGAAGCCCATCAGGATCGTATGCTGTTCCGCAGAATATATTTGATTATTGTCGCCAACGTTACTTTTTTTAAGCCACTTATGTTTTATAGCTCTCCTCAAAACCATCTTAAAAGGATGGACATTGCATAGCTATTCACTATTCTATACGCGTCCATGTCGGATCAAATATAAATCAAGGTTATCAAAAGAATCATCTAATTCTAAAGGCAGTTTACTAATTAAAAAGCCGATTTTTTGTGTGTTTAAATCAAATAGATGACTGCCATTCTTCAGGTAGCTACTTTTTGTCGAAGGCAAGGCAACTTAGTGTTTAAAAATGTATCATTTAATATACCACACCCTGTCGAATGATTGAGAATCGTTATGCAGATAGTTATGCCAGAAACTAAAACACAATGTGGTCGTCTTCAACACATAAGGGAGGCCTCCTTTATGTGTTGAAGACGAAGACAAGAACCTTCATTAAAATGCATCTAAGTCGTCAAACAATACTGACCTTCTGCACATTACCTTCTTCTCGTCTGCAAGCCTCATTTGCTAAGAAACTAACCGTAACGTAAGAGACACGCAGTCGTATAGAGAGCGCTTTAAAGCGACGCTGGCTTTAGGATAGCTGGAAGTGCATAGAATTAATTGTGTCTTTGCTTAGCGTAATATAAGGTTGTGAAGCGCTTTATTGTGAATTGACGCGTAAATGGTTCATTAATTTAAGGTGTAGAAAAGTTACGTATATAACGATTACAACGAAACAAGTATAAGTCGTAACTATTTATTTATTTTAATTTAGCATAAAACGGCTATCCGCCAATAACTACACAAGCTAAAGAAAATTAGATTCATGATCGTTTTCCATTCCTCCGCAAACTCATCACTTTCAGTCTTAACTTCAAGAGAGCGTTGAGCACGGAGAGTGTGAGGGACTGTGAACTGGGATGAGAAAAGACGTGTCTCAGGTAAAGTAATAAATAAACCGTTTGAAACCATACTCCGTGAACTAAAACCCCGTTTTAAATTTATGTAAATCCAACACCATTTAGGCCGTACATTGATTTGGTATTAGTTTAAAAAATATGTAAACAAGGCTAACAGAAGTCATTCACCATTTTAATAATACACACGAAGAACCATACTTATACTTTTTTAGGAACAGACAGATTAAAAAAGATTCTATGCCTTTTAATTAAAATTATGAATTTTAAAAATATGATGTAGCTCAGTATTCATAAAAAAATGTCTGAAAACCTATATCATTCAGCCACTGCATATTTTAAGAATATACATAAATACAATTTATTTAATTTGCCCTTGAAATAAATCCTAAATCATGGGGAATGTGTTATCTAGATCCATTCGTATGAAGCCTCAATCCATAAAATAAAAATTAAAAATTAAAATTGTAACCATACCGCTATAGGTGGGTTATAAATTAAAACAGATTTTCATGTATGGCAGGCATGACGAACAATCGATGTCAACTAATGCGGCTATATTTTAACGGGGTACTAACTTGGGACAACTTGTCTTGAAGATCAGAAACATAGGTTTTTCCTAAAAGGACTTTGCCCCAATGGCTTCTTTTTTTTTAGATGGGAAATCATCAAATGACTTCTCCCGCTCTGGGCGGAGCGGGAGGGCGTGTCAGATTTTACTGACTAACACCCACCCGTGTTCCTTCAGTTGTCCATATGCCAGGGCAACGGTAACTCTGTCGAACGAATCTCGCGAGCCTGGCAGGCATCGGTCCTAGCAGACCCCTTCAGTATTGCTGACATCCCATTGAGGCACGCGTGGAACACTACGGGCCGTCGACACGAGCCTGGTCCTTACCGGGTGGCGAGCTACCCATTGCTCGCCACCCGCAAGCTCGCGCCTACGGTGGCCGGGAATACGGTATCGACTTCCTGTCCAAATGGCTATTCCTTTTTAAGTTTAATAAAGGATATGTGATTAAAGAGTATATCACTATCAAGTTGGCTTCACGTTTGGCACTTGAACATCAAACAAAATAAGTAGGCAAAGGTAAAGTATTTTTACATTCAAATCTACAGTTACACAAAGCAATATAAATTCGAAGCATCCTATAACAGTGCCTTTAAGATTCGAAATAGCTCGTCGACGGCAAATGGGAATTTATTTTCATAGTTGTACCGCGAATCGTCATCAACTGGGTCAGATACTTTTATTAAGGTACCTAACCTACAATTCGTAGTCCATTACGATTCGTATTTAATTAAAAGATATATTTGAAGGTAGGAGGTAGGTACAGTCACGAGTTTAAATACCTTGACATTTTCATAAGATTTAAAAGCACTTTTTACATAAAGCATGGGATATAATTTTAAGAGGCAACGTATAGTATCTCGATACCACTCTTTTATGAAATATGTATTTTCTTAATGTTAATATCTCTATTTAAGAAAAGAACGCCTTTAAATGTTGCGTACGTGTACAGTATCTTTATATAAATAATTCTACTGTACGTGTGTATGTCACTGAACTCCTCCTAAACGGCTAGAGCGATTTGAATGTTTTTTTTTGTATGCGTTTGGGTGGCACCCTGGATAGTTTAGATTCACTATTGGACCCGGTAGGTGGCGCTGCTATCGAGTTCTAGGAAACAGGACAACGTCTGTACGGTCAACTAGTTTATTTATAAATATTTATTCATCATCAAGTGAACTGAGTGACTGAACAGATTTTCTTGAATTAAATAAAAACAATCGGTTAACTCACGCTTCGGACATAACGAAACAATTTATATCGATTCAGCCGTTTGGGAGCTATAATTTCACATACAGACAAACAAAAACATTTTTTTTGGATGGGAAATCATCAAATGACTTCTCTCGCTCTGGGCGGAGCGGGAGGGCGTGTCAGACTTTTACTGACTAAAACCCATCCGTGTTCCTTCAGTTATCCATATGGCAGGGCCACAGTATCTCGTTTGAACAATCTTGCGACCCTGGCAAGACGTAAAAACATTAAACAATTCATTTAATTAAATCGCATTACTGATCAAAAAACAATCAAACATAATTATTCTTCTTCGTCTTAGCGTGTCGATAGCAATCTAGATATAGCTAGCCCAGAATGTAGGTTCGAGCTTAGCCCAGCAGCGTTGTGGGAGTGGCGCGAGGAGGCGAAACGCCGGGGCGAAACTCCGCTGCCGCGACAAATCGCGGCACGGCGGACAGAGCTCCGGTGTGATCTCATGGCGACATGGCGGGTACGATTGTCGCAACCCAGTGCTGGGCACGCCACAATTGCGGCGGTAAGTCCCCTCTTTGAGGAGTGGATAGAGAGGCGCCACGGCGTCCTCACCTTCCGCCTGACGCAGGTTCTCACCGGGCATGGGTGCTTCGGTGGGTTCCTGTTCAGGATAAAGCGGGAGGATACGTCCGGGTGTTTCCATTGCGAGGATCGTCTGGAGGACACGGTGGAGCATACGGTGGAGGTGTGCCCTGCCTGGGCGGAGCACCGCCGTGTCCTCGTGGAGGCGATCGGCGGCGGCGACCTCTCGCGTCCGGCCCTGGTGCGAGCCATGGTACGGAGCGAGAGGGAATGGGAAGCCGTCACCTCCTTCTGCGAAGCAGTAATGCTCGTGAAGGAGGAGGCGGGGCGCGTGAGGGAGTGGCAGTCTCTGCGCCCTCACGTCCCTAGCCGCCGCAGGAGGAGACGCCCCGGGCGTCGGGAGTCAATAGCGGACTCCCGGCCACCGTAGGCGCGAGCTTGCGGGTGGCGAGCAATGGGTAGCTCGCCGCCCGGTAAGGACCAAGCTCGGGTCGACGGCGTGCAGTGTTCCACGCGCGCCTCAAAGAGATGTCAGCAGCAGTGTAGGGGTCTACTAGGACCGATGCCTGCCGGGGTCGCGTGATTGTTCGAAAGAGATACCGTGACCCTGGCACATGGGCAACTGATGGAACACGGGTGGGTTTTAGTCAGTAAAAGTCTGACATGCCCTCCCGCTCCGCCCAGAGCGGGAGAAGTCATTTGATGATTTCCCATCCTGAAAAAAAAAAAAAAAAAAAAAAAAGCCCAGCAGCGTCCAGCGTGCAAACAATAGGACACGCCGACTCATACTATCCACCAAGTACTCAAACATACAATTTTAATTTTCTAACCAGTATTGGAACAGTAACGTGCCTGCTACATCCATACCGGACATACGGGTAGTTCAACCTGTCAGTGATCATTGCCAGAAGGGTATTAATGCTGGTGGTTGTATTTTCAGTTAAGTAGGACATGGGTACGATACTATACATTGATTGCTCTAAGATTTTTACACGTTGGGTTTACTTTGTTGTGCAAGTTATACAATACAGCAACATTAAAATATTCATTATTAAAAAAAGAACTGACTGGCTATAAATTAAGATTTAAATGTATAGATTTGAAAGGTCTAAAAAAATGGCGATGTAAAATTAGCGGAATTGAAAAAAAAAATACCAAAATTTGTAATTAATTTTGTAGCAACTAATTAGCAACAAAAAAGCAACAAATTTCGGTGGTTTTTTTTTTCAGTTCCGCTAATTTTACATCGCCATTTTTTTAGACCTAGATTTGAAAATCAGTGTACATGTTTAGCGAAAACATATCTAACGTGGAGATAGACATGTTTTCGCTAAACTAAAACAATATAAACACAAATGTTAAGTAAAATATATAATTTCTAAGAAACATATTTGTTTACGAACTAAACTTATCAAGACTTGGAAGACTTAACAAAACATCGGTTTTAATTAAGTGTAACCTTTCATTGTCCGTAACGTGAGTTTGTGCACGTGGGAATAAAATCACGGGGCCTTTACGACCCGTTTATTACGGAATCCGGAGTTCCGTAAATATTTGTCATGCATACACGTGAAGTAGGGGCTGTAAAAGGGTTTGTAGATTTTATTAAGATCTCTGGTATAATGTTGTCAAGAGCGACATTCATTGTTTATACTGTAGCGGAAACAATATTAATTTAAACCGCTACTCGAACTAATAAGAAAACCGCTGCCGCTTATGAAGTGGCACCATACCACGAAATCAGGTGATCCTTTGTTCGGCGAGGGTTCGACGGCCGCACGGTTACACGCGCCGCCCGCACACAGCGAGCGCGTGACATTTGTACCGGCCGGCGTGGAAACGACCTTGAGCGCCGGGCCGATGGCGTGCACACGAAGCTACCTGCGCGCGCGCCGAGAGTCGACCATCAGTTCAGTCTCGACTAGCTACCAAACTACTCGGTTCGCGACGCGCTTAATATTGCTCTCTGCTTGTATAGAATCGCTGTGTTCCGCTTGTAATTAATTTCAATAATATAATTTTAATAATCGTAATAATATTCTTCATTTCTTCTCTCGGCTTTATTCATTCTCACTATCACATCCTTCCGCTACGCTTCACTCTAATCTATCAAACATTAAGTTAGATACCGGGTTCGATTCCCAACTCGAGTAGAATAGTCAACCCGACCATTCTACATTGGTGACCCCGACGTGATCACACCTTCAAGACTGAAGACTCCAAGACGCCAGTCAATCCAGAACACCAGTGGAACAAGAAGAACGAAGCCTGGAACCATTTTGTTCGTGTTATTTCCATTGCTGACGTCAAATCCGTTGAGGTGGGGTCTCAGTTTTAAGCGGTGAGCGATTTTATTATTATTTTTTTTTGCAATGGCGGAAGCTGATGGTTTCGTCGATTGCAAGGATGCTCCCGTTATCTCAGGAGAGGTAGCGGGGGTTGGAATGCCATTGCGTTGTCCACCATTTTGTCCGGAAGAACCGGCTTTATGGTTCGCGCAACTAGAGGGCCAATTTATTATGTCCAGAATTACGAGTGACAGTACGAAGTTTTATTATGTGTCCTCGCAGCTGGAAGCCAAGCACGCCTTGCAAATAAAGGATATTATCACCAAGCCGCCAGAGAACAACAAGTACGAGACTTTAAAGGCAGAGCTCATTAAGCGATTATCAGCGTCTCAGGAGAAACGCATTAAACAACTCCTCTGCCACGAAGAGCTAGGCGATCGTAAGCCGTCTCATTTCCTGCGGCACCTTCAGAACCTAGCTGATCCAACGGGCGCTTCTGAGTTTGTGAAAAGTATCTGGACGAACAGGTTGCCACCGAATATACAGACTGTCATTGCCTCACAGATTGATGATTTGCAGGTTGAGAAGTTAGCTGACATTGCAGATAAGGTGTTCGAGATAGCCTCGATGACCCCGCAAGTTGCTAGCACCTCTGCTACCACCGGCACGGCTTCATCCGACCTGGCAAAGCAAGTGAGCGAGCTGACGAAGCAGGTAGCTGCGCTCACTTCTCGCATGAACGACAGAGGAAGCAACCGCTCACGCTCGAGATCCCACAATCGCAATCGAAGGTATAATCGCTCCAATAGTAGACCGCGGCAACCACCTCCTGACCACCCACACTGCTATTACCACTTCACATACGGGAATAAGGCGAAGAACTGTAGGTCGCCCTGCACGTTTCCATCGGAAAACAGGAAGGGCGGTCGCAAGTAGCGGCCAGCGACTGCCCCACGTCTTCAGGCCGTATATTCGTGACCGACCGGACATCAAAGTTACAATTTCTTGTGGACACGGGTTCCGACTTGTGCGTTTTTCCCCGCTCTGCCGTCAAGACGCCCTGCATCCAATCAAGGTACGATCTGGTAGCTGCTAACGGTACGGTCATACACACCTACGGGCCTACACAGCTCCAGTTGGATTTAGGCCTCCGGAGGAACTACAGCTGGAGCTTCACCATAGCTGACGTTGGGAAACCCATCATTGGTGTGGACTTCCTCAGCCACTACAATCTGCTGGTCGATTGTAGGAACCAACGCCTGATCGACAGCTTGACATCCTTGTCGGTCTCCGCCACACACTGCAGCACCATTGACATTGCATCTGTGAAGGCCGTCGTTGGTGATACCGGCTATCACCACATACTGCGTGAGTACCCAGAAATAACACGGCCACCAGGCAAACAGCTACCAGGTACTCACAACACGATGCACTACATAAGGACGACACCAGGCCCGCCGGTGGCATGCAAACCAAGACGCCTTGACCCAGCTCGACTTCAGGTTGCCAAGAAGGAGTTCGAAGAGATGTTGGCAAGCGGGGTAGCGAGGCGTTCTGAGAGTGCTTGGTCAGCACCACTGCACCTAGTGAAGAAGAAGGACGACGGATGGAGACCATGTGGCGACTACAGGGCACTTAACGCCAGAACAGTACCTGACAGGTACCCCATTCGTCATATTCATGACTTCTCTCACCAGATATCAGGCTGCACCGTCTTCTCGACCATCGATCTTGTAAAGGCCTACAATCAATTGGCTATCAATCCAGACGATGTACCAAAGACGGCGATTACTACACCATTCGGTCTTTACGAGTTTCCTTTCATGACGTTCGGTTTGAGGAACGCGGCACAAACCTTCCAAAGGTTCATCGACGAGGTCCTACTTGGCCTCGATTTCTGCTATGGGTACGTAGATGACATCCTAGTCTTCTCAGCGTCTCCTAAAGAGCACGAGGCCCATCTACGTCAGTTATTCAATCGCCTGAGGCAGTACGGCATCGTGGTCAACACAGCTAAGTGCAACATCGGACAGACTGAGGTTGTTTTTCTAGGCTACCGCGTGTCGGCGGAAGGGACGAGGCCAGTTCAATCCAAGGTCCAAGCCATACAGGAGTACCCGGTTCCCAAGACCGTCAAGGAGCTGCGCCGATTCCTTGGCATGGTCAACTTTTATCGCCGATTCGTCCCGAACGCAGCCAAACTTCAGGGACCGTTGAACGCTGTCCTTGCCGGACCCAAGGTAAAAGGCTCACATCCAGTACACATGACTCCAGAATTGCTGAAGGCTTTCGAAGACTGCAAATCTTCGCTGTCCAAAGCGACACTCCTGGCTCACCCTGATGCATCTGCAGAGTTAAGCATCGTGACAGATGCTTCTGATACGGCAATCGGCGCCGTCCTTCAGCAGCGGAAGGGGGACAACTGGCAACCACTAGCCTTTTACTCGCACAAGCTTAGTGAGGCACAAAGGAAGTACAGCCCATACGACCGGGAGCTACTTGCGATTTATGAGGCAATCAAGTACTTCCGGCATATGGTCGAGGCAAGAACCTTCGCCATCTACACAGACCATAAGCCGCTTACCTTTGCGTTCAGGATGAATAGGGATAGTTGCTCACCCAGGCAATTCCGGTACCTGGACTTCATTGGGCAATTTACGACAGACCTGAGGTATTTACCAGGCAGTGAGAACGTTGTCGCCGATGCATTGTCGCGCGTGGAGGAAATATCAGCAGCTGTCGACTTCGAGGAACTTGCAAGACTCCAGGATACAGACCTAGAACTGCAAGACCTAATTCAACATGGCTCCACGCTGAAACTTCGAAAGGTAGCATCCACCTACAGCAATGACCTACCAGTCTATTGTGACACCTCCACGCCGACAACACGCCCCTATATAACGCCTACCTTGCGAAGACAGGCATTCGATTCACTGCACAACCTACATCATCCTGGAAATGCAGCTACAGTGCGACTGGTGACACAACACTTTGTTTGGCCAGGGATCCGCAAAGATTGTAGAGAGTGGGCGAGGCAATGTATACAATGCCAGACGTGCAAAACTGCACGTCACACTAAAGCTCCACTTTCAACCTACCTTACTCCTTCTTCCCGTTTTTCCCACATTCACCTCGACATAGTGGGACCCTTAACCCCTTCGTCTGATTTCAGATACTGCCTCACAGTCATTGATCGATTTACGCGATGGCCTGAGGCGTACCCCTTGAAAGACATCACGGCGGAGACCTGCGCAGCTGCCCTGGTTTCTGGCTGGATAGCCAGGTTCGGCTGTCCCGCACGGGTCACTACAGACCGCGGACGCCAGTTCGAGAGTCACCTCTTCAAGGCTCTCACTACCTTGGTGGGTGCACATCACTACCGCACCACCGCCTACCATCCAGCAGCGAATGGCATCGTAGAACGTCTACATCGGCAGCTGAAGGCTGCCATCATGTGCCACACTTCCTCACAGTGGACAGAAGCCCTTCCACTGGTACTTCTCGGCATGCGTAATTCTTGGAAGGAAGATATCCAAGCTACGCCTGCAGAGCTGGTCTACGGTGAAGCACTGCACTTACCCGCTCAGTTCCTGTCCCCTAAAGACGACTTCACTACCACAGATGTCACGGAGTACGCTGCGAACCTGCGAGTCCACATGGCCAAGCTTGCACCAAAACCAACTTCGTGGCACACCAGCACCACTACTCCCTTCTACATGCCTCGAGACTTACACTCTTCCACACACGTCTTCGTCCGCCGAGATCATGTTCGAAGATCGCTAGAACCGCCTTACGCTGGACCCTACAAAGTTATACAAAGATATCCGAAATACTTCGTGGTCGAGGCGAACGGAAAACCCAATAACATTACTGTGGACAGATTGAAACCTGCCTACATGACACGAGAGGAGACGGGGGTTCCAGCTGAGATACC
Organism: Aporophyla lueneburgensis; assembly: GCA_932294355.1. Classification (NCBI taxonomy): domain Eukaryota; kingdom Metazoa; phylum Arthropoda; class Insecta; order Lepidoptera; family Noctuidae; genus Aporophyla; species Aporophyla lueneburgensis. Next base: position 27,213,649 of record OW028740.1, read on the forward strand.
AACGGCCCCAAAACCCACGACTGAAGCAACCGGTGAAGGCGCAGAGCAGAGGACGCGAAGTGGGCGGCGTGTCAAATTTCCCGATTTTTATCGACCGTAGTCACGGTCTGGCCAGGGGGAATATGTAGCGGAAACAATATTAATTTAAACCGCTACTCGAACTAATAAGAAAACCGCTGCCGCTTATGAAGTGGCACCATACCACGAAATCAGGTGATCCTTTGTTCGGCGAGGGTTCGACGGCCGCACGGTTACACGCGCCGCCCGCACACAGCGAGCGCGTGACATTTGTACCGGCCGGCGTGGAAACGACCTTGAGCGCCGGGCCGATGGCGTGCACACGAAGCTACCTGCGCGCGCGCCGAGAGTCGACCATCAGTTCAGTCTCGACTAGCTACCAAACTACTCGGTTCGCGACGCGCTTAATATTGCTCTCTGCTTGTATAGAATCGCGGTGTTCCGCTTGTAATTAATTTCAATAATATAATTTTAATAATCGTAATAATATTCTTCATTTCTTCTCTCGGCTTTATTCATTCTCACTATCACATCCTTCCGCTACGCTTCACTCTAATCTATCAAACATTAAGTTAGATACCGGGTTCGATTCCCAACTCGAGTAGAATAGTCAACCCGACCATTCTACATTGGTGACCCCGACGTGATCACACCTTCAAGACTGAAGACTCCAAGACGCCAGTCAATCCAGAACACCAGTGGAACAAGAAGAACGAAGCCTGGAACCATTTTGTTCGTGTTATTTCCATTGCTGACGTGAAATCCGTTGAGGTGGGGTCTCAGTTTTAAGCGGTGAGCGATTTTATTATTATTTTTTTTTGCAATGGCGGAAGCTGATGGTTTCGTCGATTGCAAGGATGCTCCCGTTATCTCAGGAGAGGTAGCGGGGGTTGGAATGCCATTGCGTTGTCCACCATTTTGTCCGGAAGAACCGGCTTTATGGTTCGCGCAACTAGAGGGCCAATTTATTATGTCCAGAATTACGAGTGACAGTACGAAGTTTTATTATGTGTCCTCGCAGCTGGAAGCCAAGCACGCCTTGCAAATAAAGGATATTATCACCAAGCCGCCAGAGAACAACAAGTACGAGACTTTAAAGGCAGAGCTCATTAAGCGATTATCAGCGTCTCAGGAGAAACGCATTAAACAACTCCTCTGCCACGAAGAGCTAGGCGATCGTAAGCCGTCTCATTTCCTGCGGCACCTTCAGAACCTAGCTGATCCAACGGGCGCTTCTGAGTTTGTGAAAAGTATCTGGACGAACAGGTTGCCACCGAATATACAGACTGTCATTGCCTCACAGATTGATGATTTGCAGGTTGAGAAGTTAGCTGACATTGCAGATAAGGTGTTCGAGATAGCCCCGATGACCCCGCAAGTTGCTAGCACCTCTGCTACCACCGGCACGGCTTCATCCGACCTGGCAAAGCAAGTGAGCGAGCTGACGAAGCAGGTAGCTGCGCTCACTTCTCGCATGAACGACAGAGGAAGCAACCGCTCACGCTCGAGATCCCACAATCGCAATCGAAGGTATAATCGCTCCAATAGTAGACCGCGGCAACCACCTCCTGACCACCCACACTGCTATTACCACTTCACATACGGGAATAAGGCGAAGAACTGTAGGTCGCCCTGCACGTTTCCATCGGAAAACAGGAAGGGCGGTCGCAAGTAGCGGCCAGCGACTGCCCCACGTCTTCAGGCCGTATATTCGTGACCGACCGGACATCAAAGTTACAATTTCTTGTGGACACGGGTTCCGACTTGTGCGTTTTTCCCCGCTCTGCCGTCAAGACGCCCTGCATCCAATCAAGGTACGATCTGGTAGCTGCTAACGGTACGGTCATACACACCTACGGGCCTACACAGCTCCAGTTGGATTTAGGCCTCCGGAGGAACTACAGCTGGAGCTTCACCATAGCTGACGTTGGGAAACCCATCATTGGTGTGGACTTCCTCAGCCACTACAATCTGCTGGTCGATTGTAGGAACCAACGCCTGATCGACAGCTTGACATCCTTGTCGGTCTCCGCCACACACTGCAGCACCATTGACATTGCATCTGTGAAGGCCGTCGTTGGTGATACCGGCTATCACCACATACTGCGTGAGTACCCAGAAATAACACGGCCACCAGGCAAACAGCTACCAGGTACTCACAACACGATGCACTACATAAGGACGACACCAGGCCCGCCGGTGGCATGCAAACCAAGACGCCTTGACCCAGCTCGACTTCAGGTTGCCAAGAAGGAGTTCGAAGAGATGTTGGCAAGCGGGGTAGCGAGGCGTTCTGAGAGTGCTTGGTCAGCACCACTGCACCTAGTGAAGAAGAAGGACGACGGATGGAGACCATGTGGCGACTACAGGGCACTTAACGCCAGAACAGTACCTGACAGGTACCCCATTCGTCATATTCATGACTTCTCTCACCAGATATCAGGCTGCACCGTCTTCTCGACCATCGATCTTGTAAAGGCCTACAATCAATTGGCTATCAATCCAGACGATGTACCAAAGACGGCGATTACTACACCATTCGGTCTTTACGAGTTTCCTTTCATGACGTTCGGTTTGAGGAACGCGGCACAAACCTTCCAAAGGTTCATCGACGAGGTCCTACTTGGCCTCGATTTCTGCTATGGGTACGTAGATGACATCCTAGTCTTCTCAGCGTCTCCTAAAGAGCACGAGGCCCATCTACGTCAGTTATTCAATCGCCTGAGGCAGTACGGCATCGTGGTCAACACAGCTAAGTGCAACATCGGACAGACTGAGGTTGTTTTTCTAGGCTACCGCGTGTCGGCGGAAGGGACGAGGCCAGTTCAATCCAAGGTCCAAGCCATACAGGAGTACCCGGTTCCCAAGACCGTCAAGGAGCTGCGCCGATTCCTTGGCATGGTCAACTTTTATCGCCGATTCGTCCCGAACGCAGCCAAACTTCAGGGACCGTTGAACGCTGTCCTTGCCGGACCCAAGGTAAAAGGCTCACATCCAGTACACATGACTCCAGAATTGCTGAAGGCTTTCGAAGACTGCAAATCTTCGCTGTCCAAAGCGACACTCCTGGCTCACCCTGATGCATCTGCAGAGTTAAGCATCGTGACAGATGCTTCTGATACGGCAATCGGCGCCGTCCTTCAGCAGCGGAAGGGGGACAACTGGCAACCACTAGCCTTTTACTCGCACAAGCTTAGTGAGGCACAAAGGAAGTACAGCCCATACGACCGGGAGCTACTTGCGATTTATGAGGCAATCAAGTACTTCCGGCATATGGTCGAGGCAAGAACCTTCGCCATCTACACAGACCATAAGCCGCTTACCTTTGCGTTCAGGATGAATAGGGATAGTTGCTCACCCAGGCAATTCCGGTACCTGGACTTCATTGGGCAATTTACGACAGACCTGAGGTATTTACCAGGCAGTGAGAACGTTGTCGCCGATGCATTGTCGCGCGTGGAGGAAATATCAGCAGCTGTCGACTTCGAGGAACTTGCAAGACTCCAGGATACAGACCTAGAACTGCAAGACCTAATTCAACATGGCTCCACGCTGAAACTTCGAAAGGTAGCATCCACCTACAGCAATGACCTACCAGTCTATTGTGACACCTCCACGCCGACAACACGCCCCTATATAACGCCTACCTTGCGAAGACAGGCATTCGATTCACTGCACAACCTACATCATCCTGGAAATGCAGCTACAGTGCGACTGGTGACACAACACTTTGTTTGGCCAGGGATCCGCAAAGATTGTAGAGAGTGGGCGAGGCAATGTATACAATGCCAGACGTGCAAAACTGCACGTCACACTAAAGCTCCACTTTCAACCTACCTTACTCCTTCTTCCCGTTTTTCCCACATTCACCTCGACATAGTGGGACCCTTAACCCCTTCGTCTGATTTCAGATACTGCCTCACAGTCATTGATCGATTTACGCGATGGCCTGAGGCGTACCCCTTGAAAGACATCACGGCGGAGACCTGCGCAGCTGCCCTGGTTTCTGGCTGGATAGCCAGGTTCGGCTGTCCCGCACGGGTCACTACAGACCGCGGACGCCAGTTCGAGAGTCACCTCTTCAAGGCTCTCACTACCTTGGTGGGTGCACATCACTACCGCACCACCGCCTACCATCCAGCAGCGAATGGCATCGTAGAACGTCTACATCGGCAGCTGAAGGCTGCCATCATGTGCCACACTTCCTCACAGTGGACAGAAGCCCTTCCACTGGTACTTCTCGGCATGCGTAATTCTTGGAAGGAAGATATCCAAGCTACGCCTGCAGAGCTGGTCTACGGTGAAGCACTGCACTTACCCGCTCAGTTCCTGTCCCCTAAAGACGACTTCACTACCACAGATGTCACGGAGTACGCTGCGAACCTGCGAGTCCACATGGCCAAGCTTGCACCAAAACCAACTTCGTGGCACACCAGCACCACTACTCCCTTCTACATGCCTCGAGACTTACACTCTTCCACACACGTCTTCGTCCGCCGAGATCATGTTCGAAGATCGCTAGAACCGCCTTACGCTGGACCCTACAAAGTTATACAAAGATATCCGAAATACTTCGTGGTCGAGGCGAACGGAAAACCCAATAACATTACTGTGGACAGATTGAAACCTGCCTACATGACACGAGAGGAGACGGGGGTTCCAGCTGAGATACCAACGGCCCCAAAACCCACGACTGAAGCAACCGGTGAAGGCGCAGAGCAGAGGACGCGAAGTGGGCGGCGTGTCAAATTTCCCGATTTTTATCGACCGTAGTCACGGTCTGGCCAGGGGGAATATGTAGCGGAAACAATATTAATTTAAACCGCTACTCGAACTAATAAGAAAACCGCTGCCGCTTATGAAGTGGCACCATACCACGAAATCAGGTGATCCTTTGTTCGGCGAGGGTTCGACGGCCGCACGGTTACACGCGCCGCCCGCACACAGCGAGCGCGTGACATTTGTACCGGCCGGCGTGGAAACGACCTTGAGCGCCGGGCCGATGGCGTGCACACGAAGCTACCTACGCGCGCGCCGAGAGTCGACCATCAGTTCAGTCTCGACTAGCTACCAAACTACTCGGTTCGCGACGCGCTTAATATTGCTCTCTGCTTGTATAGAATCGCTGTGTTCCGCTTGTAATTAATTTCAATAATATAATTTTAATAATCGTAATAATATTCTTCATTTCTTCTCTCGGCTTTATTCATTCTCACTATCACATCCTTCCGCTACGCTTCACTCTAATCTATCAAACATTAAGTTAGATACCGGGTTCGATTCCCAACTCGAGTAGAATAGTCAACCCGACCATTCTACAATACAAGACACGGCAAAGCCATTTTATGTTTGTGTGTATGTATGATTGTCGATCATCTGTTTCCTCGTAACTCCTATATTACTCGTCGCATTTTTCGCAATACTAAAGAGTAACCGCCAGCAACTTGGAAGATCCTATTCGGTCGGGGAGCTTTCTTAGTAACTGCAACAAATTCGGCTATCGACAAATCAAAGACGGTTCACAATTTAACGGGTGATAAAATCGTACAGATTGTGGACCCCATCGGTAACTGCAGGTTCGTTTAAAATTTGACGGGTTAACATGGATATTAGATTATTAACTAATGCTTTTCACCATGATACGGTAACATGTACATTAAAAAATATCATTTTTTTAAAACATCTATTCGCACTAGTTTTGCTGGTACGCTTTTCATTTTATTTTTCTAGTAGTTAGCCACTTACCGTTGACCTAGAATCATAAAATATGACAAGAAGCAATAAAAAAAAATCAATAATTATTAATTTGTTGTTTTATCACATTGTTTTTTACGATTATAAACTTACACTTGCAATTGTAAAATTGACCGCGACATGTATCAATGTATGGAAGAACATGTTTTTCAAAAAATATTGGGATAAATTCATCCGAACTACGGACTTCTTCATTTTTCATGGGCTTTTTTTTTAGATGGGAAATCATCAAATGACTTCTCCCGCTCTGGGCGGAGGACATGCACTTTGCCTGTCTTCTTTTTTTATTTCCACCAAACAATCTCAAAAACTCCATGCGTTTCTGGACAAAGAATGCCCCTGAAAAACAACTCCGAATAAAGCCTACATTTTATTTAGCTTCGACTAAGCTCCTCATTATTCTGTCCACATAGGTTTTACGCAGTACACAATGAAACTAAAAACATTGTTTGAAGTAGATATTAAATTAAGTTATTCAAACAATGAATTGGAGAAGTCACGTTCTGAATTTGAAATGATTCGAGAAAAATATTTTTTCAAAGCCTACATCTTTTTCACTAAATCACTGCAATGGCTTTACATAAAAATAAAAAGGAATAACATAAAATATCCAGTTGTCTATCCATAGTACTGTAGCTGCTTAGCCTTTTCTCAACTATTCTAGGATCGACTCCTAGTCTTACCGAATGCATCTGCATCCACTCAAAGTAACACGATACTTTTTGGGAGTAAGGGTTGGTATCAAGTAGATTTATTTTTTTGAAAGATTTCATCAGCGCTGAAAAAAACCATAACAAACCCAAGCAAAATATTGTAAACCAAAATTACAACATTTCGGAAGTTGTTCAATAAAATGCAAATCCCCGAACATAAAGGTAATAACACATGAATAAAGATGGGCGATACATTGATACATTCTGCCCTGAATTATTCAATATTGGAGCACATCAAAGGTCGGTCCTATTTTGTTAGAAAAATATAATATTGTTGATATTTTCTGTATTTTTATTATATAAATTTGATGTTATTATACTTTCAAAGCAGTAAATAGATAGTTACTGTTGACTGCCATAACCATATTTTGATTACTTTCTGCTCAGCAGACCGTCAAATATCGAAAAGATTAAATAACTAATTTACTGTATGAGAAAAAAAAAACAACATAATTTACTTATCGAGTAAGTAATATTAACAAAGCACAGGTTACAAATTCGCAGTCATGTTCTGTATTTTATGTTGGAGGGTTTGGTTATCGTGGTTAGTCCTTCAGGTGGACCATTGTGCGTTGCGGTCGTCGTCGGTGATTATCTCAACCAGCCCATCTCCCTCAGGCAGATCGAAATTCAAAGTCATTTATTCCCAGGGTCGCGAGATTTGTTCGGAAGAGATACAATGGCCCTGGCATATGGGCAACTGAAGGAACACGGGTGGGTTTTAGTCAGTAAAAGTCTGACACGCCCTTCCGCTCCATCCTAGAGCAGGAGAATACATTTAATGATTTCCCACCCACAAAAAAAGTCATTTATTCAACCTTACGAGGAAAGCGCCAGTCTAGAAATTTTCTTTGCAATTTTTAGCTCAGTATCAGCAGGCTGTTTGTTGAACAAAATAGTTATGATTCACACGTATTGTCTTTAAAATAAAAAAGGTCGTAAATTAATGAATGATTGTTTCATAAAATAGTCTTTAAGAGGACTATAATGAACTAGCTTCTGTCTGCGACTTCATCCTCATCAAATTTCTTGCTCTCCCGACCCTTCCCGTCGCGTCGCATCGAATCGCCTAACCGTGCGAGGTCTTCGTATTCGTATTTTATTTTTTCTTATTGCACGAGTCTTCGGGGTCCTAGCGTGATGTTATATAGTCTATCTCGATAAATGGGCTACCTAACACTGAAAGAATTTTTCAATTCAAGTTCCTGAGATTAGCGCGTTCAACCAAACAAACTCTTCAGTTTTATAATATTAATACCTATACATTTAGAGGAAATATATTTGTTACGGTCGCGAATCATATTAAAATCAATAAAGAATCTGAGTCAGAACTTGAAATTGCAAAAAGAGTAAGTTTGAATTTTGCGGGCTACCTGAGTATCACATCCTAGTTCTAGCTGGAAAGAAGTAGTGCAACGAACAACCCACCAATATGTCTCTGTCTACCTCAGTACGTACTAATAAAAATAGTACACCCAGTTTTCTGAATAAATAAAAATTATTTATTATTATTAAATATTATTTTATAATTTTAAAATGTTTGTTATAGTCCGAATTATGATTTTAAGGAAAGAAAAATCTCTCACAATTATCAATGAAATTTCGTAGATAAAATCTTCGATAAAATTAAAAGTGACATTTTCTATGGGTTTTTTTTTTGTAAATACCGTTTTTATAATGATAAATAATTACATTTTTGTAACTAGGATTGTACAAATACTTTTACACGTCAATCATATATTTTAAAACGATGGGCGTTGGGTGGGTGGGAGGTGAGATGGGCGTTTTTTTACTACTCTGAGAATAAAAGCCGAAACAAACTTAGAGGTCACAGTCTCTTTTAAAGTCCAGACATAATGTTTTGGACGTAATCTTAAGAAGCTAAATGATTGGACGGAAAATACCAAAGGAAGGTCATTTGAGTAGGCCGCTTAAGCAACTGAAACTGCCAAACCATAATCATAAGTGAAAAAATGATCCCCATAGTCCTCAAGTTCACAAATACTTAAGTATTTGTGAACATACATGCAGTAAATATTCAGGTGCAATAAGTAAATAAAAAAAAATGCTAAATATTGTAAAAACATTAACATTCTCTATGTACATACAAATACGTATATTGGAGCAGCTAAAACCAAGCCGTTTGATCTTCAATATAGTCTTTGATAATATAATAGGCTTTCTGACACATTTTCCGCTTTATAAAGATTTGAATTTATTTAGGCTTAGTTCTTGAATGAGGCTTGGAAGTTTATTATAAAAACGAAATCAAAACATAAATTTGCCGTGTTATAGCCATTTCATAAAACTGTCAAACAATGAAAATTGTTAGTTAAATATGCGCAATTTAATTTCATACCTAGGCAGTTTTTACAGAAAACCACTACCAACACCGTTTTAACCGGTCAATTACCGTAATTACAGACACAATTAAAAAACGATTGTTTACATACCAAATGTGGTATCTCAGGGACTTAGAGGTTAATCATCACCATTATCACCACATCATCATTTTTTTTTATCATCCTTACATATAAAATAAAATAAAGCGTTTGCGTTTGCGTTTTGTTTACGCAGAATAAACAATTTTTCTTTCTTTTCTTTTCTTTCTTAAAGTCGCGTCCCGCGTCTGTGCGCTTAGATCTTTTAAACTGCAACGGATTTTAATGCGGTTTTCATAAATAGACACAGTGATTTAAGAGGAAGGTTTATACCGGGTGACATTTTTTAACGTCTTGAAAAAAAAAATAGTGTAATAGGTGGACGGAGTAGAAGCCTTTGGCATAGAAATTTTTATTTTTGAACTAGCTTTTGCCCGCGTCTTCGCCCACGTGAATGTCGGAAACTAACGCAGGTATTTTTCGAAAATAAAAGATTTTTTCTAAAATAAAAGTGGGCTAAGTTGCTCCTTATTACATCAGCTACCTGCTAATAAAAGTCCCGTCAAAATCGGTCCAGCCATTTCAAAGATTAGCCGGAAAAAACACAGACAGACAGAAAGACAAAAATTGTAAAAAATGTTGTTTTGGTATATGTACCGTGTCTACATCCATATAAACTTAGTAAAAAGCGGTTATTTTAATATTACAAACAGACACTCCAATTTTATTTATTTGTGTGTATGTATGTATAGATATCTAGATAAATAATTATTATTGTTTTAGAATACAGGTGATACGGATTGGACGTTTATTTATTTATACTTATATTCACGCTATGTTTCTTGCGGGAATGAGTAGAGTGTTGAAGAACGACTCATTCAATGCATAATAATACTGGGTCAAATTAAATTAGCTAGCAATACTTTATCCACATGTAAAGTATCGACATCGAAAAATAATGAAAAAAAAAGAATATATAAAGGAAATTTCCGGCTGAGTGCTTGACGGACCATACACAATAAAGGGTTCCGTAGCTGAGATGAATTTATGCCAAGAACTAACTAACATTGTAGATGATAATCATGTTTTTCCATACATTCTAATTGCAAATGTAAATAAGTTGGTCGACTATTACTCGTTAAGTTGTGAAGCCTACTTAGCTTTGGTAGTTTTCTTTTAACTTCGTTATCTAACTGCTACCATGTTTTCTTACGGGTCTATCTGGCAGAAACTTGATGCTCAGAATTTTATTTGGCACTAGCTTTTGCTCTCGGCTTCACCCGCATGGATGCCGGAAATTAACGCAAGTATTTTTCTAAGATAAAATATTTTTTTCTAAAATAAAAGTACTTAGCTTACGTTACTTCTTGTTACATCAGCTATATGCCAGTGAAAGTCCCGTCAAAATCGGTCCAGCCATTTCAGAGATTAACCGGAACAAACAGACAGACAGACAGACAAAAAATAAAAATAAAATTGTTTTGGTATATGTACCGTGTATACATTCATATACACATAGTAAAAAGTGGTTATCTTAATATTACAAACAGACACTCCAATTTTATTAGTTTGTATAAATAACATGTAATTAAATTGATCTAGCAATAAATACTACACATTTAAAGTAACATTTTCATACTAGAACAACAAAAACAGAAATTTGGAAAAAATAAATAAAATCTATCGAAACTCAAATCATACGCACCCTACTCAATGCGCGGCATGTATCAATGATTTCGTAGCGCAGTCCTACCCTTTGAAACCGGCCGATAGACGGCCTCATTGATCTTTCGCAGGCGTACGAGTCACACACGCATCCCCGTCCGCCCGCGACCCGCGCTCCTTTAGTCACCTGCGATGAATCTGAAGGCCTTCCTGCCTTCTATTCTGGTTACACAACACACCATATTAAGGTCGAGACAGTAAAAAATGTCATCCGGTATTTAAAATACGCCGGCGAAACCGCTGGCAAAAGCTAGTTTCATATAAAGCACAGTACAATATTAAAAAGAAACTAATAACATATCATAATAAGGCTTAGGTGCTAGTTTTTTACGAATGCCCTAGACCCCACACTAGGATTCCCTGTGTCGTGAAGTCCACTCTCTTCCTAAGTAAGGAAAACATTTATTTCACCACATACATAACATTACCATAAATCTGCTACAAACAAATACTTCATCATTTATTACGCTAGAGCTTTTTAAAACTAGGCAAATCATGTCCTTTGATTTGAACAATGACTGTGTGACATTAGTATTCGAGAGCAGACGCTCTCGTGACACGGGTCTACGTGTTGCGGCTTGACCGCTAGACTGTAGGTACGAGTCTCTGAGATTAAGTCAACTGTACTATAGATATTTATTAAAACGTGAGAATGTTTTGAGGTTTACTTTTGAAATAATTCGTGTTAATTTCGATATGAAAGATTTTAGAACTTAAACATAACATAATGACTTGTTTCCCCGAAGAGTTGGGCAAAGGTGTAACTATAGTACATCCACATTTTGCCAGTTATGTTTAACTCCCTCGTTATTAATAGGGGGTGAGCCTATTGCCATGGACCGGGCATAAATCCAGACTCCGGGCTGCTACTGAGAAATTCTAGATGCGAAACCAAATTACACTTCTCCTGACGTGGGGATCAAATCCAAGACTTCATACTTAGAAGAAGCGCTTGCGACTAAACAACCAAGGCATTAAGTTTGTTTTAAAACATTAGAGCTTTTTATAATTTGACGTTTTATCGTAACGATAAAACCATCCAGCACCCTAATTGCGTAACACTGTTAATCGGAATCTGGATCATTTTGAAGATTATTCCTAATAAATTGCTTCATGTGTTCAAGAATTGTACGGACCCGTACATTACTTTTACGACTTACGCGCCGTGCATTTTGCATACTCAGCATTTGTACCTATTATTGCAAATAATATGTAAAAATATATTTCAATAAATCAGTGTTTAACAAACATTCACATGGTCGGTTTTATTTCATCACCCCAATAGAATCGCCCCATTATTATATCACTAAGTGTAGGAACCTCCTACATTTAGTTTTAGTCCTTCGAGCCGGATCAATCATAATGAAGAATTTCTTCAAAAACTTATCAAAAATCAGACAAGTATTTTAGAATCAGAATTTGTGACCAATGTGTGCTCAACAAGGTAAATAGCGCAATGAATGTTGATGAACTATCAAAATGAAAGCTACTCCTACTGTTATCGGATTCGCAATCATCCCGACGGCAAAGAGCGAAGTTCCTACAAGTTATCTTCTACAATAAAGCAGGGAACAAAACCGAACGAGATCACCGCAATACATTGCCCAATCGCTTGCAGTGACATCCACTTCAAAACATCTGAAGACACCTCCCAGACACCCAACGAAGTTGAAATGTCTTCACACGTGCAAAGAGCTCGAGATACACTAAATTGACAATTTTCTGTTTCAATAGCACCAATTTAGATATAATTTAGATAAGATTGTCCTCTCTTACAATTCTGTGTTGCTTTGATTTATATTGAATTCGTACTCCAATTTAATGACAAGGGACCTCAAAGAAAATTATGGGTGTCTGATCAAAGAGACTATATTTACTATCTTTGTGTTGTGACACATGCGTATCATCTTTAATATACAATTCGGAGAATCATTAACAATTACATCACTCTTCGCTGGTTTAGTCCTGATCGTAGGGATCACAAGAAGTTGGCCGGCCCACCGCGTGGCATCGTATCGCCCGTCCGCGCACTTGGTGTCATTGTCTTTTTGCATAGCTTCCAGAGGCCAAAACATGAAGTAAAATAACGCATATATTATACTTGCATAGATTGCTCCTTTTTTTTGGATGAGATACCATCCAATGGCGCCTCCCGCTCTTGAGTGGAGCGGGAGGGCGTGTCATACTTTTACTGACTAAAACCCACCCGTGTTCCTTTAGTCTCCCATGTGCTACCCATTTTTTTTTTTTTTTCAGGATGGGAAATCATCAAATGACTTCTCCCGCTCTGGGCGGAGCGGGAGGGCGTGTCAGACTTTTACTGACTAAAACCCACCCGTGTTCCATCAGTTGCCCATGTGCCAGGGTCACGGTATCTCTTTCGAACAATCACGCGACCCCGGCAGTATGTGCTACCCACTGCTCGACACCCACAAACGCACGCCTACGGTGGCTGGGAGTCCGCTATCAACTCCCGACACCCGGGGCGTCTCCTCCTGCGGCGGCTAGGGACATGAGGGCGCAGAAACTGCCACTCGCCCCACCTCCTCCTTCGTGAGGATTACTGCTACGCAGGAGGCGGTGACGGCTTCCCATGCACTTTCGCTCCGTACCATGGCTCGCACCAGGGCTGGACGCGAGAGGTCGTCGCCTCCGATTGCCTCCACGAGGACACGGTGGTGCTCCGCCTAGGCAGGGTACTCCACTGTCCACTCCTCAAAGGTAAGTCCCCTCGACTCCGCCGCAATTGTGGCGTGCCCAATAGATTGCTGCTTAGTCCATTAGCTGTTAGAGCAACTTTGATTCCCGAGTCGGGTATGTAAGGAATATCTTAGCAGCAATATGGGTTCGTAATAGGCCAGCTCTCTTTTGGACAGGACTGAATATACTGTACAGTCTACAGTCTAAAATCTACGCATTTCCTTTCGCACGGACCACAAAGGCTGCCTCTGCATCTGTCGTTGGTAGACGACGTGTTAACGCCACGTAGTCGCTGCATTAACGCGGCGTAGTAAGAATTTCGTGCGTTCCACGAACGCCAATTCGATGTCAAAAGTGTAATTTTAAATCAGTAATTAAAATATAGTCGGGACTTAGTAACAAGAGAGTAGTAAATTTTACGTATCTACCTAAATATCCTCCAACACAGGGTACTACTAACTAAGTGAGTAATCTAATCAAATACTTTGTCCCTTTTTGTAAAAAAATAAATCTTTTACAGAACAAAATTCTCATCAGATATTGAAAAATGAAATTATATTCAACTTTCATATTGTAATTGAATTTTTAGACGATATTTTACAATATTTGTCGTCAGCTTGGTAACAGTCCCCAAAGGGATCAAATGGGTTACGTTGTTTCAGTTCCCTAATAGGGTATTGGGACCCGGTGTGAGAGTGTATTGACATTTAAGGCCATTATAATATATTAAGCTGTAATAGTCTATTGGTGAACACGGTCTGCCTATCGACTGAATATTATTCCTATGTTATGCCTTTACCGTATATATTGGAAAAAAATAAGTTAAGCTGCACGAAAGCTGACAATGCGTGCATTGACTGGATGGGTCAATCTGTGTGGTTCTTTCCTCAAAAGACCATTTCAGACATCATTATATATGGTCTTCACGTGATCTGACCAAGGTTACGTCATGACTTTAAAAGAGACTGTAACCGCGGAGCTAGCTTCAGATTTTCTGCTTAGAGTACTCAGATAAGAAACACCGACTTCGTCTGGTTTTTAAAGTATGATTGACATGTAAAAGTGTACAAATCTAGTTACAGAAATAAAATATTTTATGATTTATGGATTGACCTCCGTGTTTATTAGGCCTTTCTTCTCAGAGTAGTCGGCTAGCAAATCCCGACTTCATCTAGTTTTAAAACATGATTGACGTAGAAAAGTGTTTTTACAAACCTACAGGGAGGACAGGACAGGACTAACATAATAATTCAATATCTGGTTGACCGAGCTTTGCTCGGTATTTTTGGTAAATTGCGAGACTTATCTACAACCGTATTAAATCTAAATTCAACTGCAGCAACAAACCAATATCATAAACTGACGGCATGCAAGTCTTCCTCAAGAAAAATAATAAGTTTCAATAATAAGAAAGAAGATAAATCAAGTTTTTTGAGCAAGCGACGGAGCTCATGTTGTCGGAGACTAAAGTTTAAATTGAAGAATTGAATCGTGTGGAAAGTTGGACATGTCACTGTAAACTAGTCGGTCCGATAAACTTTCCATTCATTCATTCATTTAGTAAAATGGTTATTTAGGTGGAAATGGATTTTCCTCCATTTCCATTTTCTCCATTTAAGAATTTTCACAACTCTTTCGCGTTAGAACATTGCCTGTTGATCAGGTTGATTCGAAATATTTAGTACATTTTATGTTTTAACATCTGTAATATATAGCCTTGCCATACGAGGAGTCAGGCGCGATGTTCATCTTATATTATTGACTAGCTTTTGCTTTTTTGCGTGCGTGTATTCGGAGTAACACGGTTCCCCTTTCCTGATTTAGAACACAGAAGAGAACTCGTCACAGAATGTTATTTTAATACGCTACTGTAGACGATATTATATGTCTTTCCATATGGGGATAGAATGTAAAGATTCTGGGTATTGGACACACGCGAACATGCTACATACAATTGTCCGGCACGCACGGCTTTTCTAAGTTCACCCCGGCCACCTAAAAATAAAAAGTAGCCTATGTCACTCTCCATCCCTTCAACTATCTCCACTTAAAAAATCACGTCAATTCGTTGCTCCGTTTTGCCGTGAAAGAAGGACAAACAGACACACACACTTTCCCATTTATAATATTACTATGGATTATCAGCATACAAATTTTCAAAGCCTTCGTGTTATGTAGAAAAAACGCTGTTTGTTCATATTTTAACAAAAAGATGCATCAGCAGCAGTTTGTTTAAAAACTGCGATAGTTCATGACTATATATATTATATATATTAATTACTAGCTTCTGCCCGTGAGTTTGGCTGCTTTTTTATATATCCTACGATACTATAGTTTCTATAATACGGTAACCATTAGTGAAAAATTTTCGTAATTAGATCAGTAGTTCCGAAGATTTTACCATCATAAGACTCACAGATCTTTTTATTATATTACTAGTTTCTGCCCGCGACTGCGTACGCGTGAAATTTCTTGTTTTGACACAAAATATATCCTATAGCATCCGTTATTTGAATATTCATCCGCCTATTCAGTTATCGGTGCCACTTTTAGACCTCGACATATGTACTATCTCTTAATATATCCATTCGTGTAACACCACACATCTTTCTTAACATTCTCATCTCAGCTGCTTGTAATTGCCTTTCATTCATCCCTTTTGTGGCTCAACATTCTGATCCATACAAAAAAGCAAGTCTAATCATGGTTTTTCCTTTATTCTTGAAGATTGAAACAAGGGAACTACCATATTTGAGACTGAACCACAAAAGAAAACACGGAAAGCAAAATAAAATATAGTTATTATTATTCAAGTAACCTAATTTCTTCTGCGGGTATTTTTGTGTAATCGGAATGCAAGAAATTTGTATATTCATAAAGAAAGCCCATCGTTTCGTCAAGTCACGTTCTCCTAAATATTTTCGCCTTTGTTTTAGTTTCTGTCTGTTTGTTATCTTTAGATGTGACAAGGATTGATTAGTTCGTATTTTAATTTGGAAGCCGCAATTTTGTCGTTTTTTTTTTTGTTTTGGATAAATCTTTTTTACAAAAAAAAAACCGACTTCCTCAGAAACACTACAAAGTGAAAAATAACTTTTATTTGAGTTTTTTTGCCACCGACTTCCAAAATTAAAGTTATGTTTCACTTTGTAGTGTTTTTGCGGAAGTCGGTTTTTTTTTTTGTAAAAAAGTTTTTATTTTCAACTTTTTAGTTTTTATCTACCCCGCACTAAATTCCATTACCACTATTCGCCAATTTAATACTTTACTACTCCTGTATAACGTTAAGGAATCCCCTCGACTGTCTGTCTATGGTTTCCATCATCAAACCTGTAAGGGTACTTGTAAGCCTTCTGGGGGCTTTCTCATCAATAGAAATGAATGAATTAAGTTCAAACACCAGGTAATTGCTGTAAATCATTGAGGAGTTCCCTCGACTGTCTTTCGGCTCCATCATCAGATCAATTCCGGACCTTAATTAAATAGTAGTGATAAAATTGGTAGTTTGAATCGTATAAAGCAGGGGTTCCCAACCTTTTTTTGTCTACTGCCCACTTTAAGAATAAATTATTTTGTAACGCCCCCCTTTTTAAACATACTTAAAAACCGCTAAGTACTTATAACTGATTATTGAAACGCAAATTTATAGTATTCGGACAGAGTATCTTTTATTGAAAATAAAACAAACATAATCAATTCTTATATAAAAACGAATGTGAAGGTTGAATCTGATGCTGTTCAATAAGTTTGTTGATATCAGGTTCCAATTTACTCAAAAACAGCCGCAAGTCGCCACGTTCGGTAACACGCAAACGGTTTCTCTTTTTAGTAAGCAGCGTTGCCACAGCACTAAATCCACGTTCACACAAATATGACGATGGGAATGCTATCAAAAATCGTTGAACAATTGACCACAATCCAGGGTACAATTGCGGGATCGGTTTTTGTAGCCAAAATTCTTGATATCCATTTTTGAACTTGATTTTTATTTCTTCGTCTGTTGTCAATTCTATAAGTTCTTCTTCCAGCTGAGGTGACATAGCTGTGTTGACATTTGAAAACGGATCCAACACCCAGTCTGGTATTTCCAAGTTTAAAATGTCCTGGTATCGTTCGGTGAAGTCAATGTGGAGGTTTTCCAAATGTTGGCAGTAGGCAAACAAGTCGTCGTTACTGCAGTATACTGATAAATTCGGAAAATTGTGAAACTCACGTCTGCCCATATTCTTTTTGTGCAAAAGCAGTTTGGCTGCGAAAGCAGCAACGACATTTTTTGTTTTAATTAAATTTAGTTCATCGCCTTGCAGTTGGAGGTTCATGTCGTTGAACATTTTATACAGGTCTGTCATGTAAGCTATATCACTCTTTGATGTTATGAGCTTGTTGCGCAGTTCTGTATCTTTAGTTTCCAAGAACTCTATCATAGAGTCAAACAGGTTGTAAAATCGAATCAGACAATTGCCTCTTGACAGCCAACGAACTTCAGTATTAAGCAACAAACGGTTGAAATCTTCGTCATTAGTAACACAAAGCTGATGAAATAATCTATCATTCAAAGAGCTGCTACGGATTTTATTGACTGCTTTGATGACATATTACAGTGATTGAAATAGTCGTTCACTTAAGTTTCTAGCAACCAAATGTTGTCTATGAATAACGCAATGTATAGCAAGGACATCTGGAATTTTATTATTTAAGTATGCTATGAAGCCTTTATGGCGCCCTGTCATAGCCGGAGCGCCATCCGTAGCAACTGATATAATATTTTTCAAAGGAATCTCTTTCTCTTCACAAAACTTTTCCAATTTATTGAATATGGTTTCGCCTTTTGTATCTGTCTCCAAATTTCTGGCAAACAATAGTTCTTCACGTATTTTCTCATCTTTAATAAACCTCACATAAGATAGCAACAACGCTTCATTAGTTGGTAAAGTGGACTCATCGAGCTGAATTGAGAATTGACTAGTCCTCAGATGATTGCACAATGATTCTTCAATGTTTTCAGCCATTTCATCAATTCGTCTTTGCACAGAATTATTACTCAAAGGAATTTTTCGGATAATATCTGCGGCCGGTTTATGAAGCACAGTAGTTATTACTTCCTTTATTGCTGGCAAAATTAACTCTTCTCCGATGTTGTGTGGTTTGCCTTTTTGAGCAATTAACAAAGAGATATTATACGAAGCTCGAAGTCCGTCGTCATCTTGCTTAGCAGCCGCCGAAAATAGTTTTGATACACTTGGCTGAGTATTATGCTTCTTCTCTAGGTCTTGAAAATATGCTACATTCTTTTCTGTCTTATCTAGATGCATTTTATTCAAATGATCTTGCAGTCTTGAAGGCTTCATTGCTTCGTTCGAAAATGTTTTTAGACATAGAAGACACAAAGGCGATGACAGGTTTGTGGGATTTTCAATAAATCCGAATTTAATATATTCCGCAGAGTATTGCCGTATCTTCTTTTTTACTTCCGACGTTGTTTTGTTTTAAGAAATACGTAAGTGTTGAAATCAAGTACTGCTTATCTATTATGCGCGAAACCGCAAATGAAAATAAAATAAATTTACGTCGTTTATATAGGATTGCATAAGCAGCACGCACCATCAGGAATAAGACAAACGTGCATAAACTCGTTTATCTCATTCGACGCCCAATCGTACTCGACAAGCATGAACAAGTATTATAGAACCAGCCGATTGGTATAGGAATGTACAATTCGGATTATTTAACAAAAACTTGTTAAAACATGATTGCCTGCGGTCTTTTATATCGAACCGAGTTTGAGCTATATCTTAATTAATATTAGTTGATGTTCACAAGATGTAGTCGAAAGTCGAGAGCTCAGTCGGTGTCTATGAGTCTTCCTAGCTAGGTAGATGAAATTATAAATCGACCCCAAAGCCGTAGGGCTTGCCCACACAATGCCCCCTTTTTTTTCTGGGTCTCTTACCGCCCCCCTTTAGGCCTGCAGCGCCCACAAGGGGGCGTTATCGCCCACGTTGGGAAAGACTGGTATAAAGTAAGCCCAACAATAGGGAATTGCTGTAAATCGTTGAGAAATTCCCTCAACTGTCTATGGTCTCCATCATCAGACCTGTAATGGCACTTATAACTCATATGGGTGCAAAGTTCTCATCAATAGAAATGAATCAAGTCCAAACACCGGATACTTCCTGTAAGTCGTTGAGGAGTTCCCTCGAGTGTCTTTCGGCTTCATCATCAGAGCAACACCAGACCTTAATTAAATAGTAGTGCTTTCAGATAATTAATGAAAAAAAATAAACGCACTAGTTGCCACTACGATTTTAGATTGGTCCCATCAATTTCTCTGGGATTCCATCATCAGATCCTGGTTTCCTTATCACTGTACCACCCTTGGGATATTTTCTTTCCAACAAAAAAGAATCATCAAAATCGGTTTATAAACGACGAAGTTATCCGTGAACACACATTAAAAAAGCACCTGCCATGTATTCTCTTCACCACCCTTGGTTGACTGGTAGAGAATGCCTAAGGTATTAATTTCGCCTTTGTACCTTTTTTTTTTGTGTGCGAGAAGTTTAAATAAATAAATAAAAAAATATATATACGGTCGAATTGAGAAACCTCCTCCTTTTTTTTAAGTCGATTAAAAGTAATTATATGTCTTTGGCTTCCTCTTCTGGACGATGCAGTCCCGGACGCTCACAGGGACCTAGACGCGCTTAATCTGGAAGAAGTAATTGTGTGGAATTAGTGGTATACGCGGTATAAACATTGTCTCGTCAACGCCACATCGTGTTAGAATTTCCGCCTCGATGAGTTTTTTTTTTTTGCATGGGCACGACTTTGAGCCGGGTTCCTTTATACAGCTTTATGGGAGTTCAGTCCTGAAAGGGAATAATGACATCAACCTTTAGCTGGATAAAATGCGCCAATTTGTTCATGAACCCCCATGAATATTTGTAATGCACCAGCCAATCATTTAAGTCATTGAGAAGTTCGTTACTTAATTATTTTCCAACCAATACATATTTTGCGTACTATGGTTGCAACATTATTTGAAAGGGCTACATGGATCGAATAATTTAATATAACGCAGTAGGTATATATGTAACCGGTGCGAGTCATAATACGTACAAACACTAGTCAAATAACTAATCGACTGATATGGCCTGTACAGAACAGCAAGTTAATTGAGTAACACACTAACTTTCGTTTTGACAGATCAACATAATTCATTGCGTGATTTATGTCGCTGATCAGACGAATTTTTTAACATATGAAGCAATGTATAAGCAGTATCTTTTAACATGATGCTAGTGTATTACGCGATTAGCCCACAGGCTGCTGTCCCCCAAAAATGTCCGACGTCACTGGAATGGAAAAATATGTCATTCAAGTTGGCGTTCAACGTGTCAAAGTACCTAAGTAATTCTTTTTTATGAATTCGGAAAGTTTCTCGTAGGTGAGACTGGAGTTTAAAGTGCCGATTTCTAAAATACACTAAAAATAATACAATAAAAAGCCGTTAAAACGAGGTCGGATCTCCCAAGACTTCTAAAAATGAAGACGAAAAATGTATCCTAGTTTTGAACTAAATGGTCATATTTGTTAACTTTGTAATATGTTCTTGGCCGGTAACATTTTTTTTTTCCAAAAGGCGGCACGGAACAACGTTATGGGGTTGGTTAGGAGATTGATTAGAAGACGCATTCGAATTTTGTGTGTTAAAATTTACCAATATTGCTAATAGGTACTTTAAAAATGTTTGTAAATATTGAGAGTATCAGGCAACAGAGTACACACTTACATTGCATCGTAGGGTTACTGAATAAATGTGTAAATTTTATTCCAAATCGTGAGAATATTGCCGTTTTGTATCAATAGCAAATATTTACTACAGGGATGCAGGCTTTTAAGACGCGATATAGGAGCTCTATTTTTAAGACATTTAAGCCCTTGGTATTTAATCTGCATATATTTACTCATTGGTATTCCAGCGGGTTCGACATTGAGGTCATTACGAATGTTCGACAAAAAAAATATGTATTAGAGTTAGAGTAGGAAGGCTTCCCACAAGGTGGACCAATGACCTTGTGAAGGCTGCAGGAATCCGTTGGGTGCGGGAAGCACAAAACCGGTTGAAGTGGCGGAGCTTGGGGGAGGCCTATGACCAGCAGTGGACGTCTTTCGGCTGAAATGATGATGATGATGACGATGATGACTAGAATTTTTTGTGACGGGGTATTGACGTTTTTATAGCTGACTGTACGACTCTTTTTACAATCTTTCAAAATAGTTCGCAATTACTTAAAAACTTAGGTGCGGTTTCGTAAGAACATTTTCATGTAGCAACAAGGGTTAAAGTAGCTGCCGTTCCTATCAAGTCTCCAAACTCCACCCTGTTATTTTTACTACGTATCTATCAAGTAATTGGCTTTATTTTCGCACTACATTAACCATTTTTAAGTACCAATCTACTGCTGAGAGATAGATCACCTTATTATCTACATTACAATCATATACATCACATGCTAACTACAACCAAATCACTGCGATAGTTAAAAAGTCAATCTTAGTGCCTAGCTTTTTCTAACTATGTTACGGTCTGATGCCAGTCTAAGTGAATGCCAGAATACCAGTATTTTAAATGGAATAACTGTCTATCTGACCTCTTTAATCCAGTCATCAACATCAGCAGCCTATAACTGTCCCATTGCTCGGACACAGGCCTATTCTCTCGGTGAGAGGGACCGGGCCATAATCCACCACATGGCCCCGTGCGGGTTGATAGATGACAATGTCTTCGAATTTTTGGTTCTAAGACATGCCGGTTTCCTCACGATGTTTTCCTTCACCGTTTTGAGACCAGTGATGATGAAATAATTTACACAAAGTAAAGCGCCTGGTTGGGTTTGAACTCACGACCCACTACTCGTAAGTTGCGGCTGTTACCACTAGGCCACCACTACTTAATCCAGTATCAAGGATAATACCATACCCCTAGGTAAGACAGGTTTTCAGACTTTCGAAATTCTGACGTCCCGTAACGACTATCACTGATCCACGAGTGACAAATAGAAAATCAAACTATTTTTAACCCCCGACGCAAAAAGAGGGGTGTTATAAGTTTGACGTGTCTGTCTGTCTGTCTGTCTGTCTGTCTGTCTGTCTGTCTGTCTGTCTGTCTGTCTGTGGCATCATAGCTCCCGAACGGATGATGCGATTTCAATAAAAAAAAAATTTATTAAAGGTGACTTATCTGCGAGTGTTCTTAGACATGTTTGATGAAAATCGGTTGAGCCGTTTAAAAGTTGTGGGGGGGAAAGTGGGGAAGAGTAACCGAATGTCAGCAAATATACTCGAGTGGGGTCTCAAATGAAAGCGCACTGAAAGAGAATATTGATGAATTAATCGAGAGTGTTCTTAGCTTCGTTTGATTGTACATTATATTAAGTATATACCTATAAAAAGTACAAAATAAAAAATTAAATTTAAAATTTAAAAAACCCCCGACACAAAAACCTAATTTCCCTTTAAAAAGTAAAAAATAATAAAAATAACTCAATCTTAAAGTACCTAAGAATGTATTAATAATTAAAAAAAAAAAACGTCGCGTTGGGGGACCGCTCCGCGAGTGCAGACGTCGCTCGTTGAATGCATAGTTAGGTAATAAGATTATTGG
This sequence comes from Aporophyla lueneburgensis, assembly GCA_932294355.1. Taxonomy (NCBI): domain Eukaryota; kingdom Metazoa; phylum Arthropoda; class Insecta; order Lepidoptera; family Noctuidae; genus Aporophyla; species Aporophyla lueneburgensis. Next base: position 27,236,607 of record OW028740.1, read on the forward strand.
TAATTAAATTGTTAGGTTTGAGGCGGTCCCCGAACGCGGCGTATTTTTTTTTTTTAAATTATTAATACATTCTTAGGTACTTTAAGATTGAGTTATTTTTATTATTTTTTACTTTTTAAAGGGAAATTAGGTTTTTGTGTCGGGGGTTTTTTAATTTACCCCCGACGCAAAAAGAGGGGTGTTATAAGTTTGACGTGTCTGTCTGTGTGTCTGTCTGTCTGTGTGTCTGTCTGTCTGTGGCATCATAGCTCCCGAACGGATGATGCGATTTCCATAAAAAAAAATATGTTTTAAAGGTGACTTATCTGCGAGTGTTCTTAGACATGTTTGATGAAAATCGGTTGAGCCGTTTAAAAGTTGTGGGGGGGAAAGTGGGGAAGAGTAACCGAATGTCGGCAAATATACTCGAGTGGGGTCTCAAATGAAAGCGCACTGAAAGAGAATATTGATGAATTAATCGAGAGTGTTTATAGCTTCGTTTGATTCTACATTATATTAAGTATATACCTATAAAAAGTACAAAATAAAAAATTAAATTAAAAATTTAAAAAACCCCCGTCCCGCAACGCGACGTTTTTTTTTTTTTGAATTATTAATATGTTCTTAGGTACTTTAAGATTTAGTTATTTTTTATTATTTTTTACTTTTTAAAGGGAAATTAGGTTTTTGTGTCGGGGGTTTTTTAAATTTTAAATTTTTATTTCACATAAACCTACATGGGCACTTATGAAACGTCAGTAGCTAGATGCATGGTTCCAATTTGTTGATTCCTATGGAGAAGAGGCGGCAAGAAACTCCACGGGACAGCCAAGAGGATGAAGGGGTCTTGGTATGTAAGGATAGAACCAATAAACACTTCCCTTATCGATATAAGTCGGCATAACTATAACGATTAAGACAGTAATCGCTATAGTCTCGTTACTAACCAAAACTACTGGATATAGCCAAAGATTTAAATCGCTAGATAGGCCTTCACGCGAAGAAGTGAAAATACAAAAAAGAATGGCTATGGGCAGAACAAATTGCTCGCAGTACAGATACTCGATGGAGGCAAAAGGTTCTGGAATGAGGACCACATACTAGAATACGTAGAGTGGACCGATGTCCCTGTGAAGCCCGCCAGAATCCGCTGGATGCGGGAAGCACAGAACCGATCGAAGTGGCTGATCTTAGGGCTCCCACACATAAACACGATACGACGTCGCGTCGTACAACGATGCGGCGTCGTTTCACGATACGACGTCGCGTCGTGGAAATCTACGACACGACGTCGTAACGTGTCTATGCACGATACGATGTCGTGACGTTAGAAACTCACGATGCAATCCTGCGCAGTTGTTATTCGAAATTCAAAGATGACGGATGGTATTGAAGTCGATCATTTAATTACCCTAGTCGAGCAGCGTCCCGTACTATGGAACAAAGCATCAGAAGAATACAAGAATAAAAATGCAAAAACCACAGCATCCAATATCTTCTGAGTATCTGTCTTTTCTTTCGTCGTCTTCTTATTAACAGCAGAATGCGTCCAAAGCGGTCCATTTTTCGGAATGAACTAAAACACCACCCAACTGTATCGACGGCATTGTGCGTGGCACATCACGTTACGATGTAGTGTTTTTTTACGATGCTCATCATAGATCCACGACGCGACGTCGTATCGTGAAATGACGCCGCATTGTTGTACGACGCGACGTCGTATCGTGTTTATGTGTGGGAGCCCTTAGGGAGGCCTATGTCTGGCAAAAATGACTGAATAGTGAGTTCACACTTGATCAAATAGTGTTTCAATGACAATCAAGTCCAAGTCACTGTGTCTTCATATGTGACGCCGCGCCGTTGCGCAAATCTAAGGGATTTAAATCTTTGGCTGCAGCAGTTATTTGTAACGATGTTAGGAAACTATACTGTTAGTACAAGTGTCTAAATGCCCCAAGTTATTGTCTAGACAAGTAGTTACATTATGTTATTGTTAATGTTATAGCTTTCAGCTATTTGGTTATGGGCCCTATGAATGTTTCACACCGATTTATGAAGTTGATGTTATCGTTATTGTTACAAACTACAATCGTTGAAATGAAAGTGATCAAAACGTTTATTATTAATATTGCAATATTTATTAAATATTTCAGATTTTACAGGATCATATAATATTAGCAGCAATACTTTATCTACGCATTTGGTATCGATATAAAAAAACGAATGAAAAAAACATCAATCGGTGGGCGAAGGTCAATGACCGTAAGTGATCAGTTGTTTTTGTAATATTTCGCGAAACTGAGATATTTCTTATGCATTTCCAAAACTACTACTTATCAATCGTTTAATTAATTGCCTTAATATACATGTCACAGGGTCATCAAAAGTTTTGGACAAAGTTTGTTGAGGATTTTTTTATTTTTTTGTTTTAATACTTTTGCCTCCTAATTTATTTTGGCCCTGTTTACCCTGTAGGCTGTGATATGAATGACACACTTGTAAGAGAAATTAAAAATATCTTCATCTTATTATTCTAATCAAACCTTTGAAACAGGAAAATATTGTAAAACAAAAATTTGAAAATAATTTAAGTCTATCCGAACTATAATTTTTCATATAAAACTCTCTCGTGACTTTGAAACAAGTGGGTCATCAACACTCTTTTAAGCAAAATACGCTTCATACTTAGACTTAAGTTACGCTTGCCGCGGTCGGTACAAAGATGGATGACCATCCAAAACACGAGACGCCTGTGTGCTTCGGAAAGCATGTAAAGCAATAGCTACCGGCTCTTATTCCTAGATCTTCGACAGTCATTATGGGTAGTTGGAAGTACAAAATTCTGACAGCATTTTACCCAGAATTTGAGTTGTGCGGGCAGATAGCCAGTTGCAGCTTATTAAATACTAGTATTCCAGCTGCATCCCGTTAGACTGGAAGCTGACTCCAACATAGTTGGTAAAAGGCTAGGCAGAATGTTTGATTCAGTGTGTTTACTTCAGGGTAGGGTTATTTCTAAATTTATCCGGATATTCATTTAACTTATTCTATCTTCTATACCTACTATATATAATATCGATACCGGAAATTTCAATTGTCGTAAAGGACATTTTGCCGAAAATGAGTTATATATATATTTGGAATCAGCGTCGCAAGCTCTATCGATTGGTATATTAAAAAAAAAACTATCTTTAAAAAAAGCCCCTTACGACCTGGCTTTCCACCAGCTCTAGCGCGATTTTTTATACTATTTGGGATGTATCGTAAAAATAATTTTCAATAGGGGAGCGTAAAGTCATGTTTTAATTATTTAAGAGGTCGTAATCCTCATTTTTGCATTAAACTTTTTATACGACATTCTTAACCACATAATAAAGATATAGTCTTAACCCTTACGACCAAATCTATGCTTTGTTTTAACTTACGTAATTAGGGCGTAAAGGACGTTTGCAATGTGTCTGGTATACATACCTTTATGTAATATTAACGTATGGAATCTCCACGCGTGAGAACAAAAAGTTTTAAGTTTTTTTTTTTTTTTGTATGGGTGAAAACACTTAAAGTTAATTTATTTGAAACTGAATGGAACTGAAGGGCTGATGCTCACAAGAAGTATTGTACCATACACGGTGATCAAGGTGACATCAAATTCATATACCTTTCAGTGCCACTTCGCGCGTACCAAATTTTTTGAATTTTCGATACGTGATTTTTCAAATCTTTGACATAGTCAAACGAAGTTGAGCATCGATTTACTTGTACTGTCGTTAGTCAATAGCCTATTAATGACTTTTTTAATGAGAATAATTAAATACGATATTTATCAAATACTTTTTTTTACAAAATTGCGAAATTAGTCATAATCACGCTGATTAACAAGTGACTAAAAACTGACGTTACTAAGTCCCTCATTTGTTAATCACCGTGACTATGGCTGAGTTATAATGACACGCCCTTCCGCTCCACCCAGAGCGGGAGACGTCATTTGATGATTTCCCAAACACAAAAAAGACCTCTAACTTATTCATTTCCGTAGGAGTTGCTTTACATATATCACAAGTCGGAGATGAGGTATTTGATAGATGGGAAGTGATTTTGCCATCAGTCATGGTCGTAGGCATCGAGTGCTTAACAGAATGGCCTCCCATTATAGAAGGCTGCAGGTCTTCAATCTCGTTTCCAATCGTAGCCTGTTCTTCAACTATGTTCAACCTGTTTTCGTTTGAAAACTTAAAATATAATGGTCTGCAGAACATTGTGAAAGATGGCTCTGGATTCTCCCATATCACTTCTTCGCCACAAACTAAGCGCAGGGGCTCAAACGAACATATAAAAATGCTAGAATCGTCATCCTCTGCCAAAGTTTGCTTATACAAACTTTGCCCTGAAGCACCATCAAAACCCCACTTGAATATAAGTATACATTCTTTGCCATGCAGTGAAGATTCTACACGAAAAAATATTCCTAGTCTAGCCACAGTTTTGTTCAAAATAGCTTGAAGTTTTACTTTAACCCCTCTTTCCGTGACTTCTATGGCATCTTTTGGCGGATAGCAGTTCTTCTTCGCTTCAAGGATAGCTGTATAAGAAGGATACAATGGTATTCCTTCTTCTTTTGCACAATATATTAATGTTATATACTGCCACTTCGAAAGCTTCAATGAGGTCAAAATACCTAAAGCTTTATCAGCAGAATATATGGGCATAGCTTTCTATGCCTTTAACAATTCCTTAATCTTTGTAGCTTCTTCGGGATGCTCCGAGACTAGTTTAATGATATCTGCTACATACTTATTTTGTGCTTTTAAACCAGTTGCATGAGCATGACTTTCAGTTCTGTACGTTAGGAGCTCTTCCACTCTTCTGTAGCGGGCTTAGCTTCACAAATGGTTTTTTTGGACTCGCAACTGATGTTGATGTTCCAACACTGCACGTTTCCGGTCCACAGGATGTTGATGCACCCTCATTTATAGCGAAGTCAGAACTGGAACATGGTTGCTGTTCTACTAACACCATAGAAGGGGTTATCTTTTCCCTCACTACCTCAGGCCATTTTATGTCCTTTTGCAGCTATGTCTCATACTTTTTGATGAATGTACGTCTCGTGCGATTACGCGAGATCCATTTGTTCCTCAACGAGCACACATAAGTCTAACAGAATTGTGTCAATTCGTTCTTTTCATTTTTGACAAATCAACTTTATTCGCAAAAACTTCAAATAACATTTGAGGTTGTTAAAAAAAAAACTGGTGTTTGCCACAAACAGGAAAATGTCCAAATTGGTAACAAAACCTTCCATCACAACACAATAAAATTATAAATATAACGTAATAGCGCAAAACATTTTGTTAAAATTTTGAATTCCTATTAGAATAATATTTTTACTACTTTTTTTACTAAATATTTGAATAATAAATAAAAAATATTTTAATTTCACTTGTTTTTACTACATATTGTAGGTATTTCTATTCAAAACTTTAGGTTTTTTGTTCCTTTTACCCCCTTAGTCTCTGGTTTAATTGACCTGTACTATCCAAGGATAATCAAGATTAGTCCTTTACGACACATCTGACTTTATCATAACCAATTTTTCGTGGCTGTAAAGTACTTCAGTTATTTTTTTTTGGGCTGTAAAGGACTCTCATTTTCATCAATAATTATGTTTGGTTTATTTTATTAATTTTAATGGATAGAACACGAAAAAATAGTGAGGGTTTCTTTTGACATCATGAATATAGTACTTTGTTTGAAAAAGATATAAGTCAAAAACAATATTTTTTTTTTGTTTTTTGGCTCTACTGAAAACTCGTGTTTTGTCCTTTACGACAATTGAAATTTCCGGTATCGATTATTATAAAGCTGAAGAGTTTGTTTGTTTGTTTGATTGAACGCGCTAATCTCAGGAACTACTAGTCCAAATTGTTTTTTTTTGTGTTGGGTAGCCTATTTATCGAGAAAGGCTATAGGCTATATAACATCACGCTACTACCAAGAGGTGCGGAGCAGTAATGAAAAATGTTGCAAAAACTGGGAAAATCGCACGGGTAGACGATTCGACGCGACGGGAAGGGTCGGGGGAACAAGAAATTTAACGCGGACGAAGTCGCGGGCAGAAGCTAGTTTATAATAAATATAGATAATAATAAAGTATTCCATTTATATTCTGAAAGATAAATGTACTTATTCTATTTATTTTATTCATGTAGCAGATAGTGCTCTCTAGAGACATTGGTACCGATTCCCTTGTTCACAAACTAAACTAAATTTAAGTTCAGTGCATCTTTTTCTTTCTATTTCATTAAGGAAAGGACAGAAAATAAATTTTAGTTTAGTCCTGTCAAATTAATCAGCGCCTGTCACTACTCCATACAAGTTTAGACGAGATTAAAAACTTGCCTACTAAAATTACGTCAATTTACGTCAAGCGCTGACTAATTTGACAGGACTAAACTAAAATTTATCTTTTGTCCTCTTCTTAATGAAATACAAAGAAAGAGATGCACTGAACTTAAATTTAGTTTAGTTTGTGAACAATGGGATCGGTACCACTGAAGACCAATCCCCTAATATTAAACTTAAGTTGTTCTTTTTAAAAATCCATAGATAGCATCCTTTTAACCTTTAACCGATACGAGGGTGTAAGCCATAAGCGTATAAGATTTCGGGTACGCTCGTAAACTAGTACAATTAGTGACAGCTGCTCACCCATAACTTGCACACGTCATAATATAATTTACTATACCCAATACCTTTACTCCTTTCATAATATAGACTTTTACTATGAGAAAGACTATAAAAGGCAAGGTATATTACAATTAGTAATTATATATTAATTTGATGAGAATGGATCGAAATTGAGATTCTGAAATAGGTTTAGCTTCATACACATGCCCGAAGGACAGAGCCGTACCAGTAGTACAACATTTTGCCAGTTATGTTTAAGTCCCATGTATAAGGGGGTGAACCTATTGCCATCAATTGGGCTCACATCCAGAGTCCGGTCTACTATTGAAGAACTCTACTCTCATAGCCAATTTGAATTATTGGTACTTTTCCTCATAAATCTAGGCTTTTATGCACAGTTGAAATCACGCTTTAAATTCATCATAGTCAAGTTTCCTCACACCCACTGCCTGCAGGCATGTACCTACTTCTCCAGAAACTGTTCGCCGGGAATTTAATACCCTCGACCTACCTTCACCTACTCTCCAAAGGTGCAGGAGTATCGTTTCACGCTACAAGGAGTGGTTCACGGTCCATTGCTCGACAAACGACACCCAACTAACGGCAGAACACAAGACAACTTGTTATTGGCTGCACTCTCTATTCAAATACATTTTAGAATATGTAGGGTTAGGGTGACTATGTTTGTTGATATACAGGATAATTTTAGAAAAATGTATGAAATTTGAAGATTTTGATTTTTATTGTAGACTAGCTTTTGCCCGCGGCTTCGCCCACGTGGATGTCAGAAATTAACGTAGGTATTTGTCTAAAATAAAAGATTTCTTTCTAAAATAAAAGTAGCCTAGTTACTCCTTATTACATCAGCTACCTGCCAATAAAAGTCCTGTCAAAATCGGTCCAGCCATTTCAGAGATTAGCCGGAACAAACGGACAGACAGACAGACAAAAGTTTAAAAAAATGTTTTTTTGGTGTAAGTACCGTATTTACTTTCATATGCATTTAGTGAAAAGCTGTTAATTTGAAATTACAAACAGACACTTCAGTTTTATTTATTTGTATAGATATCTATTGAGAGTAACTTGGGGCTAAGTAATAATAGCTACACGGGTCCATCGATCAGATAAAGGTACGTTTGCCACGGTTGTTTAGTGGATGAGTGACCATCTTTACGTACCAAGACCCCTCCGTGCCTCGGAAAGCACGTTAAGTCCAAGCTGTCATTTGTAGATCTTTGACAGTCGTTTCTGGTCTTTGAAATCCAAACTTCTCCTGACTAGGTACCCGTAACAACTGTCAAAGATCTATTAATGACAACCAATACCAATTGTTTAACGTGCTTTCCAAAGCACTGAAGGGTCTTGATATGTAATGGATGGCCACTCAACTACGAATTTACCATAGTAAGAGTAGCTTAAGCTTCGATCGACCCGTCTAGCTGTTATCATTTAACAGAAATCATTCCAGTTCTTAGTCGGTAATTGTTTTATGTAGTAACAAAATTGCTTTGAAGAGGGTAATTTTATTCGAAATCACTATGTTACTAGATGTAATAAATCAAATTGCTAATCTTTTAGCATACAATTTACACCGTAACACTGGTACCTGTAGCGTACCATCGATTACTGTTAGTAGTGGTACTAACGCCACTTTTGATACACCTAGTAGTTTAAACTGTTAGATGCGACAACGGGTAAGCCGCATGTGTTGAATGTTGTACATCAAAATATGCAGGGTCTGTCCGGCAAAGAGCTAGAGTTAAGTTTATTTATTGAAAACTATGATGTTCAGGTATTATGTTTGACTGAACACTGGTTGAAGGAACATGAAGTAGTATTTATGAATGATGATTTTTTTACTGTGCAAAGTGCATTTGTGAGGAAAAGTGCTATTCGCGGAGGATCATTAGTTCTTGTTTCGAACAAGTTGAAATGTAAAGAACGGTTAGATCTAGTTAATCTTTCCATTGAGCGCGTTATTGAGTTGTCTTGCGTTGAATTGGAGCGTTACGTCATAATATGCATTTATCGGCCCCCCTCTGAGGATTTTATTCGTTTCGAATCGGTAATGGAGGATTCACTCAATAAATTAAAATCAATTAATAAATGTATAATTTTATGTGGAGATTTTAATATTAATATTTTAGATGTTACTCCATTAAGTATTAGACTGCTCAATCTGTTTAGGTCTTTTAATTTAATAAACTTGTTCCTTGAACCAACTAGGATCACGGCTTCTTCGTCGACTTGTCTCGATAATATATTTAGTGATTGTGATGCCAAAAATAAGTTAGTTTTAAGTGACTTAACGTCTGACCACTGTGGATTATTAGCCAGCTTCCCTTTGCCACTACTTAAAAAGCCGCATAAAATATTATGCAGGCCTTATACAGCTAGTCGTTGTAATAAATTTAAAAATAATATAGCTCATAGGATTACACCATCTATAGTAGAACGCGAGAATCCTAATGAAATCTATGAAGCCCTTTTTGATATTGTGCAAAAAGAATACGAATCTACTTTCAAGACCAAAACTATTGACATTAATAGCACTTCCGTTAGCTTCAACCAATGGGCTACTCCAGGAATTTATAAAAGTAGAGCAAGACTATACGAGTTATATGGTTTAAAAATACAGATTTGATACTCCTTTTCTAGAGTATGTCAGTAATTATTCAAAATTATTTAAAAAGATCTACGCTTTAGCTAAATCAAAGTTATTAAGCGATATCATAAAAAAATCCAATAATAAAATAAAAACCACTTGGAAAATTATTAATAATGAAACGGGTAAACCGGTTAAACAGGAAAAACAACTAGAGATTATGATTAACAACAAATTGGTTAATAAAGCAGCCGACATAGCTGAGGCATTTAATGAGTTTTTTGCCAACATACCTATAACTACGACCTGCTTCTTAAATTCGTCCCCGTCTAAAGCTGAAAACCTTTTGCATAGTAGTGTGCCCGGATGTAGTCGCTTATTTAGTGTCGAACATGTAACGCCTCGTGATGTGATTAATATTTTTAACACACTCAAGTCAAAAAACACTGGTGATTACTGGGGCATCTCTGTTAAACTGTTAAGTAATATAATAGATATCGTAGCCCCCTATCTGGCTGTAACTTTTAATAAATGTGTTGATTTGGGATCTTTTCCTGACCTCATGAAGAGCAGTAAAGTCATACCATTATTTAAAACAGGTAATAAAAATAACGTTGGCAATTTTAGGCCCATTTCTATCTTACCTGCATTTAGTAAAATATTTGAAAAGTTAATACTCAAGCAGTTGCTAAGACATTTTAATTTAAATAGTCTCCTTCATAATGAGCAATATGGCTTTACAAAAGGTCGTTCGACAACAGATGCGGGTGTTGCTCTGCAGAAACATATTTTCAACGCATAGGAGAACTCACAAAATGCTATCGGAGTTTTCTGTGATCTCTCCAAAGCTTTTGATTGCGTTCACCATGACACACTTTTGCGTAAACTACGTCATTACGGTGTTCAAAACGAAGCTCTCAGTGTCATAAGTTCTTATTTGCAAAATAGGCACCAATGTGTAGATGTCAATGGTGTAAAATCTTCCGGGATACTAGTTCAGTTAGGTGTACCTCAAGGATCAATACTGGGTCCATTCTTATTCTTAGTGTATATTAATGACTTACCATTTTATTTAAAGAATATCTGTGACATTGTACTATTTGCTGATGATACCTCACTTATCTTTAAAGTAGACAGAAATAGACAAGATTTTGACGACGTAAATAGTGCGCTCTCAATGGCTACGGAATGGTTTACCACAAATAACCTAGTTCTCAATGCTAAGAAAACGAAATGTATAAAGTTCGCCTTACCGAATGTTAGGAATCTGGGACCCAATGTCGTTTTAGATAATGAGGTGCTTGAAACTGTACACTCGGCAGTTTTTCTGGGCATAACAGTAGACGCCAAACTTCAGTGGGGATCACATATATCAAGCCTAGCGGGAAGGCTCAGTTCGGCCGCCTACGCAGTAAGGAAAGTTAGACAGTATACGGACGTTGATACAGCTCGATTAGTCTATTTTAGTTATTTTCATAGCATAATGTCCTACGGCATTCTGCTGTGGGGCAAAGCCGCGGACATTCAAAATATTTTTGTTCTTCAAAAACGAGCTGTTTGAGCGATTTACCAACTAGGTGCTAGAGTTTCTCTGAGAGATTTGTTTAAAGATATTGGTATTCTTACGGTGGCATCACAATTCATCTTCGCCAACATCTTATATATTAGGCAAAATATACACCTGTACACTAAAAACAGTGATATTCATAATATTAATACTAGAAATAAGGACAAACTACGTGCTCCCTTTCACCGGCTTCATAAGGTTCATAATTCTTTTGTTGGTCTTGGTATTACCTTTTATAACAAGCTTTCCTCTGCTTTACTAGATTTGCAGTTTAATGAGTTTAAAGCTAAAGTAAAATCCAACCTTTGTTCATTCTATCAACGACTACTTAAACGATAAGAATAGTTGGTCGCTGTGATTAACTCAAGACAATGTTTATGTTCTTTCAATCCAGAATTAGCTTTCCTACTGACAGTTTATATGGGTAGTTCATATAATTGTTTTTTATGTATTTTTTTATTTAACAGATTTTGTTAATTTATTTATTTATTTATATTTTCTTTTAATTTCATTTATTGTGGACATAATCTACTCATTACAATGATTTTAAATGAGTTGTATTGCAACATGCAGTTAGCTAGCGACCTCGTCAGCTGTTCATAATATTCTTGCCTGACCAACCGGCAGCAAGTTCGTCATGCTCCCTTAGATGTCACTGCTTGCGGTAGCGTCGGGGGTCGGGTTACCACCTTCCCTCAAATATGGCGAGGGGGGTAATGGCTGACCTTTGCGTTATGCTCGTGAACGGGTGCTGCTTGTGGTGACTGGTCGTCTTGCTGACCATGGTTATTGTTATTTGTATTAACTGTTATTTTATTCAACTCCGGAGGTGCTGTTTAACTATTGTAACTTCAACTTAGCTATATGCATCAATGTATGTATATGGATCATTTTGCATCGTTGAACATGTAAGCGGGCACGCCCTTTATGCCTGGAGGCTTTATTTAGTTTTTAAGTTTTGTTTACGTTTTTGTTTTATTATTTCAGCTTGACTTTAGTTTTCAATTTTTTTGTTGGTATATTGGCGTGTGCTAGCTGACATATGGCGAATAATGTATGTTTTGTTTTATAATATTAATTACTTACACAATATTGTATAGAATCAAGTTCTTCTAACTTAACAGACAGCTGTGCTGCTGGGGAGTTTGTTCCGCCACTTCTTCTTCCCAGCTACAGCACTAGGAAGTGTCGAAGGGTGGGCGTTTTGGGGGGACTGTCTTGTGTAACTTTGACGTTCAAAAAGTGCTGACTCTCAGCCTAGTTTGAATAAATGACTTTTGATTTTGAAAATAATGTCTCGTTAAGTAGTAGAAAATTATTGCTGCTTATAGATCGCTATGGTTGATTTTGTGTACCTTAACCGTTGCATAACAGTTGTTACGATCAGATTAGGCAAATGCGTATTTGATGGGTGCGACTGTGCTAGTTTTTGTAATGCTGTGGTTGCCATTCACCCAAAAACATCAAAACTCGCAGTATAGCTTTGGTTTCCTAAGAAACCGGCGAATAGTCACACAAATTCGTGCTTCATTTCGAGGCTTGGATTTCAATCAAATTATAGATTCTATTTTTTTAGTTAAAAAAAAAAACTTTTTATTTCGGACAACTAAAACCCGTAAATGATAAGTAACAGGTTTGCTTATAACACTACTAGCTTTTGCCAGTGGCTTCGCCCGCGTGGAGGTCGGAAAATATCCCGCGGGAACGTACTACCGGGATAAAAAGTAGCCTATGCCCTTTCTCAGACTCTAAACTAAACCTAAATCTAAACCAAATTTCATTTAAATCGGTTCAGTAGTTTTCGCAGGAAAGCGAGACAGACAGACAGACAGAGTTACTTTTGCATTTATAATATTAGTGTGGATTAGTGTGGATAGTGTGGATTGTTAGTAAATTCAACTAAAGACGAATTAATGAGAAGACCACCCAACAACTAGAAACTGGCAACTAGGGTATAATAAGTCTTCTCATGTAAATTGTCCTATTTTTGCGAAGGAAGTATCTGCCGCCACAGCCTTCAGGATACTTTTGTAACTGCCTCATATTCTGCTCAGGGGTGGGTGAGTGTATGACAAACAAAGTTTTCTTTTTTATCCGTATTTCAACAAAATCTCTTGTCGCTCCATATTCCCTTGTCGCGCATACAATATCTAGACAGTTTTTACAAGCACTGCTCCGTAAGCATCGGACATAAATCTCGATGTGCCCTAAGAATATTCTACATCTTAGAATAGTGCTCCTAGACTCAGCAGAAGTTTACACATGAAATAAGTTTTCATAGAAGTCATAAATGTTGATAATAAATTGGTACTTCAGATTATTAGGGATTTATGTGCGTTTGGCTGTCTTATAAATTCATCATGTGTTTTGATTTGAATTGTATTTATGCGTGATATATGCGAATTTTCTGCGATAAGTTGTATTCTTGAATGTAACTAGATAAAATAAATAATTTGTGTAGCAATTAATTTATTTTATCTAGTTACATTCGCGGAATATCTAGTTACATAGCGGAACAGCAACGAAAAGTGGACGAAAATTGGCAGGCAATTTAATGCGACGGGAAGGTTCAGGGAAGCAAAACTTTGACGCGGACGAAGTCGCGAGCAGAAGCTAGTTTATAATATATAAGGACACAAACAGCAGTGTACATAACACAGTACGCATAGGACTATCCTATGCTTACACATGCACAGTAAGCATAGGATAGAAGTTAATAATAGCGGTAAAAAATACAATAGGTACGCACAATGTTTCCTACATAAATTTTAAAGTTTGTAAGATAATACAAAAGAACAATCGTGATTTAGACCTTAGGCATTTGTGAATTACGCAGGCTTTGCCTATGATTAAAGTTCTTAATAATGCTATTTTTTCGAAAAATATAAAAATATAATTTGTTCAGCATTTTACGAATCAATTCAGCTTTTCCTTGAGCTCAAGCTATTAGAGTAACTACCTATTAAATTGCTACAATACGAAGAAATCGTTTATATTATGAACAATTAAATTAATCAAAGTGGTATTTGTAAAAGTAGTAAATAACCTATTAAAAAAAACAGCACAAAATACATCATATTTACTTTTCGGAAAAACTAAAAGTCAGGGACTGATTTCACGACAAAACTTTTAAAATAACAAAACGTTTACAACACTGTAAACCATCCGTTAACCAAACAAGGTAGTAAAATGGTTCGGTTAACAGTTATAGGTATGGCACGCACTAGACACGATGCGATATCGTGCTTATACGACGTATTTACGATAATATCACTCCCCAAGTTACTACTTAGCGTTATTTGTAAAAGTCGGGGTTTAAAATTATGACCAGATAACGTTTTGCATTGTTCAGATCGATAAATTGCCTGCAGCTTTTGGTTTGTGGTTTAGGGTTCCATGTTTTATTTTAATGGAAGGAATCAAAAGAAAAAACATTTACTCTCCCTTAATAGTAAACGCGGAGTAAAGTTATGTGAAACATCGAACTCAAAAAAAACTTTTTCCAAAAAAAAACCAACCGACTTCCTTAAAAAAAAACACTACAAGGAAACACTACAGGAATCAAAAGAAAAAACATTTACTCTCCCTTAATAGTAAACGCGGAGTAAAGTTATGTGAAACATCGAACTCAAAAAAAGTTTTACAAAAAAAAACAACCGACTTCCTTAAAAAAAAACTACAATGTCAAAAATAACTTTAATTTCGGAAGTCGGTGTCTTAGGATCTGTATTTAAGGTTTTTTTTCCACCGACTTCTGAAATTAAGAAGTAGGTTGTTTTTTTTTTTTTGTAAAAAGGATTTATTTTTACCATTTTGGTTATGGTAGATACTCCGCACTAATCTAATCGCGTTATTCGTTCATTTGTCGCACAAATACTTAATGCAAGACTTATGTGGTTTTCACATGGACCCCATTGTCCGAATGGAACCAAATTAAAATGAGACCATTCGGAAAGCACCAGCTTTCAAACTAAAAGAGAATCATCAAAATCGGTTCACCCAGTCAAAAGTTATGAGGTAACAAACATTTAAAAAAATACAGTCGAATTGATAACCTCCTCCTTTTTTTGTTGTCGGTTAAAAAAAGAAAACTTCAAGGTGTTCCTTTTGATACGCCATTACTCTAGAGTATTTATGAAACTATGTCATATAATTTTATAATATCTGGTACCTTGCTCTAAGACAACTTATTAAATACCTAATATATTTAACCTCAAAGTAGAAACTTATGGATGGGTACCCAAATGCATCTAATCGTCATTACTCGATAATCTCAAACTATAAACTGACTTATAGGTATTACAGGATAAGGAAAATAACACGTAACACAATGCATAATTTAAAGGTATGAACATACAGACGCCAGCACATCAACTTACCTCAATCTTTCAATTTTTTTAAATAGATTTTCAACCTTATATCACAATAGTGGAAGGTTAATTTTCGATTGGTAAAATTTGACAGATTGGGGTGACTTGACCTGCTGGCGTCTGTACACTGTACACCACACACCTCATTTATTTCAAATAGGCGCACCTTTAAATAGAATTGACTCTAGTTGCCCATTCCAAAGAGTAATCGCGTATGGAGTAGAACGGGCAGGAAATTCCATCGCTACTCTTTTAAAAAAGTCTTACAATTTTATAATTACTTAATATTAAGAATATTATAGTAACATAAAACTTACATGAAGTGGTGGTCAGCAATGTCCCCTATATTGCTGACCACTCATAACACGTCTGTCTTCGATGCTGGCCCCGAGCGAATAGGCCACAGGAATAGGCCGAGTGCAAACCCGTGTTCTCAACCGTTGTCCCAGAACCTCGTAATTTGAAAACTAGTGTTGCCAGTATTATCAATCAAAAGTCCCAATGATCGACTAAGAAAATATTACAA
The DNA here is from genome assembly GCA_932294355.1 of Aporophyla lueneburgensis. Lineage (NCBI taxonomy): Eukaryota > Metazoa > Arthropoda > Insecta > Lepidoptera > Noctuidae > Aporophyla > Aporophyla lueneburgensis. The sequence continues at coordinate 27,252,338 of OW028740.1, forward strand.
TTTAGTATATTACTTTAAAACCTAACAGAATCAATTTGCATGTGTTTCCTTAATAGTCCTAGAGTTATGGGATATCAATAGGAACATGTTATATACGCGTCGACTAGCTAAGATCTCCTTCTTGTCCGTCGGTTAAAAATGTATGTCAAATCAAATTAAATCAAAATATTTTTATTTCACGTAAACCTACGGGCGCTTATGAAACATCAGAAGCTAGGTGCATGGTTCCAAATTGTTGATTCCTATGGAGAACAGCCGGTATGAAACTCCACAGTTACTCTTTTTAAAATTAATTGGCTTTTACAATGGTTTCAAATTACAGTGTTAATAGGTATGGGAGAACAGTGTAGGACTGTCAACATGTACCAGGTACTTAATGGTATAACTAATATGATTAATCTGAAGTTCAAACTGGTTTGATACTTAACTCTGTGTGTAATGATGGGTATTTAATATTACGAGTGGTAGCCTAATGGTCGAAATTCGACCAAAGAACAGTGGCGAACTCCCGAACAAATTTTTGTTGACATTTTTTTTAGCGTCTGCCTATGAAAAACATATAAAAGTATAGAGATTGAATTGAACAGTTTTGTCTTTAGTTATATTTTTATAGGAAGTCAGGAATTTAAGATATTTCAGGTTGAAGTTTTAGAGGTTATGTCTCGTCAACAATAGACTTATCGAAAAAAATATATAGAAATACCTACTTATTGCTCAAAATATCATTGATAGAAATGCATTTTAAATATAAAATAAACTACGGACTACGTATTCAGAATATTAAGTCCAACCGACGTGCGTAGGTCTGCCACATGGTCCACGTAAGTAAGTAGGCAGGTACTTACCTACTTAATTATATGTTCAGAAGAATATTTATTTAATAATCTTAGTCAACTATCTTTAGAGCAGTTAGTTATAGATATAGTATGATTCATTACATGGTAAGGGTAGGTCATTGGTAGGTAGGTATAGAAAAAAAAACAACTTCTTTTTAAATATTTATTCCTCATCTTCTCTAACCACAATGTCATCAAGAAAACCTGCGGGTGCTGTGATATATGATTGATGTCTGGCCCATCCTAGATATCATACTTCAGTCATTGAATGAGCGCAACATCCAACTCTCGAGTTAAGTGCCAATGACCGGCATTGGCACTTAACTCGAGAGTTGGATGTTGCGCTCGGCGCATTTTATTGACACATAATATGTTGCAGTTGACACACATGATGCGTGTAGGCCTTACACGGCTACTCATCGTGATAAACAAATCGATGCACACACAACAAAATCCAAGGTATCAGGCAGAATCGGAATCCAGAGTCACAGAAAAATGTCATCGTATAGGCAAACAATCAGAATCCTTAGGCAAGCACTACAGGGAACCGTAAATCTCAGAGTCCATAAGCAGAAGCAGTCAATGAAGTAGAAAATCACAAAAAATCGATGGAAAACAAAAAATCAAAATCAAAAGTCATTTATTCAAACTAGGCTGAAAGTCAGCACTTTTTGAACGTCAAAGTTACACAAGACAGTCCCCCCAAAACGCCCGCCCTTCGACACTTCCTAGTGCTTTAGCTGGGAAGAAGAAGTGGCGGAACAAACTCCCCAGCAGCACAGCTGTCTGTTAAGTTAGAAGAACTTGATTCTATACAATACTGTGTAAGTAATTAATATTATAAAACAAAACATACATTATTCACATATGTCAGCTAGCACATGCCAATATACCACCAACAAAACACTGAAAACTAAACTCAAGCTGAAATAAATAATAAAACAAAATCGTAAACAGAACTTAAAACGTAAATAAAGCCTCCAGGCATAAAGCGCGTGCCCGCTTACATATTCAACGATGCAAATTGATACATACAGCTAAGTTGAAGTTACAATAGTTAAACTAAGGACCTCCTAGTTAAAATAACAAGACGCACGCGAAGACAGTGACAGATTATCAGTGCAGGCCGATTGACAATTGAAATGTCATGTTTATTTTTGCGATGTTGCCATACTCGAATTGCACTACGATGTCATCTGTACGTCTTAAAAATTATGACTGCTATAATCTTTAGCACAAGCAATAATTTTTATTTTCAACCGACGAAAAAAAACGGAGGAGGTTCTCAATTCGACGCGTATATTTTTTTTTTATGTATGACCACGCATAACTTTTTACATAGTCATCCGATTGTGATAATTCTTTTTTTATTGGAAAGGGTATACTCCCAAGGTAGTCCCATATAAATTTGGAAAACAAAATCGAACCCTAAGGGTCGGAAAATAGGGGATGATTGATTGTTCACTCACTGATTGTAATGTATAACCACGCATAACTTTATACAGAGTAGTCCGATTTTGATAATTCTTTTTTTGTTGGATAGGGTATACCTTGCCAAGTATTATCAGTACATTAAAGTCACAAAACATTATAAAATAAAAACTTTTTGACAAAAAATTAAACCTTACCTACCCTAACCTTAAAATTATGAGTCGGCGCTTTGAGTGATCTTTGTTCATTGATTTTTCAGCGCCGACTCAAAATTTTAAGGTATATTATTTATGCTTTTCAGTTTTTTCGGCGGTTTAATTTTAATATTTGTATTCTGATACAGAAATATATTTCCTAAGTATATTAATGCAATACTTAAAACCACAGCGTATGTAACTTGACTAAGATTTATATTACATGGCAACATTAAAAGTATCGCTTAGCCAAATGTCATGAAGTCAAGCAAGAAAGAAAAAAAACTAAGCCATGATTATTTCTTAGCATTAATAATCTAGTCAAATAGGCTCTTTATTATGATGATTTTTTTTTTCAGACTTTGATAGTACTTATGTTTGATTTGATAAAACTTAGTAAATTATTTCGTTGGTATCTAATAGGGTGACATACGTAGACGCTTAATAATTTAATCAACAATTCTCTCGCCGGTATCCTTTATTTAAAATTTAATGTATTTGTAAAGCATTTTTATAAAATAATATTAGCTTCCTGCACAAGCCGTTCATGAAGCTCCATATAAACTTTAATTGTGCCTAATTTCATACTCCTCCGTCCGCGTAATTTTTGTAAAAAAGGGTACATAGGTTTCTGCCTCGCGTATGAATGTCGGGTTCCCAACTCACGGTGGGAGGGGTTCACATCGGCGTCGAGTCGACGATGAAGTACCTGGGACTTGTCCTTGACAGCCGGTGGAACTTCGTAGAGCATTTCCGACGTTTGGCTCCCAGACTGGAGCGGGCTGGGGCCGCATTAAAGCGGCTCCTGCCCAATTTGGGGGGTCCAAACGCCTCCTGCCGGAGGCTCTACATGGGGGTCGATGGCCCTTTACGGGGCACCGGTGTGGGCACCCTCATTGAGGCTGCGCCCAGCGCGCCGACTGAGTGCGGCCCAAAGGGTCATGGCCATCCGGCTAGTCCGGGGATACCGCACGGTCTTCTCCGAGGCGGCGAGCCTCCTTGCCGGAGTGCCACCATGGGATCTCGAGGCAAAGGTCTTTGCCGATATGTGGGAGTAGCGCGAGGAGGCGAAACTCCGGGGCAAAACCCCGCTGCCGCGACAAATCGCGGCACGGCGGTCAGAGCTCCGGCAGGATCTCATGGCGACATGGCGGGTGGCGGGTACAATTGTCGCAACCCAGCGCTGGGCACGCCACAATTGCGGCGGTAAGTCCCCTCTTTTAGGAGTGAATAGAGAGGCGCCACGGCGTCCTCACCTTCCGCCTGACGCAGGTTCTCACCGGGCATGGGTGCTTTGGTGGGTTCCTGTTCAGGATAAAGCGGGAAGAAACGCCCGGGTGTTTCCATTGCGAGGATCGTCTGGAGGACACGGTGGATCATACGGTGGAGGTGTGCCCTACGTGGGCAGAGCACCGCCGTGTCCTCGTGGAGGCGATCGGCGGTGGTGACCTCTGGCGTCCGGCCCTGGTGCGAGCCATGGTACGGAGCGAGAGGGCATGGGAAGCCGTCACCTTCTTCTGCGAAGCAGTGATGCTCGCGAAGGAGGAGGTGGGGTGCGTGAGGGAGTGGCAGTCTCTGCGCCCACACGTCCCTAGCCGCCGCAGGATGAGACGCCCCGGGAGTCGGGAGTCAATAGCGGACTCCCGGCCACCGTAGGCGCGAGCTTGCGGGTGGCGAGCAATCGGTAGCTCGCCGCCCGGTAAGGACCACGCTCGGGTCGACGGCGCGCAGTGTTCCACGCGCGCCTCAATGAGATGTCAGCAGCAATGAAGGGGTCTGCTAGGACCGATGCCTGCCAGGGTCGCGTGATTGTTCGAAAGAGATACTGTTACCCTGGCACATGGGCAACTGAAGGAACACGGGTGGGTTTTAGTCAGTAAAAGTTTGACACGCCCTCCCGCTCCGCCCAGAGCGGGAGAAGTAACTTGATGATTCCCATCCAAAAAAAAAGGCGTCCAAATCTTGTATTAATACTATTACACCGATTAGAACCTTGCTAAATCTGTACTCTTAAAATGTAGATAGATAATATATCGAAAGCCTAAGGTCCTAAACCATTTACAACCCAGCAACAGACAAAAGTACCAAATAGTAAAAAATAAGTGAGTAGATCACCCTCGCCATTTTATTTAACAAACCATACGTGAAGCTTTTGAAGACCACATAAAAATATGATTAGTTTTCAGCACAAACCTACCTAACGTAGCGGCGGCATAAAGGTCACTGTCAATCACATCGTAAATTCCAACCGAGAGTTTTTATAGTCCACAAAATTTTGCCCGCGGCTTCGCCCACCTATATCGTGTTCTTAAAAGCTTTACTGGATAACTTAGCCATGTCTCGTAGTCAAATAAAATATTAATATATTTAAAACCGACCGACTAAAATATTAACTCTGGATAACTTAGCCATGTCTCATAGTAAAGTAAAACATTAATATATTTAAAACCGACCAACTAAAATATTAACTCTGGATAACTTAGCCATGTCTCGTAGTAAAATAAAACAGTAATATATTTAAAACTTACCAACTAAAATATTAACTCTCAATCTTAATCATATTAGTAGCTACGGGGTCGACACCCTAATTGCGCACTAACATAAACTATATATGAGTGAAGTCCAAAATATTGACGCAAATGACACAATAGTGACACAAAATGTTGTGCGACGGTTACACAAAAGTTGCACAGAAATTTACACTACGGTGACACAATAGTGGCACAAAATGGTAGTAAAAATCTATAAAGTTGAGGGTACATTAGAAGTTTTATAAACGTATAGTTTATAAAAAATATATTGCCCTCAGACGAAATTAAAACAAAATTATAATCTTGAGCAAGTTTTATTAAGTCTTCTACTTGGGTTTGAATTTTCACAACGGATCGTTGTCAGGTTGTGTAGTGTTCTTTAAAAGAGTGTGATCATTTGTTCACGCACTGCGTCCGCTTAATATGCGCCGTGGGCTCACGCTTCGTTAAAAAAGATTAAATTTAAAGAACACAGCGCAAAAGACTGCCCTTTTTCAGTTAACAAGAGGCCTAAGGGGTGCCTGTTTTCAATATTCCCACCCTCTGCATCTGTATCAGCGTCACTTACCCACCTTTTCTGGTACAAGCTTAACTAGCAAATTTCTTAATAAAAACTTCCTAATACTCAATTATTGATTGCTTTCTAAAATGCTAAACAACTATAGAACTAAGTGTATCCCAATCTTAAAATAGTAGCACAATTGTGGTGACACAGAACTTGTCCAACCAGTGATACAAAAGTAACACAAACGTATCACAATTTTGTGGTAGCACAGTGAGATAATACTGATTAGTCCGAAACTACGATGAAAATAGTATTGAAATAAACATTACACAAAAGTCTATGATTTTCTGTACCTACAACACTATAAATCATAGTTAAAACACAATAATTGCCGTAAAAATCAACGAAAAACCTACCGAAAAATTTCTGACCACGCTGAATTACTTTGATTTTGACATCGCAAATGATTCAAGACGGCCACTAATCTCTAGCTGCGATAGACATTTATGCGCAATATTGAGAGTTCTCCGAACCAAAATCCTACCTTGTGTCAAGTCTAAAGAAACTGCCAATGAAAACGGTTGCACAAAAAAAAGTAGCACAATTGTTTAGTATCACATATCATAAAAATACCTGAAAATGAGCATATTATAGCCGTTATTTGTTCACACCATCTATTAGAAAAAGTTTGCCAATTATATGCGTTTGCTGAATTCTGAATTCAATATTAAGCGTATTTGTGACATAAAACTTATTCAGAAATATGCTCAAAGTTCACGCTCCAAAATTACTATGGCATTTTTTACACAATTTGCTCCCGTTTATGGAGAAATTATTTCATTTACTCTGCTATCGAGTATTATTGTAAAACTTGGAATATCTGGCGCGCTGGGAAAATAACCATTTCGTTTAGTATTAATTGTCGTAAAAATCTAACGGACGTAGTTTTTAAGAAAAATGGTTGGGACACTTTTTATTGGGCAAATGTGTCAAAGGATACCGGCGAGAGAATTGTTGATGAAATTATTACGCGTCTACGTATGTCACCCTACTAGATACCGACGAAATAATTTACTTAGTTTTATCAAATCAAACATAAGTACTACCAAAGTCTGGAAAAAAAATCGTCATAATAAAGAGCTTATTTGACTAGATTATTGATGCTAATAAATAATCATGGCTTAGTTTTTTTTACTTCTTGCTTGACTTCATGACTTTTGGCTAAGCGATACTTTTAATGTTGCCATGTAATACAAATCTTAGTCAAGTTACATACGCTGTGTATTAATATACTTAGGAAATATATTTCTGCATCACAATACAAATGTCAAAATAAAAATGATTGCTTGTGCTAAAGATTATAGCGGTCATAACTTTGTAATACGTACATATGACATCGTAGTGTAATTCGAGTATGGCAACTACACAAAAAAAAACATGACATTTCAATTGTCAATCGGCCGGCACTGATAACTCGTTATTTTGTTTTCCATCAATTTTCCGTGATTTTCTACTTCATCGACTGCTTCTGCTTATGGACTTTGAGATTTACGGTGTGTGACTAGTGCTTGCCTAAGGATTCTGATTGTTTGCCTATATTGACATTTTTCTGTGACTCTGGATTCCGATTCTGCCTGATACCTTGGATTTTGTTATGTGTGCATCGATTTGTTTATCACGATGAGTAGCCGTGTAAGGCCTACACGCATCATGTGTGTCAACTGCAACATATTATGTGTCAATAAAATGCGCCGATATTTGGCATTGGCACTCAACTCGAGAGTTGGATGTTGCGCTCATACAATGACTGTAGTATGGTATCTAGGATGGGCCTATATATCACAGCACCCGCAGGTTTTCTTGATGATATTGTGGTAAGAGAAGATGAGGAATAAATATTAAAAAAATAGTTGTTTTATTTTTCTATACCTTCCTACCAATGACCTACCCTTACCATGTAATGAATCATACTATATCTATAACTGCTCTAAAGATAGTTGACTAAGGTTATTAAATAAATATTCTTCTGAACATATAATTAGGTAGGTAAGTACCTGCCTACTTACGTGAACCATGTGGCAGACCTACGCCCGTCGGTTGGACTTAATATTCTGAATACGTAGTCCGTAGTTTATTTCATATTTAAAATGCATTTCTATCAATGATATTTTGAGCAATAAGTAGGTATTTCTATATATCTTTTTCGATAAGTCTGTTGTTGACGAGACATAACCTCTAAAACTTCAACCTCAAATATCTTAAATTCCTGACTTCCTATAAAAGTATAACTGAAGACGAAACTGTTCAACAATTTAATCTCTATACTTTTACATATTTTTCATAAGCAGACGCTAAAAAAAAATGTCAACAAAAATTTGTTTGGGACTTCGCCACTGTTCTTTTGGATTTTACCCATATAACATAATAACACACTATTAATAACGGTCTGAATCATTTTGAAGGATAATGCTATTCCATTGCTTCATATGTTCGAAAAATTGTCAGCTCAATAACGTAAATAACGCAATGTATATTGTTAATCTGCCAAAATAGAAGTCATTCTTACTACAATAATTGTGTGTTACGCAATTATCTCGCTGCCTGATCGATTCCTGCATGGCTCAGGCAGAGGTTTTTTTAAATAAACAAAAATTCAGTTCTTTTTCCTTTGAAACTATTGTCATATTTCCATTGAGTGCGTAGTCGATTTCCTATAGATTCCAATTTAGCCCTGATGTGTCATCACAAAATCATATTCATTTATATTTCCCTCACTTCTGCGGCTGACGACTTCTTGTGGGTTGAAGATGAACCCAAAAATCGTACCGTACGATTTTGATGCGGTATGAATTCTCTTTTTTTATGCAAGATTAAGATGCCATAAGTTTAGTCCCCCTTTGGGTGATTCTGATTGGAGAATTCTGATGATTAATGAACGAAAAAATATTAGCGAAGATATGTATTCGGTATGCAATTGACCGCAAAAATCGAGCAGTACCCCCAGTACCTAAACATGAATGATTTTTTAATAAAACATATTTCAATGAATGGAAACGCCGGGAGGGGACGCCCTAGGAGGACATATAGTGATCTTATCGGTGATGTTCTTTAGAAAGGAACCGGTGTGTGTGTATGACTAGATGTATGAACCTAAACGAAGCAAAAGAAGTACATAATATGTAAGGATAGTAGGGGCCGTTCCGTAGCTTCTGCCTACCCCCATGGGAAAAAGGCGTAAGTTTATGTATGTATATATGGAACAATTTTAAATGGATAGTTAGCAGGCGATAATCGATGGCGTGTATTGTTAGCGGGTTTCTCTGTCAGGAACCCTTTCCACCTGGTAGCTTGAACCCAGTATAGTATATATGTTATGGACCAGGTGATTAATGCGGGCATTATGCATAATGTATGAGCATTATGAATAATGTCTAGCTCTATCGGGCAAAGTGATTAATACTATTTTAACTTCATTATTTATCACATTGCACGGTCATTATTATATTGCTACTTGATAATTGGGCAATTTGATAATAAAGCTAAATATGACGCGGTGTGAGGGCAGGGAGGGAGGCACGCATGTCGTGGCACGCTTTGACCAATCAGAGACCGCCATTATGACTTTCCTTAAGTTTTAAATGCAAAAATTAGTGAATTCTTGATGTAGAAGTTTTTGATAATTAATCCAAATAATAAGTCTAATTATTTAAATGGTTTAATATTTAGTTTATTTTAAGTTAAATGACAATAACAATAAAAAAATAGTAATTAAATATGGGAATTAATTTTTACAACTGTTTAATTTTTACAAGTATTGTCTTATAAATTCAATATGTTGTGCTGCATTTAGTGACAGAAACGAATCGCTGCACGTAGTCTTGTCTGCCCTACCCCTAGAGTGTAATTTAAAACCGCGTAGGCGCGGAGGGGCGAGGCGGCCCGCGAGCTGAGGAGCAGGTGGTTTTGACGCTCGCCACCGCGGCTGAGGCTGGGCGGCGAAGCCGGCCAGCGAGCCGAAGCTGCGGTGGTGAGCGTAAAACACATCTGCGACGATAAGCTCGCGTGGGACCGTCGGAGCCCCGTAGCGCCGGAGCCTTGACAGAAATCATGCCTGCTGCATATTGCATGCTTGCTTGCATGCCTCATCATATAAAGAACTGCTTAAAATAAAATTTATTACTAACCAATTACGATTTGTTAACTATACGCGCCTAACCGCCCAGTTCAACTATTCCACGGCTCAGTATTTTTTGAACTGCCCGTTTAAATTATTTTAGGACTCATTTTTATTTAGTTTACTGCTCAGTTTTTACTGCTAAACTAGTTTGCAAACATGAGTCTTTATTTTTTTTACCTACCATAACTCAAATATTGAACTGCCGCTTTAATTCTATGCCATTAAATATATTTGTATTACTCTGCCCAAAAGGTGATGGACAATATGTATAATGCCCGGTCAATTTGATTATTTGAATAATTATTATCAAATTGCATTCTCATATTGGGCATTTTTCATAATGACCGGGCATTATGTATAATGCTCAATTTCTCACTTGGTCCATAACATATACAATACCAGTGGGCAAATATTTTTATATGTGTAACAGATTTTTTACTTTAAAAAAAAATTAAGTATTTATAATAAATAAATAATTAGAATAATAACAATAAGATGAAATCATTTTAGTAGTTTGTACGACAAGAAGAAACAAACCAACAAATTTTCGGTTTCATAATACTAGTAGAGATAATAAGAATATAAAAAATGTCCATAGGTTTATTACGTAGTGAGTGCTTATGTCCAGTGATATCGGTTTGTGGTCGTTTTTCCCCCGTTTATGACCCGTAGTGCTGTTGACCCCACTATGTTTTATGACCTGAAGCAAGTGACTTTTTGGTATGTGAAGGTAAAAACAAGTTTCATAGTAGGTGATTGAGCAATGGATGTTAAAATGTAGGATCTGTTGTTAGATGTGTTTGCAAAATAGATATATTTGGTTGCGGTAAGACCGAAATAAGACGTCGATCAGAACCGCTCGAAGTGCTGGAGCTTGGGGGACGCCTAGACCGAAATAAGACGTCGAGTTAGGAAGCCTTCCTTGTTGCCTTCAAACCGTTCTAACCGTGGACCGATGACATTGTGAAGGCCGCAGGCATGTGTTTGGTGCGGGAAGCTCAGAACCGGTCGAAGCGCTGGAGCTTGGGGGACGCCTAGACCGAAATAAGACGTCGAGTTAGGAAGCCTTCCTTGTTGCCTTCAAACCGTTCTTACCGTGGACCGATGACATTGTGAAGGCCGCAGGCTAGTGTTTGGTGCGGGAAGCTCAGAACCGGTTGAAGCGCTGGAACTTGGGGGACGCCTAGACCGAAATAAGACGTTGAGTTAGGAAGCCTTCCTTGTTGCCTTCAAACCGTTCTTACCGTGGACCGATGACATTGTGAAGGCCGCAGGCATGTGTTTGGTGCGGGAAGCTCAGAACCGGTCGAAGCGCTGGAGCTTGGGGGACGCCTAGACCGAAATAAGACGTCGAGTTAGGAAGCCTTCCTTGTTGCCTACAAAACGTTCTAACCGTGGACCGATGACATTGTGAAGGCCGCAGGCATGTGTTTGGTGCGGGAAGCTCAGAACCGGTCGAAGCGCTGGAGCTTGGGGGACGCCTATTTCCAGCAGTGGGGTCTTTCGGCTGAAATGATAATGATGATGATGTTAAGAGCGAAGTTTTCAAATGTGATATTTATAATTTATAACGTGGATGTCTACGTTACAGCTGTTAGAATTATACCGGGAAGTAAAATGTATGAACTGGCCTGTTAGTCTAGTCGTTAGTGACCCTGACTGCTAAGACTGAGGTTGTGGGTTCGATTCCCACCCAGGACAAATCTTTTTGTGATGAGCACAATCATTTGTTCTGTGTCTGGGTGTCATTTATCTATAATAAGTATATATTTAGAAATATATAAGTATATTTATCAGTTGTCTGGTTACCATAATACAGGCTCTGCCTAGTTTGGGATCAGATAACGGTGTGTTGGCTGTCCTAAGATATTTATTTATATAGAAGACGCTCCCAAGTTTCTGTTCACGACAACCGATGCCTTAATAGATAAATTAACTTTTTCGTTTAAAGAAATTCTTAAATCAAACTTAGCTGTCACAATTACCTGTCAATAACATTTGCCAAAAGCAAAATGTCATCTTAAAAATGTGCATAAAATAATTAAAATTTGATTACAATCAAAACCAGTGTAAAATAACATGGAATCCTAAAGACCCATCAAGTGTACCGAAACAAGGCAATTCATAATCAACTGAGGACATGGATGGTCGGTATACAAACAAGTTTTTATATGGTCAGTTCCTAAGATAAACTACCAGATTTGTGTGCATTTTGTGAGCTTTCTATTGTATTTTTAACACTCGGTACGGGTAGTGAGAAGCCCGAAAGTCTGATGAACAATCTTACCGCGGGTGGCATTACCCACAGGGTTGTTGACATTTTTGAGAAGGTCAGATAGTCAGTCGTTACATGTAAAATACTGCTATTCAGCAGTATCTGGTTAGACTGGAAGTCAACTCCAATATACTTGAAAAAGGAGAAGCAAATGATGATTTGTATGCTTTTATTTCCGACCGACTTTTTATTTTAGACCGGTTGCTTTAAAAAAATTGATGCTCTAGTTTTGTGAATGTGAACAAAAAGTTTTTGAGTCCTAACTTGGATCCTACATGATTGGATAGAGTTAAGCATTCGAATTTCAAAACTTCTGATTTCATCTGCTGCTCAATATATGAAAGAAAACGTTGTGGGCAAAAAATATGTTTATTGTTATTTTCTTTGTGACACTATAGCTCTATAAAAGTAATAGTCACCCATTTGATAGTCGGCATATAACAGCTGTTTGTTCGTTATTGATCATTATGTTGATCATATAATGGATCTATTAAGGTTATGGTTTTACTATAATAATATACATAAGTACGTCTGCGTCCCATGGAGGACAGGTTGAAACTGCCCCTAATGCGATCGATGCGATGTACTAACTCTTTTTGCTTCGTATACGTTGATACATTTGATCAAAACATACGACACTGCAATATATTTTTACTTACTTAATATATTATCTCTTATTCACGGTGTTTTATAGTACGTACTAGAAATAATAAGATATACTCTCTAAAAACGTTCAAATGCTTCGACTTCGACGAAAAATTTTCGAAGACATGGTGCACTCTCAATATCTTCGATAAATTTCCTCACCTAAGTTCACAATGTGGAATGCATTCCAATTAAACAGATCTAATGATTCAAACCGTCCCGTGTGGTGCCGAACATAAATAATAGCATCACCCCATTTCATCCCGTGGGTGTCGTAAAAGGCGACTACGGGATTTACTAGAGAATGGGCAGCAGCACTCTCGATGCATTTTACCACCATACTGCGATCGCCAACCTGCTTGCCAAGCGTGGTGATTATGGCAATGCCCCCCAAATAGGGGGAGGCCCATGTCCAGCTGTGGACGTCTTGTGGCTGAGATGATGCTGATGATGATTATGAATGATTCAAAACAAAGCCAAATTTTGAACCTTGCACGATTTTTCTTCAACTGTTCAGCTCTCTACCAATATTTTTTTTTCAGACAGAGAACTTGACATCAACGTCAGTGACACTGAGTCATCCACATCAGGTTCTTCTTCATCAATAGAAGAACCAATATTCAAGGCACAAATTCCTTTTGTGCTGGAACTGCATGACATTAGGAAGGATGACCCGCCGAGGCCTGGATTGCAACCCATTGACTCTGGAGCTGTTGGACCGACTCTTGCAAAGATAAAGAAACACAAAAAGAAAAAGAAACTTACAGTTCTTAAAGATACAAGCCATTCCAGCTTGTCGAATGATAGTATATCTGACGCTAGTTCTGTGGCTCCTTCGTCTACAGACGTTAAGGAAGAATTCTATGATGCCCATGAAAGTTATCATGCAATACCAGGTGAGTTTTTATTGTCGCCACATTTTAGTTTGTTCCTATGTCCGAGTTCTAGAGAAGCGTGTTGGTATTATAATTGACGTAAAGCATAATGCCATGAATGTATACTTAAAAAAAAGGTGGAATTTGTGAGTTTATGTAATTATTACAAATTAAAGTCGCTTTTCTTGTCTTCTTGTGACGGGTTTTGAAGCGTAACCACTATCATTTTTAGAAATTATTCCGGCAGGTTATTGTGTATAATATACAGGATCAGTTTTTATCCAGTGCGCAAACTGTAACCACGAATCCCCCCAGTGTAGAAATGTTTCGTCGGTGTTTCAAAAAAAAAATCTGCTGTTTCACAGAAAAATGCAATACCTACAGGGTCAAAATGTATGCAACAGCAGATTTTTTTTTTGTTTAACCGACGAAAATTTTTAACACTGGGGGGTCTAGAATGATATGCTGAATTCATGGTTACAGTTTGCGCACTGGATAAAAACTGATCCTGTATAATTATAAATATCTGGATGACCGAGCTTTGCTCGGTATTATTTGGTAAATTGTGTTTAAAATAATAAGTTTATGTTCAAGTTGATTATCGATAAAGTTGGTAATTGAAAACACGAATAAAACGACATTTTATAAAAATAAATCCTAGCTAGATCGATTTATCGCCCACGAAACCCCCTGTATACAAAATTTCATGAAAATCGTTGGAGCCGTTTCCGAGATTCAGATTATATATATATATACAAGAATTGCTCGTTTAAAGGTATAAGATACTTACAAATAATAAAGAAATTTCTATGTTTTGTCAAGTCTTAAAGCGACCCGCCAATGAATAAAAAAGCAAAACCAGGGGGCTTACTCTTCAAACTAATTTTAATTCCAATCTAACGCCAATACGATTCCAGTGTTAATTTTGTATACACTTGATTCGGTACTCATGAAAACCATAGTGTCAACATTGGAACAACAACAACGCCCGATCTCGATTCCACTTAGTTCTCCAAAATGGACACCTAATTTTAAACACATTTTGGCACTAGCGTCGAACTCAAGAAAACGAGACGTCAAAATTCCAAAGTCAATCGATCGGAATTAAAATCAAGAGTAAGCACCCAGTTTGGTTGTCATGTTCAAAACATTTCTGATGTGTTCTGTCTTATTTCCCAGCAAACCAAATACCGGTAGCGTTAGCTACGCGGGTGATAGGCCAATCGGAAAGCAATCAGATTCCCAAGGCACCCGAGTTGACGGCAACGTCTGAGCCGCAGACCACCACACCGGCCGCGCACAGTGAACCAACCCCTATTATTGTTAGTATTGGAAATTATTTTATTACTAGCTTCTGCCCGCGACGTCGTCCGCGTCGCATCGGATTGCCTACCAGTTTTCGTCCATTTTTCGTTGCTGCTCCACTCCTTTTGATCGTAGTGTGATGTTATATTGTGTACAGCCTTTCTTAATAAAATCTCAAATAATCTCAAAATAATTTTCCAGTTTGGACCAGTAGCTGTTCCTGAGATTACCGCGTTCAACCAAACAAACAAACTCTTCAGCTTTAAAACTTTTTTACAAAAAAAAACAACCGACTTCCTTAAAAACACTCGGAAGTCGGTTGTTTTTATTTGTAAAAAAGTTTTTATTTTTAAATTTTTAGTTTTGGTATCTACCCCGCACTAATTCCAAACAAACAATGCATATTAATGCGATAGCAGAAATCGCGGTTGATTTGCCGTCATTTTTTAAAGAGTTCCGGTGTCTGTCTCCGGAACTCATCATCAGATCTACATGAAATTTATATGGAACCATTTCGAAATAAACCCTTTTCGAACAAAAAAAAAATTTTGCAAATCCGTTTATATATGACGGAGTTATGGCCGAACATACATTAAAAAAAATATATAAACATCCGAATTGATAACCTCCTCCTTTTTGAAGTCGGTTAATAATATTAGTATAGATAGTATAAAGCTAAAGTAAATCATAGTTATTATAATTACATTTTTTGCAGCCATTTTAAAGCTATGTCAGCGTTATACGCCGATCTTTCCTGTTTTGTGCCAATTTTATACAGTTATTAGTAAAAAGACAATAGCATCTGATAAAATATCTATTAATAGTCATAATACAACATTATTTGATAAGCATCTGATGCCTACACAGTTACTATTTCACTGAATTTTAGGGGTACTGAGTGCAGAGCCTCTAATTACGTATCTTAGTGGCAATAAGAAATTTCATGATGTTTTCGATAAAAATCGAGTAATCGAGTAGGTATTTTTAAATGAAGCATCATTGCAATAAAATAAAAATATAAACATCCCATTCTACGATCACGTAATTAAGTAGGCTGAAAAGAAATTTAAAATCTATCTATACTAATATTATAAAGCTGAAGAGTTTGTTTGTTTGTATGTTTGTTTGATTGAACGCGCTAATCTCAGGAACTACTGTTCCGAATTGAAAAATTCTTTTTTTTGGGTAGCTTGTTTATTGTGCTTGTTTTGTGCTATATAACATCACGCTATAACTAAGAGGAGCGGAGCAGTAATGAAATATGTTGCAAAAACGGGGAAAATCGCACGGGTAGACGATTCGACGCGACGGGAAGGGTCGGGGAAACAAGAAATTTAACGCGGACGAAGTCGCGGGTAGAAGCTAGTACAATATATTTCCACGAATTCAGACATCAGGCAAATGAAACGTGTGGGCAAATAGAACCTTCCCACACCTTTTCCAAGACAGTAAGCATTTCTCAATATATAGGGGGATACAAAGATACACTCCATTTGATTCCAATACTGAAGGAAAATACCTGTACATACATTTTATAAAATGAAAAATATTTCTTTAGAGATCTTTCGAGTAAACTAATCATGTTTATTTTATTTGCAGAAACCAACCGCACCACCGTAATAAGCTGTTTTAATGGTATATTGAATATTTAAATCGTTTTATGAAAGAAAATAATGTAAGAAACATATTTTTGTGAACAATTCTCAGCGAGAGAAGTGGGTTTAGTTTTCCACAAACGATGGGGCACTTAATAAGGTGACCATGCTTTGAGGATTGTCATCGATGCTAAGAAGTGAGACTATAATTGAACGAATTTAAACCACTCAATGATTAACAAAATGAAGATTTAATCGAGAATGCCATAATACATGACAGACAAATTAGTGATCGTAGACTTCAGTTACTATTGACTGACCACTTTCGGAAAATCTTATGAGCTAATAATTTATAACTTATCCTGCTGTTTCTCATAATTCTTTTGTCCCCCATTGTCCGAGTAATATTAGATGCCATAACTTCATCTGGCTCAAAAGATAAGGTATATTTTCATGGAAAAAAAAATCGTTCGCCCTCGTTTATAAAGGTTTTGTAAAATAATGTAACTTTTCTCTATCTTTTCAGATTACTCCGTCAACAGTCAACACATATAGCAACCAACTCCATTCACAAAACTCTTGGAAAACAGCTCCGACAACAGACCCTTCTTTTTAATGATCTAAATATACCAATAATTTTAACACAAAACTGTTTATTTTACAATCTTTTCTTTCACTTGCCTTGTTAGTTAGTAAATCGGAGAACAGTGGTGGCGCAGTGGTTAGTGCCGCGACTTACGAGTTGTCGGTCGTGAATTCGAATGCAAGCAGGCACTTTGTGTAAATTATTTCATCACCACTGCTCTCAAGACGGTGAAAGAAAACATGACATGAAGAACCAACAATTCGATGACATGTGACATCTACCAACCCGCACTGGGTCCGCATGGTGGATAATGGCCCATTCTCACCGAGAGGAGGCCTGTGTCGCAGCAGTGGGAACATTATAGGCTGTTGGATGAGTCAAATCTTGCAAGATGAATTGAATATTTTCGTAACTGTGTTCATACTGGATTGAAGCGGATTGGGAAATCAAACACTTGTGTAACATAATGTCTTATAATCACGGTAAAACAGTAGGGTTACACTAAAACTATTGTCACGGGAACTTTTGTTCAAACGAACCGATTAAAGGAAAACACACGCGTGCCGGTTAGGAGCTCGAGCGAGTGTTGGCGCGCGGCGGTTCGAGAAGTTCCGTGTGCCTTCGGGCGTGGCTTTGCGTCGACTAGATACTCCCGCGTCGGAGGCGCGTAAATGGCGGGGTTGCGTTATTGCTATCTCTCTCTTATGCCTCTAGTGCATAGTCGTTAAAGCGGGAGGGAGGACGTGCGCGGCGGCGTCCGGAAGTACGGGGGATTGAATTGGTTGCGACAATATGTAATTTAGAAAAGGGCACATCGGATACCGGCGAGAGAATTGTTGATGAAATTATTAAACGTCTACGTATGTCACTCTACTAGATACGGACGAAATAATTTAAGTACTAAGTTTTATCAAATCAAACACAAGTACTATAAAAGTCTGAAAAAAAAATCATCATAATAAACAGCTTATTTGACTAGATTATTGATGCTAAGAAATAATCATGGCTTAGTTTTTTTTTCTTTCTTGCTTGACTTCATGACTTTTGGCTAAGCGATACTTTTAATGTTACCAATATAAATCTTAGTCAAGTTACATACGCTGTGACTTTACGTATTGCATTAATATACTTAGGAAATATATTTCTGTATCAGAATACAAATGTTAAAATAATAATGATTGCTTGTGCTAAAGATTATAGCGGTCATAATTTTTTAATACGTACATATGACATCGTAGTGCAATTCGAGTAAGGCAACATCGCAAAAAAAACATGACATTTCAATTGTCAATCGGCTGGCACTGATAACTTGTCGTTGTCTTCGCGTGCATCTCGTTATTTTGTTTACCATCGATTTTCCGTGATTTTCTACTTCATCGACTGCTTCTGCTTATGGACTCTGAGATTTACGGTCCTCTGTGTGACTAGTGCTTGCCTAAGGATTCTGATTGTTTGCCTATACGACGACAGTTTTCTGTGACTCTGGATTCCGATTCTGCCTGATACCTTGGATTTTGTTGTGTGTGCATCGATTTGTTTATCACGATGAGTAGCCGTGTAAGGCCTACACGCATCATGTGTGTCAACTGCAACATATTATATTTCAATAAAATGCGCCGATACCACTGGCACTTAACTCGAGAGTTGGATGTTGCGCTCATACAATGACTGAAGTATGATATCTAGGATGGGCCAGACATCAACCATATATCACAGCACCCGCAGGTTTTCTTGATGACATATGGTTAGAGAAGATGAGGAATAAATATTTTTAAAAAAGTTGTTTTTTTTTTCTATACCTACCAATGATCTAACATTTTTTTTTTTGGATGGGATATCATCAAATGACTTCTCCCGCTCTGGGCGGAGCGGGAGGGCGTGTCAGACTTTTACTGACTAAAACCCACCCATGTTCCATTAGTTGCCCATGTGCCGGGGTCACGGTATATCGGCAGGCATCGGTCCTATCAGACCCCTTCAGTTTTGCTGACATCTCTTTGAGGCGCGCGTGGAACACTACGCGCCGTCGACCCGAGCTTGGTCCTTACCGGGTGGCGAGCTACCCATTGCGCGCCACCCGCAAGCTCGCGCCTACGGTGGCCGGGAGTCCGCTATCGACTCCCGACGCCCGGGGCGTCTCCTCCTGCTCTATGATCTACCCTTACCATGTAATTAATGAATTATACTATGTATATCTATAACTAACTGCTCTAAAGGTAGTTGACTAAGATTATTAAATAAATATTCTTCTGAACATATAATTAAGTAGGTAAGTACCTGCCTACTTACTTACGTGGACTATGTGGCAGACCTACGCACGTCGGTTGGACATAATATTCTGAATACGTAGTCCGTAGTTTATTTTATATTAAAAATGCATTGCTATCCATGATATTTTGAGCAATAAGTTAGTATTACTACATATCGTTTTCGATAAGTCTGTTGTTGACGAGACATACCCTCTAAAACTTCAACCTGAAATATCTTAAATTCCTGACTTCCCTGACTTCCTATAAAAGTATAACTGAATACAAAACTGTTCAGCAATTCAATCTCTATACTTTTACATATTTTTCATAGGCAGACGCTAAAAAAAAAATGTCAATAAAAATTTGTTCGCCACTGTTCTAGAAAAAAACTGATTATTTTTCAAACTGGTGCATAATTTCTAAAAGTGAGTATTGAGTTATATTTTGATGTTAATAAGCTTTCGAAAAATGCAAAATTGATTTATTTTAAAATTAATATCAATGTGTTATTAGATACTTTATATTTGTGAGATGTGCCTGTCCTATCCGACATGTGCCCTTTTCGAAATTGCATAACCAATTAAAACTACGTTGTTTTATCCTACGGAGTAAAAATTTTACTTGTGCTATGTTTTTGAAACTGAACCACAGTTTCAAAAACATAGCAGTTTATGATGCGTGAGATGGTTTCTGCACCCAGGATTGGCTCCAGATGAGGAAGCTCCTTAGCAATCAACAGCTCAGATGGAAAATTATATACAGGATGTTAGTGTAAACACCGTTATCCTTGAAACCAGTGATTTGGTTTCGTTAATAGAACGTAAAATCAATGACAAAAGAACAACTTTTTTTTTTAAAGAAAATATGCATTTTTCCACAAGAACATTTCACCCTATGCGCGAGGGCAATAAACTTAGGGAACCACGTGGCGTTGCACGACGCCGACGCACAGATCGCGAGTCAGAGTCGCGACCTCAGTCAGTCAGCTGTCAGTGTCGCTAGCGACCGCACGTAACGCCGCGTCGTAGCGTCGGTCATTTCTCGCGCGTGAATTGAGTGTGTTACTAGGGGTCACAAAACCGGTTTCACCGAAATCGAAAAAACCGTAAACCGGTTTTTGCGCAATTTTTAGAAACCGGGTTTGAGTGTAGCGAAAACCGCGGTTTCGATTATTTCGGTTTTCTTTAAAAATAATAACTTATCCAACGATATGACATGTTTGCAATGAACACATATTGTCTCATCAATCACAATTATTATATTGATCACACCACTGTCTTTGCCGAGGTATAGTATCAATCAATTGAAAAGTTTGTGTCTGAGTCTCAACCTAAGAATGGACGTACGACGTCCACCGCTTCCCCTCTTTGGGGAGAGGCTGGCGAGGCTCGACTTACGCAGGTCCTCACCGGACACGGGTGCTTCACGAGGTTCAATTCAGAAAGGATATTTATCACTGTGTGGATCGCCTGGAGGACACGGTGGAGCATACGGTGAAAGCGTGCCTGCCTGGGCGGAGCACCACCGTGTCCTCGTGGAGGCGATCGGCGGTGGCGATCTCTTCCATCCTGCCCTGATCCAGGCTATGTACGAAGCGAGAGCTTCTGCGAGGCAGTAATGCTCGCGAAGGAGGAAGCGGATCACGTGAGAGAGAGGCAATATTTGCGTCCTCACGCCCCTAGCCGCCGCAGGAGACGCCCCGGGCGTCAGGAGTCCATTATGGACTTCCAGCTACCATAGGCACGGGCGTGCGGGTGGCGAGCAATGGGTAGCTCACCGCCCGGTAAGGATCAGGCCCGGTCGACGGCGCGTTGTATTCCACGCGCGCCTCAAATAGATGTCAGCATTAATGAAGGCGTTATCTAGGACCGATGTCTGGTCACGGATTTGTTCGGAAGAGCGGTGGCCCTGGCATAGGCAACTGAAGAAACATGAGTAGGTTTTTGTCAGTTAAAGTTGGACACGCCCTCCTGCTCCACCCAGAGCGGGAGACGTCAAGTGATGATTTCGTACCCGAAAAAAAAGGACGTCCACCGCTATTGATACGGTATTCGAGAATGATTTAACTGCCATCACTAAAGTAGAGCTGACCCTTTATGAAAATGGAGGCTTTTGCAGGTGTACAATAATTTGTTTAAAGTTCCTCCCTCCGAGTGTCGAGGCTAAAAGAATCTTCTCATCAGCCGGTTACCTTTATAATCACTAAAAGGCCGTGGCACGACTATTTTTTCTCTTTTGCTGATTTATTTAATTTTACAGTTAAAATACTGTATTTCTATGTTCGTTTATCATTTCAATTTTGATCAAACTATGTATGATCATTTCAGTTTTGATGAAATTAATGAGCTATGTTTTTATTTTTATAATTTGATTTTGATTAACCGACGTCAAACAGACACAAAAAATACGGCTGAATGATAAAGTAAATCAGGCTCCGAATCTCACTGAATGATAACAGTTTATGATGGAAATATCCCAGAAAATAAAAAGATTGTTGTAGATTTTGAAAAACTATATTGTTGCATGTAGAAAGACAATGACAGGAGAGAATAGAAGAAAAAAAAACTTATATGTCAACTTTAACAGATTGGCATAGTTTACCAAGGAGATTAAACCTCCAACACTGGCCCTTAAACATGACAATCTAGCACTGGCCCTTAAGTATATAATTATTTCAATACAATGTTACAATACAAAACTACAGTTTATGTTTGTTTAACAAATGTAGAAAGTCCTAAAGAATTTACAAATTTACAGTGTTTTTCTTTAGTCAGAGACTTTGTTAATACATCTGCGATCATTTCTGAAGTATTCAAATATTTCAACTCTAAAGCATTATTCTTTAATACATCACGAATAAAATGATGCCGTACATCAATATGCTTAGTGCGACTATGATACATAGAGTTAACACTCAGTTTATGTGCAGATTGATTATCATTATACAGTGTTAAACAATATTGTTTACTAAGAAGCTCAAAGAATAAGTTACGTATAAAGAGAGCTTCTTTACATGAGTCTGAGAGAGCCATGTATTCAGCTTCGGTGCTAGAAAGGGCAACTGTCCGTTGTTTCCTACTTTCCCAGGAAACAGTACATTCTCCTACTTTAAACACAAACCCAGTGTAGGATCGGCGATCCATTTCACACGAAGCCCAGTCAGCATCAACATAGCCGCTGATGTCTAGACTGCCACTTTTAAAAGTAAGACAATAATCTACAGTACCATTCAAGTATCGGAGAACACGCTTAGCTGCTTTCCAATGAAGTTGACCATAACACTCATTGAATTGACTTAGTTTACTCACCGCGTGAGCTATGTCCGGTCTGCAACACACTGCAACATACATTATACATCCAATTAGATTTCTGTATTCTAATTTTTCTTCCTTTTTATCAGCCTTCGACAGTTTTAGTCCAACTTCCATTGGTGTTTGAGCTGGCTTGCAGTCAGTCATGTTAAAACGGGCTAAAACATATTTTATGTAGTTAGACAGATCAAGACGTATAGTATCTTTACATCTGGATAAACGCATTCCCAAAATATGACTGGCTGGCCCTAAGTCTTTTATGTCGAATTCTTCCATTAGTTGTTTCTTGGCATCAACTCTAATCTGCGAGTTTCTTGTTGAGAATAATAAAATATCATCAACATACAAGCCAATAATGACTAATTCTTCAGCATTTGACTTGAAATATACACAGGGTTCTGACGACAATCTTCTAAAATTCATCTTCTTTTGTAAGACATCGTTGATTTTATCATTCCATGACTTAGAAGCCTGCTTAAGGCCATATATAGCTTTGTTTAGTTTGTAAACTTTGTGTTCACTCCCTTTGACAATATAACCTTCTGGCTGCTCTAAGAAAATATTCTCACGTAAATCACCGTTTAAGAAAGCTGTCTTCACATCCATGTGTTCAATTTCCATTTGTTTTTCAACTGCTATAGCTAGTAATAAACGTATTGTAGAGTTCCTTATTACTGGTGAGAAGGTATCTTCATAATCAACGCCAAAACGTTGTGTGTATCCCTTCGCTACCAAACGAGCTTTATACTTTAATATTTCGCCACTCAGGCCTCTCTTTTTCTTAAAAACCCACTTGCTTTTAATAGGTTTCGAGTTTGCTGGTAGATCAGTTAATGTCCAACACTTATTATAAATAAAAGATTGGTACTCATCTTCCATTGCATCCCTCCAGTGAACAGATTCAGAACCATTCAAAGCCTCACTCACAGTCTCAGGTTCATCTCGACTGGTGCCTGCACTTGCCATGAATGTTATTTCCTGAACATCAGCATCGTCATACATTGACGTATCTTCAGACGACGACTGATCTGGAATGTAAGTTTCATCGGAGCCATTTGTTTGTTCTAAACTACTATCTGTATCACTGATGCTAATAATACTGTCTCTTTGGTTTGTTCCTGCCCCATTTTCTGATGAGAAAAGATTTTCAGACTGTCCCACTTCAACTTGAGAACTCGTACCCTCAGTCTGGGAATTATTTGTCATCACAAAAATCTCCTCATTTGAATCAGAATTATTAGCCTGTTTTTTAATGTAAAACTTATTCTCAATAAATGCAACATTCCTAGATTTTACGCATTTATTAGGAAACTCAGGGTCAATTAATCTATACCCTTTACCTGTATCACAATAGCCAACAAAGATATAACCTTTACATTTTGAATCTAATTTAGTACGATTCTCGGTTAAGGCGTAGGCCATACAACCAAATATACGTAAATGGCTTAGATCTACCTTTTGTTTAGACCATTTTTCTTCAGGTGTCATCCCCATGACTGCTTTGGTAGGACATCTGTTTTTCAAATACACCGCAGTATTTACAGCTTCTGCCCAGTATCTCTTCTCCAAGTTAGCATCCTGCAGCATGCTCCGAGCCGCCTCTACGATAGTCCGGTTTGCTCGTTCAGCAACGCCATTTTGCTGTGGCGTATGCGGGATCGTTGTCTGGTGGATGATGCCATTTGCTTTGAGAAAACTCTGGAAATGAGAATTTACATATTCACCTCCGTTATCACTTCTTAATACTTTTATTTTAAGGTCAGTCTGGTTTTCAACTAGCGCCTTCAAATGTTTGAAGCGTTCAAAAACTTCCGATTTATTCTTAAGGAAATATACAAACGTTTTCCTACTAAAATCATCTATAAACGTTAAAAAGTATCTGCTGCTACTGAAAGACTTCACTGGCATAGGACCACATAAATCTGTATGAACAATCCCTAAAAGTTCATTAGATCTATTTAGTGACTGTACGCTGCCAGACCAGACCTCAATTCAATTGCGCAGTGGAAGTCTTTGATGATGGGGCTCTGGAGACAAGAGTGGCTAGCGTACTGTCCGCCGTACGCGGAGCAGACAATACAAGTACAAGATACAATATAGAAACAAAGGAACTTACCTCATGGTTGAAGGAAACTGCTCTGGTTCCCACCTGGTGTCATGAATGTAAGTGAGTGTATATGTATCGTGTTGTGACGTTACGAGTATTCTTCAGGTTGGAAACCGCAGCAAACACGGCTGGAGGCAATCACAGCATGCGGTCTTCAAATCACTTGTTCAACAGCGTCACACATTAACCTCAAAGTTTCAACAAAGATATATCCAAAATTCAACCCGTGTTATTACACCAAGATAGGGGTTATTAACTCAAACAACTGGGTCATGGTCCATTGTCCACCAAAACGACCGGATAAGGGATTACTTTACAACAAAAGGCCGCGAGAGCCAAGCGGCGGCGTGCTTCCTTGAACCCACGAAATCCAAGCGAAAGTGTCAAACGTCAAAATCAAACTTGACAAGTCAGATGTCATTCCGTTACGCGTTGCGCGCGCATAGAGAAACTATTTCAGGACGCAACATCTACCCCCCCCGGACGGGCCTTCCCGTCCGCTAATCACTTGGCAATCCCGACAAGGTTGCGTTTTATCAGTCCACCTGACGCGCTGCTGGAGGATGTGCAAATACTCCAAGCTCCAACGCTTCCAAAACTCTGAGCGAGCTGCTGCACCAACTGAAACCGCGATAGCCAATTTTGGCTCACATCGACAAAAGGGTGCTCCGGCAGGGCGACAAGTGGCTGTCAAATCAAAAAATGGCTCGGGGTCAGGGCCTCCAAGACGTTCAGGTCCGAAGACAGCGGGCACAATGGATGCGAGTTCAATACAGCTTCAAAACGGCAAAATACCGTAGCTAACTCCTTAAAGGTGAGAACGGTGTCTCCCAACAATCTGCGCCAGAGTCCCTGTGCCGCTTTCACCGCGGCCTCAAAAATACCCCCCCAATGGGGGCAGGCTGGCGGGTCAAAACAACAACAAACAACAAAACAACCAAACAACAACAACAACCAAACAACAACAACAACCAAATGGCCCTCCTTAGGCAACAAAAGGGGGTGACGGGCCCCATAAGGAAGGCTAAGTGCCTCAACCGTCAACAACCAAACAACAAAAGACCCGTATCGACCAAAAGGGGTTCAACTTACTAACGGCTCCCGACAATATCCAAAACTCTCGCTGCAGAATGGCCAACAGCGCATTGCAACCGGCATGCGAGTTCATAATGTGACGATCAGTCACCAACAATTCAACAACAAAAAACAACAATTCAACAATTTGTCGAGGGAGCCAAATCGACTCAACAAACTCAGGGTCCTTTGTTCCAACAACGAGCACCTTGAGCCCGGGCAAAGGACCCGACATCAAGACTGGCGATCGAGGCCAATCATCCTCGGGGTGAGTCAGCCAGTCTGGACCCCACCATAGGGGGTGAGCAATCAAGCGGGGTGCCATGCACCCACGTGAGGCCACGGCACCTGGGTTCAAATCTCCAGGCACGTGCCTCCAAATCAAAGGCGTATCAAATTTTTGAATCTGGGACACTCGGCACGCAACAAAGACCTCCAAAGAGTGGACGGACGTCTTCAACCAACACAAAACAATTTGACTGTCCGTCCAGGCGCAAGAAGCCCGAATGTCCACAGTTCCACCCAAAGTGTGAGCAACGTGGTTCAATAGACGCACAAGACGCGCCGCCCCTGACAATTCAACTTAGGGGTGGTCAGTGCCGTCCGGAGGGGGGCCACCTTGCTCTTGGCCAAGACCAGTGACAAATTCACCTGGCCTGTGCGCAGACGGTGCGCAGACAAACCACAGCTGCATATCCGTGCGAAGACGCATCACAAACAATGGCAGCAGTGCAGCTCCCAGGGGGGAGGACAGCGCGGGGCAACACGACCTCGTTGACTGAAGGGAGTGCGGATACAAATTGGAGCCAATCTTCCAACCGG
This sequence comes from Aporophyla lueneburgensis, assembly GCA_932294355.1. Lineage (NCBI taxonomy): Eukaryota > Metazoa > Arthropoda > Insecta > Lepidoptera > Noctuidae > Aporophyla > Aporophyla lueneburgensis. The sequence continues at coordinate 27,278,856 of OW028740.1, forward strand.
GTGTCCCGAATTGGCTCGTCCCAGCCAAGTCCCGCAGTCCAAAGGCGCTCAAGAAAACAATTTTGCCCAAAACAATACAAACAAACAACAAAACAATAGACAGAAGGCAACCCTGGGCTCCCATGTTCAAAATGACACGGACCACAACAGAGTCCCCCGTGGGCCCCCAGACCTGACCGATGCCTTGGCAACAAACCGTGTCGATCTGAAGGGTACCTTAGCGGGGCAGGCGCCAATGTCCTAACAATGCCTGGGCGGCGACCGATCGCCGCACCCAGGCCCAAGTCTTTCCCGACGAGGATGGAGTTCAAATGCCTCGTACGCGCGGTGTCCCGAGCCACGCGCCATCGCTGGAAGGGCATATCCCACCGGATGCCTGAATGGCGGGGGGCGTGACTCCAACCGGGGACGTTCCGCCAATGGAGGGGAGGGAAGGCGGTGCTGGTCTGGCCAGCGGTGCCTAGCAACAATTGCGTAATCGCCTTTACGCGGGGAGACCAAATGGCGGTCGCGCGGCTCCCGATCAACTTGCGCGGGGGGTGGAGTTCGGCGCTCAAAATTGCGGGCCTCTCCCCGGTTCTGAACCGGCGAGGCAGAAGCCCGGTGACCAACTCCATGGTACCCCCCCGTACGCGAACCTTCAACAGAGGCTGGTCTTCCAGCGTGGTTCGCGTTAGCGCACAAATGTCCAAATGGGACCCCCTACAAATTCTACAAGGGCGGGGGTTGGGGCAGTCCCTATGGAAGTGAGCCCCCAAACAAGAGAAGCACATGCGGCCTGCATTGGCAATTCGGCGGCGGGCACTCACGTGCAACTTCAAAAAGGCCGCGCATGCCATGCCCCGTGTCCCTACAAACTCACAACCAGGACGACTCTGGGTGCCAGCAAAACGAGCGGCGGGGCGACCATCAACAGGCCCGCGAGCCTTAGTCCGTCCCTGGTCTCGTGGCCGGGCTGACTGCTGGCATGACTCAGTGGCAACGCCAGAGTTGTCCACAAACCGACACTCATCCTCCAAAAATTGGACGAGGTCACCAAATGGGGGGAGATGTGTAACACTATCCCCACCATACCTTTGCTCGAAATGAGCCCTCAAATCGGCAGGAAGCCGTTGCAGCACAACATGCACCAAAGGGTAAGACCATTGGTCCACCGGCAAGTCCAATCGCTTTAAAGCGTTGGTCGCTACCACCAACGGGTTCAACAGGTCAGTACGCAATGCTGACAAACTAGTAATGACCGGTAACCCCAAAATCAATGCAATATGAACATCAGCCAAACAACGTTCATTTGGTACCGCTGGGTGAGTAGTCCCAAAGCGGTAGGGTAGGCTGAGTCAGTCAACGACAGATGCTGTACCAAGGCTCGGGCCTCACCTTCCAGGACAGACAACAAATAGGCCAACTTTAGGGCGGGTCTGAGGTCCGAGCGTGCATCAACCAAACTTGCAAACAGGTTGTGGAAACCGTACCAGTGGTCCCAGCGACCGTCAAGTGTGGCAGTTCCAAAGCAAGCAATCTACTCAATAGTCCGGAACCTGAAACAACCGAGGTCTCCGGCTTGACCTGGACAGGTGTCCGGCACTGCAATATTTCCATCTGTATGCCATTGCACAAACAAAACCATTCAAATAAACAAAACAATTAAATTATCAAATAACAAAGTTCAATCAATAAATAACAAAATAACTACAAGGAAACAATCAAACTACCAAACCGCTAATCAGCAACTCAAGAAATAACAAAATAAATACAAGCAAACAATTGGTTTCAATCCAATTCAACAATAAATTTTTATTTTAATTCAAACCCAATATCAATGTTCAAAATTCTATTTCATATTCAATTCAAATATTCAAATTCTAATCCAATTCCAAATGTTAAGTTCACAAACCACTGTGTCAAAGGTACAACAATAATAAACCTTTATTCCAATTCAAAACAATGGTAATACTCAAAATTGCCAATTTCAAATATTAATATTCACAAATAACCATACCAATGGTACAAACTCAACATTTTAATGTCTTCCTGACATTCAATACAAGACAGAGGTCAAATAACAACAACAAGAGGTTATAACATAGCTCAATCTAACCAACTCTGAAGCATATGCAAACCTGGTTGACCCCCGGCAAGATGAGTTACTCGACTCAATAAATTCCAACAAATTATTTCAAATAAACTAGCAATCATAGTTAACAAATATTTACAGCGTATTACTACTTCCCTTATAGAGACTGCCAAGTAATTAGCCTACTGTAAATTACCAATTTGGTGGTTATGTCTTATAACCACGCTCTGCTACCAAAATGTACGCTGCCAGACCAGACCTCAATTCAATTGCGCAGTGGAAGTCTTTGATGATGGGGCTCTGGAGACAAGAGTGGCTAGCGTACTGTCCGCCGTACGCGGAGCAGACAATACAAGTACAAGATACAATATACAAACAAAGGAACTTACCTCATGGTTGAAGGAAACTGCTCTGGTTCCCACCTGGTGTCATGAATGTAAGTGAGTGTATATGTATCGTGTTGTGACGTTACGAGTATTCTTCAGGTTGGAAACCGCAGCAAACACGGCTGGAGGCAATCACAGCATGCGGTCTTCAAATCACTTGTTCAACAGCGTCACACATTAACCTCAAAGTTTCAACAAAGATATATCCAAAATTCAACCCGTGTTATTACACCAAGATAGGGGTTATTAACTCAAACAACTGGGTCATGGTCCATTGTCCACCAAAACGACCGGATAAGGGATTACTTTACAACAAAAGGCCGCGAGAGCCAAGCGGCGGCGTGCTTCCTTGAACCCACGAAATCCAAGCGAAAGTGTCAAACGTCAAAATCAAACTTGACAAGTCAGATGTCATTCCGTTACGCGTTGCGCGCGCATAGAGAAACTATTTCAGGACGCAACAGTGACTTTTTAGGAAAAGGTAATTTATTAAGTTTTCCTTTGACACAGCCCACACATGATTTAAAATCAGAATTATTAAAATCAACACCAGTTACCATACCTTTCTTCAGTAAATGCATACTCCTTATGTTCAGATGCCCAAGTCTTCTGTGCCACGTTTCCTGTGATACCTCACTGCGTCCAGACTGAAGACTTGACTGGCAGTCACTTTGTATAGACTTCTGTACTGTTACCTGAGCCACGGTGATGATTTGACCATCGTTCGAAGTTGGAGCTTGCACATCGGCTTGCTTCACCTTCTGGTTGTCCTCTGTGGAAATTAAACAGTTACCACATCCTACCACCGAATCTTTAAAAGGCTCTACAGTATCAAGCTGATATACACCATTTACATGTTTAGCTGAAGCAACTAATATTTTGTTATCATATATATTACAACTTTTATCATCAAAAATGACTTTATAACTTTTCCTTGTAAGGGCACTCACTGACAATAAATTCGTGGCCAAGTTTGGTACATAATATACATCACTTACAGTCTTTAAGCAGTTCTTTAGTTGCACTTGAACTTTGCCGCGACCAGAGGTATATAATTTTTCACCATTTGCCACTTTTACTTCTGTCACAAAACCCTTGACAAATTCAGTCATGATTTTACTGTCATGACACATATGACTACTGGCTCCAGAGTCTATCAACCATATGTCGTGTCGCACACAAGCCGAGAACGCTGTTAGCAGTGCCTTGTCAGAAGTATCATTTGTCTTCTTTGCAACCGGGCCTTGCTTCTTACAGTCCTTCGAGAAATGTCCTGGCTTCTTACATTTAAAACATTTAAATGTTTTCTTGCGCGCTACTAACGCCGACGAGCCCACGTCATCTTTGTCGTCACGTCGCTGTTTTTCCTGCATAAGTTTCGCCTTTACCATTTCACTTGATAGTGTAATATTTGAATTTTCAAGTGCCATGATGAGCGGATCATAATCTGCAGATAAACCACTCAGCAGTAAGACAGCTACAAAATCGTCATCGAGAGCTGCACCAATATCGCTTAGCTGTTGACTGAGGTCACAAACCTTTGTAACATACGCTTCCATACTTTCACATTCGCTTAGTTTTGTAGCGAACAAAAGTCTAAGCAAGCTAAGCCGTCTCGATAGCCCCTTGTCCTCATAAGCCTTTTCCAAATTTAACCATGCAACTCGTGCCGACGCCGCATTTCGAACATGCATAAAAACTGACGGCTGAACAGATAAGCAGATTTTAGCTAAAGCTTTCATCGACCTCTTTTCATAATTCGAGTCTGATGCATCTGGCTCACCTTTCAAAATGACGTCCCAAAGATCTTCATGAATCAGAAATATTTTCATCTGAAATTTCCAATTAGTGTAGTTTTCGATACCTCGTAATTTTTCTACAGGAATTGTTGCTGAAGACGAAGTCATTTCGCCGTTTACACACGTCGATCGACAATCCAAAAACAAAATCTTTTATTTTCCGGCAATTATCAAAATATTACTTTTCTTGTAAATATTAGAATTGATACGAAGCCCTGGGCCCATAACCTGATGGAAATATCCCAGAAAATAAAAAGATTGTTGTAGATTTTGAAAAACTATATTGTTGCATGTAGAAAGACAATGACAGGAGAGAATAGAAAAAAAAAAACTTATATGTCAACTTTAACAGATTGGCATAGTTTACCAAGGAGATTAAACCTCCAACAGTTTAGACATTCTTTCAGTTTTACGGGCGAATCACAAAAATAAGAATGGAGTTTAATTTGTCGTTCCTTTGAGCCAGATGTTTTGTTGATACTCAGATACAGTTGTACTTGCCAGACTAGGCCCACATAAGGTTTTAAATGCGCAGTGGAAGTGTGACAACCTTGGGGCTCTAGAGACAAGAGTGGCTAGCGTACTGTCCGCCGTACGCGGAGCAGACAATCAAATCAAACACTTACCATACAACAAAAGAAACTCACCTGATGGGCGACACCACCTGCTTCTTGGGATTACCTGGATCCGTGTATGTAAGTGAGTGTATGTGTATCGTGTCGTGACGTTACGAGTATTCTTCAGGTTAGAATCCGCTCCGCTCCAAGAGATCTGCCTTCCAGACATGCGGTCTTCAAATCACTCATTCACAATAGCGTCACACTCAACCATCGGGTCATGACAGATTGTCCACAAAACGACCGGTTAATTAATACAATTGGATCACGACTAATTGTCACAAACGGATCGATTTAAAGGGATTAATTTCAACAAACGCGTCGCGGAACTCAACAGGCGAACAGGGCTATTTTTGCCGGCAAAATTAACAAGAGAGCTGTCAAGTGTCAACGTCAAATGACAAGTCAGATGTCACTTCGTTACACGCGCATTCCATTAGGCGCACAGATAATAAACGGTACGCAACATCTACCTCCCCCGGACGGGCCTTCCCGTCCGCTAATCACTTGGCAATCCCGACAAGGTTGCGTTTTATCAGTCCACCTGACGCGCTGCTGGAGGATGTGCAAATACTCCAAGCTCAAACGCTTCCAAAACTCTGAGCGGGCTGCTGCACCAACTGAAACCGCGATAGCCAATTTTGGCTCACATCGACAAAAGGGTGCTCCGGCAGGGCGACAAGTGGCTGTCAAATCAAAAAATGGCCCGGGGTCAGGGCCTCCAAGACGTTCAGGTCCGTAGACAGCGGGCACAATGGACGCGAGTTCAATACAGCTTCAAAACGGAAATATACCGTAGCTAACTCCTTAAAGGTGAGAACGGTGTCCCCCAACAATCTGCGCCAGAGTCCCTGTGCCGCTTTCACCGCGGCCTCAAATACCCCCCCAATGGGGGCAGGCTGGCGGGTCAAACAACAACAAACAACAAAAACCAAACAACAATTTAATGGCCCTCCTTAGGCAACAAAAGGGAGTGACGGACCCCATAAGGAAGGCTAGAGTGACTCAACCGTCAACAACCAAACAACAAAAGACCCGTATCGACCAAAAGGGGTTCAACTTACTAACGGCTCCCGACAATATCCAAAACTCTCGCTGCAGAATGGCCAACAGCGCATTGCAACCGGCATGCGAGTTCTTAATGTGACGATCAGTCACCAACAATTCAACAACAGAAAAACAATTCAACAATTTGTCGAGGGAGCCAAATCGACTCAACAAACTCAGGGTCCTTTGTTCCAACAGCGAGCACCTTGAGCCCGGGCAAAGGACCCGACATCAAGACTGGCGATCGAGGCCAATCATCCTCGGGGTGAGTCAGCCAGTCTGGACCCCACCATAGGGGGCAAGCAAACAAGCGGGGTGCCATGCACCCACGTGAGGCCACGGCGCCTGGGTTCAAATCTCCAGGCAAGTGCCTCCAAATCAAAGGCGTATCAAAATTTTGAATCTGGGACACTCGATACGCAACAAAGGCCTCCAAAGAGTGGACGGACGTCTTCAACCAACACAAACAATTTGACTGTCCGTCCAGGCGTAAGAAAACCGAATGTCCACAGTTCCACCCAAAGTGTGAGCAACGTGGTTCAATAAACGCACAAGACACGCCGCCCCTGACAATTCAACTTAGGGATGGTCAGTGCCGTCCGGAGGGGGGCCACCTTGCTCCAAGGCCAGTGACAAATTCACCTGGCCTGTTGCGCAGACGGTGCGCAGACAAACAACAGCTGCATATCCGTGCGAAGACGCATCACAAACAAGGGTAGCAGTGTAGCTCCCAGGGGGGAGGATAGCGCGGGGTAACACGACCTCGTTGACTGCAGGGAGTGCGGATACAAATTGGAGCCACTCTTCCAACAGGGTTTCCCAAATTGGCTCGGGCCCAGCCAAGTCCCGCAGTCCAAAGGCGCTCAAGAAAACAATTTTGCCCAAAACAATACAAACAAACAACAAAACAATAGACAAAAGGCAACCCTGGGCTCCCATGTCCAAAATGACACGGACCACAACAGAGTCCCCCGTGGGCCCCCAGACCCGACCGATGCCGTTGGCAACAAAACCGTGTCGATCTGAGGGGTACCTTAGCGGGGCAGGCGCCAATGTCCTAACAATGTCTGGGCGGCGACCGATCGCCACACCCAGACCCAAGTCTCCCGACGAGGATGGAGTTCAAACTCCTCGTCCGCGCGGTGTCCCGAGCCACGCGCCATCGCTGGAAGGGCATATCCCACCGGATGCCCGAATGGCGGGGGGCGTGACTCCAACCGGGGACGTTCCGCCAATGGAGGGGAGGGAAGGCGGTGCTGGTCTGGCCAGCGGTGCCTAGCAACAATTGCGTAATCGCCTTTACGCGGGGAGACCAAATGGCTGTCGCGCGGCTCCCGATCAACTTGCGCGGGGGGTGGAGTGCGGCGCTCAAAATTGCGGGCCTCTCCCCGGTTCTGAACCGGCGAGGCAGAAGCCCGGTGACCAACTCCATGGTACCCCCCCGTACGCGAACCTTCATCAGAGGCTGGTCTGCCAGCGTGGTTCGCGTTAGCGCACAATATGTCCAAATGGGACCCCCCACAAATTCTACAAGGGCGGGGGTTGGGGCAGTCCCGATGGAAGTGAGCCCCCAAACAAGAGAAGCACAGGCGGCGTGCATTGGCAATTCGGCGGCGGGCACTCACGTGCAACTTCAAAAAGGCCGCGCAAGTTGCCATGCCATGCCCCGTGTCCCTACAAAACTCACAACCAGGACGACTCTGGGTGCCAGCAAAACGAGCGGCGGGGCGACCATCAACAGGCCCGCGAGCCCTAATCCGTCCCTGGTCTCGTGGCCGGGAAGACGGCTGGCATGACTCAGTGGCAACGCCAGAGTTGTCCACAAACCGACACTCATCCTCCAAAAATTGGACGAGGTCATCAAATGGGGGGAGATGTGTGACACTATCCCCACCATATTTTTGCTCGAAACGAGCCCTCAAATCGGCAGGAAGCCGCAGCACAACATGCACCAAAGGGTAAGACCATTGGTCCACCGGCAAGTCCAATCGCTTTAAAGCGTTGGTCGCTACCACCAACGGGTTCAACAGGTCAGTACGCAATGCTGACAAACCAGTAATGACCGGTAACCCCAAAATCAATGCAATATGAACATCAGCCAAACAACGTTCATTTGGTACCGCTGGGTGAGTAGTCCCAAAGCGGTAGGGTAGGCTGAGTCAGTCAACGACAGATGCTGTACCAAGGCTCGGGCCTCACCTTCCAGGACAGACAACAAATAGGCCAACTTTAGGGCGGGTCTGAGGTCCGAGCGTGCATCAACCAAACTTGCAAACAGGTTGTGGAAACCGTACCAGTGGTCCCAGCGACCGTCAAGTGTGGCAGTTCCAAAGCAGGCAATCTACTCAATAGTCCGGGACCTGAAACAACCGAGGTCTCCGGCTTGACCTGGACAGGTGTCCGGCACTGCAATATTTCCATCTGTATGCCATTGCACAAACAATACAATTCAATATACCAAACAAAATAATTAAGTAACAAAGTTCAAACAATAAATAACTGGTTCTAATTTAATTAACAAAAATAAAGTTTTATTTTAATTCAAACCAATGTCAACGTTCAAAACTGTCAATATGATATTCAATTCAAATATTCAAATTCTATCCAATTCCCATTTAAGTTCACAAACCACTGTGTCAAAGGTACAACAATAATAAACCTTTATTCCAATTCAAAACAATGGTAATACTCAAAATTGCCAATTTCAAATATTAATATTCACAAATAACCATATCAATGGTACAAACTCAACATTTTAATGTCTTTCTGACATTCAATACAACACAGAGGTCAATTAACAACAACAAGAGGTTATAACATAGCTCAATCTAACCAACTCTGTTAGAATATGCAAACCTGGTTGACCCCGTCAATATGAGTTACTCAACTCAATAAATTCCAACAAATTATTTCAAATAACAATTAATTATAGTTATCAAATGTTTACAGCGTATTACTACTTCCCTTATAGAGACTGCCAAGTAATTAGCCTACTGTAAATTACCAATTTGGTGGTTATATGTCTTATAACCTCGCTTCTGCTACCAAAATGTACTTGCCAGACTAGGCCCACATAAGGTTTTAAATGCGCAGTGGAAGTGTGACAACCTTGGGGCTCTAGAGACAAGAGTGGCTAGCGTACTGTCCGCCGTACGCGGAGCAGACAATCAAATCAAACACTTACCATACAACAAAAGAAACTCACCTGATGGGCGACACCACCTGCTTCTTGGGATTACCTGGATCCGTGTATGTAAGTGAGTGTATGTGTATCGTGTCGTGACGTTACGAGTATTCTTCAGGTTATAATCCGCTCCGCTCCAAGAGATCTGCCTTCCAGACATGCGGTCTTCAAATCACTCATTCACAATAGCGTCACACTCAACCATCGGGTCATGACAGATTGTCCACAAAACGACCGGTTAATTAATACAATTGGATCACGACTAATTGTCACAAACGGATCGATTTAAAGGGATTAATTTCAACAAACGCGTCGCGGAACTCAACAGGCGAACAGGGCTATTTTTGCCGGCAAAATTAACAAGAGAGCTGTCAAGTGTCAACGTCAAATGACAAGTCAGATGTCACTTCGTTACACGCGCATTCCATTAGGCGCACAGATAATAAACGGTACGCAACAACAGTAATTGTTGTTTTTTTTAGTTTATTCACTCAAAAGGAGTTTTTCAATGTATTCTAGTGTTCTCTGATTTAGCAATAAAGCTTATTTACAACTGTCGACGACAAAAAGACGTAAGAACCATTAAAATAGGTATAAGTAAAAAAAACATGGAAATACTCGAAATAACCGAAAAAACCGGAAAACCGGTTTTGGGATGTAATGAAAATCGAAAAACCGGCTTTCTAAAATACGAGCGGTTTTGCGACCCCTAAGTTACAATGTCTTGCACAAATGAACAATGAACCATAATGGTTCGGCTTTACGCCATTGTGGGTAATAATCTGAATGGAGCGCGTAGGATGTACGCAGAATTGTTCCCTGGACAACCTGCGCCAAACCGTGAAACGATGTTGGCGGCGACACAAAGTCAACGTACCTACGGCCAGATCACTGTGCCGGCGGTTCAATTTTCAATGTTTCCCACTGGACACTATGGACAATACTCTCCTCATCGATCGTCAACATCCATATCATTTCAGCCGGTCCAAGAACTAAATGATAAAGATCGCATACCACGGATGGTATTTTCGCAGTGGCTTATCAATAACCTCGATAACATTTCCATTTTGTTAACGGACGAAGCAATGTTTACGAGGGCGGGGATTTACAATGTTCGTAATGAACATTACTGGAGCCAGGTAAATGAACACCGAATACAGGAAAATAATGTTTAACATCGTTTTTCCGTAAACGTGTGGGCGGGTATGTTGGACAGAATCCATTTTGAACACGTGTTGAGGTTAATGTACGTCGGTAAGTGTTGATATTTTATTCAATCAGTGTAAATTTAATTTAATTTTAATTGAACTGTACATAAAATTGTGATTAACTTTTTAAATACGCCAAAAGTACCTACCCAATGGTCTGTTTTATTAAAAAAAAAAATGTTTTCAAATCATTTGGAACCCAAAGCCATTTCGAAACATTTAGACTCGTCACGCAAAACCTAAGGTAGGTATTTGTCCTAAGCCAGGAAAAGTAGGATGGGAAAGTTACATCACAGGTAATGTGTATTTATGTGGTAGGGCTCCGACGGAAGGCGAAATTAGGTACCTTCGACGCGGACCGAATAAACTGATTTTCGCAAGTGTCGTGCCTAGGGGTAAGGGATGAGGGAAACCGTGCACCTACCTCCTCGTGACACCGCTCGATCCTCCAGCAGAATCTCGGAGCTCCGGAGTCTTCGCAGAGTTCGGCTACCACGTGTCGAACCAAGTCCAGAGGCACAAACACAGCACTTCAGGTTCAACCGTCGAAGCCACAAATATACCACTATTGAAACAGCGGGACTGCTATGAACTTATAACATTCAATTATATCGTTCTGCGATAAAATAGTACAGCGGGTAAAAAAAACACAGCGGGAATGCGATCACAACGGAGTCCATATTTGAACTGTTATAATGTCTTTCTCGAGCGAGCGGGCGACACTCTTCAAGGAGTAGTTTGCGAAGTGCACGATATAGGTGGCAGGAAAAGGAACTAGCTTGACATCTTGCGTAACAGTTTAACAAAATAAAATAGATGGCGCCAACATTTCCTCCCCCTTTTAAAGGGTCACCTTTAAACCCAATCATAAAGTGTAATAAAGAACTGCGGAAATATAATATTGAAACTGCGATTTATATAAGATAAACTGCGACAATCTTAAACTAACTGCTAGCACTTAAACTACTGTGGTTACAAAAAAAAAATAAAAGAAATAACAACCTTATTGCGTAGGTAATGGGCACAAACGTACGACCGGACGCACGTATGTACCTTTAGCTGTTCTTACAGAAACTACACGCGTTATACCATCGTTAGAAGGAAGAATCTTCTCTACTATCGCTAATGGCCACGATAAAGGAGGTGAATTGTCAATTATAATAACAACAACCGTGCCAGGCTTGATTGGCACAGACGGAGTATTCCATTTCTCTCGGGTTTGTAAACTATGTAAATATTCCATTCTCCACCTTTTCCAAAAAGATTGCACTAATTTATCAAGCAGAGAATGTCTTTGAAGCAAGTTGAGATTATCTGATTCTACTTCAGGCGCGGGCAATGAGAGTAAAGGAGCGGTATGCAAAAAATGACCTGGCGTTAACGCGGTAGGTTCTGCGGGATCGGCACTCAGAACCGTAAGAGGCCGAGAATTTAACAAACACTCGATCTGAACGAGCACTGTAACTAGCTCTTCGTAAGAGAGAAGCTGTTGACCGATGACCTTGAAAAGGTGCGTCTTGACGACCTTCACCATACTCTCCCAACATCCGCCAAAATGTGGGGCGGCCGGACAGTTAAACTTCCATGTGATACGGTTTTCAGCAAGCTCTTCTTCGAAGCGAGAGCAGAACTCGACATTATTAAGAAGTTTATATAAGTCGCGTAAATAAGAATTAGCGCCTACAAAATTAGTGCCTCTGTCCGAGTGCATTACTTGGACAGGGCCCCTGCGAGACAAGAACCGTTTAAGTGCAGCTAAAAAACTGGCGGTGCTAAGATCAGTGGCTACTTCAATATGTAGCGCGCGAGTTGTGAGACAAGTGAACACGCAAATATATGCTTTCAAAGCCTTTGCACCCCGACGGCGAATGGGAGTGTAAGATATAGGACCTGCGTAATCACAGCCCGTGTGAGTAAACGGCTTAATAACCTGACGCGTCCGACAGTCCGGCAAGTCAGCCATGAGCGGGAAGACGGGACGCGGTCGAGCGCGGAAACAAATATTACAATCGTGAACTACCTTACGAATAGCACGACGAGCAGACAGTATCCAGTATTTCTGCCGTAATAGTGACATGAGCTGTTCAGGCCCAGCGTGTAAATATTTCTTATGATAATATTCAATTAATAGGTTAACAAAAAAATCATGGCTTGGCAGAAGTACCGGGTGCTGCTGTGAGTAACTTAGATCAGAATGGGTGAGACGTCCACCAACTCTGATTAAATCGTTATGTAAAAACGGTCTTAATTTATTAAGAGACGATGAAACCTGCGTGTTCATTTTTAAATTTAAAATTTCTTTATTGAAACGTTTATTTTGGATAAGTTTCAGCAATTTGTTTTCTGCAAAACTCAAATCAGCTGCGGTTATATGTACGGAATCGCGACGTGGTAACAAATTAGCGAATCTATAAATGTAAACAATCGTACGGAGTATTTTACTCCATGACGAAAGGCGGCAATGAGTATCATAAACATAAGAATCGTCAGCGGGAATTAAAACAGCGTGAACGAGTTTCGTTTGTTCAGGTATCTCGTCCAACGTGAGCGGTTCCGTACCTTCAGTAATAGGCCACTGCGATGGATGTAACGTTAGCCAGGGGGGCCCTTGGGACCACGGAGGGTGGTCTTTAGGATTAAAACGATAAAGAATTCTCTGATAACGTCGATCAGATTCGCGAATCATAATTTGTAAAAACATTTGTTTACAGTCAGCGGTCATCGCTACAGAGTGTAGACGAAAATTTGAAATAATTTTGAATAAATTACCCTGTAGGTTGGGCCCACTGTGCAGCAAATCATTTAACGAAACACCGGACGATGTTTTGCAGCTGCCATCCAGCACGGGACGCAACCTAGACGAATACTTGTCAGGGCGGGGAACCCCATGATGTGGGATTATATAAGTAGGGTACACATCTGCAGTTTCATGCGGAAGAACTGAGACGGGCGAGATATAACCTTTAGAAAGGTAATCATTTAAAACTTCGTCATAAGCGGCGCGTAGCTCAGGTGAAGCTTCAAGCTTCCTCTCTAAAAAACGTCTACGAGGGATATTGAATGAGTCACCCAGTGTGAACACATCCTTATCAAACGGTAGACCCACGGTATAGCGACCAGTAACTGGGTCCCGTTGCGTAGTTGAATGATAAAAATATTCACATTCAGCATCAGCAGGATGCAGAACGGGTGGGCCAGGAACTTCTTCAAGTTCCCAGAAGCGGGAAATCAAATTGTTATCCATAGGCGAAGGGACTATGGCGCAGCACGATTGACACATGCTGGGCGGTTACTGAGTGTAGGTACGACCCCCATGAGTACGTAGCCTAACACCGTATTGACAGCGGCGGGCACTGACGGGCCACCAGGAACCACGTCAGGCAAAAGTAAATGCGGGAACAGCGATGCTCCAATCAAAATATCAATTTTACTTGGAATAGCGAAACTATCATAAGCGAACTGAAGTTTATTCGAGTAAGGTAGGGTAGGGCCTTCATATCAACAAAAGCGGAAGGTAAGTTGTCCGTAATTTGATCAACTACTAACGAGTCAATATCAAATCGGATATTTTTGTTAAAGCGTGAAAATATACGTAAATTTACTGTCCCGAACGACGTCCTCTCTGTGCCTCCAAAACCTCTTACGGTCGTAGACCGTGTATTGTTTTGACGTAAACGTAAAAGTTCACAACATTCCCTAGTAATGAAGTGACTTTGCGAGGCGGAATCGAGTAAAATTCTTATTAAATGCTCACGCCCGCCACTATCGTACGCGACGACTTGAGCAGTCGCGAGCAAAACGGTAGTATGCGAATTACATTGCGGCGTCTCGCTGCAAGCGGCATTAGAGGAAACAGAACGCGGAGCGTCAACGGACATCGAACACAAAGCTACATCAGGCTGCGTGGCGGAGCGCACCGGCTCGGACGCGGGCACGGGTGCGAAATGGACGACAGCAGCGTTCGCTTGCGTTGACGTCACCGTATCGGGCTGTGGCGCAGGCATAGTGGAACTCGCCGCTTCCGCGGTCCGTGGGTTCGAATCCCGAGTAAAATGTAATAGTGAATGGTGACGTTGTTTACACGTTCTACAGCTAGATGTGGATTGACAACTCGATAATTTATGTTTAATACTTAAACAATTAACGCAACCGTTAATTTTCCTAACAACCTGTAAGCGTTCATACGGAGTTGATTTATGAAAATCAGGACATTTAAATAAGTGTTGATGTGTGACATTAGTACACAAACATTTATCTGTTGAATCAGATTCGACCGTGCTTTATATACGCGTTATAACACGGGGAAGACTGCGGTTTTTTACTATCGTTAGAACTGCGGGAGCGATCAGCTGATTTTGCGGAATTATGTACTTGCGTGCCGGCTGCTAAAGCGTGTTTGCGATACAATATTTTACTCTGTTTATTAACGAAATCGACTAAATCATTAAATAAAGGAATGTCAGACTGATCCTGACTGTTTTCAAAGTTACGAACAGTTTCACTGTCTAACTTGGTAATAGCTATTTGTACGAAAATTAAATTCAATAAATCTGGAATGTTTAAATGTTGTAAGGCACGGACGGCGTTAACAAACTTATCATTAAAAATGTCCAAGTTATCGGAAGTAACGGAAGTTAACGGTTTAAAATCTATGATCTGTTTTAAATAAGTGGCCGCTAGTGTGCGTTTGTCTTCATACCGATTCACTAGCGTATTGAAAATGAGTTCGTAATTCTCAGCGGTAGGTACAATGCCGGCGCATGCGGCTAGCGCTTTACCGGTCAATTTGCCCTGTAAATAATGTAATTTTTGATGATCCGAGAGAGATGGATTATCATGAACAGCGGATTTATAATTTGAGTAAAACAATGGCCATGAACGAATGTCACCGTTAAAACTCATTAATTCAATCGGCGGTAACTTAATGAAAGAAGATTTTTTCTCTAAGAAGGACGGAACGACGTCTGCATTGGTAGAAGCAACCAAACGTTTTAAGCGACTATATAACTGTTCAAACGAAACCAGCGCCTTGTAGTCAGCGCGCGCGGTGGGGTCAGCTGTCAGTAAACAGTTATTATACTGATCCATAACTTCATGAAATTCGGAACGAATAGCGTCAATGTTTGAGCTAGCGTCCAGAAAAGCCTCTTTCGCTTCATCTCCCGTGCCTATGTCTTTAGATAAATCGTAGGCAGACTGTAAACACTCGAATAAAGCATTCCGTTTGGCTTCCAACGCCAACAATGATAACTCCGTACTATTTATTAGACTTAATAGATTTCTTCATTATGAAATGAGAATTTTAAATTGAAGGTATACAAAAATAATTTATTTGTGAGTTTGCGAGTAATATAAAAGTACAAGTGGGTACTTCTAAAAAAGGTAAATCTCAGCGATAATTATCGAAATAGAACCTTATTTCGCGAATACCACTGAGAATATGAATATTACAGCGAATAATAAGATGAAATATTAGTATGACAGCGAGAAAATAAGTATTTAGTGTTAAGCGGTAACAAAATGAAATAAATACCTTCGCTGTACGCAACAAGCGTAATGGCGTCGGTACGATTTCTAGGGTAACGAAAACCTAAAAACGGCGGGTTTTAACACTAAATCTCCTAATAAGTGACCTAAAAGGGGCGGAAACTGTATCCGGCTCGAAGGATCACAATAATGGTAGGGCTCCGACGGAAGGCGAAATTAGGTACCTTCGACGCGGACCGAATAAACTGATTTTCGCAAGTGTCGTGCCTAGGGGTAAGGGATGAGGGAAACCGTGCACCTACCTCCTCGTGACACCGCTCGATCCTCCAGCAGAATCTCGGAGCTCCGGAGTCTTCGCAGAGTTCGGCTACCACGTGTCGAACCAAGTCCAGAGGCACAAACACAGCACTTCAGGTTCAACCGTCGAAGCCACAAATATACCACCATTGAAACAGCGGGACTGCTATGAACTTATAACATTCAATTATATCGTTCTGCGATAAAATAGTACAGCGGGTAAAAAAAACACAGCGGGAATGCGATCACAACGGAGTCCATATTTGAACTGTTATAATGTCTTTCTCGAGCGAGCGGGCGACACTCTTCAAGGAGTAGTTTGCGAAGTGCACGATATAGGTGGCAGGAAAAGGAACTAGCTTGACATCTTGCGTAACAGTTTAACAAAATAAAATAGATGGCGCCAACATTATGTGTTGTTGTTGTTGTGTTTAGGACGGCCGGCGATCGTTGTGGTGATTACGTCACTCATGCGCATATCCATGAATTTGCGGGCGGTGTGGGATAAAATCCGTTCCATACCTTTTAGGATTTTTTTTATTTTTTTAACTTGCTCTGTTATTTTATATTTAAGTCAAATTACCCATGAGTTAAGTGACAACGGTGTTTACCCTTACATCCTGTATAGGGTGGTAGGGATATCGACGCACAACCTGTTACCATGAATTAAGAACATGATTCTGCGCTAAAAAAAATCGTTAGGTTTATCTTATATCTTTAAACGAGCAATTCTTGTATATATGTATACAACATTAATTTTTGTTTATGCGAAACCCGAAACACGGGTCTAGTATTTTTATGTAAAGAATCTATGAAAAAAATTTCAAAAATGTATCATTAATAATCACAAAGTTATAAGCTTGATAAGTTACCTGGTTGTCCACGCAAAAACATATGCAGATCACCACAAACAGCTAGTGTACGTACCATCTCCGTGTAATGGACGTTTGAATACGGGAAAGACATGATAATTTTAAAATCGAAACAAAACACTAAGGCCCGCGACTTGGAAGCGCAATTAAATATTTTTGGTAAAAAATATAACATGGTGTAAAAATTATTGGAATCGATTCAGTTACTGATTCTGAACAAACTATATTCAGGTTTCGCATATACTAAAAATAATCTTGTATATATAATCTGAATCTCGGAAATGGCTCCAACGATTTTCATGAAATTAAGTATACAGGGGGTTTCGGGGGCGATAAATCGATCTAGCTAGGATTCATTTTAGAAAATTTCGTTTTATTCGTGTTTTCAATGACCAACTTTATCGATAATCAACTTGAACATAAACTAATTATTTTAAACACAATTTACCAAAAATACTGAGCAAAGCTCGGTTATCCAGATATTTCCTTATTCATTAGATTAAAAAATCAACCTTTTCCATTTGGTACCCCATTTTTAAGGAACTTAGGAACACAGCAAACAAAAACGTCCCAGACAAAATCGCGAATAGAAACTATATTATGTACAGTCCAAATTCTAGCTTCTACTTAGAAAGCGTGGCATAAACTCAGTCAAAAGGAAATTATGTATCTTACGTAGAAATGCAAAAGAACGTTAAACTTTTCTCAAGAACTCTGTTATCCACGATATTTGTATAATTTTATGACTATACACTTATACAGCTAAGAACAGTAAAGCTTGACTCAGACACGACGACACAATACTGTGAATCAACGTAACAGGTAATAACCAAAAACGAGATGATGCATTGTAATGGCTCCCACCTACCCTGCCAGGGTCGCGAGACCTGCCAGGGTCGTGAGATTTGTTCTAAAAAGATACCGTGACCCTGGGACATATGGGCAACTGAAGGAATACGGGTGGATTTTAGTCAGTAAAAGTCTGACAAGCCCTTCCGCTCCACCCAGACCGGGAGACGTCATTTGATGATTTCCCACAAAGAAAACAAAAAAAAAGAGAGCTCCAACAGACAGACGCGATGCGACGCGACGGTGCAACGCGATTCTAGTCAAACAAATTCCACTACGTCTACATAGAAGTTGTCCAATTAGCGGCAAGCTACCCATTGCTCGCCGCCCACGCCTACGGTGGCCGGGAGTCCACGATTGACTCCCGACGCCCGGGGCGTCTCCTCATGCGACGGCTAGGGGCGCAAAAACACTGCAAAACTTTGACAACACGTAGGGAAAATCCAAGCATAGCCCATATCTCCATTGCCCTATTACACAGTCATCATAATCATTTCAGCCGAAAGACGTCCACTGCTGGACAAAATCCTTCCTCAATTTGGGGTGCCATAACCGCCACGCTTGGCAGGCGGATTGGCAATCGTATTATGGTGGTAAAATGCATTGAGAACGCTGCTGCCCATTCTCTAGTAAGCCTCTTAGCCGCCTCTTACGACATCCACGCGAAGAAATGGGATGGAGTCATTCTTTACGTCCGGCAACACAGGGCACAATTAATGGAATTACCACAGTACTTAAACATAATTTAGTGTAGCTGAAAAGTGGTCCGTCTGAGTCCAACAATAGGGCATTACACTGTAAAGAGGTTTACTGCTCATTCGATGCTTGAAACTATACAACCTCCTTCGTTGCATAAACCCATAAACTATATAGCTGTCAGTGTCATGGCGCCTGACAGTAATACACAGTAATACAATAAAATTCCTAGTGTCGCTATTCGTAAGTAAGATAGCAATATTTATTATTTATTTATCGGAAGTCCCACTTTAGGGACTTCCCGAGGCTCACAATCGAGTAAGTACGATTTATACTATCATCCTGATCTGTTTTAGTCAATTTGAGGAGTACCGATGCGTTTTTCCATCATGTGAGGTCAAATCGTAAAGAATCTCTACACCCCCTTTCTATCAGGTAAGATTTTAACATTACGTTACACTACGCCTGTATATCCCAAACGGTTTGGCAGAGAAATTATACCCAAATTTCGCAGTATGTTTAAGTCAGTGTGTATTAATTTTAGGAACCATTTAATGAGGAGCGAGACTGATGCCATCAATTGGGCTTAAACCAAGAATTTATTGTTGTTAAAATAATATTGGACTAGCTTTTGCCAGCGACTTCGTCCGCGTAAATATCGGTTATCACGGACGCAGACCAAGTCGCGTAATAAAAAGTAGTCTATGTCCTTTTTGTGGTTTAAACTTACCTCGTACCTAATTTCATCAAAGTCGGTTCAGTGGTTTGGTCGTGAAAGGGTAACAGACAGAAATACATTCGCATTTATAATATTAGTAAGTGTATCTATTATAGTATAGCGTACTTTACGTTAAGTAACATTAGATAAATTCAGACTAACTACGCCAGATTTCTTGTAGGTTTATGATCTGGAGATTAAAATCTTTATAGAAGTCCTTCCAGATACTCATAATAAATAATTCATCGACTGTTTCCACATTACTGTCAGGCTGTATCAATCCATAGCTGGACAAAGACATTCGAATTTCCAGCTTAGAATATTGTTAGATTTTTTGCTAGAAAATAATATTTGAACTTTCTTAACTACTTTTTTTATTTGTCATCGATACGCAGAAGAAGATCCATTGGTTTATAATCCACTTTCCTATTGCTTCTTATAATATTAAACTAACATTCATTAAAATGACACCGCGTATTACTGATCAGAAGCTGATGAAACTAGCAAACATTCGAAACTGTCGAATTGACGTGACTGTCCAATCCGCGAACCTGACTAATCAACAAATCAAGCTAATTAGCTGACAAGACGGAAACTAATCAGTCTTCTTCTTCTTAGCGTGTCGCTAGCAATCTAAATAGAGTTAGCCCAGAATTTGGCCATAAGCTTAGCGTTTTCAGTAGCGTCCATCAACTCCTGTAGCGTGTAAACAACAGGACACGCTGAACAAGATATCAAGTGCCGCATTATTTGTGGGACAGCATCACACTTACACTCCACTAACCCAACCAGTGATATGTGGACCCTCTTACATACTTCTGTAAACAACAAATAATTACAAGACAATACGTTAATTATCGTCAAATGTAAGCCAAGAGATGTCTAATGCTGGACATTGGCTATTATTTCCAATAATTTAACTTTGTAACAGTTTCAAAAACATTCCATTCAAATTCTACACTCGAAGTACTAATAACTATTTGAGCACGACCTCAGCCAGTAATTCGCCAAACAAATTAGTTTGTTCCTCTCAAGCCAAGAGTCTGGGGAACCGAGCTTTATTCAATTTTCGTTGCGCGCCAAACTGCTCCCATCGGCAAATACTCGAGTTCCCGCCACCGAAAATGTTATGGCAATCAGACCCTCTTTTGATTTCAATCATTTGATATTGACTTTTGGCCCAAAATCAAAGGGGTGATTTGGAAAATTGTATTGTTTATTTAAGGGACTACCGACGAAGCTAAAGCCAGGCTGATTTGGTTTTATTGTTTTGAAAATTAGATGAACTACAAAGGGAATTAGTAACAATCCATTTTAATTTCGCCATTGCCACAAGTATCACATAATTCTTGTTATTTTCTTTGGCACGTCGAATATACAAAATATCGTAATAAGTGTTCCAAAAATAATGATAAGAAACATTAATAGAATCTTGAATACTCAACGTAAATAAGCTACAGCAGAAATTTTAGAATATAACGATATTGTTATGTTTGTACGGAAATGTATATTTGGAACATTTCATCAACCTTACATTTTACTGTTTATTTAAGGAATTCTATATCAGCTCGCAATTAACTTTATGAAAAACGAAGGCATATTATATGAGATGTGGGTTATAAAATAGGTAAGTATTTAAAGTTTACTTTACGTCAACTTTCTATTTGCAGCCATGGAAAAGCCAGCTCGCTACAAAGCAAAGAGTAAAAAGCCAGCCGCGAAACCAAAAACGGCAAAGAAACGTAAAAGTGATGGTAAAGAAACTATAGTATTTTCAGTTTTTTTACCTCTGACAGCAATGCTTGGCAGCGCCTCAACAGCAACCTTGTTCAAATCAACATGAAGAGGTTTGTAGGTGTAACTCGCCGCCCGGTAAGGACCAGGCTTGTGTCGACGGCGCGTAATGTTCCACGCGCGCCTCAAAGAGATGTCAGCGAACTGAAGGGGTCTACTAGGATCAATGCCTGCCAGGGTCGCGAGATTTGTTCGAAAGAGTTACCGTTTCCCTGGCATATGGGCAACTGAAGGAACACGGGTGGGTTTTAGTCAGTAAAAGCCTGACACGCCCTTCCGCTCCCTCCAGAGCGGGAGACGTCAGTTAATGACGTGTTCCTTCAGTTACCCATATGCCAGGGCCACGGTATCTCGTTGGAACCTTACGATTATAATTCTGTAATGCCAAAGTTACGGTTGCGAACCTTATTGCAACGATAATAAACATCACTTTGATTTTGATCGTGATGCAACCATAGATGAAGAATAACTTTGAAAGGAATATAACTAAGTAGAAATGTTCCTATAGTACACGCACATTTTCGTCAATTATGTTTTAAGTGCCAATAGGAAGCGAGCTTATTGCTGTTTCACCGGGCTTAAATACAGGCTCCGAGCAACTTTTGAGAAATTCCGGATGGGAAAACCAAATTACACTTTACCCAAAGAACTATATATATTGTATAAACTATGGTTTACCCAGCCTACAATAATCTTCATAAAATCCCATTACAAAATATATCTATTCATAGCTTTCAGTCCCTGTTGACATACTGTTAAACCTTTGGTAAATATTCTGATGCTTAGAACATATAATATCACCATCGTAGATATAATCCTTTATATTTTTTCTAATTTGGGGAACATAGTTCAGTATATAATTATTATTTTATAGCCTAGCTCTCGAACGTGTGTTTTGACATCTTTTTTTTTTTTCATCTTTAATTTTTTCTGTCCTCAGGACCTACTTGTTCAATGTTCTTAGCAGAATTAACCAGAAAGCTGGCTTACAAAAGGAAACAACAGGCTGGAGAAGAACCTAGAAATATCATCCGTAAGTATTGATTCAGGTTTATGATCTGTCTTTATGATGGACGAGCGTCTCAAGAATTTACGCAATCATATGTAGGGAATATGATTGCATAGATTCTTTAGGCACTCGTTCAGAAACGAATACACGGTAAAATTAGACTAAACGACTAATTAACGACGTTTTAAGCAAGGAATTGCTTAAAGTAGGAGGCTCTGTAAAAACTTCCACGTGGCATTGTCCAGCAAAATGTAAACAGGCACTTCACTTGTCAGATCTAACAGATTATCCCGGTTATAGTATAGAGCGATTCTATCTACTGCTTAACTTGGTGATATCTTATGGAGGTGATTTGTTTCCTTAGAATAAGGTGAAGTTCACAACATGAACATTGAACATTTTCTTACAGACATAAGAATAAATTAATTATAAGGGTTGGAAACCTAGATGGTGTTTAAGAAAATAACCTTGGGCAGTGATATCTTTTACTCCGTCGTTCCCGCAATTCTGAGGGTTGCGACCACATACAACCCGTCTCCAAGTTATTCAGTCTTCTGCAGTGTAGACCACTCGGTAGATGCTGCCTCTAAGAGCTTTCTCGGTTGCGTCTGACCAACTTGCTGGTGCTCTGCCTTGATCGCGATTTCTTGCCACTCGGCCCACTATAAAAAGCCTTTCCAAACCTAAACCATACTTGAAAATCGCATAATATATCCAAAAAGGCTGAGGACATGCTCCTGGCATATTGTGGATAAACGTTTGATTATGTTGAGTTAAGCAATATCTGCACCCTCTTAAGTTCTAACACTTTTATTGAGGGATTGATTGGGTTGAAGAGAAATTACCACAATACAAGTAACTTGACTAATTTGAAAATATAAGTATATAAGAAATAGTTGTAACATGATTTTTTTTTATTTCTAGAGACAATAATAGACAGCATCACAAATGCCTTGCCTATCAGGGTTTCAAAAAAGAACTCTCCACAAAAATACCCATCTCCTATAAAAATAGAAACATTACAGACGTTTGCTCCAGAACTGATGCCAAATGACACGATAAATTATATACCCATTGCAAGCAATTCTAACGAAGATGCTATGTGTATGCAAGAGCTTGAAATAGCTACAGAAAAGATAGGAGCGTTCAAAATGCCTAAAATGCCGATAGTAAATAGCGAAGTAATAAAACTAGCGGTACTTAAGAGAAAGAAGATGACAATGCAAGACCAAGGAGTCAACACTGGAGCAGAACTCGATGTAGCTGCTGAGATATCTAAACATGTTAGCACGTTAAGGAAAATATCGTTGATAGCCGAAGAATTTAATCAAAAAACCGGTACGAATACTGTTTACTATATTCTGTTTATATGTATTTAGTAGAATAAACCCATGATAGTTATATCATGACCGTAAAATATGTTTTTCTCTCCCATAGTTACAAAAATAGTATATACTCTATATATATGCATTGTCATGTTACTCATAAATATAACTTTGTTCCAGCTAAAAACTTGAAAGAAATAGTAGACAGTGTCCAAGAGGATCTGATAAAGAAATTAGCAGAAATACAAGCAGAGCAGAGTTCAGAGCGAGCATTTCAAATTCAAGAGGAAAGGGGAGTCCTCGATGATTAAACAAGAAGTATCATTATCATTTTAGAAGAAAAAGTAAATTGACCGACTACTCTTTGAAATTGACTTTTGTGACCCATGTCAAATTTCCAGTGTCAAAATACTTAAAATGCAATAATTTTTAGCAATGAAATAAAATAATATTGTAAAAAAAATAATAAACAAAAACAAAGCATTACTTCTTTGGTTTTCTTTATCGAAATTCTGTAGATTAAAAAAAAGGGAATTTTAGTTGGAATTTGTCAATTGTACGGATTCCTTACATTCTGCATTGGAAACTGTGGAAGCAATCTTAACAAATTTATAGCGGAAATGTGAGCAGCACCAACAGATGATTTGCCTATAACAGTATGGGATGCAAGTGCTCATTCTACATAGAGCTTCAAGAGCAATTTGTTTTCAAAACAAATTCTAAGTACCGTAATCAATAAAGCAATAAATAAAAAAATACAAGTGATATTAATGTTAAACACACAATGGAAAAGAAGACACAAGATGAAAGTTCGAAGGAAACATTAAAGTTATACTCGCACTCCTCACAAATATTAAGACCAAGCAAGAGCAACTCTAAAGAAAAAATATACGGTATGCTAGCTTCAGTTTTAAATACCTCATCATTATCCTGGCCTTGACTCCTGTTACTCGGGGTCAACAAAACACATTGTATTCTTTCATTCTCTTCTGTGAACCGTCACGCTATAATCCCTCCCCTCTCTTTCATATCATTCTTCACTACATCTATCTATCTTTCCTTTGGTCTCCATCCATATAAATTATTTTGATCTTTTATTCACATGCGCTTTCCTCCTCATCACATGCCCATACCCAGCAAAACATTTCCCTTTCAATTTTTCTGTCAACGGCCACATTTATACTTTATTTATTTATCTCTTAATTTATTGATTTTAAATAATATAATAAAGACAACCTGCTATCAAGAATTAAGTATATGATTCTGAAACCATACGTTAAATTCGTCGGTTATAAAAAAAAGTTTTTTTTCTTTAATAGCTCCAGTACAAATCAGGTGGCCTCAAACAGGTCAAAATGTACGACACATTTTGACCTCGTTGATATTTCACTTTTCTATGAAACTGCTGGTTTTTTATGATGATTGACGAAAAATTTGTACACTAGAATTATGTGCTGAATTCTTGGCTCCGGTTTGCGCGTCAATGGCCCTGCGTCTTTATAAATGAGTTTTTTTTTATTGATATTGATGGTTATACAATATACCTAAATAGCCTGTATTTTGTATTAGTATAAAAATCTTGGGCCGCGTCATAAAATAATTGTTGTTATGTAATAAAATATTGAGATATTATGGTATGAGGACGTTGGTCAAGAAAACACACCATGCGCACTATGCACCTGGGCTACCCTGGCTACCATTTGTCGTATTTATTTGATACCAATAGTAATTTGCTACCCACACTAATTTAAATTGAAAAAACTTGTGGAATATAAGCCTTTTGGGGAAAGGGGAAGGGAATGGCTACGTCAGACGCTACCGACACCGACACGCCGCTAGTTGGTGCGCTGAGAGTGTCGCGATCTGTGTTTGAGTCAGGTAGGCCGCAGGTTTAGGCTACCTGATCACGCACCAACCACGACAAGTAGCCGTTCGTCACCGACGGCGACAGCCGAATACTGTGTTCGTAAATACTCGGACAAGGTCCCGCTCGTATGCTGCCCGCGCTCCCAGTTGTGACTTGCGACAGAAACAAATAACGTTTTGGCAATCTGCGACGTGTCGGTCGTCCGTCGTGACGTCACGGCACGCTGTCGGTAGCGTCTGACGTTATAAACAGACCATAACCTTTGTGACCGACTTACCGGCCGCCACACGCGCCTCATTCCTGCCCTTTCCCGCTACAACCCTGCGTCGCGTAGCGTCGCCGCGAAATACAGTTCTTCTTTTGCCTGAGTGGCAGAATTACAGTTTTATTGTATTGTAGTTGTATTAATATTGATGGTGGGTTACTGCAATTGTTGTCAAAGTCACAGCAATCTTAATTCTCGTTACAATATGATTGCTATTTGCTTGTTGTGTTACTGCTGGCAGAGGTAAAATAATTGTTAAAGGACTGTATCCATTTTCTTTCATATCTAGTGTCGTTGATTGATACTAAATGCCTTCAAAATTGGACTGGATGGTGAGATAAAATCAGTCTTTATAGTATACATTTTTTTTATCTGTATCAAAAATAGCCACACAAAAAATATCCCGATCTTTCCTGAAATTAAACGGTTTCACTGAACTTTTAACAGCTGCGAAGCCTAAAATATAAAAAATAATTGCATATATACAAACTAATTTCTAATTACATATTTTTAAATATATTTTTGAAAAAACCTGATACTATAAATAGCGCCGTCCAAATAAAATTTGTAAGCAGACGTTAGCTTTTGGATATGTAAGTATTCACAAACACACAGTAAGCATAAACTACCCTTGAAGCTAACTGGATAAACTCCAATCTGTGCGAATTTACCTCAAAAGACCATTTTAGACACTATTCTACATGGTCCTCACATAATCTGGACTTTCAAGAAATATAAGATTATGCCTGGACATAAAGCATCCGTCAGATAGGAAATATCGACCTCGTTCAGCTTTTTATTTTCTATAACATGTAAAAGTGTTTCCGATATAACTATTTTATTTTATATAACTATTTTATTTCATATCATTGAAGTTTTTTAATTTTTTCTGATCATAAATGATTTAATACAATAAAACTTCATCTCAAACAGATCCACAAAAAATAAAGAATATCAGCAAATTGCCAAGAATCGTTCGTATGCCGACAAGATACTACAAACCAATAGAAAATTCCTCCAAATCGAATGACGACTCCGGCAAGTTGAAGATATTATTAATATTCTTATATTAGTTTGACTTCCAATATTTGATTAGAATTCTATTTTAGGTGACTCGTTGCCCGGCCCGAGTAAATTGGAAGGCGCTCCACTGAAAACGAAAAGGGAGAATTTTATACGTATGTATCAGCGATATCTTGATGTTAATATAAATTATTCCATTGATTTGATTTATTCCCTTACGTTAACGTTATCAAAACATATTTCAATAATTGTGTTATTCGATATCTACATTATTCTTCGCTGCATTGTGATTTATATTTTGTCAAATTGAATTAGTTAGCGATATTCTGCAATCTGCGTTTTGGGTCTTGCCGGAAATACAGAATAGCGCCATCCTAGTTATTTTTGCCCGGAGGCGTCGTAAAATACGACTAAAGGTCTTACTAGAGAATGGGTATAAGCGTTCTCAACGCATCTTACCACCATACTGCGATCGCCAACCCACTTACCAAGCGTGGCGATTATGGCAAACACCCTTCTTTGGGGGAGGCTAATGTCCAGCAGTGGACGTCTTTCGACTGAAAGGATGATGATAATGATGATTCCGCAAATGATCATTGATATCTTAACACGGTAAAGCAATAAACAAATGCTTTGATGGCATTTTTTGTTTTTAAGAAAAACGTTGCGTCTGTTAGTTGAAGTATAAGTTGAGAAAATCAATTTTCCGATATATTAAGTATGTGGAGTTTTATTACCTAATCTAATTGGTTCTTATACTTTTTTTATGCATTATAATGAATAATTCTTGTTATTTTAATTTTAATGTAGCTGGGAAATTAAAAATTAGTCATATACCACGGCTAAAATCCAAAGGACTCAAAGAAAACAACGCATCGTCGAAGAGATGTCGACCTAGCAGCAATAACCAGTATATACCGCAATGTAAAAATGTGCAGAGAGTCAATATCTTGATCAATTCAGGTACGTTTTAATTTGATCTGATAGTTCAACTTTCTAATTCATTGGCAAGGAACCAACTACCGTCTGTAGCAGAAAAAATACATATAGCTATTAATCTTGAAATATAGTGACAATGACTCGTAAGTAATGGAAAACTTAAGAGTCAGACAATCCCAGCTTAAACAATGACAAAAATGTCTCGCTAACCTAATTTCGATCTTAACTGTAGCTATACCGTTAAGATCGAAATTCGGTTAGCTAGATATTATTAGCCAACTACGCAGAAAGTAGTGCCCAAAAGTATGCTCAATCGCAGCGCAGTGTGCGATGCACACAATCATGAGTGCACTAAAATGAGGGAGAAAGTCATCTCTCTGATCCTCATAGTCCAATAGAGGAACAAAAATTATCACAAGCCCTTATCTTCCTAGTCCAATAAACAACAATCCGTTATACTAATAAACAACAATTTTTTTTTTGTTTTGAATTCATCAAATGACTTCTCCTGCTCTGGGCGGAGTGGGGGTGTCAGACTTTTAATGACTAAAACCCACCCGTGTTCATTCAGTTGTCTTTGCTAGGGCCACGGTATCTCTTGCAAACAAATCCGTGACCCTGGCAGGCATCGGATCTGGCAGACCCCTCCAATTTGTGCTGACATCTCTTTGAGGCGCACTCTGCGAGACTATACATAAGCACGGAATCCAATACTAAAAACAGCATAGAAAATGTTTTATTAAATCTATTGTAAAGACAAACAACCTACAGAAGGAACTAGTCCCCAACTCGATTTCCCAAAACAATACTATAAAATATTTTTGCATCTTTAATATGATTTCCAGAATTCTGCCCAGATGAGCGCACTCCACCCGTGTTCATACAAGCAACGAGACCAATACCCACTCTGGGGCAGATTTATGGCCGAATGAATATGATTGAGAGTGAGCGACTCAATGGTAAACAAGTTGAAGTATTATGTTGTTCAGAAATGTATACTATGTCAGAATTAGGACATTTTATCTAAACCTTGAATTATTTATAGTGACCGAACAGCAAAGTTTTTTGTAGGACCATAATAATGTTTTTTTGGGAAATCTTGAAATGCAATTTGTACAGGTAGACCATAAAAGGTATGCGCTTCGGTATTTTATGCATTTTCATATTACTGCGAACATCACTCGGCAGAGTGATCTTCCTAAAGCTTAAAACCAGCCTTATAATTGCCCCACTGCAGGACAGTCCCCTTTTCATATAGCGAAGGTGTAAGCATTCATCACCACGCTTGCTTAAGAAGAGTTAGCGATTGCAGACTTATAATCACTAGAATTATAAGTTTTCTCACTATATTTTCCTGAACCTAGTTCGATAATATCCAACATAAACTCAGAAAGTACATATGAATTGAAAGAGTTACATTGGTACTTGCCCGAATTTAACTCCACAGCCTCTTGCATAAGAGCCGATGCCTTAACCACTATAATCCATCGTCACAGAGGCAAAAATTGTTTACTGCTCACTTTGTCGTAGTACTGACACTACGAGACTGAGCGTTTGTTGGTAATCCATACTATCCATACTAATATTATAAATGCAAAAGTAACTTTGTCTGTCTGTCGGTCTGTCTGTCTGTCTCGCTTTCCTGCTAAAACTACTGAACCGATTTATATAAAATTTGGTACACAGATAGTTAGAGCCTGAGAAAGGACTAGGCTACTTTTTATCCCGGTAGTATGTTCCCGCGGGATACTTTCCGACCTCCACGCGGGCGAAGCCGCTGGCAAAAGCTAGTATAATATATATTGGGGGACCTATTCCGGTTATAGTACAATCTATATTTTTTATCGTGGTTATCCAAACAAGGCATGTGAGTGATGATATGGATAGAAAGGGGGTGACTACCGAGATGACGACAATTAGAGAAGTGTGGAAGAAAAAGTCATTTTTCACCGACCCTAACTGAATTATGATAGGGCAGAAGAATTATGATATCTAAATAGGCTAGTACTTCTGTGATTGTAACAGCTCTTTATTATACTCGAAAGGTTCAGGTAGTTAAAAAAGTTAGTCGGTTAACCAAAACGCCTTCGTTGACAGCGCTCTCGACATTTGCGAATTTATGCGTGTGTACGAATCGATTTAGTTGAATTGTGATATTATTAGCTTGTTTCTTTGTTTTTTTTTTTTTGTTATTTAGTTATTGTTAGTTTTTGTTATTTATCGTTATTGGTTTTTAAATTCTTATCGTGGAAGGTTTTCTATCTATGAGTCACGTGGTTTTTTTTGTTTACCTTTTTTTAACTACTTAAACCTATGGAGTATAGATCATCTCATTATCGTGCTTTTGTTCTTCCGAAGAGAGAATATAGAAGACAGAATCATCTCTGAAGCGCATACTTTTCTTGGAAAATCTTTATTTTAGTATCGTCAGTCTCTTTTGGCTGACACATACGTCACCTTTTTTAGAACTGGTCACTCCAGTACACTTATGAATTGGCCTTACAATATACCCGCATTTTAAACTATCCCCAATCATTTTGCCAGGCAAAGCTAAGTCGTTATAAGCTAAAAAGGTTATGGGGCCACTAAGCTGTAGGGACCATAATCCTCCGGATCAACGTCACCGCTTCATCCAAGGTTAAATCAAAGGATTTTTAAAATTTTCTCGTGGAACAAATCATCATGAATTCAATGATAATTTTGTGTATTTTGTAATATTCTTATTTATATCAACTTTAGACTGGTTTATGGAATTGACGACGCCAATGAATACTATAAGATCATCAAATGTTAGAAACACGAATTGTAGTGGTCCACATGAGCTCAATAGTTCTGGCTCCAGTATCGGTGAGTAAATGATTATTCAAATATTTTATTAAATATTTAGACTACATAGTGAGAGTGCTTTAAGCGTCACCTCAGAATTGTCTTGGCAAACGGTTTGGCGAACGCAGAATTGATGTATTTAGTACCAGATTTGCTGTTAATTAGACCTTATTAGGCAAGTAAGGCCTTAACATATTTATTTAAACTTTTTGAACACAAAAATAGGTTCAAAAGCGGACTTAATGCCTTCTTTATCTTCTACGATATCTGAAAGTCTCCTTAATGTTCACGGAAAACGGTTGGGGGTGACTTAAATACTCAATAATGAATACCGTCGCTAGCATTTAGTGACGTAGCGAAAAGGGAGCAACATATCATAAGTACTTGAGAAGTAGAAAGGTATTCAACGGCTATCAGGATAATCCAAGAGCTCGGAAGATGGTCAAGATCCTTACCAGCATTTACTGGCATACTTTTCTCTTCCGAGCTAGTTTGCTCTTGCAAATCTCCACTCAAGTCGGCTAATAAAGGTAAGAACAAGATGGGAATTCTGTTCCTCGTCAGTGTTCACTCCAGCTGGCCAATAAAGGCTAACCAGAGATGAAGAACAAGACTTCTCCTCGGGATAGTGGGTCACTAGGCCCAACAGTTTAGCACATGCTGCCTTGTGGGTCGGTATCTCTTTTGGTCTGGCTTCTCGCCCTGAAACTGATCCGGCAAAATAAAATATCTCCCGGCACAGACTTAGAGATCTGAGTGCGCAGGTCCCACGACGTCAACGTAGAGATACTGCGGTGGGATTCTATCACTTCATTTCTGTGCACCGTGGGGTCCTGGGCCTTTCGAAGGGCCGTACGAGGGGCCGAAGCCGACTAGCATAGGCCTTATAGACAATTTTAAACGGAATAAGGTTCCAACAAACTATTCCAGTTGGCACTATGCAAATGCACCGAAAGGCCACTCCTAGTTAGTTCAGGACTACAATATTTATTTATTTATTTAATAGATATAGGTCATGTAAATGCAGTCGAATTTCCTGCACCTAGCCGCCACGAAGACCTTCAAAAAAAGTCCACCCTAATTATGAATACAAAGAACAGTTTGACGACAGACATACAACCTACTAACGAAAATGCCAATTCAGCCGGTGTAAGGATATTTACGGATGTGGATTTCCGTACAGGGGACAATGAGTCAGGTACGTAATTATTTACAATTATAGAGAACTGCAGCACTATGTATCAGTACATTCATATTTCCAAGAATGGATATTGGTCTAGTGGTCGGTGCTACAGCTGAGCAATACGGACCTGGGTTTCATTCCCAGGTCGTGCTAATTGTTATTACGTTTTCTGTTATAAACTCAGTAGCAGCCGGGCGTCTGGATTTTTCCGGATGATGGCAATGGGATCGCATTCTATTAGAGGTTAAATAAAGTATGAAATGGCAAATTTATAGAGTAAAATTAAAATTAGTGTTTTTTTTTTGTTTTTTCCAAAGTATGACATATTAATTTAATCAATGCTTATACATTATACATTGTGTCATCTAATCAGAAATTCATTTATGCCTTTGCGATAGAACTTTAGGAATAAATTCGACAAACTGTGTGAAAGCATTTTGTACTGCTTCCTGGATAGTTCTCTTTTTTACCACGTAGAAAATTGTGCAATTCACGAAAAAAATTTTAGTCAGAGCAAGATCTGGTGACTACGGAGGATGACGTATGGTTTCTAAATGCAGCTCATGTAGAGGTACAACGATATCGAGTCGAGGCTGTTTCACTGCCAATTTCGCCATCATTGTTGTAACTGTTTGGCACAGTAAACATCTGCTGATATTGCTTGACCAGACCTTAGAAAGCTATATAGTCTGTGCCAGATGTGAAAAAAAATTAAAGTCGTTGACACCTGCCTACCAATGTATTCAAATTACCGTTTTGACCGTGCTAGCGACACATTTTTAACATTTTTTTCGTATCGTTTTGAAATATTTGAATACATTGGAAGACGGGTATCAACGACTTTTATTTTTTTCGCATCTGGCACAGACTATAGTGAACAATACCATGAAGAGACCACCAACCAGTTACCATTTACCTTTTAACTAATAAACAATATTATGTAATTTCAGACAGTACAATTCTTTTATATATTGAGTACATATCGGTGTTTTCTTTACTGCACATATATTTTTTAATAAATTGAGCATTGATTTTTGTAAATCATGAAATGTCCAGGCAATAATAAAACAGGTAGGGATAATATTTTAACTTTAAATTATATGAACAGCAACTTTCTCTTTTCAATATTGATATGACACAATTTCCTTAAATATTTGTAATTATAATTTATAATTTTGTTTACTTTTTATATATATCGAATATATTTTAATAAAAGAAAATATAAAAAAAATATAAAAGAAAGTGGTCTAAAAAAATGGGCCTACTCACTACTAAATATTGGTAGCTAGTACCCATGTTTAAATATTTGACATGGCTCGTCAATCCATACGGACACTTGACGATGTCTTGTCCTTTGAATAATTCATACAAAAAGATATTCGTTTTTCCCAAATTTGAAGATTTTTCGCAAAAAAATCCAATTTCTAATTCATTAAAGCCTGTTTCGGACTACCGTTAGCAACTTCGTGGAGCGGGCGCCATCTGTTATTGGCGACTGAAACTAACGCCGCCTAGCTAATTATGACATCAACATCGGAGCACCGCTGCTCATGGTCGGGAGGAGAACGGCAATCACGGCGCGCCGGCCCTTTTTTCTTTCTTCCTCCTTGGGCTGTACGACGGAACATCATCTTTTGATCTCCATTATTTGCGGCAGATTATTATTTAATTTATTTAATCTGAGGTTAATTTAGTTAGTTTGTTTCCTTAACTCACTTTTTAAAAGGTTTTGTTTTACCATAAATGTTTGCTGAAAGTTGACCTAATAGTTTCATTTATTTACTCAATAATATTTAAAGTGCATAGCATTTCAAACACCTACATCTGTGCATTATTAATAAATTGATAATTTTTGCGGGTGTACTATAGGTACACCTCTGCCTAACCCTTCGGGGAAACAAGGCGTGATGTTATGTTATGTTATGATAATTTAATCTGGATTTATTAATCAAGTCTTTTAAATACTTTGAAGTTTTTTTTTTCAAACATTATTGATGTTCCGTCCCGTTTGACTTGATTAATCTATGCGCCTAACGGAACGCGCGTGTAACGGAGTGAGAACTGTCACTTGTTAGTTTGACGTTTGCTCTTTGGTTTGGGTCTTTGGAAAAATGTCGGTCGAATTTGCTTGTGCGACCCTGTTGTAAGTTAATCCGTTTGAACCGATCGTTTTGGGGACAATTTGTCGTGATCCAATTGTTTTGTGTGTAACCAACCACTTTTGACGAAATAATACGGGTTCAGTTTGTTTGATTGAAATACTTTGAGGTTATAGTGTCCGATTTGGAGACCGCATGCCTTTGGTAGCAGGGCGTATTGGAGCGGTGGATTGTATCCTGGAATACTCATAACGTCACTACACAATACAATATACACTCATTTACATACATAAATCCAGGTAGGCACCAGAGCCGATGTTCTACCATCAGGTGAGTCTTTTGAATATTGTATTAATCAGATCCGCGCACGGCGGACAGT
The DNA here is from genome assembly GCA_932294355.1 of Aporophyla lueneburgensis. Classification (NCBI taxonomy): domain Eukaryota; kingdom Metazoa; phylum Arthropoda; class Insecta; order Lepidoptera; family Noctuidae; genus Aporophyla; species Aporophyla lueneburgensis. Next base: position 27,312,799 of record OW028740.1, read on the forward strand.
TCACCCGCCACTTTTGACCCAAGGCCCACCATAGTTATCATCACGTTTCCACTGCGCTATTTAAATCCTATGGTTGGGGCTTTGGCCTGGCGTCGAACATTCTTGGTAGCAGAGCGTGGTTCGTGATGTACAACCACAAAATTGGTAATTTACAGTAAGCTAATTGCTTGGCAGTCTCTAAAGGGAAGTAGTAATTCGCTGTAAATATTTGTTAACTATGATTGTTTGTTTATTTGAAATAATTTGTTTAAATTTGTTGAGACGAGTAACTGATGTTGCCGGCGGGTCAGCCGGGTTGCATATGCTAATAGAGTTAATTGGGTTGGGCTATGTTACAACCCCTTGTTATTGTATCTGACCTCTGTTGTATAGAATGTCTGGAAGACATTAAAAAATATGAGTTTTGTACCATTGATAAAAATTATGAGTTTTTGTACCATTGACATGGTTGTTTGTGAACATTGACATGTGAAATTAACATTTGAAATTGGCATTTTGTTTGTGAAAATTGACATTTGAAATTAACATTTAAAATTGGCATTTTTTGGAATTGGATTTGAATTTGAATTGAATTTGAAATTGAATTTTTGAACGTTGACATTGGTTTTAAATTGAAATGAAAGTTTGTCGTTGTCTATTGAATTGAAACCAATATTTTGTTATTTTTTGATTTGTTGACTAACAGTTTGGTAGTTTGATTTTTTGCTTGGATTTCCTTTGTTATTTATTGTTGAACTTTGATATTTGATTATTTTTTTGTTTGAATTACCAAATTGTTTTGTTTGTGCAATGACATACAAATGGAAACATTGGAGAGCCGGACACCTGTCCAGGTCAAGCCGGAGACCTCGGTTGTTTCAGGTCCCGGACTATTGAGTAGTACTTTGGAATTGCCACACTTTGACGGTCGCTTGGACCATTGGTTAGGTTTCCAAAACCTTTTTGAAAGTTTGGTTGATGCACGCTCGGACCTCAGACCCGCCCAAAAGTTGGCCTACTTGTTGTATGTCCTGGAAGGTGAGGCCCGAGCCTTGGTACAGCATTTGTCGGTGACTGACTCAGCCTACCCTACCGCTTTAGAACTACTCACCCGGCGGTATCAAAACAAACGTTGTTTGGCTGACGTTCATATCAAACAGATTTTGGGGTTACCGGTCATTACAAGATTGTCAGCATTGCGTCCAACGCTTTAAAGCGATAGGAGTTGCCGGTGGACCATTGGTCTTACCTTTTGGTACATGTGGTGCTGCAACGGCTTCCTGCTGATTTGAGGGCTCGTTTCGAGCAAAAGTATGGTGGGGATAGTGTCACACCTCTCTCCCATTTGGTGACCTCGTCAAATTTTTGGAGGATGAGTGTCGGTTTGTGGATAACTCTGGCGTTGCCACTGAGTCACGCCAGCCGTCTTCTCGGCCACGAGACCAGGGACGGACTGGGGCTTATGGGAACCCAGAGTCGTCCTGTTTGTGAGTTTTGTAGGGACACGGGGCATGGCATGGCATCTTGTGCGGCCTTTTTGAAATTGCACGTGAATGCCCGCCCCCGAATTGCCAATGCACGCCATCTGTGCTTCTCTTGTTTGGGGGCTCACTTCCATCGGGACTGCCCCAACCCCCGCCCTTGTAGATTTTGTAGGGGGTCCCATTTGGACATTTTGTGCGCTAACGCGAACCACGCTGGCAGACCAGCCTCTGATGAAGGTTCGCGCACGGGGGGTTACCATGGAGTTGGTCACCGGGCTTCTGGCTCGCCGGTTCAGAACCGGGGAGAGGCCCGCAATTTTGAGCGCCGCACTCCACCACCCGCGCAAGTTGATCGGGAGCCGCGCGACCGCCATTTGGTCTCCCCGCGTAAAAGCGATTACGCAGTTGGTGCTAGGCAGCGCTGGCTAGACCAGCACCGCCTTCCCTCCCCTCCATTGGCGGAACGTCCCCGGTTGGAGTCACGCCCCCCGCCATTCAGGTATCCGGTGGGATATGCCGTTCCAGCGTTGGCGCGTGGCTCGGGACACCGCGCGGACGAGGAATTTGACCTCCATCCTCGTCGGGAAAGACTTGAGCCTGGGTGCGGCGATCGGTCGCCGCCCAGGCATTGTTAGGAACTTGGCGCCTGCCCCGCTAAGTTACCCCCTCAGATCGACACGGTTTTGTTGCCAACGGCATCGGTCAGGGTCTGGGGGCCCACGGGGGACTGTTGTGGTCTGTGCCATTTTGGACACGGGAGCCCAGGGTTGCCTTTTGTCTATTGTTTTGTTGTTTTGTTTGTGTATTGTTTTGGGCGAAATTGTTTTCTTGAGCGCCTTTGGACTGCGGAACTTGGTTGGGACGAGCCACTTCGGGAAACCCTGTTGGAAGATTGGCTCCAATTTGTATCCGCACTCCCCGCAGTCAACGAGGTCGTGTTACCCAGCGCTATCCTCTCCCCTGGGAGCTACACTGCTACCCTTCATGGGTTTTGTCGTGCGCACGGTTATGCAGCTGTTGTTTATCTGCGCACCGTCAGCGCGACAGGCCAGGTGAAGTTGTCACTGGTCTTGGCCAAGAGCAAGGTGGCCCCCCTCCGGACGGCACTGACCATCCCTAAGTTAGAATTGTCAGGGGCGGCGCTTCTTGTGCGTCTATTGAACCACGTTGCTCACACTTTGGGTGGAACTGTGGACATTCGGGCTTCTTACGCCTGGACGGACAGTCAAATTGTTTTGTGTTGGTTGAAGACGTCCTTCCACTCTTTGGAGGTCTTTGTTGCGAACCGAGTGTCCCAGATTCAAAATTCTAAAACGCCTTTGATTTAGAGGCACGTGCCTGGAGATTTGAACCCAGGCGCCGTGTCCTCACGTGGGTGCATGGCACCCCGCCTGATTGCTCACCCCCTATGGTGGGGACCAGACTGGCTGACTCACCCCGAGGATGATTGGCCTAGATCGCCAGTCTTGATGTCGGGTCCTTTGCCCGGGCTCAAGGTGCTCGCTGTCGGAACGAAGGACTCTCCGTTTGACCCTGATTTTTTGTTGAGTCGATACAGCTCCCTCGACAAATTGTTGAATTGTTGTTTGTTGTTGTTGAATTGTTGGTGACTGATCGTCACAGTAAGAACTCGCATGCCGGGTTGCAATGTGCTGTTGGCCATTCTGCAGCGAGAGTTTTGGATGTTGTCGGGAGCCGTAAGTAAGTTGAACCCCTTTTTGGACGATACGGGTCTTTTGTTGTTGGGTTGTTGACGGTTGAGGCACTCTAGCCTTCCTTATGGGGCCCGTTACCCCCTTTTGTTGCCTAAGGAGGGCCATTTGGTTAAATTGTTGTTGTTGTTTGTTGTTGTTGTTGTTTGGTTGTTGTTGTTGTTTGTTATTGTTTTGACCCGCCAGCCTGCCCCCATTGGGAGGGTATTTTTGAAGGCCGCGGTGAAAGCGGCAAAGGGACTTTGGCGCAAATTGTTGGGAGACACCGTTCTCACCTTTGAGGAATTAGCTACGGTATTTTGCCGCTTTGAAGCTGTATTGAACTCGCGTCCATTGTGCCTGCTGTCTTCGGACCCGAACGACTTGGAGGCCCTAACCCCGGGCCATTTTTTGATTGGACAGCCACTTATCGCCCTGCCCGAGTACCCTTTTGTCGATGTGAGCCAAAATCGGCTATCGCGGTTTCAGTTGGTGCAGCAGCTTGCTCAGAGTTTTTGGAAGCGTTGGAGCTTGGAATATTTGCACATCCTCCAGCAGCGCGTGAAGTGGATTGATAAAACGCAACCTTGTCAAGATTGCCAATTGATTAGCGGACGGGAAGGCCCGTCCGGGGGGGGTAGATGTTCCGTCCCGTTTGACTTGATTAATCTGTGCGCCTAACGGAACGCGCGTGTAACGGAGTGAGAACTGTCACTTGTCAGTTTGACGTTTGCTCTTTGGTTTGGGTCTTTGGAAAAATGTCGGTCGAATTTGCTTGAGCGACCCTGTTGTAAATTAATCCGTTTGAACCGATCGTTTTGGGGACAATTTGTCGTGATCCAATTGTTTTGTGTGTAACCAACCCCTTTTGACGAAATAATACGGGTTCAGTTTGTTTGATTGAAATACTTTGAGGTTATAGTGTCCGATTTGGAGACCGCATGCCTTTGGTAGCAGGGCGTATTGGAGCGGTGGATTTTATCCTGGAATACTCATAACGTCACTACACATCATATACACTCATTTACATACATAAATCCAGGTAGGCACCAGAGCCAGTGTTCTACCATCAGGTGAGTCTTTTGAATATTGTATTAATCAGCTCCGCGCACGGCGGACAGTTCGCCCGCCACTCTTGACCCAGGGCCCACCATCGCGCTTTCACATAATAATTAAATCCTATGGTGAGGCCCTGGGCTGGCGTCGAACAATTGACAAAAATATTTTACAATATATACATAATTTGCCCGCGGCTTCGCCCGCGTGGATGTCGGAAATTATCGCAAGAGGACGTACTACCGCGGTAAGAATGTATGAATCCATGTTATACATACATAAAATTACGACTTTTTCCCATGGGGGTAGGCAGAAACTACGGAACGCCACCTGTTACGATCCTTACATATCTTGTGTGTTTGATGTACTTAAAATAAAACTAATAGTATACAGTGTAAGAAGACTGCGAAATAGGGCTGGATTAAATTGAATATAAGTCTTACTGGTTTTTCTTAACGCTCCTATTCTACCTATACAGACACTCAATTATTTACCAGACACCAAATTAAACATAGTTATAAGAATAGTACTTTTGCCAGTGGCTTTGCCCGTATAGGTTTCGGAAAATATCACTCGGAAACCTACTACCGGGATAAAGTATCCTATGTATATGGTAAGTATCCAGGATAACCAAAAATCCAAATCCATCCAAAAATCTAAACATCTAAGCAATATTTCGCGGTCTCTTACTTGGAATAATACAATTAGGTTTATTTTGAGTACTTCGAACACACATGATTTTCGCATTTACTATGAAGCCAAAGTTAATATGAATTACAATATTCGACCGCTACCAACCGGGACGGCCGGACGCGGGAAGGCCCGCTAGCCGCTCTGCGGCGATTTTATTATAATCTCTGATATCTTCTAAAATATTAATTTTAATGATATGCTGTAAAGGGCAATTTTGATCTACATGAAATGCACAATTTATTTAAGGTACTTAATTGCATAAGGATTAATGCTGTATTGCTTAAAATCGCATTCATAAATAAGCCATTATTTCTCGTAAAAAGTAAAGGATAAAAATGGTTATTATGGGTTATCCCTAAGAGTTAGACATATACCATCGCGGACTTTTCTGTAGAACTTTTTAAGGTGTACAATACTGTAGTACATTATTTTGAGCTATTTCGTAGGGTTCAGCCAGCGTTCGCAATGTAAGCGCAAAAAAATGTGTTTATTTATGACATCACATTAGAAACCTCTAAAATTATCAGCGTTTCTTTACTATATTATGCATGTTATATACATATAAACCTTCCTCTTGAATCACTCTATCTATTAAAAAAACCTGCATCAAAATCCGTTGCGTACTTTTAAAGATATAAGCATACATAGGGACAGACAGACAGCGAAGTGACTTTATTTTATAATATGTAAAGATTTACAATCTAAGTAAAAAATATGTAAGTACATGTATATATATAAAAATAAATAATCATAAAGCATCAAAATATTCGTCTGCATCGTTGTCAACAGGAAACGTGCCCAAAAGGCTGGCAGAATTGCCACTTTGTATGGCAATGCTTATTCTTTGGCCAAAAAACAGGCCAGCCCTCTGGTCACGTGAAGAGTCGACTAGCCGCTTGGCAATGTCTCGGAAATTGTGTGATAATTGATAATTTTGTGATAATATTGTCTTAATACTACTACGAACAGCGTTTAGTAAAACTTTATATTTTCCTTGATATAGATTTTGTAGTTTTTATATTGTTTATTTATAAACAAAAGGAAGTCAAAGCTTCTACAGCAGTAGAAATGATACACCGCATTAGCTCAACAGTCTGTTAGCTCGAACTATCAATATCCGAGCATTATTAGACTAGAGCAAATTTGGTGTTTAGCCACCTTCCACGCCGAGAGCACCCCGGACACGTGGATATATTCCTCATTGACGATCGGTTTAGAACCGTAACTCGACAACGTAGGGATATTTAGAACAGCTCTATCCTGAACACTGATTGCCTGTGTAGAAACGGACTCCCCGAATATTAGAATTCGGAACTTGTATATATACAAGTTGCCAAGAAAACTTTGATAACGCGATGCAGGATTCTCCTGATTGAAATACAATTTTAAGTTTTAATGGAAGGGTGGTAAAGTTCATCCATTTTGATAGCGTTGCAGGCGGAGGGTCTCGAATTCGCGCATGCGCAGTAGCCCGGGGAGGCGAGTTCCATCCTGGGCTGAGACACCTATTTTTGCGTTTTGAATAATTATCGGATCAGCTTTTCATTGTTATTTTCTTGGACCAATAAATTTTATGGCAATTGGGTCGTTTATTAGATGTAAATTAAACTAAATTGCCAAAATGTACTTTTTTTCCGGATAATAAACTGGCGTGGTGTTCTGTTATAGTGTAAAGTGACAAAGTTATTGCAAACCATATGATCTTCAACCAAATTTGAGAAACTAGAAACTTAAAGTTATTCATCGTAATATTTTACCCTATAGTTTATTGTTTGTCATAGATAATGTGATTTTATTATCATTATCATCTGCCTAGCCTTTTCCCAACTATGTTGGGGTCGGCTTCCAGTCTAAAAGGATGCAGCTGGATACCAGTATTTTACAAGGAGTGACTGCTTATCTGATGTCAACAACCCTGTTACTGTGATACGATATCCCTTGATAAGACTGATTGTCAGAGTTTCGGGCTCCTGACCAAAGATCCACAAACGACAGCCGTGACCAACGGCTTAACTTGCTTTTCGAGGTACGGAGGAGTCTTGGTATGAAAGAATTTTTACATACCAAGATGGTTCGCGGATGGGTGATCATCTTTACTAAAAATCCGAAGCAAGCGTAGCTTAACCTAACTGATCAACCCATGCTGCTGTTATTACTTAGCCAGTAAACCTATCAATAATTTTATATATGAGTAGAAGTTTAGTTTGAAGAGAAAAATTATATACCTACATCATATATTAATACGTGAAGCGAAAACTTTGGATCCCTTTTTACGAATATTGGGCGGACGGAGGAGTATGAAATTTCGCACACTTATAGTTTATACAGAGAAGAAGTGACGAATGCTAATATTTTTTTTAATTATGCGTAAAAACACATTATTTTCAATAAATAACACATAACACACACTACTTATCATTACCGTGTATTTAATACACACATGCATAGATATTCTTTTTCGCTTACGGTTATCGTGAAGAATTCACTTTTCGTTACATGTCACAATTCGATCCAATATTCATTCATTTTGTACCGATTCAACAAGGCAACGCAAGTTTCAACACGCGTTTCTTTCTGCAGATCAGTCAAATCATGAGGCACCCATTTATTTATTTTTTATCTTATTGATTTGATGCAAATGAGTCAATATTGTAGGTACGGTAACGATAAACCGTTCTGCTAATTCCTGGGTAGTTTGACTCGGATCGGCTACCACCATCTCATTCAATTCAGCGTTATTCACCTGTGTGGGCGATCTTCCACGTGGTTCGTTCTTGAAGTCACAAATGGTACAAAAAAAGTTCCTACGATCCATGAATTATAAATGCCATCAATCAAAAGTTCACTACGTGCAGTTACTGGGTCGTTACGGCATTCTGAGTTTGAAGTCCAGGCGATTGCTTCTGGGCGTAATGACGCTGCATGGCTTATGTAACAATAGGTTCGATTGTCCTCACTTAGTAAATAAATTACGCTACATAGTGCCTAGAACTGTTATCCAACAGGGAGTGCGCGTGCCTCGACTGTTCCACACAGATCGCTGCTTAAATTCAAAAGGGCCACAAGTCGAAATATCCCTTTTTTACAGGAGAGCCCGTCAAAGTTTTGTTATCGGTTTTTGTTTAATATTTTTAATAATCTACGTTGTATATATATGTGTTATATATCATCAGATGTATATTTAAAGCCTCTTTTTGTCTGTAATTTGATATTTCGTATAAGTTTTACCCAGTAAATAAAAACATCAAAGTCCCTTTTGGTTATAAAAAACATATATAATGTTTATGAATTTTATAAATAAAAAGCCACCACTCAAACAGAAAAAAAGTTTGATTGTGTCTTTTCGTATAATGTTTTTGTTTATTATGCTAGTTTTTTTTTATAACTAAATGGTAGCATATTGGCAATACCTTGCAATAAAATGTCATTTTTCTTTAAGGTGCAAATCATACTTTTCTTGCAGCAAAGTCTTGACTTCCACGTTTTTATAGGCAGTGCAATCTTCGCACTGATCTTTCTTCGGGCACCAAAATGAAATATTTTAAAATCATTCATGAAGATATTGTAATACATTTGCTATGAAACATGAGGTGTTCCTTCAGCTTTACATAGGTCAACGTAGTTTCGATGATGCGCTGCCGTATAACCACCCTCAATGTATTCCCGTTTTGTTTGAGCACGGCAATTGTGGCTCTCGATACGCGGAATCCAGTTTATTTGCGCCTTGCCACCATCCATTAAATTAGAACACAACTTGTGATGGTTGTCATGTTTTTCTCTTAATTCCTTGAGCTGATCATCCAACCGTTGTAAAAAAACTTCTATTTTTTTACAACGGTTCTAATAGTTTTATCAGTAACCGTGAGAGTATCCCAGTGGTTACGGCCGCGACTTACGAGTTGTAAGTCGTGAGTTCAAATCCAACCAGGCGCTTTACTTTGTGTAAATTATTTCATCATCACTGCTCTCAAAACGGTGAAGGAAAACATCGTGAGGAAACCGGCATGTCTTAGAACCAAAAATTCGAAGACATGTGACATCAGCCAATCCACATTGGGCCCGCGTGGTGGATTATGGCCCACTCCCTCTCACCGAGAGTAGGCCTGTGTCCCAGCAGTGGGAACATTATAGGCTGCTGATGTGAGAGTATTCATGATATTTTGGTTCTAAGGTAGTTATATTACTGTAGACAAATCTTCTCTGAGCTTGAAAATCAGCCATATTCCAAATAAAAAAATAAAAATTAAAAAAAAAAGTCGAATTTTCCATTACGAAAGCATTTTAACCAAAAACGCACGGTGCGTTCATTAGCAGTCTCTTTTCCAAACCAGTATTGATATTTCGAGCCGTTTTTGCCGCGTTAGTTCCGCGTTGGAACTCCTATTAAAAAATCACTCGTGTTTTCGAAGTACCCATCTTTTCTGTCTAAGCTGAATAAAAAAAACAATTTACATTTGAAAATCGAATATTGCACATATTTATAAATAAAATAGATATAATATGAAAGAAGTTTCACTCGAATATCACACCATAAAGGTTTTATGTCAATTCAGTTTTTATTACTGTAAAACAGCTATTTCATATTTTAACCCCTATTATTACTATATGGGTTCTTAAAATATGAACTATACAGTTCATTTTTCTGGGATTGCAGCTGTTATGTTATGTGAAATATTTATATTTCTAATGCTTCAGGATATAAGACAATGAGCCTGAAAAAAAGTCAGAAATCAAAGCCAATAACCCTTAAAAAGTCACAGCAGTCGCAGGCAGATGAAGGGGTGACGATGAACATGAACCAAACTTATTGCGTTGGTTTGATGGATGCCGCAATAGTATCCTCATCGCCGAACAGAGGCGTGGAATGTAGCACAGGTCAGTTAAACCTTGTTTTAATATTTTAAGCCACGTAAATTCTATTAGTCTTTAGCAGTCCACTGCTCCTGCCTGGGTTGCGGATTTGGTCGAAGGAGATACCGTAGCCCTGGCATAGGTAACTGAAGGAACACTTTTATTCAGTAAAAGTCTGATACGCCCTTCCGCTCTACCCAGAGCGGGAGACATAATTGGATGATACACCACCCCAAAAAAAGCCGCCCACTGCAAGCCACTTCTTTGTGAGAGACAGTAGTGTGGAATATACCACGCGTGCCACGTGTGTGTCACATGTCCTCAAATTCACTGTTATGAGAGCAGTGGTGATAAAATTATTTACATAAAGTATGGCGCTTGCTTGGGTTCAATCCCACGAGATACAACTCGTAAGTCAGGGCCACTGCTCCACTGGTTCCACTGCTCACCACTGTTGGGCACAGGGCCTTCCAATCGCACGCCATCTAAATCAATTCTCAGCTACTCTTATCCAGCTACTATCTTACCAGCCACCCTGAGAAGATCTCTGCCTTGTTTGAAAGAAGCCTGCTATTCGGGAATTCAGTTCATCAGCTTCACGGCTAAGGACTGACCCATTGCCATAAAATAAGATTTTTTTAGTGTCGCAGACTACCCTGGTACTTCCCCTTTAAAATAACAATGTCAAAAAGTTTAGTTACTTATGGTTCAGTGGGCCACATGTCAGTGGTAACTTACCACTACCAGTAAGCTGTTCTCATACTCTATTCAAACTCCGTACTACGACAGGCCAGCTCAAGGTCAAAGTGTCACCACACTCACCACCGATGTATGGCTGGTGTGGCCGAAAAGTTCTGGAGTGACGGCCACGTACCAGAAGACTTAGAGTTAGAAAGCGTCCCACAAAGTGGACTGATGACCTTGTGAAGGACGCAATAATCAGCCGACAGAGGCGGGAACCACAGAACCGGTTCAAATGGCAGAGCTTCTGGGAGGTGTATGTTCAACCGTAGCGTCTTTCGGCGGAATTGATGATGATGATGATGTATGATCCACTGTACTGACGAGTCTTTAGCGAATGAATATAAAAATTATATATTTAGACAGATAGGATATCTTCTTTTTTTACTTTTAATGCAACTGCCCCACAAGGACGCCATTGTTTTTATTTATGTATCTGTTACAGACACAAGTTCGTTGCTAAGACAAAACAAGACGGTGGTTCTTTGTGGAACTCCAACACTGAAAAGAGTTGAAGAAGGCACTTTTACTTCCAAAAGTTATGTTACTCTGAGACCATCGCGGCTGTCAAAAACAACAGGTATCTCAGGAAATTTCACTTACATTCAACTTCGGAATCCACCCAATTTTTTAACTGGTTATAGGACGGTACTTTCTATGAACAACTCAAAGTGATTGATATGGGTTATAAACTAAACCGTACAAATACTCTTCAGTCCGGGTACTAATTTGCGAGGCATTAAAAATGTTTAGCATACTCTACACAGTATAAAACAAAGTCGCTTCCCGCATCTGTACGCTTAGGCGATTATCACACTGAGCGCACCGCCGCGGAGGGCGGTTGCGTAAAGCGAATTGACCGCGCGGTCGGTCGGTGTACGTGTGTTAGGCATCAACGGATTTGAACGCAACATGAGATCCGCTTCGCCACCTACCGCGGCGGCGGTGCGCGGTGCCGTGTGTTAATCGCCTTAGATCTTTAAAACGACGCAACGATTTTAATGCGGTTTTCATCAATAGACAGTGTGATTCACGAGGAATTCTTACATATCGCCGTTGGCAAAAGCAAGTAGTAATTATAAGTATTGTTAACTGTTATAAGAGGCTTTATCCAGAGTGACATTGCAGCCTTATCGTATCTTAAACTATTCTGACCTAAATCTACAAATACAGCATAAATTATTGATGTATAAACCAATAAGAAAGTAGGTTTGCTATATCCAGTAAAGGTTGCATTTATTATGACATATGGACCAATTATCATCTGCCGAGCCTTTTCCCATGCCTATGTTGAGGTCGGCTTTCAGACTGACCTGATGCAGCTGAATACCAGTATTTGACATGTTACATATTTTACTAATATCATATTCATTTTACTTTTATCGTATTCAGCAGGGGCGTAGCTACCGCCGTATCTGCCGTATCAATTATACGGGCCCCCCGGGCGACGGGGGCCCCCGACGTGCGCCCCCGTAGCCCGGAAAATTTATAAAATATTCCCATTTTTTTATTTATTTCAGAAATGACAAAAGTCACAAAAAGCAATTTCTTTTTCCCGCGTAAATCATGCGTTCTAAATTTGGCAACACCCTACTTCTTTCGTCTTTTTCACATAGGATGGGTACAATGACAGTCACTAGGACTTAAATAGTGAGGTCTCTTTGCGTAATGAATTCGATTATTAGCAAAAATCGAGAAGTTTAGCAATTGAACATTAATCGATTTTTTTTAAATAGATATGGTTAACTATAAATAATTTCTAATAAAGATTATGGATGTAAAAAGAAAAAGTGAGCCGTGGTGGGACGCCTGGCAGATTTGAAACATTGAAATTATTTTGTAAAGATAATATTTATAAAGCACACTTTACGAAAGGAAATAAATATGGTATAATAAAAAATAACATATTAATTATATGTTAATTATCAAAATTCGGACTACTCTGTACCACCCTAGTCTGAAGCACCAGCTTTCAAATAAAAAAAAGATCATCAAAATCGGTTCGCCCAATTGAAAGTTCTGAGCGCTAACAAACATAACATCGAGAGTTATTTAATTTGAATTGTTTGCAAAAAAATATTTTGGAAAATAAATATTTCTTTTAATTTTATGCAAACATTTTTTTTTCTTTTATGATAAATCTTTACCCTTCATAAGGGCCCCCAAACAAATTTTTATACGGGGCCAAGGCACGCTACGCCACTGGTATTCAGCAGTATCGTATTCAGCAGTATCTTTTTTTCCTTCTTTCTACAGTACACTCTACTTGATGGCGAAAATCTTCAACCGTTTTGCATATTTCACAATTAAGAGAATTCCCTTAATGCAAACACAAATTGTAGCAGTTAAATAAAATATTATAGAAAATTATGAAAGCAAGCATTTATAAACTATTTTAAAAGCAAATAATAATACATGTTGTTCAGGTGCGGATCAGACTGCAGTAAGCCCCGTGCCTCGAGTGCCAGTACCGTCCTACACTGATTGTTTTTCAGAGGTCTTGCAGAAAACAACTAATTTTGAAATAATCGAAGGTAAGCTTCGTTATTCAATCTTCTTATATTATATACATGGTGGCAGACACATAGACGTGCAATCTGTACCCATAAATTCAGCACATGACCAACCCAAGCGTAAATTTCGCCAGTTATCAAAAAAAATTGCTGTTACATAAAAAGTGCAATTCCTACAGGATCAAAATGTATGAAAGTTTTTTTTTTAATAACTGCTGCGTCGTTAAATTTATATGCAATGAAATTTTCAGTTACTTGACAAATTGATTCAGAATCATATACTCAATCCATTGTAGAAAGTTGTGCCTCCACACCCATGCAACCATGTATGTAGTTATTATATCATTTTAAAAGTTCCTTAACCAAAACTATAAATATAAAGCAAAGTTTGACCAGCTGTAAAATGAAGAATAAAAAAACTGAAATGCTTTCAAATTAATACTTTGGCTTTAACTAAATCATAATTTAAATTTCGAACATATTCTTTGAAATGTTAAGCTCCATTTACACCATGCGTGGTATACAATTAAAATAAAGCAACAATGCCTGGCACGATCGTCTAAACAATGTTTAAATGTTCCAACTTCAGCTCTTGCCATGGCAAAAACAATAATGATTGATGACTGGATCGCACTGTGTAAATCAGGCTTAGGTATATAAAATGGTATGCCTTTAGTCAATCTAATCGGTTAACTAATAATACTTCATACATTTTAGGAATTGGCCCAAGTAAGACACCAAGCAGTGGTGTCACGGATGTACAAGTACACGAAAACGTTTCTATTGTAGAAGCCACTAGAATTGTCGTTGATGCAATGTGTGAAGTAGATAATTCAACAACCTTAAACAGTTCTGAACTAAAGCAAAGCCAATCCAGCGACAACACGACGTTTCTGAGGTCTGATGGTGCGGTTACTGAATGGTCCTGCAAATATCGAAGCGGGCGTAGTTCAGGTAACATTCTTCGCTATTTCCCCACAGTACTAGGAGGGCTTTGGGATTTCAAGGCTCAAGGAGTCTACTCTCTAAGTCTGTCAACGAAGACACGGGTCTATTCCGAAAATCATTGATTCTTCGAAACAAATGTCAAATAAAAATTTTTGAACGAGCCAAAACATATCGGGCGTAGGGACAGCTATCAAATGATGTTATCATGTATTCTTAGTGCGGAAACAGGACTAATCTTACGTCCGGAAGGGATACGGAGTAGAGAATGCCCGTATCTTCGACCAAAACTACGAACTAACTTAGGGAGTAGATCCTGGCATCGGACACATCGCCCCTCAAAGGCGGCCTATGTTCAGCGGTGGACATCTTTCAGCCGAAACGATTATGATGATGAACGTAAAAACGCTGACCTGACTTTGACAGGGGCCACGGCCCAAGCACCAAAATATTCTTGTTTTCACTATAAAAGTAATGATAAACATTTTGATTTTAGAATACCATCATCGAAGCAGCTTCAGGCGAGAATTGGGCAGGAGGTATTATGATGACAGCCTCCATAATGAGATGAGGGAACGTTGCAATAAGTGCCACAGGTTTAAGAGGTTTCCCAGCACCCGATATAAATGTAAGTTTTTGCAAGTTATGGACATCAATACGACAGGAAATAAAACTTCGTTTAACTAACTTATGACTTTACCAGTCTACCAAGAACTTCAGTAATATCCAATTAGTCACTATTATAGTTAGTCGACTTCTTGGCAAAACTTGATAGTAGGACTGTCACTTTTATTAATATTGTTATTTTTTTATAATTTATATTTAGGTATTTGTCGACTTCAAAACTGGTACTGCCAGGGTTTTCATTTATCGTCGTTTCGATGTCTCATGTGGTATAGAACTTGTAGAACTTTTATTGTACCATTTTAAAGGGAGAATGGGACTTACAATAACCATAGAAACAAAAGGTTTCAATAACTCGCTCACGTTGCTGAAGTCTTTTGTTAACCCCACCCATCCATTTCTTTTTGGTTCCGAAGGAAAACTCCTCATAGAAAACGTTCGTCTTGGGGCGCGCACAAGGGTCTGTTGGACTCTTACTGGCTAAAATTATCACCGCTGTTCCGTTCCTATACTTGACCCGGGGATCATAAGAACTTGTGCACATTTCACGATCCCTGACCGCTTTCGCAGGCTCAGTCCGCAGGGGCAGCGAGATATAAGAAAGAATGAAAGCAAATACATTTATTTCATCATCTTCATCATTTCAGCCGTAATACGTTCACTGCTGGACATGACCTCCCCCAATTTGGGGGGCTTTGCCATAATCGCCACGCTTGGCAGGCGGATTGGCGATCGCAGTATGGTGGTAAAATGCATAGAGAACGCTGCTGCCCATTCTCTAGTAAGTCCCGAAGTCGCCTCTTACGACACCCACGGGAAGAAATGGGGTGATGCTATTCTTTACATCCGGCACCACACGGTGCAACATTTATTTAGCACAGACTAAAAGGCACACAATATATAGGCTAGAAAGAGTATATAAAAAAAACAATTCAAACATAAAAGTGTAATGTGCGATGATAAACTAGTATTAGAGTGTGCCTCGCGGCTGTGCCAAAAGACGAGACGTCGTATCCACAACGGCCAATAATAGAACGCTACGCGCCGCCAACTCGGGTCCTGGGGGGCGGTGAATGTAACCTAACATTTTTTTGGTAAAAACGTGCTTAATCTGCCACTATTGCTGCTACGCAAAACAGCGTTGCTATAAGGTTTTTACACGCCTAAATACGGCACCTGGTCACGAGTCAAAGAGCGTTCGCATATCGCGACTCTGCATTGATTGTGGATACATCTTAACTTACCTGAACTAAATTCAATAACAACTGTTGTACTGTTGTAGCTCACCAAACACAACCCCCGTCTGGTGGATCGCCACCCGCTCGGAGGATCTTCGCTTTTCAATGGAAAAACTTTCCACCTTGTTCCTTCACCATAAGTTATTAAGTTATATGCGTAGGTGTACCTAAATTGCTCTCTATAACGTCCTTACAATATACACTATGTATAAATAAGTGGGTATTTCAAGAGTATCAGAATAGGAACGAAGAGGCTCATTCACAGTTATTTATATGTGGGATGAGATGAGCCAACAGAAAATTCAATGGCAGATTATTCCGAGAACTATTTATAAATACTCATTATCAAATAAATTACTTTTCAAAGGTTGTAAGGATAAATATAGCTCAGTCACAAATAACGAAGTCTACAAAACCAGATAATTAAAACCTACCCTGGAAAATTTATGATATAAGTACAAGATTAAATTGTCCCAATTTTATTACAGACTAGCTTTTGCCCACGACTTCACCCGCGTTAAATTTCGTGTTCCCCCGACCCTTCCCGTCGCGTCGAATCGCCTACCCATGCGATTTTCCCCGTTTTTGCAACATTTTTCATTACTGCTCAGCTCCTCTTAATTGTAGCGTGATGGTATATAGCCTATAGCCTTCCTCGATAAATAGGCTACTCAATACAAAAATAATTTTTCAATTCGAACTAGTAGTTCCTGAGATTAGCGCGTTCAATCAAACAAACAAACAAACTCTTCAGCTTTATAATATTAGTATAGATATTTCCATTTTTTCCACTTCTTGTTTGGTGTCACGAAATTATCTGAAGCTTCCAGGTGCTGGGCTGAAATAATCTCTTAATATAATATATAAATTACGCGTCACGTTGTTTGTCCGGGATGGACTCCTAAACTACTTAACCGATTTTAATAAAATTTGCAAACCGTGTGCAGTTTGATCTAACTTGAAAGATAGGATAGCTTATTATTTCGCATTATTATTTTATTGCAAACTAGCTGACCCGACAGACGTTGTCCTGTCTTAACGATAACTATTTAATTCGAATTGGTATCTATACCGGATGACATTTTTTACCGTCTCGACCTTCATACGGTGTGTTGTGTAACTAGAATAGAAGGCAGGAAGGCCTTCAGATTCATCTCAGGTGGCTAAAGGAGCGCGGGACGCGGGCGGACGGGGATGCGTGTGCGGCTCGTGCGGCTGCGAAAGATCAATTTGGCCGCCTATCAGCCGGCTTCAAAGGGTAGGACCGCGCTATAAAATCATTGATACATGCCGCACATT
Organism: Aporophyla lueneburgensis; assembly: GCA_932294355.1. Taxonomy (NCBI): domain Eukaryota; kingdom Metazoa; phylum Arthropoda; class Insecta; order Lepidoptera; family Noctuidae; genus Aporophyla; species Aporophyla lueneburgensis. The sequence continues at coordinate 27,329,913 of OW028740.1, forward strand.
GAGTACGGTGCGTATGATTTGAGTTTCGATAGATTTTAATTGATTTTTTTATTTTATTTTTTCCATATTTCTGTTTTTGTTGTTCTAGTATGAAAATGTTACTTTAAATGTGTAGTATTTATTGCTAGATCAATTTCATTACATGTTATTCGAAAATAAAAATAATAAAAATTTCTATGCCAAAGGCCTCTATTCCGTTCACCTATTACACCCATTTTTTTTCAAAACGTAAAAAAAAGTCACCCGGTATATATAAAAATGAATCCCTATTTCCCTTAGTCACGCCAACCGATTTCACTTTTTTTCACTTTTTAAATTTTTTCTTTCATAAGAACCTTCTGCTGACAATAACAAACACAACAAAAAAAAAATCAAAGTGAAATCGATCCAGCCGTTCACGCGTGATGGCGTGACCAAGGGAAATAGATTATTTGTCTATTATTTGACAATCACAATTATCTGTTAGCTCCAAACGATTTGAGCAAACATTTGACGCGAACGAAGTCGCGGATAGGAGCTAGTATCTTTATAAAATAAAATTTTCGCTTATTTTTTATATTTGTGTATTGCAACACAGTACCAAGATCTTTCGGATCGTGGCGAACTGGAGGCTCCATCCGTCGGTTGTGCTGCCGACGTTGGAACCACGTGTGGAAGAAGACTGCTGAACGATGGGCCATCTGGTCAACCAAGTCACCTGCAAAATCAAGAAGGCGTAAGCAGAAAACAAAAAACTGTTAGCAAAAAAATATTTACTCATTTTGAGTCAGCGCCAAACAAACAATCAACGCTAATAAACAAACGACAATTAAACAAGCTATCATTATTTTACTTGGCGCCTTGTTAGGGTTCCGTTGCCAAATGGTAAAAAACGGAACCCTTATGGATTCGTCATGTCTGTCTGTATGTCTGTCTGTCCGTATGTCACAGCCACTTTTTTCCGAAACTATAAGAGCTATGCTGTTGAAACTTGGTAAGTAGATATTTTCTGTGAACCGCATTAAGATTTTCACACAAAAATAGAAAAAAAAAACAATAAATTTTGGGGTTCTCCATACTCAGAACTGAAAATCAACATTTTTTTCATTAAACCCACACGTGTGGGGTATTTATGGATAGGTCTTTCATTCAATCAAATGAAATATAAAAATTAAAAGAAAAAAACATTCAATTTCATAAACATTAACCTAATGCATAAACCGTAAATATCTACAGGTTTGTACGGAACCCTCGGTGCGCGAGTCCGACTCGCACTTAGCCGGTTTTTTTGTTTGGCGCCGACGACTAAAATTAGTACTTTACATTACTTTAGGAGCTTTGTTAGATTAAAAGATTTTACTTTTAAATTTCTTCTTTCGTCCATGAATTGCTTTTGTAAATAAGTTTTTAGGCATATTATTCTACACTTGAGAGTGGATTTGATTTTAATTGTAAATTACTCTATTATAGAAGTTTACTCTTCCCAATACATTCAAAATCGGACTATTCAGTAAAAAGTTCTGCGATCATACATAAAAAAGAAAAAGATTTTATATAAAAATTTGAGAACCTCCTGTTTTTTCATCAACTGAAAAGTTGATACACAAACTTTATAACAATTAGCATATTTACCTGTTGAAAAGATTTTAAATCATTTAAACGTGTTTATTCTCATTCCGATCTAGCCCGTCCCTTGCTGCCCTCTAGATACCAGCGATGCTACCCTAAGCCGAACTTCGTACCCCACAGGAGGTACCCTTAGCGAGTAGTCGCTCTAATTTTATTTTTTAAGCCGTGGCTGGAGGCCTTTATTTATTATGGCAGCCACAGGCAAGTCCAGTTAAGCAGCCGACAACCTCATATGTTGACCTGCAAGATGTCACTACCAAAAAAACTGACAAGATTTTACTGTTTTAATTTTTCAGTACACCCCATGCAGAATTTAGTACAATCGGTTATTTGGGAAGATGTTGATGTACAAACTAATATTGTAGTTTACAACGAAAAAGGTAAGTAGAAGATCATAATTTCCATACGTTTCCAATATATAAAAAAAACATGTTTTAGAACAGTTTATGTTGTGGCAAACCAAAGCTTAACATCATAATCGTCACCATTCTACTGTCCCATTTTTTGGGGTCGTCGCAACATGTCTTTTCCTTCCATAATTCTCTATTAGTTGTCTTTTCGGTTACCAACCCCTTTTTAGCCATATCCTTTTTCACACAGTCCATCCATTGTTCCTATGGTCTTCCGCTACTAATACAGACATCCAAATTTATACTCAAACCTTTTTTCACCACATTGTTCTCATGCCTCCGCATCTGCTTATACCAAGACAACTGATTAAACCACGGAGCAAATACAAAGAGGAGATGTTGTAATTAGATTTTCCTAAGAAACAACGCGTGACATTTTGCGGGGTGTGGGGTGTTAGATCCCGCCCACTTCTTTATTTTCCATCTACCGGTTAATAGCAAAACTAGGTGCTCGTACCGTCAATTTTGCTTTTGTAGTTATTTATCTATCTCATACTAGATGTCACTACGTGCAGGAGGCAACAGGGTTGTACTCAGAATTTGCGTACCAGGGAGTACTTTGTTTTTTACTCATCTTAATACGTATTTTTTTACGAAAAACAATAATTTTAGAATAAAAATATTTTTGATGCATGACGACAGAAGATAATCAGTGTGTCTCTTATTTTTAAATGACAAGCATTAAACATAAACATTTATTTTTCAAAACATCTATATTTCACACACAAATAAAACAAACACATTTTATACATATACAACTAATTGACATCAACAATAAAACAAAGAAAGCAAAAAGAACACACGAAATATAGCGGTTAAAAACATTAGACCGGGAAGCACTGTCCACTGCTCACAGTGCAATATGTAAACATATCCAGTGGCAAAGCAGTGGAGAGACCCACCTATTCGAGAACACGCTTATTATAATGTTGCTACTGGACCTAACACGACCGTATCATCGCATACTGCCAAAGTCTTAAAATTTCAACCAGACGCAAAATGTTCACTTCTCAGAATGTCAACTTCTTAGAATATCCAATCCGCATAATGTCAATTTCTCAAAATGTCGATTTCTCACAATGACAAACTCGTATGAAATAAAAATCACTTTTCACTTTCCATTTATGAGACAGTCGCGGCACATTTGGTAAAATAATTAGAATCCGATTACGGACCTGTTTTTTATATTTATGTTTGTTGTTCATGGTTGACGATAGATGGCGGCCTGTTGACATAATGATATAAAAACCACGATAAAAACTACAAAAACAATATTTAGGCGATTGAAAGGTTTTTGGGAATTAATTCTGAATAAATTTCAGTACATATAATTATTGAAATATATTAATACTGAGCTTTACGTGCCTAAATAATTTTAGTACCCATGTCACAAAGTGTCGCCATCTAATGTCGGGTAGAATTATATTTGGAAACACCGAAGTTATGACATTTTTCTAGAAGAATTTTTATAAATTACGTTTAAAATTACTTACAAATAAAATGTGATACCATTCATAGCATCAGAACGTCTATCCGAGTAGTTTTTACAAGATAAAACACAAAACTTCATTCTTATGTTTGTTTAGCGCGAATATACTGAATTTTTACTTAGTTGTGCACAGGACGAACGCCAACAATACACTGACTAAGGCCACGCCTACTTGATGACGTCAAGACCTAGTTGAAAATCACAGTGCACAGTTGTTTAGGCCGACTCCTCTTTGTATTTGCTCCGTGGATTAAACCTACCATTATCTATTCTGTTTAAGCATTGGTTCGCTAGTTGTTCCTAAGGCAACTTTCTATACGCTATTTTTGCTTTTCTGGAATATGATCAGTAACAATTGCAAACACCATTTTAACCTTGTACTAAACAGCAGCCAATCTTACAAATGGCTCCAAGCCTTTTAATAATTGATCCTGGAATCACTGTACGCTTAATATATGACCTATTTCCTCAAATCCAAGTACAGTCAGAAGCATAAATACCTTAAACTGACTCAATATCTCAATAGTACTTTTTGCGTAAAATAACTATAAAACCGTTTTTCATAAAAGTATGGTTTCCCAAAAATACTATGGTCGTTACATCATAAAATGTATACCAATACTTAAGGAGGAAATTGCTTTTAAATCTTGTGTAAGTGTTACGTGTTTATGGTTTTGACTGTACCTCCATGTGAACCTGCCAGTTTAAGTACTTTCCTCTATAAATCTTGAAAACCTTTCACGCAAGAGACACATTTTTCCTTCTAGGCACGGATATTGCAGTGAAAGAGCAAAAATCTGCAGCGATTAATACCATCTTCAATATGGGCACCTTGCAGGCTATCCCCAACTTAGTTGATTCAGGTAATACATGTTTTAAGTTACATTATTTAAGCTCTCGCTTTTCTTACTGCGTAAGTGCGTTAGCACAAACTGCATGGGATAATCCCTGATAACTTAATTTTTAGATTCCAAGAAGAGCAGCAAGTTTCAACACGCAGACTCAGGCCCGTCGATGTTTCCCTTCTTCTTGAATACAAGTAAATGATTTTTGATTACCTAAAACAATCCGATATGAGAATTGTCTTATAATACATTCAAAATGATTTTGCTATCACCATTTCCCTGAAAAGAAAAGAAAAAAAGAAAATTGTGTTATTATTCATTCAAAATCGGACGTAATCGTCAAATTTTGCGTAACTTGCACGTTCTTGAACGTTGCCCGTAAGTTGCAAAAATGTCTGCAAGTAGATTGTATGCCTACTACTTGCATACTTTTGTCACATTATGCAAGTTGTGTTTTTGACGGCGACTAGGAACCGGGTACGATGATTCACAACACAACAATGATAACACTGACAGCTCTCTGCGTTGAAGAACTGTCAATGTAAATATTCCTCAACAATGATAACACTGTCAGCTCTCTGCGTTGAAAAACTGTTAGTGTAAATATGCCACAACAATGATAACACTGACAGCTCTCTGCGTTGAAAAACTGTTAGTGTAAATATGCCACAACAATGATAACACTGACAGATTTCTGCGTTGAAGAACTGTTAATGTAAATATTCCACAACAATGATAACAAGTGTTGTACTTCGTAGCTATAAATGTTAGAAAAGCAAAAAAAAAAAATTCTGCCTGTAAGCCAGTATATGATTTTTATACTTGACGCAAGATGGTGTTAATGATAATTGAGTGGGATACAATTTCTAATTAGTGTTATAAAATAGTACAAATTAAAAGGATTTTATTACCATCTATAGTTATAATACCAGCTACAAACTTAGCGTGTTCGTGGTGGGAAGGAATCTAACCAGCACAACCTGTATATCTACGATAATTAAGAGGTATACAATTTCTAATTAGTGGTATAAAATAGTACAAATTAAAAGGATTTTATTACCATCTATAGTTATAATAAATGCGGTCATGGTCGCGCTGCGAAGTACAACACCACTACCATCTCTCTGCGTTGAAGAACTGTTAATGTAAATATTCCACAACAATGATAACACAGACAGCTCTCTGCGTTAAAGAACTGTTAATGTAAATATTCCACAACAATGATAACACTAACAGCTCTCTGCGTTGAAGAACTGTTAATGTAAATATTCAACAACAATGATAACACTAACAGCTTTCTGCGTTAAAGAACAGTTAGTATAAATATTCACAACAATGATAAGAGCGACAGGTCTCAAATGCAATCCAATGTGCTGATTGCGTTCATTTTCATTGGCGCAAGCCACCCCATCCCCCCACATGCGTTATGTGCGTGTGTTTATTAACGCCCACTTATCCAAAATGTCTATTACAGAAGGAAACACTTCTACAATTATAACTACGGATAAGAGCCTATCGGGCTATCAGTTTCCCATGTGCCAGCAGAATCAGTGTACTAGTTATGCCAACAACATAAATTGGGACTCTGATGCAGCAACGAGCTACTGCAATTCAGTTAAAAGTTGCCAATATCAAGGTAGGTCTTAATGCTGTAACTTCAAAGTTCTTTTGGCGCGTGGTGAAAATCGGAACGAATGCCGCCATCTTGGTTTGTTCACTAAACAATTGCGCTTTGTCATCAGCTTAAACTGGAAATGCACACTGAATACTGACCTCTCAATATACAGAAATCCCATAGAATGTGAGAGCAGTTATTATTGGATATGCATAGCTTGATGTGTAGCCGTGCATACCAACAGAGCCCCCTGTCAACGTCATTTGATTTGTCAGCGCCAAAACATCCTTATGGCAATTAATAAGCTTATAAGGTTGATTTGATAGACTGAGGTCCTAGCTCTCATTTGAAAGATGTGCAGTTGTCCGTATAATGTTCTTTATTATTTTTTTCATGTCGAATAGATTTATTAATATGAGACAGCTATAACAAATTAACACTAGCATATGACTGAAATTAATGAGTAGACTCTGACATATTAATAAAAAAGTTTATACAATTAAGTCCTTTAATAATTAAGAGTTTCCCTAGTACAAAATGTTATTTAGTAATCTAAGCATGTTTTTTATAATAATTGACTCTATCCCTAATAGCTATTGTGAAATATTTTGAGAAGCGACAAGAAATAGGTACATGTAACTAAATGATTGATCCAAAGAACAAATCAATGGATTGTGTGAGGAATAGTATAAATGAAAAGGGAGTCAATGATAGCGTGACGGTTGGCAGGTGGAGAATGGAAGAGAGTAACTGAGAAATACTGAATGCTTTTGTAAAATTTCAGGTGAAATAGTAGTACAGGACCAAACAACAAGTTTGGAGAATGAAGTAAAAGTTAATTTGGCTGATCAACCTACAGGTACTGATACTATTTAATAGCGTGTGGCGTTTTGTAGTTTCCGCCTACCCCCATAGGACAAAGTTGTGAATTCATATATATATAAAAAAAAATTGACGCACAACTCATGTTACCATGTTACGGATTCAGTACATGATTCTAAGCCTCCCTGAGTTGAAATAATTCGTGAGTTATTAAAAAAAAACCGCAGCCCTACATTTTGTATGCGTATCGTCAAAAAATTTCTACGCTAGGGGGTCTGACATCCTGCTAGGGTCGCGAGATTTGTTCGAAAGACTAACCGGAACCCTGTCATACAGGCAACTGAAGGAACACGACTGGTCAGTAAACGCCCTCCCTCTCCGCCCAGAGAGGGACCCGTCATTTGATGATTTCCCAACAACAAAAAAAGGGGGGATTTGATATCATGTGCTGTATTCATGGTTTAAGTTTGGGCGTCTATGTCCCTTCCACCCTGTATCATCAGCCGTGCCGTCTAAACATTATGCTTAAGAAAATCACTTATTTAAACTTTGAATTAGTGTAACATTAAGTTGATTTTTGAATTTCTTTCTCTAATTTATTTTGATGTTATAACGTAAACTGGACGTTATCTGTATGTCTTTAAAGTATTTTTTTCCAAAAACACTTACTTGATTACATGTTTGAAAACAAAATTGCGAACGACTACTCATTACAGATACGGCAGACTTACCGAGCCATACGACCAATGAGAAGACGAGCACGCTTGCGCCGGCGCAGCAGCCGCCACCATCGGCGCCTTTATTACTCAATATACAGAAATTACAAATCAACAAAGATTCTTGTATTAAAATAGACGTTCCACAGAATGTCATCATGTGTCATAATGCAGGTAAATAATGTTGTTTCACACTGCTTGCTCGATAATGGCATTTTATTAGGGACTTACTCAAACGGGAGTGTGAGCAGCGGTGGTCTAGTGGTAACGGTCGCGAACCGGCCCACTTCGAATGCAAGCAGACGGTATACTTTGTGTAATTTCATCACCACTGCTCTCAAAACGGTGCAGGAAAACATCATAAGGAAACCGGCATGTCCTAGAACCAAAAAGCAAAATCAAAATCAAAAGTCATTTATTCAAACTAGGCTGAGAGTCAGCACTTTTTGAACGTCAAAGTTACAAAAGACAGTCCCCCCAAAACGCCCACCCTTCGACACTTCCTAGTGCTGTAGCTGGGAAGAAGAAGTGGCGGAACAAACTCCCCTGCTGGATAGTTTGTTAAGTTGTCTGTTAAGCTAGAAGAACTTGATTCTATACAATATTGTGTAACTAATTAATATTATAAAACAAAACATACATTATTCGCCATATGTCAGCTAGCACACGCCAATATACCAACAAAAAAATTTAAAACTAAAGTCAAGCTGAAATAATAAAACAAAAACGTAAACAAAACTGAAAAACTAAATAAAGCCTCCAGGCATAAAGGGCGTGCCCGCTTACATGTTCAACGATGCAAAATGATCCATATACATACATTGATGCATATAGCTAAGTTGAAGTTACAATAGTTAAACTAGCACCTCCGGAGTAGAATAAAATAACAGTTAATACAAATAACAATAACAAAAACCATGGTCAACAAGACGACCAGTCACCACAAGCAGCACCCGTTCACGAGCATAACGCAAAGGCCAGCAAAAATTCAAAGCATGTGACATCTACGAAACCGCACTGGGTCCGCGTGGTGGATTATCGCCTACTCCCTCTTACCAAGAGGAGGCCTATGTCCCAGCAGTGGGAACATTATAGACTGCTGATGATGATGCAAACACCCTTTACATGTTACAGAAGCGGATGTGAAGTTCCCGTGTTGTGGTGGCAGATCCTCGACGTCAGTACCTTCTGAATCAGACATAACTTATTACAGACCCGTGGCTGCCTCTGGTAATCTTTGTAGTGAATGTTTTAAAAATGCAGTAATTTTGTAAATAAATCAATATTGTTGCCAAAAACACCTCCATACACACCCCTGCCCAGGCGTAGATATTCATTCCAAATCCCAACGACGGAATCCTTCATAGTGCGGGATTTAACACGCACTTGACCGGTACTTTTATTAGAATAGAGTTTTATTCTTCGCTGTATGTTAAACACATTATTACTTACATAATTATATGTGTCAAATAGACAATCTATCTTCATTTGTTTTCTTTCGCATTTAAAAATGCGTTTCTGTAGCGAACCACTATGGTAAAATGCAACAAAGGCAATTGAATTAATTGTCACATAAGAATCGATTTTTAAAGTTCTGTTTTAAAACGATTGAATTCTTTTCAGATATAACACAGCTAGTTAGTGAAACGAGAACTCATCAAGCATTATTTCCTATTTTAAAAAAATATTACTCAAACGCAGCCTCTGCGATGAATAGAGAACAGGATAACTTAAGTAAATAAAATAATCAAAATTCTCTGTATTATTAACACTATACTTCGATTTTTAATTGTGTTCAATAACTTGAAAGCTAAATGAAAAATAATGTTACCATTCTAAAACTAATAGTGTTGGGGTAGTGAATCATTTCGCGTAAAGAACGAATGATAAAAAAGGTTTAACTAAAATTAAAATAAAAAAATTCGTCATTTAGATTTGGAATAAAAGAATAATTAATATTTTTTTAATAAAAGTTAGTAGTCATATATATAAAACAATAATAATAATAATAGAACACTATCAACAGGTCATCTTGTGTTCCTAATTCCAACAAAAACAATAAATTTGACGCAATTTTACAAGAAATTTGCAATAGAAAGGAAATCCCCAATAGAAAAAACCTTTTGGAATAATAAAATACAAGAAATTTTTACCATAATGTAAAAAACTAATGTTAAAAGTAGCGAATCGGAAGTGGCATGACAGATATCATCTCCGATTAAATGCGATAAAATCAAAATGAAAATATAAATAAGGAATGTGAGTAAATGTTGACAAGAGCAGCTGCACGGAACGCACGACTACCACCTCCGGACTCGTCGCTCAGCTCCGCCTCGCCGCCGCTGGAACCCAGCGCCATCGAGAGTGCTGTGACACCGGCCGTGGCAGTTGCGTCGAGCTCGAGCGACGAATATTTTTCCCCGCCGACGTCGCCAACACCTGTACGTCTACAGGGGAGAGGCCGGTCACCGAAGAGCTTGGGACTTAGAGGCCAACCGGCCCCGAGCCGGGTCCCCCGCTGCCGGTGGTTGTGTGCGGCGCATGAGATGGACTCAGTCTATGAACGAGAACGTCAGGCGCGCATATTACGGGTCTACAGAGGGGGGAACTAACCTCACTGCGTATCGTGATAGGATGCTGTCTCTGTTCCAGGAACTAGAACCAATCGTCAACGTCTCGGCCCAACGACTATTGGATCAAGTGCGGGTTATCAAACGCAATCACAGCTTAGACGATACCGCACTTGAAAGGCTGCGCTCAGAAGTACTGAGCAACTATGTCGTCTCGACTCCGACACAAACCGCGGCACAAGGGTCATCTATTAATGCAATTTCGCCGCGGTCCCATCATGTTAAAGAAGATGATATGGTTACCACAGTAAGTAGCCAGTGCAACAACCGACTGAGGAGCGCTCTGGAGGATGCGCTTCGCGAGTATAGTATAGTATAGGTATAGGTCTACCCCAACCGAACTTAGACCCCGATTACCAAGGTTGCCTATGCACAAGAAAAATAGGGCGCTGGTGTGTGCCTTGGACTCACAGCTTAAGAATTTATTCGAGAGCAGCGAGAATCTCGTCGATACACACTCGATCCTGTATTGCGCGGCTGTTGCGGTATGTCGTTGAGCTAACGTCAAATTCCCAAGCTGTGACGGAGCTACTCGACCAATACCAACAGTACCAGCCTGGCAATGCAGGATCGAGCGTCGTATCGATGGGGCCAGGGTACTCATCGGCAAACTAAACTGCTTCAGGCAGGGCAATACACGACCACGAGTGATGCGCTTTGTAAGGCGGGCATTCTTGGGGACTGGAATCAGTCCTCCATAATACATGTCCCGTGTCACAGAGCGCATCGACTTCCTGAAGCAGAAAGTCTGTGCATGGGCAAGCCGTATTCGGCGGTATAAACGGCGGGTTGACCGATACAAGCAGAATCGTATGTTCCAGAGCGATGAGAGGTGGGTATATAGAGCTTGGGAGCGACCCGAACAAAATGTGATGGACGTGTGCTGCCCGGATGACACCGCCACGAATGCATTCTGGCGGGGCATTTGGTCAGTACCCGTCTGTCCCGTTGAGGCGGGCTGGATGCGGGATGTCGAGCGAGTGTGTGAATCATTACCAGAAATGGAGTCGGTGTTAATTACGCCACAAGACGTAGCCAGAGCAGTCCATCCGTTACCGAACTGAAAATCACCGGGACCGGACGGACTGCACAACTTCTGGTTAAAATGGCTCACCAGTTCACACAGTCGCCTGGCATCTCATTTCCAGTCATCCTCAGAGTCTGGGTCGCTACTGCAGTTTCTAACAACAGGCGTTACCCATCTGCTCTATAAGTCAGGTAGTACCGCGGAACCTAAGAATTATAGACAGATCATATGTTTGTCAACGGTTTATAAACTTCTAACATCCATTTTGAGAGCGAAAATTAGTTCGCACATTGAAAATAACTGCATTATGTCTGCGTCTCAAAATGGATGTAGGAATGGGTCCCGTGGTACTAAGGAACTACTCTTCATCGACATGGCCATAAGCCAACAGGTTTGTCGATCCCGCAAGGATCTGTCGACATGCTGGATAGACTATAAGAAGGCCTACGACTCGGTGCCCCATACATGGCTCAGGAGGGTGCTGGAGTGGTACAAGGTTGACGCAACTCTACGCACCTTTCTTTGAGTCGTGCATGGGGCAATGGAGGTCAGTCCTTCGCTATCGGGGATGTCCACAGATCCAGCGAAATGATGAGCCTGTATGGAAGCGGGGAATATTTCAGGGCGACAGTTTGAGTCCACTTTGGTTTTGCTTAGCCCTGAATCCTCTAAGCACACTGCTGGAGGATTCAGGTCTAGGCTATCGGCTGAGGAGAGGTGGTCAGGTTATATCTCACCTCCTCTACATGGATGACCTAAAACTATTTGCCCCCAGCAGACTGCAACTGATGGAGCTACTGAAAGTAACTGAAACTTTTAGTGGCGCCATCAGGATGGAGTTTGGTGTGGACAAATGTGCAGTCATGCATGTAAAGCGAGGTGAGGTTATGAAATCCGAGGGAATCCAACTCTCGGATTCCGTATACCTCAGATCCCTTTCCTCATCCGAAAGCTACAAGTATTTGGGTATGTCGGAAGTGTTAGGCATCAACGATGCTGACATGAAGCAATCGTTAAAGGAGCGCTTCTTTGGTCGCCTGAAGAAGGTATTGATTAGTCTTCTCTCAGGCGGTGCAACAAGGTGCACGCCTTCAACGGTTGGGTCATGCCAGTTTTGATGTACTCTTTTGGCATACTTAAATGGACTCAGACAGAACTCGACGCCCTGGATAGGAGGGTCCGTACAATGCTGACCGCAAACCGGATGCATCACCCACGATCATCGGTGATGAGACTGTACATCCCGCGGAAGTGCGGGGTCGAGGCTTTTTAAATGCAAAGACCCTCCACAACCGTGAGGTGTGCAGTCTCAGGGAATATTTTCTGAAAGCCGAAGTGGGTATGCACCGGGATGTGGTCGCAGTGGACAAGTGCCTCACCCCACTCTCCATGGCTAAAGAGAACTAGCGCAAACCTGTAGTACTTACTACTGATGACCGCAAGGAAGTATGGCCGAACAAGGAGCTTCACGGGCGCTACTAGAGGGCTCTTCATGAGCCCTGTGTAGATTTCTTAGCGTCCGTATCCTGGCTACGTTTTGGTGACCTTTTCGGGGAAACTGAAGGTTTTGTCTGTGCAATTATGGACGAAGTTATCTTGACGAATAACTACCGGAGACATATTATGAAGGACGGGACGGTTGACGTGTGTCGGGCATGTCACCATCCGGGTGAGTCCATCAGACATATTATCTCTGGTTGTTCTCGTCTGGCTAACGGCGTATACTTGCACAGGCATAACCAAGTAGCCAGGATTATTCATCAGCAACTTGCTTTGCAATATAAACTAGTGGATTCTGAGGTACCGTATAAGTATGTGCCCGACCCAGTTCTCGAAAATGACCATGTCACGTTGTACTGGAATCGGTCTATCATTACTAACAGAACTATTGTCGCCAATAAGCCTGATATAGTGGTGATAGGCCGGTTAGCGCGCCGCACAATGATAGTTGATGTTACCATTCCGCATGACGGCAACCTCGTGAAAGCTGAGAAAGAGAAACAGATTAAATATCTCGACTTAGCACACGAGGTTGTTGACATGTGGAATGTTGACTCGGCTGTCATTGTGCCGATTGTCGTATCAGCCAATGGGCTGATGGCCGATACCCTAGACCAACACCTGTCGAGGCTATCGTTAGGCGGTTGGATCAAGAGCCTGATCTAGAAGGCAGTACTCCTTGACACGGCTCGCATCGTGAGGAGGTTCCTGTCTCTGGAACCCTAACCACCGGTAGCTTGGACCCAGCTCCCGCTACCGGTGGATCACAATTTTTTATATTTTTAATTTTTTTTTTGTATTTTTTTTTTTTTTTGTAAAAATATTTAAAAATGTAATGAAATATGTAGAAAAATAAATAATAATAATAATAGAATCAAACTAAATATAAAAATCATGTCATTTGACTTTTTTTAAATATTTTATTTCCTCTGGCAATCACAGACATTATATAAATCGATATATATATATATATATCGTGTTTATAAGACAAGTTATTAAATTTAAAATAAATTTTTGCATGTATGTACCTACATTGTGTTTTTCATTATGTGTAGTACATTATTTCAGGTTAAGTCAATTTCGGTCATTCTTACACTACCTCACTATTATTTTTATTTGTCAAAACCTGCCCTTCAACTGTCAAGTTACTGAATACAATTAAAATTCGAAGTATAGAATTGTTTTCATAGTAGTTAATTCATAATTCACTGCACCATTTGTTTGAAAATTCGTCTGCTCGATAAGTCGATGGTTAGAATTATTCCGATCTGTCACCCAGTTTTGTCGACAATGCTTTGTTACGATAAAGACGTGTGCAATTTGGAGAGTGAAGGCTCGTTCAGACTAGCGCAACGCGACGGTCGCGCGCGATTCGGCGATTTATATCCGTAGAACAATTTCTATGAAAACGCGCGCGACACTTCTCACAGGGGCGACCTGTCGCGCCTCGATTCGGTCGCTCCGCATCGAGCAGCGTGACAACATAAGGTTAATTTTGTGTGGCGTCGGTTCGCAGCTGCGACGCCCTCGTCGCGCCGCGACTGTGGCGTCGCGGCCGCGAATTCGCCACGACGCCATACAAAATGTACCACAAGGTGTCGCGCTGCTCGTCGCGGCGCGACGAGGTCGTCGCGCGCGATTCGTCAGTCGTGGTCACGCCAGTGTGATAGATGTTGCGTCGCGATAAATCGCAGAATCACCTCCGCGACACGTCGCGCGACAAATCGCGCCTTTTTGTACAAGCCTTGACTCGTTAAAAGTAAAAGTTGAAAGAGTACATTAAGTGGAAAATTACTGCCTTTTCTATAGTTTCCTGCAAAGCTTTCATTCTCTTTTTAATGATAGGCCACGGAGAGGCGAACATGTTGTCACATCTATAATTTCAACACGAATGAATTTAATCATATCTTGATTCTTGCCCGTTCTTCTCCAAAGGTGCCTACTACTATTTGGAATGGGCAACTAGCTTCATTTTTCTTACTGACCGACCCCTTGTCAATTCAAAAGTTTGAACAAACAAAGTATCTATTTCAAAACTATATTTTTCAAAAGTTGTAGGCGCTGGAACCCAAATATCACCCGGACCGTCTGTAGAAAAAGGATCCATAGGCATGACCACTAGCAACAAACCGCTGTCTGAGAGATCTACCAGTGTTTCTGCTAACGCCATAAACGGTAACTAATTAACTGATTTTACGGAGACATTTTACACTGAGTCGAAAACATTGTTGCTGGCTGGCTCCAGCCATTAGACTATCAAAAGACCAAAAACTTACTTACAAATATTGCGTAATATTATAAAACACATACTTGTACAGCTACACCCCACCACATCTCACCACAACACACTCACACACACAAACACTCCCACACTCACAACTGTGCTTTGAAAATAATTTACGTCACGCCATTCATGTTGACACGATGTCCATAAAATACTCCGCGTTTGAGGACTGACTCCAAAAATATGTCCTGGCTTAGTTTGGGAATCAGTTTCAGTGTTTTCTTATGTGAAAATAAATGAATATTGTAAATAATGCTGTGTCTTTTTAAACCTTTGTTTCCAACTGATTTAATTTTAATGGGGATGGCATAAAAAATAAATAATTCTCATACCTACTTAATTTATAGGTCCTGACGTTCACGCCGATTGTGCTGTTCAAGCTGAAGAGTTCCAACAAACACCTAAAGAAGGTATTCTTTAAATATTATAATAAACTAGCTGACCGTACAGACGTTGTCACGTTTCCTAGAACTCGACAGCAGCGCCACCTACCGGGTCCAATAGTAAATCTAAACCATCCAGGGTGCTACCCAAACGCATACAAAAAAAAAACATTCAAATCGGTCCGGCCGTTTAGGAGGAGTTCAGTGACATACACACGTACAGTAGAATTATAGGTATATATAAAGATGTATCTCTGTCTTGTGGCGGCATCTATATCGCCACTTGCAAACTACACAACACACTGACGTCACGCAAAATAGCTAGCGCTAGCGAAATGCAGATTTCGCTAGCAGAGTTTTCTGCGCAACTAGAAAACATACAACGTCCCGACATGACCATGACCGTGTCATTCCGACCCAACCCGTCCCTTCACCGTAGGCGCGAGCTTGCGGGTGGCGAGCAATGGGTAGCTCGCCGCCCGGTAAGGACCAAGCTCGGGTCGACGGCGCGCAGTGTTCCACGCGCGCCTCAAAGAGATGTCAGCAGCACTGTAGGGTTCTACTAGGACCGATGCCCGCCGGGGTCGCGTGATTGTTCGAAAGAGATACCGTGACCCTGGCACATGGGCAACTGATGGAACACGGGTGGGTTTTAGTCAGTAAAAGTCTGACACGCCCTCCCGCTCCGCCCAGAGCGGGAGAAGTCATTTGATGATTTCCCATCCAGAATTTTTTAAAAAAAAAAACCCGTCCCTTTCTGTCATCTTTCAGCGATGCCGCGGGTGCCCTTAGATTAGTCGCTTTAGTTTAAAGTTTTTAAACCCTAGCTGAAGGCCTTAATTTATTAAGGTAGCCACCGCCAATCCAGTTAAGCAACCGTCAACTCGTAGGTTGACATGCAAGAATTCATTCTCAATAAAGAAATACCATGACCGTGTCCATTAACCAATGATGCAAAAAACCTATTTAGTTATAGCTAGTAGTGCTCTTTTCGAAATAGTTCGTTTTGGGGAAGTACTCCATTATTCCTTAATCTACCGACAAGCAGCTGTTCAAAAACTTCGAGTGAAATTACTGGCACCATATTGAGTCTGTTTAACTTCATCTTAGATCAACATTAGCCTCTTGCCCATTTTTTATCATCATCTGCCCAACCTTTTCCCAACCCCGTTGGAGACTGCTTCCATTCCATTTGATAATCCAAAAACATAACGCCTTGTTTCCCCGAAGGGTTAGGCAGTACCTATAGCACACCCACATTTCGCCTGTTATGTCTAAGTCCCATGTAAAAGGGGGCGAGCCTATTGCCATCAATCGGGCACAAATGCAGACTCCGGGCTGCTACTGAGAAATACCAGATGGAAAAACCCAATAACACTTTGCCCGACCTGGGAATCGAACCCAGGACCTCATGCTCAGCAGTAGCGCTTGCTACCACTAGACCAACGAGGCAGTCAGTGAAATGATGAACAAAAGATTCATTTGAATACTAGTATTTTTCATGGAGCGGCTACCTATCTGACTTCCACACCCTAGTTACTGGGTAATACAATACCTCTTGGTAATACCGGTAGACTTTCGGGCCTTCTGATGATCCGTTAACGACTGTCGACCGTCAAAGATATACGATTGACAGCCAGGACCAACGGCTAAATTTGGTTTCCGAGGCATGGAGGGGTATTGGTGTGTATAGATAGTCACCCATCCAGATACCTACCGCGGCATGAGTAGTTTTACCTAGTCGAACGACTCGTGCAGCTGTTATCTTCTTACCCTTTTCTCAATTTATTTGAAATCAACATAGCGCGGCCTTTTCTTCAATAAATCTCTGTTAGCTGTCATCTCAGTATGCACTTACTTCCTATTTACATCATCTTTAACAGTCCTGCATGGATTGCTTCATTTTATTCGTCAACTGTTACTTATAGCCATACACATTTTCACACACTCCTCATTTCTCCGCATCATAACTCCATTTTAAATGGCGGTAAGTATTAAAGGGGTAGATAAGTATTGCCGGAAGAAAGCTGGTGCAGACTGGATGCGGAAGACAATGAACAGGGTGCAGTGGCGCAGCCTGGTAGAGTCCAATGTCCAGTAATGGACTTCGATTGGATGTCTTGATTTAAGTATTTCTGCGTTGCATTAGGGGAAGTCACCTCTTAACATTCGGTGTGCCATCTATAGTCCTCCAGACCGTATTTCGGCCACGGCGGCCAATCTCAACGGAGACTAGGCCATCGGCGCGGGAGATATTATAGTGCTCAAGTGTGTGCGCAGACACAGGAGCACTCACTCTTCCCTCACTCTCATAGTCCGATGGGACGGCAATCCGACACGACCGGAGAGAGATCAAGCGTAGGACCAACGGCTTAACGTGCTTTCCGAGGCACGGGGGTATCAACACCGCCAACTTCCAAACTCCGGGCTGCTACTAAGAAATTCCTAATGGAAAAACCCAGTAACACTTTGCCCGACCCGGGAATCGAACCCCGGACCCCACGCTCAGCAGTCGCGCTTGTGACCACGAGACCAACGGGGCAGTAGTGTGCCTTCTACCACGAAGTCAAAGCTACTAACGATTTAATCATTGTTTTTTTCTTTCTTTCTTTTTAAGTAAAAGAAACACCGGTGGCTCTCTTGAAGGCGCCGAGTATAACATCACCGGGGATCACACCTTCCAACACAGTAGAAGAAGATGAACAATTAATTTCTGGTAAGTTAATTGATTGTTTCTCTCACAAACATGTATCTATAACACTACTCGTCTGAATTGATTATAAGCTGACAGATATCATACTAACTCTAAGCCCAATCAGTATCATGGAAATTGTTGTACCATAATCTCATCGCACCTGTTTACGGGAACTTTTCTAAAAAAAGACGTTTAGATAATCAAATTATCCTAACAGAGGTATTAATCCATAATCGATTTAGTTACAGAAATGGTTCTAACGAGTAACGATGTGAAAAAGGACTCTTTGACTGTCCAGACACGATCGGCTGTACCGAAACTGGTATTTACAGGTAGGTGCATTCCGAATAAATAGGCTTTAGTTACCTTTAGTTAGGGCAGAAACTCTGAAGCTCTGGTTCCTAAGAAAGCTGTAAACGATCATAAACGTTTACGTCTAAACACAGAGCGTTTTTATTGTGTTTATGTTTTTCTAATTACACAAAATCTTTTTTTTCAGGCCCTAGGATAATGTCAATATCGTCACAAGAACTGCCTAGTGAAATGATTCCTGCAACATATGCAGGTAAACAACAATATTGATATGTGTTTGATCTATCTGAACTATCGACCATACTATTAAGCCATTCCTGATTCTAGATATAATACAAGGTGGCAAGGAGTATAGACATACAACCTTACCGTGAATGTTATCATGAATTCTGTACATGATTCTGAAATTTGCCTGCGCTGAAATTTTTCGACGGTTATTTGAAATAAAAGTAGCTGTTCCATAAAACTTTGAACACGTAGGTTTAACCACATTAATCAGCAATTTTTTTTTTTTTTTGTAATCCGCACATTTTTTTTTCTCTAGGGTGTATAGAATCTTGTGATGAATTCATGGTTATAGTTAGCGCGTCGATACCTCCTAACCGTGTCCGGTGACAGCGATCCAGACTACATAATTTTCTCTGATAATTTGCCAAATCAAACTTGGTCTCAGAAACCCAGTCACATTGTGAATCAGAGGGTGCATTTCGAAAGTTGGCAATGTCACAAAGAGCTGCCAAAAATTTGGCTGTCGACTGGACGACCACTAAAATTGATAAAAATATCAGAACAGTTAACTATTAGACAGTCACTTGCGACGTTGTCAACTTTCGGAATGCTCCCTCTTTCATCACGTCGACGCACCCACGGACGTAATGAAATCACTGTGGCATTTTTTCGCACACTGGTTTTTTAACGCACTGCTCAGCGCCGAAGGTTGAAAATCGAACAATAAAACACACTGTTCTAATTTGACGCGCTCAGATGCACTGTTAGATTCTCAATGCTGGGTTCAACATCGAGCGTAGAAAATCAAGCACAAAAAAAAATCTTGCTGTGATTTGAATACGTCTTTGTAAACGTTATTTTCGTGTATATACCAGCACCCCTAGCCAAGTTGATAATCTGCAATCGTTAACGCTAGTCGCTCAACGTTAAGTCACGTGGTTAGAACAAACGAATAGAAAATTCGTAGCCAAGTTCACATCGCTCAAAATGATAAAATGATTTTTATCGGTTCTACAATATTCAACGCTACATCCTTTGTTATAATGTGTCGTTTTTCTAAAAAGATATTGTAGAACGAGCGGCCGACTCAGGCGCGTCAACATGGCTACCAACTTATCGTTTTCTACAATTGCTGACACCGAGGCGTTTATCGATTGGAGAACGGAATTCGACACGAAACGGTTGTAACTTGGCTAGGCGGGCAGTAGTATACAGGGTAAGTTTTTAACCAGTGCGAAAATTTTAACAAATTAAACGAGTTATATGGAATTTTTATTTTGATATATCATAGTACAAAAAAAATATCGTTAACGAAAGATGTTTATTCTGAAACTGAACCACCAAACAAAACTTGCGCCCTGGTTAAAAAAAAATCCTGTATATGTTTGTTTTCAACAGAATAAATAGCTCAAGTAAGCAATGTAGCTGTAACTTCAAGTACCAAGTCAGTTGGAAGCAGTACAACTGCAGATGTGGTTGACGGAATGGCTCAAGGAAGTAAAATAATTACTGTGGCTACAGCTGTAGGGAACAATGCACCTATGATATCAAAAGCTAGCAAAACAACTGCAGTTTCAATATCTGCAACTAGCGATGAAACTGTTGCGTCAAAATATGGCGGCTCCCCTGGTGAGGCTGGTACGAGCCGGCCTCGGAAAGTAATTTCTTGTGGTAAGTTAGTCTTTCTATTTTTTTCTTCTATACGTGTATATGTCACTGAACTCTTTCTATCCGACTAGAGCGATTTTGTGGATATATTTTTTGTGTGCATTTTAGTGCCTTCCTGGATAGCTTAGATTCACAACTGGACCCAGCAGATGGCGCTGCGATCGAGTTCTAGGATACTTGACAACGTCTGTCCGGTCAGCTAGTCATATTTCAGCCTATTACACTGCGTGACAAAAAAAAAATTTTTCAATAACATTGATTTAAATAGCTGATTTCTGTCAATTTGGGCCTGCTGAACACGAATGTATGAATGAATTTATTGTAACACGTACCATTTCAAAGTTATGATAAATTTTACTTCCGCAAATGAAATAAGGCAGTGTAAAAGTTTCAAATCAAATATTAACATGTTTAGTCACTTGTATTTTGAATTTAAATACAAAATTTTAGTACTATTGTACACCTTGTTAGTTGGAACTCTTCCTTGAGATTTAATCATATATTTCCCACAAACATAACACAATTTATCTGGATAATTTATGAATTTACGATACACACTTTTCTCCATGGCTGTTAAAAAAAATTGAGGAATTTTTTAAACAAAATTATATTAGAAACGTCAAACACTTAAAATGTTATGAGAAACACCAAAGTTAAGATTTACAATTAATAAAATTGTGTATTAACTTCTTTGTATCGTTGTTAAGGTAAGCGTCTCTGCTTCGGTGGCACCACGACTACAACACTACCAATAAAATCCAAGTAAAACTACCAAATTGCGTTTCCTTCCTATTGGTCACTCAAACCTATGATCGTATTATTATTGAGGGTACATGAAAATAATCAAGATACCAAAACTAAGAAATGTGACGTGTTAGATATCTACATCATGAGGCAATTTTGTTGATAACACTATGTGACACAATTTCTCTAACATATATAATATTACGTTAATTGCGTTACTTATTCGATTATCAAGTATATAGTACTACTATTTTTTGTATTTAAATTCAAAATACAGGTGACTAAACATGTTTATATTTGATTTGAAACTTTAACACTGTCTTATTTCATTTGTGGAAGTAAAATTTATCATAACTTTGAAATGGTACGTGTTACAATAAATTCATTCATATATTCGTGTTCAGCAGGCCCAAATTGACAGAAATCAGCTATTTAAATCAATGTTATTGAAAAAAAAAAATTTTTGTCACACAGTGTTATTGCACCACTGCATAGCACAGGCTTCTTCTCAAACAGATCGGGCGTGAATATTGCTCTCTAACTTGCTCAGAACAGATTGGCGATTTCAAGCTTATATTCTACCAATAATATAAAGTTTGTGAGGGTGTATGAATGTTTATTAATCTTTCACGCAAAAAGTACTGAACGGATTTGGATGAAATTTGGCAAACAGATAATTTATAACCTACATTAAAACATAGGGTATTTTTAAACCAGTAGTACGTTCCCGCGGTATAATTGCCGACACTTTCACGTTGTTTCCTCACGATATTTTCCTTCACCGATGCCAGCAACGTCCAAGATTAATTCAGAAAGTACATAACGAAAAATCCATGTCAGTATTTTTCCGGGTGTGAACCCACAACCTAGTGCGAGGTCTTTAACCACAGGGCTATCGCACATTCGTGGCGTGGTAAGATAATCACATAAAGGTTTTTTATTCTAATTTTCTCTTTACGTCTGTTAAAAGGACCCTTTTTAACGCAAATGCTAGGACTAATTAGCATATTTTCGTTATAAAAACTTGCTGCGACTACACTGCTTAAGAGCAAGCGATTAATTCTACGGGTCAAAATCAAAAGTCATTTATTCAAATTAGCCTGAGACTCAAGCACTTTTTGAACGTCAAAATTACATAAGACCGTCCCCCAAAACGCCCACCCATCACAATTTCCTAGTACTTTAGCTGGGAAGAAGAAGTGGTGCACCAGACTCCCCAGCAGCACAGCTGTCTGTTTAAACTTGATTCTATACAATTGTAGGTAGACAAAGTAATTGTCATTACGAAACACAAAACATTAATATAAATCATAACCCATATGCCAGCTAGTCAACCCAATACACCAACAAATAAAATATAAACTATACACAAGCAAAAAAAAATTAAAATATATATATATAATAAAAGCATATATATATAATATATAATAATAAAAGCCTCCTGGCGTAAAGGGCGTGACAGCTTACATATGCAATGCTGAATTATGTTTACATAGCTGTTACGACCTGAGTTACAACTCGAGGCCACAAAGAATAAACTCGGACCATCGACGTAATATAAATAAAACTGCTAGGTTAACCTCTAAGTCCCTGAGATACCACATTTGGTATCGACACAATGGTTTTTTAATTGTGTCTGTAATTACGGTAATTGACTGGTTAATAACAATATCAACATCGAGGTCAGCTAGACGACCAGTCACCACAAACAGCACCCGTTTACGAGCACAACCCAAAGTTAGAAGTCATCATCTGCCTAGCCTTTTCCCAAGTATGTTGGGGTCAGCTTCCAGTCTAACCGGATGCAGCTGAGTACCAGTATTTTACATAGAGCGACTACCTATAAGAAAGAAGAAAGAAAGAAAATACATTTATTTAGCACAGTTGAAAGGCACATAACAGTTAGTTATACAGCAGGAAAGAATAAAAAATAAAATAAAAAAGTGTAAGGTGAGATGTCAGAAACTAGCATTTCAGTGTGCCTCACTATCTGACTTCCACAACCAAGTTACTGGGTAATACGATATCTCTTGGTAAGACTGGTTGTCAAACTTTCGGGCTTTTGACGACCCGTAACGACTGTCTAAGATCTACGAAAGATAGCCGGGACCAATGGCTTAACGTGCTTTCCGAGGCACGGAGGGGTCTTGGTATGTAAAAATGATCACCCATTCACGGACCAACCACGGTAAGCGTGGTTTAACCAGAACGATCAACCTGTATGGCTTAACGTGCTTTCCGAGGCACGGAGGGGTCTTGGTATGTAAAAATGGTCACCCATTCACGGACCAACCACGGCAAGCGTGGTTTAACCTGAACGATCAACCCGTACGGCTATGTAGTGTGATCGCTGCTTAACGCAAGTACACATGATATCATAATATGACTGTTCCAATTTTGTGCTTTAGTTATGTCGAAATTAAACGAAAAAAACTGCTCTCGCTAAAAAAAACAACTGAATGTAGCCCTAAATAGGCCAAAAATACTATGCAAAGTCCATTCGCTTTAACAGTTAATCTATACTAATATTATAAAGCTGAACAATTTGTTTGTTTATTTGGTTGAACGAGGCAATCTCAGGAACTACTTGTCCGAATTGAAAAAATATTTTTGTGTTGGGTAGCTTATTTATTGAGTAGTTTACAGGCTATATAAGGTCACGCTATGATCAAAAAGAGTGAAGCAGCAATGAAAAATGAACGAAAATCTACAGGCAATTCAATGCGACGCCGCGACGGGAAGGGTCAGAGGAGCAAAAATTTGACGCAGACGAAGTCGCGAACAGAAGCTAGTTATTATTACAATACAAAATACAATCCTTTATTTAGGCAACTTAGGCCCATAAAACACAATTAATGAATAATATAAAACAATAACTATAAACTAATACATATATGTTCTATAAAACAAAACTTAAACTATCACTAAACACGAAATGATGACAGCGTCGTGATCCGCTGCGTGGTGTCGCGTAACTGCCCTCTGAAACGACGATAAAAGACACCTTTCGGCCAAAAGTCCTCTCTCAGGCAGGTCTATAAAAGGTCGGTTAGAACTCGCACCATAAACGACTTAAAATTGATGTTGTGGCGCGATTCCAACCTTTCGACCCTTAGAGTCCAATTGGTCTTTACTTTCCAGTACTGCACAACTTCCTCAATCGTCGTGGAGTGATGCAGACGTGAAATATACAGCTGCGTCGTAAGCACAGCAGGGCGCAGCAGCATATTGGGTCCACTCGGAGCTCTACCACACTGGTTTCGTGAACAGGGCTTCTTCTTCTTCCTTTGCACTTTCGTGAAACCCTCTTACCCTGTTCTTCTCTTCTCTAACTTGAAACAATGGAGTACTTTTATAAATAATTTTAATGGTATCCTCATTCATTTCAATTTAGCCGGTGATTTTCCAAAAGACCTCAAAACCCTTTTTTTTCTTTATTTTTAAAAATCATGTAGCGTATGGTGAAATGTTTTTTTCTGAAAATAAATTTAACTTTATAGAAGATTTTTTCAAGTTTCCGAAACCCACCATCAGTTTGCTGTGCGACCATTTATTGCTGAGATTTACCCTTTTTCATTTAAAATTCAATATCTCAGAAAAGGAAGTATTGAGACGTAGAAAAAGAAATTTAAGCTGAATAAACAAGTTATCCGACTTTTTCAGTTAATTCGTCGAAAAAAATTGCATAGTCCGTAAACCAGTTTTTTTTTTTTTTTTTTTTGAAAACTGAATGTGCGATACACGTCGCTTTGAATTTTTTTTTTATGAACTACAGACTTAAAACTTCAAATCGCTTTTTTGTTCGATCCGACCATTTTTGATGAAGAGCAGAGAAAAGCATTTGAAAAACCGCTAAAATTATGATTTTATTTTGATCCCTTAATTTTTTCCATTTACTGTATTTAAATATAATTTACCGCGGAATAATTTTGCGTCGGCTCCAGATTGACATAGCTATCTCGTCTGCCTAACTTATGTATTTTAAGACATTTCGGATTCATAAAACATGTCTGGGATCGTTTTATTGGTCCTTACTGGTTTAATAGGTTGTTCAAGAAACATTATGGATTGATATTTATTGATTTTGGCAGATTTTAGATTAAGTACCTACTGGGTTATGATTTATATTCAGTTTTTCATAATATAACTTTCGTGCGAAGTATGAAAGTTTCATAATTTCAGCTGAAACACATCCTCTGCTGGACACAGGCCTCTCCCAGTTTGGGGGGATTTTGCCATAATTGCCACGCGATTGTAGTACGGTGGCAAAATGTCACCTCTTATGACACCCACGGGAATAGTTGGGATGGCGCTATTCTTTACTGTCAGCACCGAACGGAACATTATTTATGTGTATAATTATTTACTAATGTATAATAATTATACACTCTCGGACTCTATTTGTGAGCCAGTTTTAAAGCCACTGCTCGTCATGTTAGGGTCATCACCACATTCTTAAAAGTACGGAACTTTAACCAAAATACATTGTGTACGTTTACACAGTGTACATGTGCACGTACACCCAAACTAAAAGCTATAAAATGGCATTTTCCTTGTAAAAAAAAAACAAAGTGAAATAGCCGAAACTTACTAGAAACTATTTATTTTCAATTTAATTGCAATGTATTTTCCAAATATTTATATCTTTTTTTTTTCCGTATGCAAAATACGCGCTCAGACGTGGAGTTGCGGACACTAGCCTTGTTCTACCTACCTGTTACCTATCATTTTTTTTTTTTTCATAACAGGCACAAACCCCAATACAGCCGTCTTCAATTTCACCAGATCTACTTCAGCACGAGGATTGGATTCCTATTTTGAAACAGGTATTATACAATGGAGAAAGGTACAATTAAAAAAAATATGTAGCGTCTCCAATCAGCTGCCTTGCTACTAGATCTTGTGTGGGTGCTGTGTAATCAAGTTTTTAGCGCTCTTATTAATGTGGCAAAAAATGTACCATGCAAACGCGACCTAAAAACTGAATATTGACAGCGTTGCGGAGAAAAATGTTCTTTTTTCTGGATATCAGGCTGTGAATCGTGAATAGAATTGAATAACTATCCAATCTCATTACATTTTTTTTATTTTTTATTAATATAATTTCTGATTGAAAAATTAAATGATGGGGGTCTAAATTCCTTCGTGTATTAAGTGGTTTATTAATTTACTATTACAGAAATATTATTGAACAATTTGATCAAGAAGGCGTTAATAAATGGTACTAGTGTGGGGTCCAGTCCCACACGTTCAAATGATAAATCGGAAATTAGCATCAGTAAGTGCACCATATCAATTATTCAAGTCAAACTTTCCCAAATACGCTGAGGTCAGCTTCCAGTCAAACCAGATGCAGCTGAATACCAGTGTTTTACATGGAGTGTCTGCCTATCTGACCTCCGCAACCCATTAATTGAATAATAAGATGCTCCTTGGTAAAAATGGTTGTCGCCACACTTTAACCAGGTATAGGTAGATAAATCCAAAAAAAAAATGTTGCTTTGATTTTTTCAAAAAATGTTTTGAGTTCCTAGCTCAATAAGTTACAGCTTAATCTTTATAAGAGTGCTTTAGAGGCACTTAAGGAAACCAGAAAAATATTTAAGATTTAGTTATTTTAATATAATACTTTCATTTTTTTGTAATCATGCATTCAGTACTAACAAGTTATGCGTCCCGTCTCTTCTTCTTCTTAGCGTGTCGATAGCAATCTAAATATAGTCAGCCCAGAATTTGGCTACGAGCTTAGCACTTTCCAAGGCACCCATCAACTCCTGTAGCGTGCAAACAACAGGACATGCTAGACAAAATATTAAGTGCCGCATTGTTTGTGGGACAGCACCACATTTGCATTCCAGGGCGGAGCCATCTATGAATTTCCACTTGTACAGGTTCTCTTTACTTCGGCCTACTTGAATCCGGAGCCTATTTAAAGACTTCCAGGAAAGCCAAGGCAACTCGAATTTCATTAGCACGCGTCATGAGACTCATATGTACTTGTAGTAAGTTATGAATTGGAATGACTAATGCAATTTCGTGAAATGCTGTATTTATACCTATAATATTATTTTCAGGAAGCCGACCTAACATGTTATTTATGACAACCAGCACGAATACAAAGGTCGAAACACTAGAAACCAAGTCGATAGGACCCACTGCATCAGACATGAGCAAACTGAGTAGTGTTCACAAGACAGATGCTGAGATACAGTACATTGAACAAATTGAGAAAACAGGTAGGTGTTGGTTTTCTTCATACTTGAGTTTTTCAGCCTGAATTTTCATTTCCTATCCCAGATTTCCTCAAGATACGGGCACGAACCTTGTTTGGGGGTCACCGTATCTAAACAGTTCTTGGTAACGCGAATACTTTATTTGAGGAATCAGCAAATGATTCTAGGCCCCCTAAGCGTAGAAATTTTTCGTTGATATTTTAAAAATTATTGCCGTTTAAAACATTTTGACCGCGTTGGTAATTGCACTTTGATTTGAAACAGCTTTTTTTTTTAAACCGACGAATATAGGGAATCTAGTATCATGTGCTGAATTCAAGGTTAATAAGTTGGTGCGTTACCATCCCTTCCACACTGTAAATAAATAAAAATAACAAGTTACATCAAAAAATTTAAATCTAGTCGCAATCTCATTTCATCGACAATATCTAAAAACTAAGCAAAAATGCGGGTTAATTAGACGTTTATGACAGATTAAGACTGAGTTAAGAGTGCTAATCAAATCAGATTTAATTTAATTTATTTTGGATTAAAAGATCCATAGGTGTTCGTAACAATAAAATTAGCCTAATATTAGTAGTTACAATTTACTTCAAAATACAGTAATTGTCTTTTACATCTTCGGCTTCAGTGGCGCTTTCTTTTAAATCCAGTGCAGTTTTTGGCATTTAATTTTAAAATGTTTGATTGTTCAGCCTTTAGTGCAGCGCTCCATGACAGATAGTTCTTCATAGAATTTATTTCCCACAACTTACTTTAGGCTAGAAAGAAAGAAAGAAATAATTTATTTGCCATGAATGTGGGTACAACATAAGATGTAAACATTGTAAAAAAAAAGAGTTCCAACACACTCTACCTTACGTCATGCAAAAATAAAAACATATTTAAATCTACTCAATTGTACAAACAAATAACAAAAACGAAGAAAAAAACCTAATAATACTAAGTTATGTGAGACTACAGCCTTCCTTAGATAATCTAAACATCAAAGACAACAACATTAATTCCATATTTTACGTATTAGGATTGCTTAAATTAATTATTTAGTACCTGGATGCCCGAGCTTTGCTCGGTATATTTTTTTGTAAATTTTGTTTTTTAGGAATTATATTTAAATACAAATTACATTTTGTTATTTTTCTTCCAATGAAACAAAAAAAACATTTTATGTTTAAGTTTATTATCGATAAAGTTGATTATTGAAAACACGAATAAAACGACATTTTATAAAAATGAATCCTAGCTAGGTCGATTTATCGCCCCCGAAACCCCTGTATACTAAATTTCATGAAAATCGTTGGAGCCGTTTCCGAGATTCAGATTATATATTTACATATATACAATAATTGCTCGTTTAAAAATATATGATAAGATTTGCTTAGTAACACTGCTGCGTCGAACTAATCAGAAACTTCAGAAGCGGTCGTGCTGACTGTCAAATTCTTAGTTCGAATAAATTGTGGGTAATCAGAGCAGTGATATAGGCCTCAACCTGTCGTAGGTTGAGGCCTATATCACTGCTCTGATTATTATAGGTCGTTAGTTCGAACCCAGGCAGGCGCTTTACTTTGTGTTAATAATTACATCACAACGACTCCCAAAACGGTGAAAGAAAACATCGAGAGGAATCCGACATGTTCTAGAATCAAAAATTTGAAGACATGTGACACCTACCAACCCGCACTGGGCTCGCGTGGCAGATTACGGCCCACTCCCTCTCACTGAGAGGCTTTTTCTCAGCAGTGAGAACAATATAGGCTGATTATTGCTGTCTGGGTGTAATTTATCTATAATATGTATGTATTTAGAAATATATAAGTATGTTTATCAGTTGTCTAGTACCCATAACACAAGCTCTGCTTAGCTTGGGACTAGATGGCGTTGTGTGATAGTTGTGGAATATTATTATTATTATTATTTATTATTATATGAACCAGATCACAATTTACAAAGAGTACAACGGTGTCGTGTTGTAAAGCTTCCGAAACTATAAATTTTTTCCAATCAATCTTGAACATAATACTTTAGCATTAAAGTTGAAAATCTATTAAAGAAATTTGACAGATTGTAGTAGCTTCAAGTGCTGGCGTCTGTACCATTACTTATTCTTTCCTGTGTATTCAAAACAAACATTATACATTCTCCTAAGCAGGTTACATCAGTTATGAATAACTCTTCCTTTACAAATGTTCGTAAAAGTTAAATATATAATATATATATATAATAGCTTGTTATTCCGAGGGTAACCCTCTGCACGCCATGTCATGTGACATGTCATAAATACGTGTTTTTGTGTAATCCATTTTGTTTGTCATTTAAGTATGTCAAGGGAATGTAGGAGGCACAGATTTATAAGGACGTATGCAGATCTGTTGTTTGTATAAAGGGGTTAAATTTTAAATAACAAAGTTGTATGATGGTTCTCAATCCTTAAATTTGCTAAATAACTTTTAGCATTTAAAAGTATAACAAGGAATAGACATCTGCAAACCCATCAAATTCGTTTGTGTCAAGTTCAAAATCAAAATATTTTATTTCACATAGACCTACTTGGGTACTTGTAAAACGTTAGAAGCAACGTGGAAAGGAAAGGAACCGTGCACGTTATGCACGGTTCCAATTCCTAATTTTATATGGAGAAAAGCCGCCAATACGGTTACTCTTTTTATAATAAATGGCTTCAATAATGTTCTCAAATTACACTGTTAGACGGTATGGGACGACAGTGTGTCAATTATTTTATTTGGACAGTTCAATATAGATCGAGACCCGAATAAACCCATTGATCACTATCAACGTACCGTGTAATATAATTACTTTTTTTCGAACGCGTAGTTCTTACTTATAGATTTTTTGGTATACACAGAATGATATATTTATTTTGTGGGCATTCGTGGACAATATATTGGACGGCACGAAATACTGGGTTGATAGATCGACTCAACTTGATTTATAGTTTCTCCTCATAGCCAGTGACATTCAATCAACAAAATGGGAGACCTTAACCGCCACGATACACTCTGGCGTTATGATAACGTTTAGGCGGGTTGCAGACCAAAAGCTAAGCTAAGTTAGTTTAGCTTAGCTCGCATAGCTGACGCAGTTTTCCATACATATCGCATAGTTTGCGGTCTGCACACTAGTGATGGATTAATTAGCATTCGCATTCATTGTTAGCATGCGAATGCTCATTTAGCATTTAGCAAATTAAATGTAGTTGTGAAATTCTGTGAAGTGCGAAGTGAATTTATCGCTTCGTATTTCATACTATCATATTACGTCAAAGCGTCGCCGCACGCAGCGGTAGTGTTCGCTCTCCGTCGCACCCACGGGAAGTCCGGAATACTAAATCTATCGGTTTCACGTGAACGAGACTTTTCGCGCGTGAAAATTATTAGCAGGTCCTGCGAACTTGCGAAGAATGGGTTAAGCAATTATTATCTTATTAACTTTGATTTGCGCGTACTTAGGGTTGTATATTGAATGAACGCTTGTGATTGTTTAATTTATTTAAATTATTAGCATTAGCAGGGTGGTGCGAAGAATGATGTTTGGCAATTATTATCTTATTGTCTTTGATTTACTCGTACTTAGGGTCGTGTTTTGATTGAATGAATGCGTGATTGTTTATTTAATAATAATTTGTTTGGCACATGCGTGGCGCGCGTCTTTTTGTGTCAAACTTCAGTACGTTTTGGCAAGTGATAGTGAGAGTTTATTTTACGTATTCGAACTTACAGTAATTAAATTTTTTCGTCTTGTGCTTATTATTGTATTTAAATAGATCATAGTGTGAACATAGTGTAATAGGAGGAAGTAAAAAGTAGTGAGAAGTGGTCATGTATAAAAGTGTAAATAATAATTTTAAATTTTTTATATAAATATTTTAGTGTAAACTGTTGAACGGATCACATTAAAAATGTATGTGTACCAGCATTAATAAAACGTTATCAGCGAGTAAAATAAACGCACGCTAGGAGACGTTCTAAGGTGAACGCGTTTTTTAATTCGCATATTAACAAAATTCACGTACTTCATTATTATCAATTATTGTCATATTAGCAAATAGCATAGCAATAGCAATTAGCGTGCTAAGACTCAAGAATTCACATGCTAATGAAATTTATGCGAAATCGCATTAATTGACATTACTACTGCACACAAGTATGGAAAACTGCGTCAGCTATGCGAGCTAAGCTAAACTAACTTAGCTTAGCTCTTGGTCTGCAACCCGCCTTAGACACATCGATGAACACTTCGGTGCCGGACGTAAAGAATAGCACCATCCCATTTCTTCCGGTGGGTGTCGTAAAAGGGACTTACTATAGAATGGGCAGCAGTGTTCTTTATGCCTTTTACCACCATACTGCGATCGCCAACCCCTATGCTAAACGTGGCGATTATGGGAAACCCTCCCGAATTGGGGGAGTCCTGTGTCCAACGGTGGATATTTTTTGGCTGTAGTTATGAGTAATTCTGTAAAAAATGGTTTCTTATGGCTGCATCGTTGATCTTGTGGTTGTAAGACAGTGCTACTAATGAAAATGAGATCCTAGGTCCGATTACCAGGTTTGACAAGGTTTTATTGGGATTTTCTTCCTGAAAATTCTCAGTAGTA
Source organism: Aporophyla lueneburgensis (assembly GCA_932294355.1). Taxonomy (NCBI): domain Eukaryota; kingdom Metazoa; phylum Arthropoda; class Insecta; order Lepidoptera; family Noctuidae; genus Aporophyla; species Aporophyla lueneburgensis. The sequence continues at coordinate 27,361,740 of OW028740.1, forward strand.
GCCTTGGAGTCTGTATTTTGCACGGTTAAGCGTAATAGGCACGTCCCGTATAACATGGAACTTAAACATCAACCCCAACCCTTCGGGGAGACAAGCCGTGGTATAATGTTTTGTTACAAATGTTCGTTTTTTTTTTGCCTACAAAATTTATCATTTTTTTTTTTCTACGAGACACATTTAGTGAACATTAGTGCCGTTTTGATGAAATAGCGTATTTTATTCTTCGTACACAACCGAATTGACGAGAACCATAACCCTCTTTTTTAACCAACTTCAAAAAAAAGAAGGAGGTTTCTCAATTCGACCGTTATATATATATTTTTTTTCTTAGCTTCAGGTCCTAGACGTGACCCAACGATACCCGTGTGTTCGCTGAATCTGATTACCAATGAGGCCCCTACACAAACTGAAGGATTTGAAAAATTCGAAGGTAAGTTTATTTAGGTTCCTTTATATTTTTGTAGTAAAAACTTTAGCCGCGTTGAGCGATTTTTTTTTAGGGTCTATAAGTATGAGTTCCCATCACCGACATGTTAATGTAACTGCGTCACCGACATGTTTATGTGACCTGTAATTTTTTTCAAAGTATTAAGTTTTCGCTTCTGTCGGCAGTCCCTATGACTACCTTATTAATAAATATAAAGGCAGGTAATTACTATAAAAAAAAACCGTAAAATGTTTTCTAGGAAACGCTACAGATAAACACCACCCTACCATAAAACATGCTGGTAATGACAAAAGTGCAATTCGCCAACGCATGTTTTTAATTGAACCTCTCATTCATTCTCATTTTGCGTGCTTGAAAATATTATTGAACACTCTAATATAATGATTGTGCCTCTTTATGTGAACCTCTATCTCATGTATATCATATTTTGGAGACTTAAAAATACTAAACGCCAATTAAAATTGTAACCAACTTGGATGCAGCGCTCACGCGTGAATATTGTATCCATCACCCAAGTAGTACAGAACTGCATTATAAATGGTCACTTAAGGCCCACAGCGGTAATCTAAGCATTTATCTTATACCTTTAAACGAGCAATTCACTTGTATATATGTATATATATATATATATAATCTGAATCTCAGAAACGGCTCCAACGATTTTCATGAAATTTAGTATATCGGGGGTGATAAATCGATCTAGCTAGGATTCATTTTTATAAAATGTAGTTTTATTCGTGTTTTCAATGACCAACTTTATCGATAATCAACTTGAGCATAAACTTATTATTTTAAACACAATTTACCAAAAAATACCGAGCAATGCTCGATCAATCAGATATTAAAGACTTATTAGTATTCACCTGTGCTGCAACAGCTGTTTCGAAAAAAACGTGGCCAACTATAATGCTTTTTTCTGTACAGTAATTCTAATAAGCACCACAAACACGCCACAAAGTCACTGTTATTGAGCGCTTAGTAGTGCAGTACCCTATTAGCTGTAAGTTTTCTGAATAATAGCCGACCGTTGCATTTTAAGAGAGAACATATCACCCACTATAACATCATCAGTTACTTTGTGAAGTTATTTAACAAAAATTTAATGCTTTATGCTGCATACAGATTCACTTTTCCCCTATTAGTCAGGTGTTTACCATACACTCGAATAACAGCATGTATCCAAGTGTCGGTATGCGCGAATGGAATATTGGACGCGACGGGTTCCGTATGTTATATTTATTAATAAATAAATAAATAAAATGATTTTTTTTTTTTTTATGGGACTTAAACATAACAGGCGAAATGTGGGTGTACTGTAGGTACACCTCTGCCCAACCCTTCGGGGAAGCAAGGCGTGATGTTATGTTATGTTATGTTGTAATTTATTTCAGACATAACCCATATTACAAAAATTAAGATAAAAGCAACAATGCTGCAGCAGAAAAGAATAAAATGTCATCAACAAAATAAAAATATACGTCGTTGAAATAAAATAAAATTTCAAATTTACGTCGGATTTAAATTAAAGTAACAATAAATAATAATTTCACATATGAACAAAACAATACAAAAAAGCCTTTATAAATAGAGGTCAGTGTGTTTGATGACATTAGGCTGAGTAGGTACAAAAATGCCCTGCTACAAAAATCTTCTTATAACCTACCCATTTTCGGGACTAATATGGTTGCGACAAAATTAATATTGTTGTTTTATATGTTTCTGGTACTTATTAATACCTTTCGAGACTTTTTAAGATTCCAGATTTCGAAAATTTTTCTCAGAGGTAGTCAGTTAGGAAATACCGGTACAGCTAGCATCTAAAAAAAACAACGTAATTTTCTTTGTGTTTATTTAATGTTCCCTTTTTAAAGTACAATTTAGGGTGTACCACCCTGGTCCAGGCCTTGAATTTTCATCAGAGTACAAAAGTACTTCTCGTGGCCACCATAGAATTTCCTTAGTTTTCCACTGTGCAGGAACGAATGTTAGATCGACAACACCTCTCTCTATAGTCTGAACTATTTTGAAAGTCTCGTTCTGTAAAAACAAGAAAAATATACTTATATAAGTATCAGTTTCTTAATGACAACATTATCTATACAGTTTTTGAGGAAAAAAACAAAAGATACAATAACATATTAAATACCTAAACTTAACGTAACATAATGCTATTTCATGTGGAAGTAATTAAATTATTAGGCCAGAAAAATACATTATCTTTAGATAGGTACCGACTAATTTATAGGTATTTTGTCGCATATTGAATAAATCAATAACTTATGTATTATACATATAATTAAATTATAATCTCAGCTACTTAAATTACAATTTTAATTAAGTACTTATCGTCGAATAACAACTAAAAAAGGAAACAAAATGGCTTTAAAAGAACCACGGCGGAACCCTAAAAGCTTGGATCCATAAAGGTACTTATCTAGGTAACTGACGCAAATGTGAACCAATACAACTCTCCTAATCGATCCATGTCTGATTTGTATTTCACAAGTGCTAAACTATTTTACTCTTGGCTGAATTACAGGCCACATGTGAACACCCGTACAGACCTTAGCATTAAATTGAGATTAAAACTGTTCACTTGCCATCCGCCATATTCACTGCGTTACTTTGTATTATTATAAAATTTTATCTTTTAATTTTTGTTTATTTTAGAGGATATCAATTGTAAATATGGATTAAAAAATAATTACACGAAAACAGTTTTTTTTTTGGTTACTTTGTAAAAAAACGAACATTTTATTTTCATTCTAATTTTGTTGCTTTTCTTTTAGTATTTAGTGGTATTCCGAGGGCGCGTGAAAATTTTAAACTAAATATGTATGGTATTTGACAGTAAAGTTACCTTCCCAATAAGATTTCAAATATAATAGGAGGAAATCGATGTTTTACTTACCTTCAATTTTATTTATGTATATTCTCACAAATGGCACCTGAGATCTTGCACACAACGATACACTTCATGTTTTACAATTTGACAGTTCATATCAAAATAAATAATTTAAGTTATTGCATTCCACAATTTCGCTCAGTGTGTAATTTCAACTGTATAAAAGTACACACAATGTACACATTCGTCTTCCTTGCTGTATAATAACGTGCCTCATTAATCAGGCAATATGCAGCTCTTTAGGTGACTGTTACACACATAAATGCTACTATAATGTTGTTATAATGCAATTATTTGTCAATTGGATTTCTTATACAGCTATGTGCTGAATAATTTGTGCCCAAATTAGAGTCTCCTCCTATCCTCTGAGGATGCGCTGTCTACGCTATTATTCACCAACTAATGCATTCACTGTGCACTGTTAAAATGCTGTTATACAGCACTTTTGTGCTACTTGGGCATTACTGTTGCTGTTAGCCTGTATCATCCCACTGTACGAAAAGGCCTGTCACCATGACTTCCAAGTCTTTCGATCTAAGACTAAAGTGGACCACAAGTCCACTGTTAGTGAGTTTTCTCCAAGTCATCCCGCCATCCTGCCGGGGTCGCGTGATTGTTCCAAAGAGATACCGTGACCCTGGCACATGGGCAACTGATGGAACACGGGTGGGTTTTCGTCAATAAAAGTCTGACACGCCCTCCCGCTCCGCCCAGAGCGGGAGTAGTCATTTGATAATTTCCCATCCAGAAAACAAAAAAAAAGTCATCCTGCCATCAATATCCATCATATTTTTAAAATACCTTATAGCTAATGTTAGTAACACAAAATACACAATCAACACCGGCAACACGTATCGAATTACGTTTCCGAAGCAGGCTACGCAGAGAGGCAAACAAGTGATCAGCTACCTAGTTGACCACCCTCTCCACAAAATGCCTCAGAACACTGGATTAAGGACTCTCCGCCACTAATTTCAGGGTACTATTTTACCTACCCGCGTTCGATGCATGCAGTGAAGGTTAGATGCGTAAAAAAATTGAGAGGATCAGTTAAAATTCCTCATTTAGGAAAAGGCCTCTTATCCTCTTTCAACAAACACCTCAAATAACCATAAAAAATGCCTGTAAATGCACACACGGTTCCATCACGCCATAACATTTTCCGCCCCTGTATTTTACAAGGCGCGTTCGTCGATTTTTCACGGCATTTATTCCGAAAGCTTTTTTACAATTGTGCGTAATGACATGGAAGCATTCCGCTTGTATGGGAAATAACACGCTTAGGTGGCTCTTATTTTTCATTGCAATGTTACGAAAATTGACGATGTTTCATAGAATTTTATAAGTGGTTTTAGAAGCTCTTTGTTTTACTTTGCGTTTGACTGATATATGGCTCACAGATAGTTTATAGCTTGGATTAACTCATAGTGTTTTTACTCAGGGTTTGATGAATAAGAATCTGACTCCAACTTAAAATGCGTTTAGTATATTTTTCTTTAACATTAACTTCATTATGGTTTCACAAGGGAATGCCACGATTTGTGTTTTAGGAATGATGATCGTACGAATGTATGAAAGAACGTGTGGACGAATGAACGGTTGCGATGCAGGTTCGCTTGTTGTGTCGTGCTAAAACATTTCATATCAGTGCGATGCACGGACGCATAGAGTACTTTATCCTGATACTACGTGCCCTTGGGAAAAGGAGGTGGGTAAAGTTTAGAACATTTTTCGCCTATCATAGTCATGAAAATTCAAAGTATTTATTGACGTCATGTTATTATGTTTATGTGAAGTTTAGGTATCTATTGTAAAATAGTAAGAAAAAAATAACAAGTCAAATAAAAAAAAAACATTAAACCTGGCTAATTCGTCGGAGTTTTGTTATTTTAAGCACATTTTTTTAACTTTCATTACAAAATAAACTGTTAAGCGCTTTATGCACCAAAATATTTTTTAGTCTCTCTAATACTACATTAAATAGGCTTTTTAACTGGCATTAATTTGTTTTGGTGCATAAAGGTATAAGATAATGTAATAAGATAGTGGAGTTTTGTTATTTTATGCTCTTTTTTTAACTTTCATTACAAAATAAACTGTTAAGCGCTTTATGAACCAAAATATTTTTAGTCTCTCAAATACTACATTAAATAGGCTTTTTAACTAGCATTAATTTGTTTTGGTGCATAAGCGCTTAACAGTTTATTTTATAATGAAAGTTTTAAAAAAAGTGCTTAAAATAACAAAACTTCAACGAATTTGCCAAGTTTGATGATTTTGTTTTATATGGCTTGCTATTTTTTTTCTTACTATTTTACAATAGATGTAAAGGTCGATACCTAAACTTCACATAAACATAATAACATGACGTCAATAAATACTTTGAATTTTCATGACTATGATAGGCGAAAAATGTTCTAAACCATACCCACCTCCTTTCCGATAGCCACGCGGACGAATCCGCTGGCAATACCTAGTTAGTGTCTATGTTAAACTAAACAATGCTTCTAGTATCAACCCCGCAAATGAGTGCCGCAATTATGACGTCATACTGCGGTCTTCCCGCGGCCATCCAAGTGCCGGCGGCGACGTCAGCAATGACTGTGAAGACCGATGTCTCCAGAAAGAGTGGTCAGTATTAATAGGAGTTCTAATGTTGTTAACCAGTGACCCTGTTTCACACATAACAGCGAGATGTCTGTGCTTTAACCTAACATATCATCACGCCTGGATTCCCCAAAGGGTCAGGCAGAGGAATGACAAAATTATAGGACACTCACATTTCGCCAGTAATGTTTAAGTTCCATGGAAAAGAGGTCGGGCCTGTTTCCATCAACCTGGCACAAATCCAGACTTCGAACTGGTTCTGAGGAGAAAATCCTAATGGACAAACCCAACAACACTCTTCGACCTGTGAATTGAACCCCGGAACGCCAAGCTCAGCAGTAGGGCTTGCTACCACTACACTAACGATGCAATCCTAAAATAGTAATGAAAGAGCAGAACTCTTGTCCCTTGTGTAACAACAGCAATCTAGTGACCTCTGCGCCATCAGTGACAACGCCGTGAAAGTAGCGAAATTTTGGGCATATAAATAGAATTTTACTATACCCAGGTCCAACTGTTCCGTTGGTCTCGTTATCGCAAAGCGACTGCTGAGCATGAAGTCCTAGGTTGGGTTCCCAGGTCGGACAAAATGTTTTTGGGTTTTCCATTAATAATTTCGCCTAAAAGGATGTGCGTCCCTGCCACCCGGTAAAGTGTGTTGTGAAAAAAAAACTTCTCTCTCGAGATAAACTTACAGCATAAAGATCGCGCTGAACTAATAACTTTTTTTTTATTTTTTCAGTCGCTCCTTCGCCCGGTAGCGGAATGATGAGCTATGACATTGAAACTAACACGAACTACATACAAGGTCCAGGTAAGTTATCCTGGCGTCGGGAGTCCATTGCGGGCTGCCGGCCACCGTAGGCGCGAGCTTGCGGGCGGCGAGCTACTCATTGCTCCAGCTAGGTAAGAACCAGGCCCGTGTCGACGGCGCGTAGTGTTCTACGCGCGCATCAAAGAGATATCAGCAACAACTGAAGGGGTTTACTAGAACCGATGCCTGCCAGGGTCGCGGAATTGTTTGAAAGAGTTACCGTGGCTCTGGCATAGGCATCTGAAGGAACACGGGTGGGTTTTTAGTCAGTAAAACTCTGACACGCCCTTCCGCTCTATCCGCTCTACCCAGAGTGGGAGAGGTCATTTGATGATTTTTCCACCCAAAACAGGTAAGTTATTATCTAGTATCTATGATATGCGTTAATTTCGTCAGTTATGTTTAAATCCTTTGATAAAAATCCACACCTACGCAAAATACGTTCTCAGGCGTGAAGTGGCGGACACCAGCCCGTTCTACGAATCCTATGATAAAATGTGATCATATAGCTACTAAGTATTGGATAATTTTAGAAAAGTCTACTAACATTTTGCCTGAGCTGAAGGACAATTCCCGTATTTAATAAGGTTCAAAATCTGTTATATCTTTAACAGTCATAAACAATGTCACTTGCCAAACAATTAGGTAAAATACCTTGAGATTATAATGCAACCGTTCTTAATAGTATGACAATTGCCCCTCAGGGGCCAAACCGAGTACCACATCGTTTCTGACTTCTCTCTCCGGTCGTGTCGAATTGCCGTCCCATCGGAGTATGAGAGTGAGGAAAGAGTGAGTGCTCCTTTGTCTACGCACACAATTGAGCACTATAATATCTCCTGTGCCGTAGGCTAGTCTCCATTGAGATTGGCCGCCGTGGCCGAAATGCGGTCTGGAGGACTACATATTATATACTACAACACAAAGTAATCATAATATACATAGGGTACATACAATTAGCTGGATTACCAGCTTAATATGAACGTGCGTAAAGTATTAACTTTACCCTTGTGTTGGATATCGGTATCGAAAAGTAATGAACCAAAAAAAAAATTCAGAATTTCAACTTTGTTCAAAACTTTAAGCACACACTGATATGTACATTAAACGACTATTATGATATGGTTCTTGAAAATTTGTAAAAAAATCTATCTTCCACGAACATAACATTACAAAAACAGCTGATCAATTACGGATTGCTGTTTCAATTGTTATGGGCTGACCTTTCATTGACATTGCTCATGGAATGGTATTTATTTTTAATTTTTTTATTTCGTTCCAATTGTTTTCGAAACTGATACTTAACACATGGGTTAAGTATTGCCAGCTTATTCAATTAGACCCTCTTATTCAATCAACTGATATGTCATGAAAAGCTAGCCGTAAGTACCCAACTGCTATACGCTAGCTTCCGCTACGCCGCTACCCGGCATGAGCTACGCTGTTACCAGGCATGAGCTACGCCGTTACCTGGCATGAGCTACGTCGTAGCTGCTACGATGCAGTACGTAGAATATTGTGTAGCTTCAAATTTCTACATCTTGTACATATAAGTGGAGTAAAGTTATGACATATGTAAGCGTCGAAAAATGGATGTCGCTTGGTGTAATAATAAATAGATTACACAAAGCGATCTTCAAAGATTGCTTTGTGTAACAAAGATAGAAGAATTATTTAAAAAAAAACGTGTAACTTCTCCACTTTATGCCGATCGAATTTAGTTTTTCACAAATTGTGTTTTATGTCGTTTATTTAAAAAAGATATGAATTTATTTATAATTTTGATAGTAGTCATATACCCTATGAAATGTTTGTTTTGAACAGTTACGGAGAATGTCGCGCAAACTTCCATGGTACGAACTACGCAGAAATCTATGGAGGTGAATATTTTCAGGAACTGCGCGACTAAAACAGTGAACACAAAGGCCGAGCTGCAAAACAGTAATCATTATTTTTATTTCTAGTTTAATTACTGCTGCGCATAAGCCACTCCAATTTTACGCCATCACTGTCTCAGGGCACCAGTTTTCTGATACTTAGGCCTACAGTTTAACTGGTTTGCGGAAAACAGGTCCTGCCCAGTCCGATTTAACGAACGGATAGATTCCGTCAAAACTAGAAGGAGGACGGCGGACTTGCGAAAGAGAAGGGAGGTCTTTGCCCAGGAGTGGGATAGTGGAAACTAGTATATTTTTTTTAAAATCCTTTATACGTTTCTGGACTGTGTCGTCGTGTATCGTTACTACTAGGAGGCGGTAAAAAGTGGAAACATTACTATGGGTGCACCGAGCTTCCAGTAGCCACTCAACCGTCCAGCCCGCGCGGCGATTATCTCCCCAACTGTCCGGGCGTCAAATTTCACTTTCTTTTTTACGACATTGCGAATTTTTTGCACAAAAACGATTACGACTGAAAAACTACTATAGCTATATTCTAATAAGAAATACTCACGGAAAGCTAATAAGATATCGAATTCTAATTGGAAAAAACTAAATTAATCAAACAAAAAGCTAATTAGATATTGAATTGTAATTAGAAAATAAAGTCGGGGATTTCAAAAAAATATCGTATTTATTTTTTATTTCGTATTTTACAAGAAAAGTATAATAGTTACTAGGCAAAATTATTTTTATTATAATAGTACATAATATACCCTTCAAAATGACACCAATATCTAAACATAAGTATTTAGTTTTCTATCAAGAAAAAACAAATACTTCTCCAAAGGTCCCCGAGCCAACACTAAAATCATGAATTACGAGTTGCGTTTGAATAATTTGTAGACCCCATCTCAATATATTTCGTTTGTAAATAGCTGTTATTGTGCTAATAGTAAAGTATTCTCTTATATTTAAGCATTTATTTAACAAAAACAACTAATTCGAAAAATGGATCAAAACAACCAACGAACAATGTCCGCGCGGTCATCATAAAACTTTTCCAGCTATATTATTCCATGTAAACGTTTCGAAATTGGCGTAGTAATGCATATTTCGTAAAGGAAATATCTTCACGTTTAATTTGATATACAATAACAACATAAATGTGGTATAAAAACAGAAAACTTACCATATTTTAGTTGGAGATCCACACACAAACATAGTTCACTAGACAACACGGATGAACTGTCATTTTCTTTTTTTTTTTCTAAATTTTATGTTGCCGGTCCATAGATGAAATTCACTCTACTGGATGACAAATCTCATATAGCGACATCTAGTATTTTTATAATGTACGACTATCAAAGGACTGTAGCGATAAACACGTTTCAAGTGACGAATGACGCATAAAACGTCCATGGTTACAAAAGTAACCATGGACGTTTCGACGAAATTTTATTTGGTTACTTTTGTAACCATGGACGGTTGAGTGGGTAGTAATTCACCAGTGGTGGCCCTGGTTAAAACAGGCGGTTCGCACGTTAATTTATGTATTTCCTTCGTATTATTAAAGGAAAAACATATACAGACAATTTAAAATGCAGTTTTGTTACTATTAAAAAACTGATTAGTTTCCGCACTATTAAGTGTTTATTTTGTTTTATAGAGACTATTTTAACTTTTTTAACCGACTTCAAAAAGAGGAGGAGGTTATCAATTCGTCTGTATTTTTTTTTATGTTTGTTACCTCATAACTTTTGGCTGGGTGAACCGATTTTTATGATTCTTTTTTTATTTGAAAGCTGGTGCTTTCCGAATGGTTCCATTTTAATTTGGTTCCTTTCGGACGATGGGCTCCATGTGAAAACCATATAAGTCTTAAATTTGCATTAAGGATTTGCGCGACAAATGAACGAATACCGTATGTGGTAGATACCCCGCACTAATCTAATAGCGTTATTCGTTCATTTGTCGCGCAAATCCTTAATGCAAATTTAAGACTTATATAGTTTTCACATGGACCCCGTTGTCCGATTGGAACCAAATTAAAATGGAACCATTTGGGAAGCACCAGCTTTAAAATAAAAAAAGAACTATCAGTAATTTTGTTTTTAATATGTAAAGAGTGAATCCTTATATTACTTACATATTAATTTCATAACCTAAATAACGCACCACTGCTCTCATACTGGACCATCACTATTCTCATTAAAATTATATGCTCTCAGTAGAAGAATGAAGTACTTTGACTGAAAATAATTTGAGAAAGGCACCTACTTTTCGGATAGCGCTGAAGGTGCAACTTTAAGTAATAATTATCGCGTATGATTTCCATAATGTGTTCTACGACAGCACAAAAAAAATGGGCTGAGTCCCATGAAATGGTACACGATATCGTAACAAGCCAAGATGATGGGACGAACTTGACTCCTACCAAAAGGCAGGGCCAACAAAACAAAACTCATAAGTGAGACAGGGGACGCTGTCCAGCTGCAAGACAATAAAAAAAAACAACATTTATTTCAGAATTTCTTCCATAAGTGTTAGTAACAGTGAAAACTTATGAACTAATGTTAGTAACATTTATTCTTAGCTGTGTGGGGCTCGCCGATCCTCGGGAATGTCTACTTGACTGCGTGCAGTCGTATCCACCGCCCCAAGATCGGAGAGTCCCACCTATCAGCCAACACTCTAAGAATACTGTTCGGGCTGGCGCGTATACGGCGAAGCAGAGATGCGCATCTCTTGCGCATGACGGCCGAAAAAGTATCAATTTCTGCGTTGGCAAACATGCCGGACGCGCTACAAAAACGCGGCAGCCCCAACAACACCCGGAACGTGTTGTTATACTGTGTGCGCAGGCCATTGTATGCCCTCTGCGTGAAGTTGACCCACAGGGAGCACGTGTAAAAGGATTGGCAGTAGGCTTTGAACAGCGTCACCTTAACCTGAGTCGTACAACGTGCAAACCTGTGGGCCAACATCCCACATCGAACAGCCAACGACCTGACTATGTTTGAATTCAGAATCTTAAATAATTTATATTCATTACCACTTACTTCACTATCTACTAAGGGTTATGTAGTCCTTTAGTAGTTATGTAAACCTATTTATACGTCAATCAAAAGTGATTTTCCTTATAAGTATTGGAAATTGAAGTCTGTCATATATGAGATCGAGTTTGTTGTTCCCAAACTTCTGAATTGAAGTTCTTTATTTATTTATTATTTAATTCACAAAAACATTTTCAGATGTCAACAACCAGTTGTATACCTTATCCCGCCTAATCGGTAAAAAGAGGACGAATTCTAGCATCAACTCGCAGATGGCCGAAAAATGGATAAATGAATACCCCGCTGTGGACACAAGTTTGTATTTTAAGTTTCTCAAATTGAACCAACAATGTTTAAAAAAAAATATATTATAAAAATAATGGTTGATGGGATGGACAGCAGTGTCCCTTTGGGTATAAACGACACACTACGGGCGCTTTTGTCTGCTAAGCGTGATGTTTTACCTTTCAACCGTTCATTAAATCAATTTTGATTTGATTCGGATATATCCAGTAGTTAATACTCGCAGATTGTTTGTCTCAAATCTATTTGATTTTTGTTTCAATCCTATATTTTGGTATATAGTCTGAAATGCTGCCAACCAGTCTTACCAAGGGGTATCATGTTACCCATTAACTGGGTTGGGGAGGCAGTCGCGTAAAATACTGGGTGCCCTACGGTGTGCAGTGGGACAATACACGCTGCATTATATTATTGGTGTACATGCACCATTATATTTTTGGTATATTATGCACCATTCGCCAATGATAAGGAGCAAACTTTTTTATGAAATATCAATTTCACAGGAACTTTCCCCCAGTTGTTGTTTTTTCCTAAGTCACCATCATCTTTCTGTCTTGATCCTAATTTATTTTGGATTATTGCTGTCATCTGAGTCACCTTCTTCAATCAACTCAGCATATCGCAGTCCACTGCTGGACATAGGCCTCTCCCAGGCTGCGCCACAACACCCTATCCTCCACCTTCCGCATCCAGTTTCGGGTATATCAGCTGCGGGTATACCAAGTTACGCTTGCCGATACGCGGTCTCCACTATAGGACTCGTCTGCTCCACTAGCGATCAATCCTTCGACAAACATGGCCAGACCACTGTCACTTTAGTTTGGTTACTCTGCAAGCTATGTCCGTAAATCCGGTGGTTATTCGGATAATTTTATTTCTGATTTCATCCTTCAAAGAAACTTCAACCATAGCCCGATCCATAGCGCGATGTGAGCCTTGAATTTGCGGACCAGCTTAACTGTCAGTGTCTTCGTTTCAATTTTCTATTTCCATATGTCGTTTTACGGTAGTTTATTTAACCCTCTAAAATGAAATATGTGTAGTGTATGTTCCGTTGGGACGACAAAAAAAAACCGGTAAAATGGAGACGATCTTTTTCATAAATATGAGGCACGATTAAATATCATCCGCGATACTTTTCTTGGGACAGCTAGAAATATCATTCGTTAAACGATCATCATACCGTAGAAACAGTGCTTTAGGGTGCATGTTCATAAGACGTTTTTATCCGGCATGACACCGGCTCAGTCCAGCTTCAGTTAAGTTTGGTCGTAAGTTCGTACCCGGTTAGTTTGACCCTCTGTTTGGCGTTATCCTGTCCAAAAAAAAATATTTACACTATACCGTACAACAAAAAACTAAGAAGATATACTGAGAAAGTATTGGATTTATCCAATTTTAGCTCGAAAACAAGAAGGTGGTGAGTGGCCTGTTTTGCTTAAACAGCAATCGAGGAAATGTGCGCTAATCGCGTCCTATTTTCGAGTGAAAAGAGCATCATTTGAAAAAATATATCATTATATTAAAAAATAAACCGAAACGAGAAGATACATAATTTAAAAAACAGGACAGCAGACATATGTCTAGCTGAAAGATAAGCTGTAACTTTAAGGTAAGAAAAAAAATGTTTGCATTTATATTTTTCTCTTCAGGTCCTCATCCAACGCAGTTTCCAAATTCTTTCAAATATAATTCCAAGAATGGTATGTTCCTCGTTCCTTTTTCTTTTATTCAGTAGTTTTATTCTTTATTTCCCTGGTGAAGATCGCAGGAATCCGCTTGATGCGAGAAGCACAGAATCAGTCGAGATGGCGCTGCTTGGGGGAGGCCTATGTCCAGCAGTGGACGTCTTTCGGCTGAACGATGATGTTGATTCTTTGTTTCTAAGTAAGAGGGGTCATGTTACCCAGTAACTGGTTTGTGAAGACAGTCGCTCCATGTAAAATACTATTATTCAATTACATTGAGTTAGCCTGGAAGCTGACCCTTACGAAGTAGGCGAAAAACTTTGCCAAATTGATGGAGTTTTATTTTTAATTTAAATCCATTATATTTCGTAGATAGAGCGCACTAACCCGTCCAACCATCGTCAAGCAAGACGCTAGCTAGCGCATGATACCCATGAGCATTGACCTCTACAATCTTTTAAATCATTAACATAAAGTCCAATTCACCGCCTAGCTATCTGTATAGCACAAGCAAAAAACCATTTATTGACAAGGTCCACAGTGTAATGCTAATGTACAAAACAATTTTTTTTTTTTTTTTGCAGCTTTCGAATCAATTATGCTTGCTGGTGAAGAAAACCAAATACAAAAGCCATGTTCTTTTTCCTTGAAAACTGATACTGATGTTGACAATCCAATACCATACGGTTAGTTTCAAAGAAGAAATGATTAGAACATATAAAATGGAGAATTTCTCGACCAGACGGGTGCTATGTCTGGTGGACAACTGCCTGACGTTTAATGTCGGGACCTTGCATAATATATATACTAGTTGGACTGCCTCGTTGGTCTAGTGGTCGCAGCGCTACTGCTGAGCATGAGGTATTGGGTTCGATTCCCAGGTAGGGAATAGTGTTCGATTTTATAATATATAAATGGAATTTCTCAGAAGCAGCCCGGAGTCTAGATTCGTGTCCGATTGATTGCAATATGCTCGTCCCCTATTATATAGGACTTTAACTTTTTTTACGTAACGTAGATATACTATGAGTACACCTCTGCCCAAACCTGCGGTGAAACAAGACGTGAAGACGATATGTACTGGCGCAGTAAACTCTGATTGCGCGATATATGATATTACGTGACGTCAGATAGATACCACTACAGTTCGACGTAATTTTAGAATGACACTTTTTTTCAGAACTCCCAACATTAATTCAATCGAAGGATAGCCTAGCAGATGTACTGCCCGTAATAAAATCAAAAGCTGTATCTAGTAAGAAATCAAACACTGAACTCATATTGAGTCGACTAATGGTCGATCAGTTTACCTCAGGTATGTTTAAAACTAAGACAACGTAATATTGAATAACATAGTTTGACTAAAAATCAACGAGGATTTTCCAATTTTAGATAACTATGTTTCCAAAGATGTCAAAGAATCTATACTTCAAGCTTGCCCAGAGATTTGCAATACAGGTATTATGATGCCTTACAATAAATTTGTATTTTTTCTATCGTACAAAAAGTCATACTAGTTAATTTCTCCCTTTAGAATCTCCATGTCGGTTCAGCAAGGGGTCCAAATTGAGTATCATTGTAAAGTTGGACAGTTATATTAAAAGTAAATGTGTGATATCGATAAACTTTACAAAATCGAAGTGTATGGAATAGGTAGGTAGAGTTGTTTTACATGCTATTTTTTTTTAAACTTAATATGGCTTGATACAATTTGTAACATTATTACCTGCAAATATTTACAGAGCGATAAATTTACACCATAATTAAAACGAAGATTATTCAAAAGATTTACGGTTACTGGAAGTACCTTTAATCAATTATTTTGTGCCAGGCTATTACTATGCCCATGTGTGTACTTTATTATTTCAAATAATAATTCTATTCTTTTTCTATTGTAATTCTATTGTTATTCTATTGCAATTCTATTGCAACCCTTTTGCAATTCTACTCTAATCATATTCTAACTCTATTCGAATTCTATTCAAATTCTATTGTACTTCTACTCTAATTCTATTCTATTTCAAGTCTATTTCTATTCTATTTCTATTATATTTCTATTGTAATTCTATTATATAATTCTCTAATTCTATTCTATATTGTCTCTGCCCAGTCTTATCCCATCTCAGTTTGGGGTCGGTCGTAATTCTAAATGTTGTTATTCTGATTTAAATGAATTGCTTTAAAATAATTCGCATATAATAATGTTACACTTTGTATCCATGGTAACCGTTTAAGTGCTGGTTTAGGAACGGAGCCGCAACATGCGCCGTGCTCAAAAAAGTCAGCGTGTGTATTGACGACTCAGTGTGTCCTACCTTCCCCTCCGCCGTGTGGAGGTCAACCGTTTACGCCTAAAAGTCGTGGTAAGATTTATTGAAAACTAGCTTTTGCTACCTGAATTATCCCACTAGAAAGTACTACCGGGATAAAAGTATAATATGTGTCAATCTAGGTTATAAACTATCTCTGTGCGAAATCTCATCAAATCCGTTCGGCCGCGTTTTGCGTGAGAGAAATGAATAATCAAATATCTAAACATATGAACTTTCAACTTTATAATATTTGTTATTTACTTTACTCAATAATGCACCACCACCACGAATATTTATGTTTTAAGTTAGCAGTCCCCAATAACGTTAAACGGTAGACTTCGTTTAAAAAGCTAAAATAGACTAAAATTAACTACGCCAAAAACGCCAACTAAGATTACGTATGTATATTAGCATCATTGAAATGTTGAATTTTCAAAATCAAAGAAGTGGATAGGTACCTACCACGTACCCACTTCTTTGGTTATTGAAAATTCAACGGTAAAATTTGGGGTTGATTTATAAATAAATCATAGAAAAGCAGTATATTTTCAGCAAGCACTCCTTAATTTAAGTATCTCTACGTGTTAATTTAAGTATCTCAAAATGTTTCATTTTCTTATTTTTCCTTTAATAATTCATGAACTGTTACCAAATTTTACCTATAATTAAAAATTTTAACTTTGTTAGCTTAGTTGTTAACTCTATTGTGCATGCTGTGGTCTCCTATAAGTGAATACAAAGGTCAAAAAATTACCCATAAATACTCCCTGTATTTATGGGTAATTTTTTTGTGTACATCATTTGTTGGAGATCCTAAATAAATAAATTAGATACTAAAGTAGATATATTAACCTGCAGATTTTATTTTGGTAATCCTATTCATCCGCTATAAACCACCAGTTTTTGTGACGTCATTATAGCCTTTAACCTGCAAAATAATATGACACTTCCAAGATACCACGTGTGTTAAAACACTACCAGTAGTTTAGATGTTATGAGAGAACATATGAACACACATACATACATAGCCTGTTAACATCATAACATCTTGGCTTTGCCGTAGTCGGGTAAAAATACGCGTCTTTTCTGCAAGCCAAAACGACTTTCTTGCCCTAGCCTGTCTTTTAAATATCTCAATGTTTTTTCCAGATTGTGTGTTTGTATACGGAGTCCCTCGATGTGTGGTCCACAATGTGGATTGCGCCGATGCCGCAATTCAGTTTGATCCTCCAGCTCGTAAGGGTAAGTAACCATTGCTTGAATCAGAAGTATTTCAAGATAGTGACATTATAAGTCATAAACGACGTCTTACGGCTGAAATGATGATGATGATGATGAAAAGTAACTCTGTCCGTCTGTCTGTCTCGCTTTCCTGCTAAAACTACTGAACCGATTTAAATGAAATTTGGTACACAGATAGTTTAGAGCCTGAGAAAGGACATAGGCTACTTTTTATTCCATGACTTTGTCTGCGTCCGCGATAACCGACATTTACGCAGACGAAGTCGCGGGCAGAAGCTAGTTGTAAATATGCCATTGCGTATTTACATGTCGTTACAATGGCACCACCACATCAGAAATGTTGTGAAAATGACACCATCACGTTAGCAACGGTGCAGTGTTGCAAAAACTTTAACATTTTAGCTACATCGTCGGTTGTAGCAAAAGTACTAGAGCAGTGGCGAATTGACAATTTAAATTATTTTTTGTAGAAAGTTTATTATGAATTCAGAGTTTTATTTACCTACGCCCAACAACTAAATAATCCATCATCACAATTTCTTAGCCGTCTAGTCCCCGAAATTAAAAAGGCCAGACAAGAGAAACAACAAATTCTAAATTAACATTTTCTCTGAAAACTGGAGCTTAAACAAAAGAATAAATCACTCAATCGAGTCAATTTGCTAATGTAGCGAACACAGCATTGTCTACAAATAACATAATTCAATTTCAGAAGTGAACGTCAGACGATGTGTTACTCATTCCGTGGGGCAGCTGACATCTCACTGTTCTCTGCGGGATGGGTGTCAGAGAAATCCAAGCACGCTTATTAGGGAAGTTCTCTCACCAAAAGGTAAAAGACTGGTTATATTTTGACTTGATATTAGCATAAGAGACTTTCTACAATTCTGTGTATGTTTTCCGTTATTATTTTTGTATGGTAATAGGGTGAATGTATTTCCTTCATGTCTCACTTTCCTAGGGACGAAAAATTTTACAGTAAAATGTTTACGCTACTTTATTTAAGTGGCTCTTATGAATTCGCATGGGTAAAACTAGCTTTTTTATTTAAATTATGAAATAAATAATGTTTTTCTAACGGCAATCTAGTATTCAAAATTTTGTCATGCTAAGTGAGAAAGTTTTCTGTTCATTCTATGGATTTTTAAAAGCGTAACAAGCAAAAATTGCGCTGTAAGTTCTGCTACCTTTTTCAGCTACTAAAGCAATTTTTCCCTTAGTTGAGGTCGGCTTCTAGTCAACCGCATGCAACTCAGAATACGATATTCTTTTATAAAACTAGCTGTCAGATTTTCAGGTTTCTGACGACCCCTAACGACTGTCAAAAATCCACAAGTGACAGCTGGGGCCAAGTTATGGTGTTTTTAGAAGCACGGAGGTGTCTTGGTATTTAAACATAGTTACCCATCCGCGGATCAACCGCGGCAAGCGTAGTTTAACCGTTATTACTTAGCTACGACCCCCTCAAGCCTTCATCAACTAAAGCATGATGCTGTAAAATAGGGAAACATAAGGTTTGTGGTAGAATGCGAATGCCAAAACAGTATGTTATTTGCCCTTTATCATCGGGAAAGTGCCCTAAAATACGCCTTCAGATACTTAAGCGCTGATTTATTAAGCGTTGGCAAGAAAGCTACCGCATTGGCAAGGAATCAACGGCTTTCTCTGTGTTGACAAGGGAACAAGAACGCTTTTGTTAATAAAATATTTAGAATACTGACGCGGAAAATCTTGTGTTTGTTTGAACTGTATTTATACATGAATGTATATGTGAAAATCAAGTACAGACGCCAGCGTTTTAAGCTACTACAGTCTGTCAAATTTCTTTAATAGGCTTTCAACTTTATAGTATTTGGTTCAAGATTGATTGGAAAAATTTGACAGTTTCGGGTACCTTGATCTGCTGGCGTCTATTTAAAAGTCTGAGACCCAGCTGCAAGATTGCTATGTTCCTCGAGTATGTAATCAAAATCAATTTTTTATATATAAATGGAGGAATATATTTTTGCCGGGCTGCCAATCAAAATGAGGCCGGCAAAAATATATTCTTCAGTCAATCAATCAAATTATTTATTTGCGACAAATGTTGGTTACATTTATAATTTATATAAAAACTAGCTTTTGCCCGCGGCTTCGCCCGCGTAGATGTCGGAAATTATCGCAAGAGGGACGTACTACCGCTGTAAGAATGTATTAACCATTGTTATACATACATAAAATTACGCCTTTTTCCCATGGGGGTAGGCAGAAACTACGGAACGCCACCTGCTACGATCCTTACATATCATTTGTGTTTGATGTACTTAAAATAAAACTAATAGTATTCAGAGTAAGAAGACTGCTAAATCTAAATCGTAAATTAAATTTAAATCGTACTCATACAGATTAAAGAAAATAATAAAATTAACACAGAAATCGCAAAATAATCACTTAATACAAAATTCCAGCAGCAAATCCAAAGCAGCTTGGCAATTAATAAACAATACCAAATCAATTCCAGAGCCAATACAACAAATACAAATCTCTGGTAACATTGTTAATCACCCAAAAGAAATAGCTACGGCATTTAACGATTTCTTTATTGACCAAAATTCCAGTAGATCCACTTCAACATTACATAAGATACAACCATTTACTCATAGCAGCAATTCCCTTTTCATGCCACCAGTTATACCACAAGACATAATACGAATAATAAAATCCCTTCGCAACACGAACAGCACAGGCTACGATGAAATTAGAACCAACGTAATAAAATCAGTATGTAGCGTTATAGCAACACCACTCTGCCACATTATTAATTTATGTATTAGCACTGGTATTTTTCCCAATGGCCTCAAAACAACCATCATAAAGCCACTCCATAAAAAGGATTGTAAAGAGCAAATACAAAATTATAGACCCATTGCCTTGATACCAGTTTTCTCCAAGGTGATAGAAAAGGTTATAAATGAAATATTAAACTCATATTTGACCAAATTTAATGTATTATGTGACGAACAAATGGGATTCCGTAAAAATAGAAGCATCAATATGGCAATGTTTAATCTTATTAGTCATATAATTACTAATGTTGACAATAAAACACCAGTATGTGCTCTGTTTACGGACATGACAAAAGCGTTTGACTATGTAAATCATAAGACGCTCATAGAAAAACTTAACGCTTACAGGATACGGGGAAATGCTTTGGAACTGTTTAAATCTTATTTGAGTGACCGCAAACAATATACAGAAATCACTAGAGTCAATTTAAATACGAAACGGGAAATAAAATACCAATCAAACTGTAGAAAACTTCACTATGGGGTACCACAGGGCAGTGTGCTTGGGCCACCATTATTTCTTATTTATATTAATGACCTGCCACAACAAATAAAGCATCCAATGATTCTCTTCGCTGATGACAGTACAGCTATAATTAAATGTTCCAATAATCTAACTTATGAAGACGATGTAAATAACACCCTTAAAAAAATAATTGATTGGCTTGACAGAAATAACTTGGTTATCAATATTCAAAAAACCAAGTTATTACATTTCTACCAAAGGCTAAAACCCCACCATTTAAATGTTGGATATAACGGACAAACTCTAGAAGAGGTAAAAGTAGCAAGATTTCTTGGCATTCTATTTGATAGCCAACTAACGTGGAAAATGCAGGCAGACGACATATGTGCGCGGCTCTTTTCATCCTGGCAAAGAAAGTTAATTTACAGACAGTACTTATAGCATACCATAGCATTGTTTCCTCAGTATTAAGATTTGGCATAATATTTTGGGGCAACTGTGCTGAAAGAGAAACTATATTTAGAACTCAAAAAAGATGTATACGATGTATGGTAGGCCTAAAAACTACTGATAGCTGTAAGCCTGTATTCAAATCATTAAAAATCTTGACTTTCCCGTGCCTATATATACTTGAAGTAGCAGTGTTTGTCAAACTAAACTTAAAATTGTTTCCTGCGATAGTAGACACTAGAAAACGAACCACTCAACTTAGATCCCAATACAAAACCATGTTGTGTACAAGTAAATACAAAACAGCACTAGCAAGGAAAAGTATTTTAGGCATGGGTCCGGTTATATACAATAAAATTCCTGATAGCATTAAGAATGAAAATTTGCAGAACTTTAAAACAAAATTAAAGATTTTTTTAACAGAAAAATGCTATTATTCAGTCACCGAATATTTGAATGACATGCTGTTATAAAATTTCTGACATTTCTTATGTTATGATATTATCTTCCATATTGACAATTTAATTTATGACATCGTTCAAATTCCTTGACATTCTTTAGAAAAGTAAGTGCTGACAATTTTCATTTTTAACACAATAAGTGCGAACATTTATTTTTTATTTTCATTATTTTAATTGTTTTTTTCTCAATGCACATAATTAATGTAATTGACATTGTTCAGTGTGATTGAAAATTCTTGATGCGATCTAATTAATTTACTTGTTTATTTGTGGTTCATGTGTCTAAATTAATTTCTTGTTTAATTATATTGCATGTATGACTATTTTATTGCATGTTTGACTATTTTTGTACGCCCTAGAGGCAAAACATAGCGCCCGCAATGTTTACCAAATAAGAACTAATAATGTACACACCTATGTTTTACAATAAATAAATGAATTGAATAAAAAAAAAACTGCGACGTAGGGCTGGATTGAATTGAATATAAGTCTTCCTGGTTTTTCTTAACGCTCTTATTCTACCTATATAAACACTCAGTTATTTACCAGACACCAAATTAAACATAGTTATAAGAATAGTACTTTGGCCAGTGGCTTTGCCCGTATAGCTGTCGGAAAATATCACCCGGGAAACTACTACCGGGATAAAATATCTATGGTATGCTATATATGGTAAGTATCCAGGATAACCAAAAATCCAAATCCATCCAAAAATCTAAACATCTAAGCCATATTTCGCGGTCTCTGACTTGGAATAATACAATTAGCTTTATTTTGAGTACTTCGAACACACATGATATGCATTTACTATGAAGCCCAAGTAATATGAATTACAATCCTACTAATCCTGCACTACCCGACCGCTACCAAGCGAGATGGCCGGACGCGGAACGGCCCGCTAGCCGCTCTGCGGCTATTTTAATATAATCTCTGATATCTTCTAAAATATTCATTTTAATGATATGCTGTAAAAAGCAATTTTGATCTACATGAAATGCACAACATATCTAATGTATTTAATTGGATAAGTTTTAATGCTGTATTGCTTAAAATCGCTTCGTAAATAAGCCATTATTTCTCATAAAAATTAAAGGATAAAAAATGGTTATTATGGGTTATCCCTAAGAGTTAGACATATACCATTGCGGACTTTTTTGTAGAACTTTTTAAGGTGTACAATACTGTAGTACATTATTTTGATCAATTTCGTAGGGTTCAGCCAGCGTTCGCAATGTAAGCGCAAAAAAATGAGTTTATTTATGACATCACATTAGAAACCTCTAAAATTATCAGTGTTTCTTTACTATATTATGCATATTATATACATATAAACCTTTCTGTTGAATCACTCTATCTAATAAAAAAAACCCGCATCAAAATCCATTGCGTAGTTTTAAAGGTATAAGCATACATAGACAGACAGCGAAGTGACTTTATTTTATAATATGTAATGATATACGAGTTTAATTGATAGATAACTTTTAAGAAAAAGATAGATGAAATAAAGATGCAAAATTTCTACGCTAAAAGCTTCTTCGCCGCCTTTTTATTAACCCCCGACGCAAAAAGAGGGGTAGAGGGGAGATAAGTTTGACTTGTCTGTCTGTCTGTCTGTGTGTCTGTCTGTCTGTGGCATCATAGCTCCCGAACGGATGAAGCGATTTCAATTTAAAAAAAAATGTATTAAAGGTGACTTATGTGCGAGTGTTCTTAGATATGTTTGATGAAAATCGGTTGAGCCGTTTAAAAGTTGTGGGGGAGAAAGTGGGGAAGAGTAACCGAATGTCAACAAATATACTCGACTGGGGTCTCAAATGAAAGCGCACTCAGAGAGAGTATTGATGAATTAATCGAGAGTGTTCTTAGCTTCGTTTGATTCTACATTATAATAAGTATGTACCTATAAAAAGTATAAAATAAAAAATTAAATTTAAAATTTTAATAACCCCCGACACAAAAACCTAAATTCCCTTTAAAAAGTAATAAATAATAAAAAAAACTCAATCTTAAAGTACCTAAGTATATATTAATAATTTAAAAAAAATACATCGCGTTGGGGTAGCGCTCCGCGAGGGCAGACGTTGACGGTCGTATCCTAAATTCAATATTGTGAAGTAATTTTATAAAAGTTTTCTTTTCTTTAATTAGTTAGGTTTCGAGCGGTCCCCCGACGCAAAGTATTTTTTTTTTAATTATTAATACATACTTAGGTACTTTAAGATTGAGTTTTTTTTATTATTTTTACTTTTGAAAGGGAATTTAGATTTTTGTGTCGGGGGTTTTTAAATTTTTTTTTTCCCCTTTTTTTCCAAATCCTAATAAAGTCATCCATTATACACCTATGACGTTATTATTTTGTTCTACGTATAAAAAATAAAAATAAATATCTTAGGACAACCAACATAACGTTATCTGATCCCAAACTAGGCAAAGTCTGTACTATGGCAACCAGACAACTGATAAACATAATTATATATTTCTAAATACATACATATTATAGATAAATTACACCCAGACACAGAACAAATGATCGAGCTCATCACACAAACATTGGTCCTGGGTGGTAATCGAACCCACGACCTCAGTCTTAGCAGTCAGGGTCACTAACCACTAGACTAACATGCCAGTCATAATAAATGTGTATCAAATTCTCTTTGTACATATAGTCGTTAATTATTAGGTCACATCACTCACGTAGTTCAATGTCAAAAATAAATTTCAGCGAGACAAAATGGATGGTAGTCGTTTGACATATTGTATGAATTCAAAATTCGTCCCAAATTTTCGCTATTATTGATAAAAAGTGTTTTGTGAGTAGGTTTGTAGTAACACTTTTACACGTCATAAAAGCTCTGACTCTCTGACTACTCTGAAAAGAAAGGCCAAAACAAACTAAGAGATCAGCAGTTTCGTTTACAGTCCAGATATAACTTCGGTTAGATCATTTGACGACAACGTAGATGGGTTTATGTAATCTTCTGAGAAGACAACCACACACACAGAGATAGAGTGAGTTTGTCCAGTCAGTGCAAGCATTTGTCAGTAACGGTGCCGGTCAGCTCAGAACTTAAGAGCCATTTTACATTTTTGCGCGAATATCTAAGATTTTAGTCGCCTTATTTACCTCTCATCTCATCATTATAAATACTCTGGCATTGACGAATACATGTAAAAAATAGATCAATCTTATGTTTTGTCACTTTTAGTAGAACATTTACAAAAACTTGTTTGTTTACTTTGTAGTAATTAATCTCCCATAACTTGTTTTCGTAAAAATCAGCGCAGGGTCAATGTCAGACTCCTATTTCTATCATTAATATGTAGAAATTTGAGTAAAAAAAATACACAAAACAACAGACATATAATCTAGTTGTTACATTTAGTACAAGAATATTGATTTTTAATAACATTAATTAGTAAAAAAAATAAAGTCTTATGGCAATTTTTACGATTTATTCGCAAGTTTATCGCGTTTTTTTGGTTTGAATAAAGCATAATTACATTAAAAAATTCTGCCCGCGACTTCGTCCGCGTTAAATTTCTTGTTCCCCCGACCCTTCCCGTCGCGTCGAATCGCTTACCCGTGCGATTTCCCCGTTTTTACAACATTTTTCATTACTGCTCCGTTCCTCTTGGTTGTAGCGTGATGTTACCTATAGCCTTCCTCGATAAATAGGCTACCCAACACAAAAATATTTTTTCAATTCGGACCAGTAGTTCCTAAGATTAGCGCGTTCAATCAAACAAACAAACAAACTCTTCAGTTTTATAATATTAGCATAGATTCATGTCAATATAAAGTATGCTCTATAACAAATCGAATTCTCAAGTTTTATTTAAATCTGTTCATTTAATTAGACATAATATCGTTTTTGAAATCACTCTAAATTAGAATAAATTACGATGCACAAGCGAGCAGCGTTTAATACGGCGCAAGCGCCCAACGGGGAAGGATCTATGTCAATTTTTCCCGCGTCTCAGTTTACGGGTACTCGTATCGTGAAGGCAAAAATATACTACGACTACAACATTTTGCTACTCTTCGCATTTTTTTTTTTTTTTGAATCAGAGTTTCGTTAATTATCAAGTAAAGCATTATTTTAATAGATTGTAGAAAAAAATTGACTAAAATAACACACCTTTTTAATCGCGATTAAAAAGGTGTGGAGTAAAACTAGTGGTCATGAACAAAAATTCACACCAACGGCAAGGCCTCGCCTCACATGCAAAAACAGTACTGTATTTTTTTTTTCTTTTGCTTAAATCTCGAAAATGGCGTGTCCTATCGCAAAAATAATGAAATTTTCGACCCCCTTTATAAAACCCCACACATATAAATCTCAACACGTGGGTAATATGTTTTTTCATTTTTCAAACAAAAATGAAAAATTCCATATAAAACACGTCCAGGATGCCCCCTTGCGCGCGCCTTCGTATCTCAGCAAGTTCATTGCGTAGCGCACAAGTACTAAGTTGCGAAGCCAAAAGAAAAAAAACCGGCCAAGTGCGAGTCGGACTCGCGCACCGAGGTTTCCGTACAAACCTGTATTATGTATTCTCGGTTTATGCAAAAGGTTTATGTTTATGAAATTAAATGTTTTTTTTTTTAATTTTTATAATTGAGTTGATTGAATGAAAGGTAAATTCCGGTTTACGATTTATGACGTATTAAAAAAAATACTTACTAGATCTCGTTCAAACCAATTTTTGGTGGAAGTTTACATGGTATTGGTGCCGATTCTGTTGAACACGAACTAAACTAACTAAACTATCTCTAAAATTCCTTACTTTTGGCTATGAGAATTGTAACGCTATTCTGCAAGGAAAAATCTCTAAATTTAAAAACTATTTTGACACGACTAAAATCGAATTTGACAATCGCGACTCAGCGTGGTATTTTTTTTTCTTTTGTTTTCGCAACGTTTACTTGTGTGTGCATTGCGTAGAATGATTTTTTTGAGAGACGAAGGCGCGTGCTACGGTGCAGCCTGGACGTGTTTTATATGGAATTTTTCACTTTTGTTTGAAAAATATAAAAAAAAATGTTACCCACGTGTTGAGATTTAAATGTTCCGGGTATACTAAGGGGGTCGAAAATTTCATTATTTTTGCGATAGGACACGCCATTTTCAAGATAAAAAGGAAAATAAAAAGTACAGAACTGTTTTTGCACGTGAAGGCGAGGCGAGGCGCATGACCACCAGTTTTATTCCACACCTTTTTAATCGCGATTAAAAATAGTCAGATTTAGTTAAAATAAATTATTTTAGTCAACATTTTTGGTGAAAACCGCCAAACTCAGAAAACAAAATTGTCATTTTCACTAAACTAATAACTCGTGCAATCTTAGTGCTGTCAAACTAAAATATAGTTAAGTTGTGTCATTTTAGTCTATTTCAGAATAGGAAATCGTCGTTTGACAGGAATAAACCAAATTTTAGTGATTTTTAGTTTAGTTTAGAGAATTTTGTGACGTATTAAAAAAAAACTACTCACTGGATCTCGTTCAAACCAATTTTCGGTGGAAGTTTATATGGTTATGTACATCATATACTTTTTTTAGTTTTATCATTCTCTTATTTTAGAAGTTACGGGGGGAGGACACACATTTCACCACTTTGGAAGTGTTTCTCGCGCAAACTATTCAGTTTAGAAAAAAAAAAATATTAGAAACCTCAATATCATTTTACCCCACACGTATGGGTTTGATGAATTTTTTTTTTTTGAGTTTCAGTTCTAAGTATGGGGAACTCAAAAATTTATTGTTTTTTTTTCTATTTTAGTGTAAAAATCTTAATGCAGTTCACAGAATACATCTTCTTACCAAGTTTCAACAGCATGCTCTTATAGTTTCGGAGAAAAGTGGCTGTGACATACGGACAGACAGACAGACAGACATGACGAATCTATAAGGGTTCCGTTTTTGCCATTTGGCAACGGAACCCTAAAAATACCACGTTGAGTCGCGATTGTCAAATTTGATTTTAGTCGTGTCAAAATAATTTTTAAAAGAGATTATTTCTTGCAGAATAGCGTAACAATTCTCATAGCTAAAAGTAAGCAATTTTAGAGATAGTTTTGTTAGTTTAGTTCGGTGTACAACAGAATCGGCACCAATATGTAATTGTTTTAATTTTTTATTTTTATTGTATACTTTACATAACATATAGTTGTATTTTTTTTTTATTAGTCTAGAAATCTTTATTAGACTGGATAAATAAAATAAGTATTTTCATAAATATCTAAATACCGCATTATAATTCTAACGGATCAAGATTGTTTAGACCGGCTCGACACTCGCGTTACACTGTTTGTATTGTGCATGTGCTACGCACACATACATAAGATTGCCGTCTTTTACCTAAACTCGAGCGTTCAAATTTTGTAAGAGGGCTCTTAAGGAGCTCAACGATTGATCGATTTCACGCGCAGATATCGCGTTCTATTCCTAGGCAAGTTTCATGTTATAGTTCCTGGGCACCACCTCTTGTATGCTTACCATGATATTACAAAAAAAAAGAAAAAACAGAGGACTTCCAATAAAAACATGGGCAGAATGAACAATTACTTTAAATTTCAAAGTCTGTGTCTGTATTTTAGATTTTTGCAACTGACTTTGTGACTGCGGAAATTAAAATTGTTAATGAATCCCTATTTCCCTTGGTCACGCTCACGCCATCACGCGTGAACGGCTGGACCGATTTCACTTTTTTTTTTTGTTGTTGTGTTTGTTATTGCCAGGAGAAGGTTCTTACGAAAGAAAAAATTTAAAAAATTGCGCGGTTAATTAGAAAATCCGAATTGAAAAAATATTTTTGTTTTTGGTAGCCTATTTATTGAGGAAACCTATACGCTATATAACATCACGCTTCAATCAAAAGGAGTGGAGCAGCAACGAAAAATAGACAAACTGGCAGGAAATTCGACGTGACGGGGGTCAGGGGAACAAAAATTTTATGCGGATGAAGTCGCGGGCAGAAGCTAGTTGTTTTATAATTTTGAGTGATTTTATTGGAAGTCGTTTTTTTTTTTTTGTAAAATGAGACACTTTTTTAGCCATGTTACCAATTCAATAACTGTGACAGGAAGTATTACAACACATACATATAGATAGATACATAAAATGGATTAAACACGTGTTATCGAAGCAAACAGAAAAACCACCAAAGCTTTACTAAATTTATACGGGACTACTCCTGAGGCATACCCTATCCATTAACAAATTACGATATTGATTCACAATAAATATTGAAGACCACAGATACAAAAAAAAATATGGATGAATTGAGAACCTGCTCATTTTTGAAGTCGTTTAAAAATAAACGTGTAATGGGTACTTTTAGGATATTTTAAGCCTTCAGTTGGTGAATAACACTCTACCCTGTCCGCATCATAATATATACTTTTTTGTATTCTATGTCCGCCAGACAACAATCTACCCCTTTAGTTATACCAACCCTTAACCTTTTACAAGTGTTTTACAATGTAATATGTTGGTTTATTTCTCACATTTCGACTTCTTTTTAGTATACAAGGCGCTGTACGATACCACAAAACTGGTGGTTAGTCAGGAAACGAAGCAGCCCTCCTGTAGGAATGCTACTGTGGTTGCCGCCCGGGTTGATGCAGGTCAGTTGTTTTTTTTTATTGTCTCTAGGGCCTAAACTTACAAATTAACCTTTTTAAACTTGATAAACAGCACTAGGCACTGGCCCACTCCCTCTCACCGAGAGGAGGCCTGTGTCCCAGCAGTGGGAACATTATAGGCTGTTGATGATGATGAAACAGCACTAATGGCGTTTGTAATGTGTTATAAACTTATAAAACACGCTACAAACGCGCACTCGATACTTACATCGAAGTCAATACTCACTACTTCTAACGTCTACTTCTACGTAAGGCGAAGCAAACACGTCCGTTCAGTCGACCTTGCAAGGTTAGTTACTAAATTTTGTATTTGTTCTGTACTATACCTACTCCAAAAGAACAAGTTGAAGCGATTTGACAAATCACAAACCAGATCACATCGAGGCTTGCCGTCGACCGCGATGTAAAACAAAATATTTTGTTTTCACGTAGGCATGGAGGTAAACCCCCAAGGACCCCTGGTGTATCGCAGTGTACTTCACTGTGATACATCACGGGCTGACTGGGTTACCTTAATGCTGTCCTTCGGCATTTACGTGCTTATCTAGAAGCTTGCATTTGTTTTTTATGGAGGTGACATCGAGGTTTCGAGCTAAACTTCGATCGCGAGGTATCGCAGTGAGGCATCTTTGGCATGTATCAGCCTATGATATGCCCAATGCTGAGCCACAGTCATCCTATCTGTGAGAGAGAGTGAGCCGCAATCCGCCACACGGGCCCAGTGCGGGTTCATAGATGTCACATGTCTTCGATTTTTTGGTTCTAGGACATGCTGGTTTCGTCATGATGTTTTTGGCGCGTTTTTTTTAAAAGCAGCGTTTTTTTAACGTGCCGACGATATGGCTAATGGTTCATGCTCTTAGTCTTAAGGCTAGACGCAATAACAAGAGGGCTCAATATCTCTCTCAAATCTACAGAAGAATCAGAGTCATTAAGAAACGGAAAATAGAATCTTGAACGAGACTATTCAATTACCCATTTATTAGGCCTCTATCTGAGATAGAAATCATACGGCACGTTTTTGATTACCATAATACTCGCACCTGACATTTCATTGAAATATCTTACGAATATTTGGCTGAATAACTAATGTAGTCTTTGTGTAGGTAATCTATTAGAATCAGTATCTTCATCTACAGCGCGTAGGCGTTGGTTTTAACTGTATCTTCAGGCGTAAGTGTTGCCAGAATATCATAGAATTCTGATTAGATATAATCTGATATATTATATGATATAATTCTGATTAGATGTAATCAAAATTCATTATCACTCGGGTAAACAGATGTGCGAAATATTCGGCAAATGTACCCACATAGTAATGAATTTATTAGTATATAATATCCTTCATTTTAATTCAGTTTGATTAAGGTTGACATTAAGTGTTCCCGGCGAGTGTGAGCCCTTGATGCCTTGTTTATTAATTGAATGAGTAAACCAGTAAATGTTAGGCATAGAGTTCCACTTCATAAAAGGTTGGCATTGTGAATGATAAACTCCAATTTGGGATAAGCCTACTTCCGCTTTAGCTGTACAACTCAAACAATCAAAAGCGAAAAACAAAGTAGGTATTTCTGTCCAATTGAAGGAACAGAGTTGTACAGTAATGACTTGAACGTACATATATTTTAAATACGAAATCCATACATTAAAACACTGTTAATTGACTGCGGACGGCATAACCGCGATATTTTCGTAAGAGACGCTGTGGTTAACCCGTGGATATCGCTCGCAGTCCATTTGATCCGGTCGGCAGGCACCGTGTTGCAGCGTAGCCCCGACGCCCTCTAGACGTTTTACTGGCTGCCACAGGCAGCATGAGGAGCATTTGCTCTGAACGGAGCATGGGCGCTTTGCTTGTACCACGCTGCGTCATCACGAATCGCCTCCGTAGTAGCGCCCGCTGGGGCAGCCGGTTGCTTCAACAGCAACCGCCGCCGTAGTAGCAGCCGCCGCAGCGCGGGGAACAGTAGTACAAGGATCTTTTGGCCCGTGGCCAAAATTAGAATTAACGCCGCCATCTTGTTTTTCAATACAGTGGAGAAGGCAACTGTCAAAATGGCGCTGTCGTAACTAGTTCCTAACACAATCTAATAGTAATACACGGCGTGTGGTGATTTTATTTAATTTTGTTCGAAAATGATGTGTTGTTGTCTTGGGAAAACAATTTCACGAATGTTTTCCAATAGCACCCCCTGGAAAAAATCCTTGTAGCAATTTACGAATGGGTATGAATGACATTGGACCATATTTCGTCTCAAACTAAATTTGTCTCATTACACAACTAGATTTAACTAGGTATATTCCCAACCCAAACCTTCGAGACAGTTATTGTATTTTGAATTTTATTCTGTTAAGGTTTCTTACGTTTTTCTGCAAGTTGTTGTTCAGTGTCACTGACCTCTAAATTGCAAAAAACCGGCCAAGTGCGAGTCGGACTCGCGCACCGAGGGTTCCGTACAAATCTAAAGGTATTCTCGGTTTAAAAATAAATGTTTTTTTTTTTAATTTTTATATTTCAGGTGATTGAATGTAAGGTAAATTGCGGTTTACGATTTATGACGTTTTAAAAAAAAGCTAGTCACTCGATCTCGTTCAAACCAATTTTCGGTGGTAGTTTACATGGTAATGTACATCATATATTTTTTTTAGTTTTATCATCCTCTTATTTTAGAAGTTACGGGGGGGGGACACATTTTACCACTTTGGAAGTGTCTCTCGCGCAAACTATTCAGTTTAGAAAAAAATGATATTAGAAACCTCATTACCATTTTTGAAGACATATTCATAGATACACGTATGGGTTTGATGAAAAAAAGTTTTTGAGTTTCAGTTCTATGTATGGGGAACCCCAAAAATTATTGTTTTTTTTCTATTTTAGTGTGAAAATCTTAATGCGGTTCACAGAATACATCTACTTACCAAGTTTCAACAGCATAGCTCTTATAGTTTCGGAAAAAAGTGGCTGTGACATACGGACGGACGGACAGACAGACAGACAGACAGACATGACGAATCTATAAGGGTTCCGTTTTTTGCCATTTGGCAACGGAACCCTAAAAAGTAACCCAATTTTGTATTGAGATTTATGTCAGTCGGAATATAGTTCAAAGATTTAAAAACTCATTTCGTAATAAAGTTTATACGACGATCTCAGAATCCTAGCATTATCATTGTAGATTATATAATATATTTTCTTTTGTTTAATGTTTCGTCTAGAAGTGGACGCACCAAAGTTGAACAACGTAAAGTCGGCGGGTATGCTGACATCCGAAGCCGTGATGGGATCCCATTCGCGTTGTCACTGCGCAAACAGAGGATCTTATTACAGTGGGTATAATTATTGTCTATCTGAAGCTTGGTTTCTGGCTGACGCTGAACCGATTGACCGATTACTCGTACCTAATCGGCTATCACCACTTCCACCGAAGCCGAACCAAAAACTTTAATTACAAGAAATTTCTGAGACATTCGGTTCAAGATAGGCCTAAAAGTGAAAAAAACATTTGCTTTTTTTTTAATAAAGTTAAAAAAAAGCTTGTTTGATGTATGATCACCGGGCGGTGGTCATACTGCGATCCGCCGGCCGCTATCCGTCAGCCTGTCACTTCTTGCCGTGCGCAATCGTGCATTCGTAAAAGTTCGTTCAATTTCGGCGCTTGCTAGCAACCTTCGGCCAGCCGCCGCCGACTCTACTAGAACAAATTCTATCAAAATTTCATAGAAATTGATCTACTAGACCTGCGTCGCGTCGGTCTGCAGGAGCCTTTATATTGAAAAATAAATACTATAATTAATAACCAAGCTGTCATAAAGACATATACTACAATGTGCTGAGGTAGTTTTATCTATCACACATACATATTAAAGAATCATGATTGCATTTCAGAGCAAGCACTGCAGGTTAATAGAAGTGAGGTATCCCACAGAGCTTCTTCACATGCGAGCCCTGAAGATACTAACGAAGGTAACCGTTTTCGTGTAAGATCCTCTAGAGCTGGGCAAAAGCACAAGCAGGCAAAAAGAAAAGATAGAAAGAAAATATGTTTTTTCTTTGGCACATGTCGCAAATAAAATTGATGGCAAGATGGTTCGAAAAGATAAAGTAGGCAGTTGGATGCCGCATAGACCGTGCTCCCTTCTGCTTTCTTTATCGCGTCCAACGGTCCACAGTGCGAGAGACAACGTAAATTGAAGAGGTGTCGTATGTAGCGAATGCACTCAAGATTGTTTGAGTCGAGATCTCGCGTGCTAAGTCTACTGTCAAGATTGGTCTTTCGAGACCTCGCCTGGCAGTCAGACGAGCTCTCGGTTTTGAGATTTTCGAGATCGAGACTCCTCCTAATTTTTGGAGCATTTTTTTTAGTATTGTGGATTGTTTTTTCTAGTCTTAACTAATCATATTAACACGAAAACTACGGCTACATAGGGTAATTGTGTTGTAGTCTGTATATAAAAAACAATAATCAAATCTCGAAACAAAAAGAATCAATGGATCATCAAATAATTACCGGCACCGCATACCGACCTATATAACTCAACAAACCAGCACACACACATCACAAACAGTAGAAATCCATGAAATCTTATATTGAAAATGGCTTCTCAAAAAGCTTAGTGTTGTGCACAATCCAGTCTTGAATCACGTTCGATGAGATCTCGAATGAGATTTCAAGAACGACCAATGTGGTTCTTGAAATCTCGTTTCACAAGATTGGAATAACATTCCCTATTTGTATGTGGACACGATTCTCAGCAGTGAGACGACTAGCATTAAGGGGCAGAGTTTACCTTTACAAAACACAACACTCCTCTTTTGGGCAGGCGTGTAAAAACTGAAATCAGCCGTTGTACCTCTGTTTCATTTCATAAAAATGCAAAATAGGAAGTTCGAGTATTTGCCTATTCAAAATGGAAGTAGATGCGCATATTTCTATAGCAATGAAACAAGGTTCCTTTCTTTCCTTAATTCATTTTAGACAATAGTAACAAATCTTTAAGAATGTTGTAGAATGCTGCGAGGCTTGCATGAGGAGACATCTGGTTACTTCGTGTCGTTACTACAGCAGTTTGCTCACTAAACATCTGGGTCGCGTCAAATACAACCGTAAGTTGATAATCGCAAATTAATTGCATTGGTAAGTGGCCATTAATCAAATTTCATCAGCATAATAGTCCTCCAGACCGTATTTCGGCCATTGCGGCTGATCTCAACGGAGACTAGCCCTCGGCGCGGGAGATTTTATAGTGCACAAATGTGTACGCAAATACAGGTGCACTCTCTCTTCCTTCACTCTCATAGTCCGATGGGACGGATCAACCAACACGAGCAGAAAAAAGGCGCAAAACCTGAGGCTTAACGTGCTTTGCGCTTGGCGTCGGTTGCAAGCACTACTACTCAGCGTGGGATCTTGGGTACGATTCCCAGGTCGGGCAAAGTGATATTAGGTTTTCCATTACGAATTTCGTAGTTGGCGATGAGAATTATGACATAGCAAAACTAATATGAAACAAACAAAACAGAAACCTTTAACGAAATTGGATGAACTATAACAATAGAATGCTACTGATACTCCAAACATTACAGATTTTTATTCCTTACAAAGGACGTACCTATATCATTGAAAACAATATTGAGCCCCAAAACTTTCATGCTGCGTGATGTTTTTTTATCTTTACCACATCGATGTTTCGCTTTTTCTTTAGTTTACCATGAATACAAACATTAGCATGCTACCAACAACAATACGTACATTCCATTTTGCCATCAACAAATCTTGTGTCGCAACACAAAAACATAGTTGAGCATTTCTCAAAATTTTTGACCATAGCCATAATGTTGATGTCCCATGTTTTTGTCTTCGATTATTTTATTACTGAGATATTATAAATAATGTAATGATTTTCGTAACTGCGTAGATATTATTAAATAATCGGAAAAAAAAATTAAACGGTGTACAAATCAATAAGTTAATTTTAAAATTTAATAATCTGATAATACCGAAATTTTCGTAGTATGGATAATAGTTTGTCCCATTGTGACCACAGTGATTTCGAACACATTTATCTCATTACATTTTAAGGAAGTCTACGTATGTTATAGTCTCAAAATACTGCTAATGGCCTCAAAATCCATGTTATATTGTTTTTATATTAAAATATGTCATAAGTTTAATAATTTTTGAAAATTAATTTTGTCCCATAAAAACTTCCAAAACGGAGTTCTTATTTTGTTACCGGTTTTTGTATCGAAAGATTTTTTAAACAATCAAAATATATTTTTTTTTACTTTTAGCAAAACTATTTAACGACATTTCACGACAGCATTTCGTTGTAATGCCATTTCGGTGTCGACAACAGCCGCGATAAGATTGTACCCTGCCTACTACGACAAACTCTTTCTGGATTTTGTTACACTGTGTCAAGTTAAGTTTAAGCTACTTAATATTTTTGTTAAAATTGATTAACAGTTAATTTTATACACTACAGTTCGATGTAAAAAAATTGTTTCAACTGTTGGGTTTTTACATTAATTTATTTTTTGAAAATCTAAAACCTTCATTTCGTTACTTCTGTTTTTGTTACTTTCTTGTGGTAACGTATAATTGGAATGTGGGATAACAAAAAAGGATTTTTTAAAGCCCTGTATACAATACATTTCACAAAAATGCCACATGGATAAATATATATTCGTGAAACCCATGTAATATTGCTTTCATACAGCTACGTTATATTTAAAAAAAAATCGAAATCTAAAATAATAATTCGGGATACAACTTGAATAGTGCATCGTTTTCAAATTAACATCAAGGCTTCTTAATAACGATACCTATTTTACAATATGATTATATACCTAAATAAAAAAAAATTGCGTAGTTAAGTCATCAGATGACCGAAAAACTAAAGTAAGTAGTAACAGTAGTACCTACTTATTTTATTTTTCGAATTTATCAGATTTTTATTTATTTTTTATTTTACAGGAGTAGGTAAAACCACAATGTGTGTCTCAAAAATGGTGGCTCAAATTTACCTTGTTTTGGTGTAGGCATGCAAAACTGTCAGTGTTTACGATCACTACCCTGAGCACGATTGTGTGTTTTGTAATGTTTGATTTTTGACCTTATTATAAATATTTTACTAATTTTAAGTGTTTTGTAATGCTACACGATGACATTAAAATAGAAATATTTCAGACCAATGAGAATTAAGATTGGCATATTTTAAGACTCTACAGCGCGTCACAGACACAGCTATAATCATATTAGATAGTAATATATATATATTAATATAAAATATATTACTATATATATTTTTATATTCCAATACAACTCTGCTTTGAAAATATATAGATTAAAGCTCTGTCTGTGATTCGCTTACTATGTGATAAATAGTAGTAGGGACTTGTCTGTGCTATTGATTGTAATAAGCTCTGTATGGACGTTGTGTTTTTAACTGATTTATAGATATTGGAATAATTTGTGCACTGTACGTGAGATTAAAAAGATATTGTGTTCTTAAAATCATGAGAAAATATTAATTAAACCAAAGAAAATTAGGACTTTTTAAGTGTTTAATTAGAGGTATAACTTATTATTTGCTTCCTTAACGCCATTTAATTGAATGTTTTGTTTTTAGAAGTATAATAAATCCTACATTTTGTGTTGATTTTTTTACTTCTTTTATTTCAATTTTATGAGTAGTTTAGTGAGTCAAGTGTGTGTATGCTAAGCCTTACATTTCCAATTTTGTTACCAAAGCTTCTTGTTTTGTTAGTGTCCCAAAATAATGCTGACAATTATGTTGAATATCTTGTTTATTTCTTTAAATTTAAACGCAAAAAGCACTTGATTAAAAAATAATAAGATAGATACATTTTTTAAGAAATAGGAATTATAGCATACTTCTTTTTTTATATAGGAAAATGGAACTTTATCATTAGAAAGTGTTCTAATGGTAACGCAATCCAGTAATTTTGCTAAAAAGCTATTTACTTTATTTTGATTTCTCATTTTTTCTTTTGTAAAAGATGTTGTTTAGTTAATGTTCTATACAGTAAAACATAAATTTATAGTAAAATTTGCGTATTTCATTACGATTTTCACTCATTTCGAAGTAACAAAATAAGAACTTTAATTTTGCCTTTAGTTAATACTTTACAGGTTTTTTGTACAAAAACTTTAATAAAACAAAAAAACTAACATGAATTTAGAATTTCAATAGTATTAGCTAGCTTAATTTAGCATAATATGTCCTAAAAATACATATTTTAATTTTGGACGATTTTTAAAACTAGGTTCAAAAAATTTGAGAAATGCTCAGTTGCGCAACTTTTGTTTCTCAATAAATACGCGGTATTAATTTAATCTCTTCCTCCGAAATAAGCTTGCACACTTTCTAAAGAATATGCGTTGATTTACAGTGACGAAACATCTAGCGCCATCTTTGGAGAAAATCGAACAACCACCTCAATGCAACAATGAAGCTTGCACCATGAAACCTAGCGGCCGAAACGTGAACGCCAGCCAGACACTCAAACATAGCCCTTATTTCAATCCAACAAGGCACATGTCTTGCGGCATGCTTTCCCCAGCAACGAGCTTAACAAATATTTGTAAATACGATAAAGCTCATTTGAAGTCTGTGTATTATATGCTATCCGCAATTGAGGGAAGGCTGCGGAGGCTTAAGTTGAGTTCTCCGAGTACGTATTGTCAATAGATGTCGCTATTTTAAGTTTTAGTACAATGCCGCATGTTAATATGGAACACAGTTTTATTATTCGTTTAGAACTTTGTCACTCAACATGTTAAAACTGGATCTGCCTCATCAACGCCTGCGTATTGTATTGCCATAGAATTTTTTTGTTAAGTTTTTTTTTGTTTTATTCAATTGTACGTTTTCAAATCACCGGTAGATGTCACTTGATTCGCCTTTGTCCAGTGTATTTTCAAGGAAAAAGAATTTTGATCCCTCGAAACTCATTTTAAAATATTTTGCCAATGTATAGTTTTCAGTGCCTGATTACATAATAAGAAGTAAAATAAAAATCTTAGTAATTGTAATTCTGTTTTATTTGATACGTTATAAACTCTGTAGCAAAAGTTAAAATGTTATTTATAGCTAGAAAAGTGAGGAAATGGGATAGAAACAAATGAACGTCTTTATACGGGTGGTCCAGATTTTTTGACAATTTGCTTTTTCTTACTTCTTAAGCTATAAATTACACTTTTTGGTTTCTATTGCTAATTACAAAGAAATAAAGGGATTTGTATTGAATAAGGAGCGTCATTCAGACTCCTTATGAGGTACATTCAGCGTCAATAATATTGGGACGAACAGACTGTTCATGATGATCTAAACGACCATAAAAATTAAATATAAATCAATGACACAAGGAAGGTTTTAGTATGAAGACAGTATATGACAACTGTCATTGTAACAAGAACTTTATTTAATTACGATAAAGTATAATTTTCTTAGTTGTTGATATCATTTTTAACCCATTCTTGACCACTGTACCAATTTGGGAACACTTAATAAATGAGGGTAACTAAAAGAAGTTATGGCAATTGTTAGTATTATTTTAGTTTTTTGTGCAGTCGAGAGTGTGTTCATTAGGAAATACCATCGGAATATACAAATTTATTCAAAAATCTTACTTTTGGATACACTAAAGTTTGTTATCTGGAAGACAGTACAGGTAAGCGTACTTTTGTAATTATTATTTATTACAGGTGATGAATATTGTGAATATTGTTTATATTTTAATAAAATAAGTACCTAACCTGACATTCAAAGTTATATTATTACAGTTAACTAACACATATATTGAGATATAGTGACATATATATTGGTGTGCCTATTTGGGTACAATGGCTACAAGTGGACAAAAAAATAACCATTTTATTTACAGAAACAAAATGAATCTCAAGCAATATTTTATTGGCACTAATGACTTCAGGGGCTTAGAAGAAGCTATCAGCACAATAGCAGAGGATAGGGACGACGGCTTGGAGTATTATATAGCTATTATTCCACCAGAGCCAAGTGTCGTAACTGACGAAGAAGAAGGTGATGATGATGTGGCACCTAGTACCCTACCAAACGATGTCCCGGGTAATACCGAGGTATTTGTTCGCAATGTGGGTAGTCATTCCGAATCTGAGAATACCAGTGATTATGAACCTTTGGCTGCTAAAAGGTCACGACCTTCTTTTAGATCGACCCAACCAGAGCAGCCCACTGTCT
Source organism: Aporophyla lueneburgensis (assembly GCA_932294355.1). Taxonomy (NCBI): domain Eukaryota; kingdom Metazoa; phylum Arthropoda; class Insecta; order Lepidoptera; family Noctuidae; genus Aporophyla; species Aporophyla lueneburgensis. The sequence continues at coordinate 27,401,086 of OW028740.1, forward strand.
CTGCGCGCCGATAGTCATCCACTCTCCCACTTTGGTGAAAGTGTCCACCAAATTACTCGACAACCTTTGAAAAATCTGACGATATATTAGTTCTCTAAAATCGCATCAAGCAAGAGCTAAAAGAAATGACACCAGTTTCGATATTTTTGAGAAGCTTTTTGACGTAGAAGTTGTTTCAATGATTACTGAATTTAGTAACTTGTTGTACATGGTTGACATGACCATGTCAAATGCATGGCGACTGCACGTTATCACTAAAGAAGAACCAATGGACCAATTACTCTTCCACCGAAGTGTTGCCAGACATTTCCTCAAACTGTCACCCCAAAGATGTGCTCGCCCTTCATCATCTAATATTGAAAGTTCGCAGTAGGATGGGGTTGATCACGTCCCTGTAAAACTTCCAAAACGAGTGCGATGTGCTGTGTGCTATATCAGAGGCCGTTGGGGTTGCAAGAAGCGCAAGAAAACCCTGGTTATTGAAAAATCGTGTTTTGCTCATTTTCACTCATAAGAGGCCACTGTGCCAATTTGGGAACACCTCTTAAAACACACGAATTTTTTTTTAATTCTTTTTTTTGTCATTCCTTATAATCTTGTACTTACTATATTTCAATTAAATGAAAGAATTTTGAAAATCCGCTCAGTAGTTTTGATTTGGCCACTAATGGGTTAATAGTCTGTTCGGCCTGATATTTTTGATGCTGACTGTACAAAAACTCACAAATATGTCGGTATTTACTATACAATATCCAATAGTAACAAGCTAGCTATAATATACATAGGTATTGACACCCTCTGGCATATAGCATATACAATCTTTTGAATATACAATAATAAAAAATATATACACACCAAGTATTTACAATTGAAGAGAAAATCTTAGCTTTCAGTGTTTATTTCTTGATTTTATAGCGAAAACAAAAACTTGCAACTAAGTTAATTGTTGGCAGCTTTTTGTAAATACGGCTGGTCAAGCTATAAATATCCAGTTTTAGCTGACCTCACATTGTATAGGCTTTTCGTACAATGAGATGTCAACTTATACTGGTAATGTATAGCTTAATGTGTGGTCGTGCGTACATGCACATTTGTTATATATATAACGTGTTTCTATTGATATCCCCTAACAAGGGTATTAATGAGTCCATGTCAAAGAATCAACTGGCATGTTTTAGTTTTACTTTCATTGTTAAGTACGAGTAAATCATATTCATACAAATCAATAATTAAAATTTAAAGCTAAGAGAATGCGACGGTGTCATATTTCTCGTCATGTCATTTAATCGTGACGTCGAAATATTTTGTATGAAAGAATAAAACGAACACTATTCATATGCCAGTTGAAGTTATGGTACATCAAAAGGAACAACTTGTATAAAATTCAAACAAAAGGAACAACTTGTATAAAATTCAAAACAACACAGTCGATAAAGTTACAAATTAGATCAGAGGGGCAATTCTCCTAATTTTAAGAACTATCACAGTCCGATCTCAGTCTCAATCTGTCAAAAACACCCCGAGTGTTCATTCATTTTTGACAAGTTTATGACATTTGATTGTCGCCGAGACGAGACTGTGATTGGATTTTGAACGTTTTTATTTACGAGAACTGGCCTTCTGGTACAAGAGAGTGGGGTAAGCTTTTATTTCTCGATACCTTTGACGGTGATATACAACGTGTAACATAATTAAGTAATGCAAGACATAGACCGCAATTAGTTTTGACTTAAAAGTATAATACATTTAAATGCATTTAAAATTGAGTCTTATCGCATTGAAATTAGATTCAGAATTTTCTTTGGCTCAATCCGCGGTAGGCATGGCAAAATACATTTTATTAATGCACATTTTAAAAGTTACTGAAATCGACTCATTCGTCAATTAGAAACGAACTAGGGGAGCGGGGGGCACGTTGTTACAATTTTTAGATAATTGTCAATATGACAAAAGCTATCAAATAATTTATACATTTGATTGCTTTTATCGTTAATATGTCTATTCAGCTATTAAAATATGATTGAAAAGTTATTAAAATTTATGTATTTTTTTCATAGTGGGCATTTAACCAAAAAAGTTGATTGTAACAACTTGAACCTTTTTAAATCTTATTTAAAAACACAGAAACTTCGTCTGCAATAACAACTTGTAGTAAATTATTTATACTTATTCGTTATTTCAATAAACTTTTATCAAACTCAAATGCTTAGGATTCTAACACTGTTAGGCCTCATTTACGGAGACGCGGGGCATCGCGCGTGGCGTTGGGCGGCGCGGGCCGCACTGAATTCAAACATATAGCGTTGTATGAGTGCGTTTACGGAGAGGCGATTTTACACGCGTTTGTTTGAAATGGAGCGTTTTTTGCGGCGTCGCCCGCGGCGGGCAACGCCGCGTCGCACGCGGCGTTCATCGCGGCGGCGCCCGCGTCGGCATTTCTCGATGAAGCGGTGCCCGCGGCTGAACCTTCTGCTTGTCTTATTTTTTTTGGAAATCGCACAAAGCAGACGTATTTACCGTAGCAATATCATCGACTTTTTTTAGCAGAAAATTTTATGTTAAACGTGAATTATTTAATATAAGAATTAGCCCAGTTTACAGCAACGGAACGCGAGAAGTTTGGGGAATATGTAATTCTTTATAGGTCAATAAGAGAAAGTGGTTATGATGTTTTTCATGGCTATACACGGATGTCTACTACAAATTTTGATTATATAGTAAATAATATCGTAATAGTTGGTTTTATTGAGTACCGCGGCGGGCACCGCCACTCTGCCCGCGTCGCGTCTCTATGAACAACATCGTATATTGTGTATATTGCCATATGTTTGTGTTTACGCGTGCAATGCCGCGTGCCGCTTCACGCGCCGCCTCTCCGTAAACAGCAAAAACGTCCAACGCGCCGCGCGACGCCACGCCGCACGCGCCGCGCGACGCCCCGCGTCTCCGTAAATGAGGCCTTACATGTAACAACTTACCCCAAAAAATTGTAACTACCTGCCCCATGGCACGTTTTTTAATATAAATTGAAGTCACAATTAATGGATATCGATAGTAGAAAAAAAACAGTATTGCAAATTAAAGGTAGATTTATTATGAACGTTCAAGGTTAAGAATATTGAGAAAATAAAAAATGTAGACATTAGGAACCAAACATTTCGTAAAGGATTTTTTTACGTACTTGGTTAAAATCGAGACACATGCACATAACGTAGCAGCTTGGCGCTTGGCGGGTCATTGATCGTTTTTATGTAATGCACGATGTTATAAGAAAACAAATGAGTCCAATTATATCCGCCAAAAAGTTTTAAATCCCGGTAAAAAAGGCATGTAACTTCTTACCCCTGTAACAACGTGCCCCCCGCTCCCCTACTTTCAAGTCTTGCGTTTATTCTGTTACACCTCATGTTATTTTTCATATTTAAATACTCCCACCATCGTCCATCTTCACAATGACTGGTGTGTGTGAAATTGCACAATCCAGCATACTTGCTGGATTGTGCAATTTCGACTGGAATGAAAAAAGGAAGGAAGATCTGCAATGTACAATGGGTCGCATAGTATTACGCGCGCCAACGCACATTGCAGATCTTTCTAACCTACAACAATATTATCGACTATAAATACAACTGTGTTCAGCCCCATCAAGTTTTATTATTTAAACAAACACCTAAAGCGTAGAGTAAAATCTTTGTTTTATTATACTATTACTGTGAAAAGTTACCACCGCCAGGGCAAAATAGATTTTCCAATCCAAATTCAAAAATTGGCGGTTTCAATTGGTTGTTTCCTATGGAGAAGAGTCGGCAAGAAACTCCACAGTTACTCATTTATTGGTACGGGCTCAGTATGATCGCTCATTTAACTATTTATAAAGAGTTTTTTTATGTTCAAGTGTCTAGTTGAAACTATGATCTATAAATCAACTCTGCCCGGGCAGTGTTAGCTTTACACGCGACAGTGACGCTTGGAAGATCCCCAATAGTTGTGCCACTCTTTTTATTAATAATATAAGTGTGCGCGTAGCCTAAGAATTAATATACCTCATATTTTAACAGGGGTAATCAATCGATACATTTCATAATTAACTATTATTGGTCTATAGTAGCTTAAATATATCATTAATTTGCTATACAACTAAAAATTAAAAGAGACCATCTTACCATCACAATCAATTCTGTATTTGTTTGCTTAAAATATAACAAATAAAAAACAGTTGAATATCATAACATAAAAGGATTATAACAAGTAAGTTAGAACAAGATATAATAAACTTTTCTATGTTCACATAAAGTCTCAAATAAAATGAAACTTGTTTTAATATAATTATAACAGTATATTATAGTCTATTTGCGTTAAGAAAATAGTGACTCATCATTGTCACTCAGATTAGCCACGCCCCTTGACCAATTAGGTCATATTAAATTAGAAAGCCGTGTTCACATTGACCAATTAACCCTTTTTAAGGTAGAGGCAGTATACATGCCACCAATAAAATTATTTGTTTTATTTAACTGTATTGTTGAAACCGATTTTATTTTTCACTAGCTACCGCCTCAGAATCAATAAATGTTGTGTAACTTATCAGATCCCACCAACACAAAGCAAAGAGCACCAAGTACCATATATACCCATGTTAGACAAAGTTATGACAAACTGGTACTTTGAAGGCATATAGTGTTTTCTAGCTACCACACACCCATGTTAGTTGAGCTCCTACCAAGTTATACCAACCTGGTACTTCGAAGACATAAAGCTTTTTCTAGCTATCAAACACCCATGTTAGGTGACTTTGTATTCTTAAATAAGTGTTCTTAAATTTTCTAATTTTCAGCGCAATTTTTTTAATTTTTTCTTTCATAAGAACCTTCTCCAGACAATAACAAAGACAACAAAAAGAAAAAAGTGAAATCGGTCCAGCCGTTCACGTGTGATGGCGTGACCAAGGGAAACAGGGATTCATTTTTATATATATAGATTGATAATAACATATTTGAAATTAATTCCCAATTTGAAAAAATACAATTTACTAAGAATTTTTATTTAAGAATTGCTATACCATGTCTAGTTTTCTTTGCCTTATAAAGGGTTAAAGTAAGCCCTTGAGACAGTACGTTCTAATATACTATGATCTAATTGGTCGAGGGGCGTGGCTAAGCTGAGTGACAACGATAAGTCACTATTTTCTTAACGAGAATAGAATATAGTTCAAGCGATAATAACCTTTATTCCGTTAATGAAATGCACCTTGATTTAACATTATTATAACAGTATATTAGTTCAAGCGCTAATAAACTATATTTCGTTAACTTAAAGTCTAAAGTAAAATGCACCTTGTTTTAACAAAATTATAACAGTATATAGGCGTAAAATTCAGTCAGTATATAAAACTAATTCGTACAAATGTGTTAAGTACAGCTTTCAGAGTTCGCGTAACATATTACAAGCGTAATATTCATAAAATCACATTGAAGCCTTGTCTAAGGTGTATCGAGTAATCAAAACGGGGAAAATACTTCGCAAAATTGCATGTGTTTGAAAATCCGGTTTTTCAACTATAAAAGTAGCAAGGAAGTGCCCATATTGATATTTATCGTAATGATGTCCATGAAACTGGTACGCTATGGCAACTAAATAGTGTTTTATTTTATTTGGCATTTGTCAGGTCAGTCTAGGAGGTTGTCAGCTGCTTAAACAAACTTGCCTTTGGCTGCCTAAATAAATGAAGACTTCCGGGGCTTAAAATAAGCTACTAAACGTTAACCTCCTGAGGGATTCCGACAGCAAGGGACAGGCCTAGGATAGTGCTAGGTGATAAACTATCCAATATACTGAAAAGTCAGTACTTGAGCAAAAACTCCATTTTTTTCACGTGTGGTGCCGGACGTAAAGAATAGCAGCACCCCATTTCTTCCCGTGGGTGTCGTAAGAGGCGGCGTTCTCTATGCATTTTAACCACCACACTGCGATCGCCAACCTGCATGCCAAGCGTGGCGATTATGCCAAACCCCCCAAATTAGGGGAGGCTTATGTCCAGCAGTGGACGTCTTTCGGCTGAAATGTCTTTGAGATTTCTTAATTTCCAGTATTTTAAAGTAAGACATAAATATTTAAGCGAATACACCTAAGACAAAGCACTACCTAACTATGCTTAAGATAATAACAGAAAATTATAATTTACAATACACGACTCTTCTATCACCAAAAACCTCGATATCCCTGTTCACCGTTACCTGCACCGAGTGAACGCTTGCAAGCGATTATGACCCTGATTGTCTTCGCAATAAACACTATAATGGTTTGGCACGATACTCCTCCATATACACTTTCAGTTTAATCACAGACCATCAAATGAAACCTGAAACAATAGATTTTGTCATTATAAAACATGCTTATTAATTTAATTACTGGTTTGGAAGAAGATAGTTATACGAAGGAATACCTTCCTTCGTTTAACCTATCTTTTAGAAGACAAGGCTTCAAAAACACATATTAAAGCGGACATTGACTTGCAACGTTTGCTTGTAATGTATCGAGTTATTGTAACGCGTTACAGTAATCAGTACAACGAACCGAGTCGCTCGATGTGACTATTGCGAACGCATGGTTCCAAACCAGGCAATGTAGGTTGACGCGTCGGCGCAAGCACAATATATGTCGTTGTACTCTCCGGTTCCAAATAAAATATAGTTTTCTAAAGTAAATACACACACACAAACCTCTACGTTTTGAATAAAAATGGAGCGCACTTAAACTATGTGGTCGAAGCAAACATTCGCCGCGTCTTGTATGTCACCATTTGTAAACAAGTGCGCCTCGCCACAATTTGAAACATTTTGAGCAGAAGTAAATAAAATTTAAAAAAAAAAAATGTTTATTTTTTGTAACCATATTCAAGTAAACATTTTAGTGATTGGAGCCTCCTTAAGCAAACGATGCCTGTATTAGGAGACTCCAAGTAATGGTGTCCTACATATATTAAAATATGCTGTCAATTTTAATGAACTCTCGTGATTGTAACGAAGTAAAAACTCAAAACCTTTAAAACCCGATTTACTTTACAAAAATCTTAAATTCATTCATTTATTGGTCATGTTAGTACATGCGTGGATGACGCATGTAGATCATGCTTGGTTTAGGAGCATGAAGAATTATGAGCACAAAGAAAGAATTTATAGAAATTCGTACCCTAATGGAGTTACATAATAGGGAAATAAAGCTAGTATGGTTGTTTTTTTTCGATCGGAAATCACAGAGGGCTGCCCCGCACGCCTTGAATTTTAGTTGGATAATAGGGTCATTGGGCTTGCTTTTAACCTCGATAACACCTGTTGGAACGTGAGGTATATGTACGCTGCCAGACTAGGCCCACATAAGGTTTTAATTATTATGTGGAAGCGTGCTAATCGTGGGGCTCTAGAGACAAGAGTGGCTAGCGTACTGTCCGCCGTACGCGGAGCAGACAATATATAAGAGAACAACTCACCTACCATACAACAAAACAACTTACCTCATGGTTGAAGGGCACTGCTCTGCTGCCAACCTGGAGTTGTGTATGTAAGTGAGTGTATATGTATCGTGTAGTAACGTGTAAGTGGGTTTTCCAGACACCAGGCCGCTGCAACTGGTCAGAGATTCACTCCAACATGCGGTTCAAACACTTAACCTCCAAACTATTTCAATGTCAAGAAACTAAACCCGTATTATTTCACCAAGATAGGGGTTATTAACACACACAACTGGATCACGACTAATTGTCCACAACCGGATCGATTTTAAGGATTAATTTCAACAAAACGCGTCGCGGAACTTCAACAGGCGAACGGGGCTTCTTTTTGCCGGCAAAACGACAGCTGTCAAGTGTCAACGTCAAATTGTCAAGTGAGATGTCACTCTGTTACTCGTTTAGAAACATAGGCGCATAGAGTAAACAAATCGTTCGGTACTAAACATCTACCCCCCCCCGGACGGGCCTTCCCGTCCGCTAATCACTTGGCAATCCCGACAAGGTTGCGTTTTATCAGTCCACCTGACGCGCTGCTGGAGGATGTGCAAATACTCCAAGCTCCAACGCTACCAAAACTCTGAGCGGGCTGCTGCACCAACTGAAACCGCGATAGCCAATTTTGGCTCACATCGACAAAAGGGTGCTCCGGCAGGGCGACAAGTGGCTGTCAAATCAAAAAATGGCCCGGGGTCAGGGCCTCCAAGACGTTCAGGTCCGTAGACAGCGGGCACAATGGACGCGAGTTCAATACAGCTTCAAAACGGAAATATACCGTAGCTAACTCCTTAAAGGTGAGAATGGTGTCCCCCAACAATCTGCGCCAGAGTCCCTGTGCCGCTTTCACCGCGGCCTCAAAATACCCCCCCAATGGGGGCAGGCTGGCGGGTCAAACAACAACAAACAACAAAAACAACCAAACAACAATAACAACCAAACAACAACAACAACCAAATGGCCCTCCTTAGGCAACAAAAGGGGGTGACGGGCCCCATAAGGAAGGCTAAGTGCCTCAACCGTCAACAACCAAACAACAAAGACCCGTATCGTCCAAAAGGGGTTCAACTTAATAACGGCTCCCGACAATATCCAAAACTCTCGCTGCAGAATGGCCAACAGCGCATTGCAACCGGCATGCGAGTTCTTGATGTGACGATCAGTCACCAACAATTCTACAACAAAAACAACAATTCAACAATTTGTCGAGGGAGCTTTATCGACTCAACAAAACTCAGGGTCCTTTGTTCCAACAGCGAGCACCTTGAGCCCGGGCAAAGGACCCGACATCAAGACTGGCGATCGAGGCCAATCATCCTCGGGATGAGTCAGCCAGTCTGGTCCCCACCATACGGGGTAAGCAAACAAGCGGGGTGCCATGCACCCACGTAAGGCCACGGCGCCTGGGTTCAAATCTCCAGGCACGTGCCTCCAAATCAAAGGCGTTTCAAAATTTTGAATCTGGGACACTCGGTACGCAACAAAGACCTCCAAAGAGTGGACGGACGTCTTAAACCAACACAAAACAATTTGACTGTCCGTCCAGGCGTAAGAAGCCCAAATGTCCACAGTTCCACCCAAAGTGTGAGCAACGTGGTTCAATAGACGCACAAGACGCGCCGCCCCTGACAATTCAACTTAGGGATGGTCAGTGCCGTCCGGAGGGGGGGGGCCACCTTGCTCTTGGCCAAGACCAGTGACAAATTCACCTGGCCTGTTGCGCAGACGGTGCGCAGACAAACAACAGCTGCATAACCGTGCGAAGACGCATCACAAACAATGGTAGCAGTGTAGCTCCCAGGGGGGAGGATAGCGCGGGGTAACACGACCTCGTTGACTGCAGGGAGTGCGGATACAAATTGGAGCCAATCATCCAATAGGGTTTCCCGAAGTGGCTCGTTCCAACCAAGTCCCGCAGTCCAAAGGCGCTCAAGAAAACAATTTTGCCCAAACAATACAAACAAAACAACAAAACAATAGACAGAAGGCAACCCTGGGCTCCCGTGTCCAAAATGACACGGACCACAACAGAGTCCCCCGTGGGCCCCCAGACCTGACCGATGCCGTTGGCAACAAAACCGTGTCGATCTGAGGGGTACCTTAGCGGGGCAGGCGCCAATGTCCTAACAATGTCTGGGCGGCGACCGATCGCCACACCCAGACCCAAGTCTTTCCCGACGAGGATGGAGTTCAAACTCCTCGTCCGCGCGGTGTCCCGAGCCACGCGCCATCGCTGGAAGGGCATATCCCACCGGATGCCCGAATGGCGGGGGGCGTGACTCCAACCGGGGACGTTCCGCCAATGGAGGGGAGGGAAGGCGGTGCTGGTCTGGCCAGCGCTGCCTAGCAACAACTGCGTAATCGCCTTTACGCGGGGAGACCAAATGGCGGTCGCGCGGCTCCCGATCAACTTGCGCGGGGGGTGAAGTGCGGCGCTCAAAATTGCGGGCCTCTCCCCGGTTCTGAACCGGCGAGGCAGAAGCCCGGTGACCAACTCCATGGTACCCCCCCGTACGCGAACCTTCATCAGAGGCTGGTCTGCCAGCGTGGTTCGCGTTAGCGCACAAAATGTCCAAATGGGACCCCCTACAAATTCTACAAGGTCGGGGGTTGGGGCAGTCCCTATGGAAGTGAGCCCCCAAACAAGAGAAGCACATGCGGCGTGCTTTGGCAATTCGGCGGCGGGCACTCACGTGCAACTTCAAAAAGGCCGCGCAAGTTGCCATGCCATGCCCCGTGTCCCTATAAAACTCACAACCAGGACGACTCTGGGTGCCAGCAAAACGAGCGGCGGGGCGACCATCAACAGGCCCGCGAGCCCTAGTCCGTCCCTGGTCTCGTGGCCGGGAAGACGGCTGGCATGACTCAGTGGCAACGCCAGAGTTGTCCACAAACCGACACTCATCCTCCAAAAATTGGACGAGGTCATCAAATGGGGGGAGATGTGTGACACTATCCCCACCATACTTTTGCTCGAAACGAGCCCTCAAATCGGCAGGAAGCCGTTGCAGCACAACATGCACCAAAGGGTAAGACCATTGGTCCACCGGCAAGTCCAATTGCTTTAAAGCGTTGGTCGCTGCCACCAACGGGTTCAACAGGTCAGTACGCAATGCTGACAATCCAGTAATGACCGGTAACCCCAAAATCAATTCAATGTGAACGTCAGCCAAACAACGTTTATTTTGGTACCGCCGGGTGAGTAGCTCCACAGCGGTAGGGTAGGCTGAGTCAGTCAAAGACAGATGCTGCACCAAGGCTCGGGCCTCACCTTCCAGGACAGACAACAAATAGGCCAACTTTTGGGCGGGTCTGAGGTCCGAGCGTGCATCAACCAAACTTTCAAACAGGTTTTGGAAACTTAACCACTGGTCCAAGCGACCGTTAAAGTGTGGCAGTTCCAAGGTAGGCAGTCTACTCAATAGTCCGGGACCTGAAACAACCGAGGTCTCCGGTTTGACCTGGACAGGTGTCCGGCTCTCCAATATTTCCCGAGCACGTTGACCAATGACATCCCCCAGGTCCAAGATCTGGTCGTAGTCAGCAAGGACCTTGTCACGTGCTGCCTGATCCAGCACTTCCAAATCCACTTCACAAATGTACTGGTTGTAGCGGGTGAGCAGAGCATCAACGTTGCCGAGTCTCAAGTTCAACTGCTCGAACCGAGCAAGAGTGATCCCCTCAAGATCCTGGCGCTCAGCGGTCGCTGCAGCTGAAGCGAACCACCGCAGCTGTGTGGTCAATCCACTGATTGCCTCTCTCACCGCTTTGTATGCCATTGCACAAACAATACAATTCAATATACCAAACAAAATAATTAAGTAACAAAGTTCAAACAATAAATAACTGGTTCTAATTTAATTAACAAAAATAAAGTTTTATTTTAATTCAAACCAATGTCAACGTTCAAAACTGTCAATATGATATTCAATTCAAATATTCAAATTCTATCCAATTCCAAAAGTCAAGTTCACAAACCACTTTGTCAATGGTACAACAATAATGAACCCCTATTCCAACTCAAAACAATGGTAATACTCAAAAATGCCAATAATTTTTCAAATATTAATTTTCACAAATAACCATATCAATGGTACAAACTCAACATTTCAATGTCCTCCCGACATTCAATACAACACAGAGGTCAATTAACAACAACAAGAGGTTATAACATAGCTCAATCTAACCAAATCTGTTAGAATATGCAAACCTGGTTGACCCGTCAATATGAGTTACTCGACTCAACAAATTCCAACAAATTATTTCAAGTAACAATTAATTATAGTTATCAAATATTTACAGCGTATTACTACTTCCCTTATAGAGACTGCCAAGTAATTAGCCTACTGTAAATTACCAATTTGGTGGTTTTGTAGGTTAAAACCACGCCTCTGATACCAAAATGTACGTTGCCAGACTAGGCCCACATAAGGTTTTAAATGCGCAGTGGAAGTGTGACAACCTTGGGGCTCTAGAGACAAGAGTGGCTAGCGTACTGTCCGCCGTACGCGGAGCAGACAATACAAGTGAACAATTACAAATACAACAAAAGCACTTACCTCATGGTTGAAGGACACTGCTCTGGTGCCAACCTGGAGATATGTATGTAAGTGAGTGTATCTGTATTGTGTGGTGACGTTACGAGTATTCTTCAGGTTAGAATCCGCTTCAACTTAGGCTTGAGGCAATCACAGCATGCGGTCTTCAAATCACTCGTTCCCCAATAGCGTCACTTGAATGACCTTCAAACTATTTCAGGTATTTCCAACAAACAGAACCCGTGATATTTCTTCAAATTGGGGGTTATAACCTAACCTAACCTGAAGAATACTCGTAACGTCACCACACAATACAGATACACTCACTTACATACATATCTCCAGGTTGGCACCAGAGCAGTGTCCTTCAACCATGAGGTAAGTGCTTTTGTTGTATTTGTAATTGTTCACTTGTATTGTCTGCTCCGCGTACGGCGGACAGTACGCTAGCCACTCTTGTCTCTAGAGCCCCAAGGTTGTCACACTTCCACTGCGCATTTAAAACCTTATGTGGGCCTAGTCTGGCAACGTACAGTCTATAAAAACGAAACAGAACACGACTGTTCACTCTTGTTTTGAATGCAGCCGGGTAACATGTGGATGAGCATAGATGCTGCCAGAGAGTTCCACACCTTGGCTGTGCGCATAATAAATGAGAAGGAGAAGCGCTATCGCTGGTCGTGATATCAACCAAGTGCGGATTGTACATCAAACATATCGGGACGAAAATACTGCTCAAAATGATCTTAACCACTAAGAAAATTAAACTTTATCCCAATTGAATAACATTCTTGTCAGAATGACAGTTGTCATGTACTGTCTTCATTCTGAAACATCCCTTATGCCATTGAGTTAATATTTCATTTGCTTATATTTAATTTTAGTTGTTTAGATCATTTTTAACAGTCTGTTTGTACTGATATTATTAATGCTGACTGGATCCTGCAAGTATGTCTGGTAGTCAGGTCGTCAAAGGGCCATGGTGGGATCAAATCGTGGAGCCCTTGCCCTTGCCCTTGCTTCTAATAAGTTCATACACTACTCACTTCAGAACCATTCTCAGGCCAAAGACCTAGGTGTAAACACGTGGACCAGCGAGTCCCACCCGCAGTCAGCTATCTGATGTGGCCTCAGCGCGTTCCAGTCCAATCCGTACGTGAATTCTGAGTGATGCCTTATCGTTTCTAGAGGCTCGCAGCCACGTTTGAGGTCCCATATCCTGTAGGAAATAAAAAAATATTATGAAAAATGGTAAATTGATTTAATTCAGGGATTTGTTCAGTACCCGCATAATATTATTTTACTCTTGAAACTTTTCCTTGTAGTGTTCTATCACAGGTCGGCCACCTTTCTGAATTCCACAATTTGGTTGCCTCACACTATAGTATGTTGCGACGCATTTTGAAAATCTCTTCTTGTTTTTATGAAATAAAATTGTACTGCAATTAGGACTGCCAGATAGCCCGCATTTTTGGGTTACCCCGTTACTCTGGCTTTACTAATATAGGAAACCCGTATTTTTTTATAATTTACGAGGTAAACAAAGCTCCTGTATTTATAAGAAGGGAGGGGGGTTCGCGCATGCGCGCCCCCATGTAAAACAAGTTTGTTTATGTTTGGGTCAGTTCATTCCATAGATAAATAATACACTATAGCTCAACTATTCAATCAAATTATGACACGAGTTGAATTTGTGCGTAACGGTACGTAGTTTTTGCGACTAAATATTCATAATGTGAAGGCGGAACATCACGTTGAATGTGACTTTAAGTTAAAATGTGTAAAGATTTTTATTCATTTGCATTTCACAAAATGAAGAGCTTTTGAAAGTCGTATTTTCAAAAACAAAAACAACAAATATAAATGCAACAAAGAATTTATATTTGCTGTTTTTGAAAATACAGAAATCATAGTATCAATATAAAGAAATCTTCATTAAACACTGCTGTTTCAATTGTCTCCCGTAAACAAAACTAAAACCCTTATTTTTTAACCCTTAAAAAAAGTAATGGCCGGTGGTAACCCTACCGACAATAGACTGCAGACGTCATTTCAACAGAACTAGTGATCGCCCATTGGTCGAAATTCGACCGCACTTCATTTGAATAGAAATACATTATTAAATGAAATATATATGACATTCAGTAACACTATAGACAAATTGTTGACGCTGTACTACTGTGGAGAGGGTTCGCTGGCGGGATGGTGATGGCCAAGACCAGGACATAGGTGTAATGAGTAAAGAATACTTCTTGAGGACTCTCTTCTTCTTTATTTTCTTAATACTTCTTAACTGTAGAATCTATGACCAGCCTGTACAATCGTGAGGCATACAACCTCTGGGCACGCCACAATTGCGGCGGTAAGTCCCCTCTTTGAGGAGTGGATAGAGAGGCGTCACGGCGTCCTCACCTTCCGCCTGACGCAGGTTCTCACCGGGCATGGGTGCTTCGGTGGGTTCCTGTTCAGGATAAAGCGGGAGGATACGTCCGGGTGTTTCCATTGCGAGGATCGTCTGGAGGACACGGTGGAGCATACGGTGGAGGTGTGCCCTGCCTGGGCGGAGCACCGCCGTGTCCTCGTGGAGGCGATCGGCGGCGGCGACCTCTCGCGTCCGGCCCTGGTGCGAGCCATGGTACGGAGCGAGAGGGAATGGGAAGCCGTCACCTTCTTCTGCGAAGCAGTAATGCTCGCGAAGGAGGAGGCGGGGCGCGTGAGGGAGTGGCAGTCTCTGCGCCCTCACGTCCCTAGCCGCCGCAGGAGGAGACGCCCCGGGCGTCGGGAGTCGATTGCGGACTCCCGGCCACCGTAGGCGCGAGCTTGCGGGTGGCGAGCAATGGGTAGCTCGCCGCCCGGTAAGGACCAAGCTCGGGTCGACGGCGCGCAGTGTTCCACGCGCGCCTCAAAGAGATGTCAGCAGCAGTGTAGGGGTCTACTAGGACCGATGCCTGCCGGGGTCGCGTGATTGTTCGAAAGAGATACCGTGACCCTGGCACATGGGCAACTGATGGAACACGGGTGGGTTTTAGTCAGTAAAAGTCTGACACGCCCTCCCGCTCCGCCTAGAGCGGGAGAAGTCATTTGACGATTTCCCATCCTGAAAAAAAAAAAAAAAAGGCATACAACCTCTACAGTTTGCACACGACACTAAGTTTTGTATGGAAAACTTACTACATAATGCCATACTTGACACTCCCCATAAAACCACAAAAAATATTTCTTATAAATCTAAACTAAATTCCTATCGTCGCTAATACAAATAATATTAAAGACAAATATTCTCGATATGATCACAGATTTAAAAAATGAAATAGGTTATATATCTATAAAATTAATTTATTACCTATGGTTATACTTGACATTCAGTAAGACTATAGACACAAAATATTAAAGACAGATGTTCTCGATTGGATCACAGATTTGAACAATAAACAAAAAAACATCTATGCACGTGTGTATTAAATACACGGTAATGAATAGTAGTGTGTGTAACGTGTTATTTATTGAAAATAATGTAATTTTACGCATAATTTAAAAAATATTAGCATTCGTCACTTCTTCTCTGTATAAACTATAAGGGTCGATTCACATCTGACGGAAGATGCGTCAGCGTATCATCGGTCACGTCTATTCGGTCAAATAGTGTGTTTTCATATCTGACGGAAGATGCGTCGGGCGTAATTTTGCATTTCCGTGATAAATCGTTCTGTATCAAACATTTTCAATGCAAAAAAACTTCGAACGGTCAGTACACAAATATCTCCGCAGATGTTACGTCTAGTCTGAATGCATCAGTCAATATACGCGTGGCACGACGGTGCCGCCCTTTACGTCGGCCGACAATGCGTTGAGGAAACGGAACAGACGCTGTACGCTCGACGCACTAACGCATCATCGGTTAAGTGGGAAAGGTTGAATGTTTTCTCATATAATTGTCTGTTCTGGCGTTACGCGACCAATGATACGCGACGCATCTTCCGTCAGATGTGAACCGACCCTTAGTGTGCGAAATTCCATACTCCTCCGTCCGCCCAATTTCCGTAAAAAGGGATCCAAAGTTTTCGCTTCACGTATTAATATATAGATAAACAATTTCATTTCACGAAAGAGTCCAGATAATACGACGACAGCTTCGTTTAAAAATATACCTGAATACACTTAGTTAGATATTATTACCTTGTAGTGAAATCATAGGAGCCAGCCGCTAAAATAGATGGCGCGTGAGGAGAGAACTGCACTCTTCTAACTGCACATTCACACCCTGAAATAATAAACAATAATTTGGAATTACAACAAATACACATTGGAACGCCGTTAAAATGTATCCTATAAACGGCTACTAAAGAATTACAATATTTAACGAGGGTAGTTCGACCATTTGGGATAACTCGTCAACAGAATCCATGTTCGACATGGTGTAGGTATGAAATAATAGTCTCAACACTAATTACAACCGCCTATTTGTCCACTCCCAATAACAAAATCTGAAATGTTCAAGGCGATGGAAATAGATTAAACTACGGAAACGCGGTAAGTTCGGTACAGGCTGGCAGAACGACCTCTCGCAAGTCGTGCATAATTGAGTCGAGTCTTTAAAATTAGGACTCGAAGACTCGAGTCCTTTGCAGCTCTACTCCAAAGTGACCAAATGCGTTCAATTCAAACTTCAATGTCAAAACGAATGACAGCTAACAGCTGTCAAACATGCCACGCCCCGTACCGACCTCACCCAAGCACACTGCTTGACGTTTCCGACAAACGATAATAGATGGCGTTGTACTAAATGAACAATAATCAATAGCGATTCTAATAATTGTGCCACTTTGTTGATTCTGCGACATATTTATCAACCCATTGTAGTTCTAAGGTTGAACTTTTAATCCTATTCACTAACTTGACAGTTCAATGCAAAATAATGATACCATTCTAAAACTAATAGTGTCGGGGTAGTGAACGACTTCGCATAAAGAATGAATGATAAAAATGTTTTAAATTAAATAAAACTTTAAAAAATCGTTTTTAGGTGTGGATTATAAGAATAATTAATAATTTTAATAATAGTTATTTCCTTTTTTTATTTTCTTCTGATAGAAACAAAACTAAATATAAAAATCATGTCATTTTGCTTATTTTTTTACTATAGTCATTTTATTTCCTCTGACAGCCATAGACTACGTATATATCGATATAGTACACATCTTGTTTTAAAACAAGTTATTAAATTTAAATTACAAAGTTTGCATGTAATTCAAATTCATTCAATTTCATTCATTCTTGCACCACCTCACTATCTTTTTTTTGTCAAAACCTGGTATCCCTCCAATTGTCAAGTTAGTGAATAGGATTAAAAGTCGAACCTTAGGATCGTGTTACCCAGTAACTGGGTTGTAGAGGTCAGATAGGCAGTTGCTCCATGTAAAATTCATTTGAATCAAGTTAGACTGGTAGCCAACCTCAATACAGCTGTGGAAAAACTAGGCAGATTGATAGATTTTTGTAGCTTTATGATCATCCAGAAAGGTCTGACACAAAACCGCTACCAATAGATATAGACAGACAAGTCTTATTAAACTGTGTCAAACTACGAGACTTCTACCCGAATCACATTATGCTAGTTCAGTAATCTACCGACTCAATCCAGTCTAGTGCTAGACCGGATCATATAGTCTACATTATTTCAGTCATTTCAGACGATGGAATTCTGTTGAATCCCACACATTAAACTGGTCGACCCGTGGTCTCACAATTCTTTCTTTTCTTTCCCTTGGATTCACATATTAATTTATTATGGCTTCTTCCTCGATCGCCATGTCGTCAATACTATCGAAAATATCCATTTTTAATTATTTAAACTTGTAAAAGCACGAATACTAAGCTCAAAATGAATAAGGTCAATGGAATAAGCCATTATCTGGCCGTCAAAGAGTCAAATAGATTTATTCCTCCGTTAAGAGAATTATTCGACGAATAAAGCCCATTTGACGATTGAACAACTGATTTTTTTGCTACCTATCGAATAAACCCTATCTGTATGTTTATCTGAGGATTGAAAAATCGGCCCTTAGTCAGTCAGACAAAACACAAAATGCATGTTTACTGTTTAAAGTTTAATCTAGCACTGGATTGTCCGTCTACACTATTTCAGTGGTTCTCAAATGGGAGAATAAATGAGCTGGAATAAAGACGTAGAATGTCAATCCAGTCACTAAACTGGAATGGGTACATTCCAGCGCTGGACTGGAACGCTACTGGAATAATGTGAACCAGGCATTATGTGTTTTGTCAGCTATGCCTATAGAATTCTATGAACAGTAATAAGTATTTGTTTCAATTTACCTTTGAGTGTAAACATAGGTGAGGTAAGCCTCCTCAAGTCCCACCCTCGGATGAGACCGTCAGAGCCAGCTGTAGCGAGAGCATGCGTTTCTGTTCTACTCCAATCACAAGACAGTACCTGCAAATTCGATAAAATTATTAGAACATGACAGTTGATTCCGCTGACGCTTTGTAAATGGAGATCCAAAGTACCTATTGTAAAATTTTTATAAAGAGTCTCTTGCCAAATTTTCCCTATAAAAAAGAAAGAAAGAAAATACTTTTATTTGCGGCAAACATGACGCAAAGAAACCCAGAAAAACATACAAAAAAAATGCTGGGGAAAACATGCGTCACATCCACACAAAACGGCCATCACTCAACATAATGCTGTGACCCTGTGCGAGATAGAACCCTAGCGATCCAGCGATTGATGCCCTGACCAAGCCAATTGCAGTACCTTGAGTTGAGAAAAGTAGAATAATATTCTTACTTTTACAATGCCTGAAGAATACACATAAACATAACGTCACGCCTGAGTTCCCAAAAGGATAGGCAGAGGAGTACCTACAGTACACTCACATTTAGTCAGATGGTTGAGTCCCATGTAATAGGGGGCAAGCTTATTGCCATAAGCCGGGTGTCATGCTTGTAATACATGCTCATATTTTTGTGTTCCATTACACACATTTAAATTACGCTTTATTCAAAACATTACAAGATCCAAATTACCTCAGCATCGTGTGCTTTTACCACCGCAGCAGGTCGGGAAGGTTCGGTACACGTCCATAGCTTGAGGTGTCCATCTCCGGATACTGACGCGAAGGTCGCCGGCGAGTGAGGCGAGAAAGCGGCTGTATATACCAGTTGAGAATGACCCACGAATGTGCTGAGGCATGCTTCGGATTCAGGGTCCCACTGAAATGGTTGTAATGGATTACAGTTAATATGGTTTTGGGTTGCCTAAAATATTTTAGATTTATTATATTAGATTGGTTTACCACAAATAACCTAGTTCTTAATGCTAAGAAAACGAAATGTATAAAGTTCGCCTTACCGAATGTTAGGAATCTGGGACCCAATGTCGTTTTAGATAATGAGGTGCTTGAAACTGTAAACTCGGCAGTTTTTCTGGGCATAACAGTAGACGCCAAACTTCAGTGGGGATCACATATATCAAGCCTAGCGGGAAGGCTCAGTTCGGCTGCCTACGCCGTAAGGAAAGTTAGACAGTACACGGACGTTTATACAGCTCGATTAGTCTATTTTAGTTATTTTCATAGCATAATGTACTACGGCATTCTGCTGTGGGGCAAAGCCGCGGACATTCAAAATATTTTTGTTCATCAAAAACGAGCTGTTCAAGCGATTTACCAACTAGGTGCTAGAGATTCTCTGAGAGATTTGTTTAAAGATATTGGTATTCTTACGGTGGCATCACAATTCATTTTCGCCAACATCTTATTGGCAAAATATA
The DNA here is from genome assembly GCA_932294355.1 of Aporophyla lueneburgensis. Lineage (NCBI taxonomy): Eukaryota > Metazoa > Arthropoda > Insecta > Lepidoptera > Noctuidae > Aporophyla > Aporophyla lueneburgensis. The sequence goes on from OW028740.1 coordinate 27,420,917, forward strand.
CACTTGTACACTAAAATCAGTGGTTTTCATAATATGAATACTAGAAATAAGGACAAACTACGAGCTCCCTTTCACCGGCTTCATAATTCTTTTGTTGGTCTTGGTATTACCTTTTATAACAAGCTTCCCTCTGCTTTGCTAGATTTGCAGTTTAATGAGTTTATAGCTAAAGTAAAATCCAACCTTTGTTCAAAGGCATACTACTCTATCAACGACTACTTAAACGATAAGAATAGTTGGTCGCTGTGATTAACTCAGGACAATGTTTATGTTCTTTCAATTCAGAATTAGCTTTCCTACTGACAGTTTATATGGGTAGTTCATATAATTGTTTTTTTAACAGATTTTGTTCATTTATTTTTATTTTCTTTTAATTTCATTTATTGTGGACATAATCTACTCATTACAATGATTTTAAATGAGTTGTATTGCAACATGTAGTTAGCTAGCGAACTCGTCAGCTGTTCATAATATTCTTGCCTGACAAACCGGCAGCAAGTTCGTCATGCTCCCTTAGATGTCACTGCTTGCGGTAGCGTCGGGGGTGGGGTTACCACCTTCCCTCAAATATGGCGAGGGGGGTAATGGCTGACCTTTGCGTTATGCTCGTGAACGGGTGCTGCTTGTAGTGACTGATCGTCTTGCTGACCATGGTTTTTGTTATTGTAACTTGTATTAATAAGAACTGTTATTTAATTTTACTCCGGAGGTCCTTTTTTTTTTTTTTTTTTTTATATCGAGGTGGAAATCCTCATGGATGTCCTCCGCCCTGGGGTGGGCGGAGGGGTCTGTCAGACTCCTACTGACTAAAACCACCCCGGTGTTCCGTCCCACACCTACGTCGGGGACCACGGGAACTAATGCGTCTCCGGAGGTCCTAGTTTAACTATTGTAACTTCAACTTAGCTGTATGTATATGTATCATTTTGCATCGTTGAATATGTAAGCGGGCACGCCCTTTATGCCTGGAGGCTTTATTTACGTTTTAAGTTCTGTTTATGATTTTATTTTATTATTTACTTCAGCTTGAGTTTAGTTTTCAATGTTTTGTTGGTGGTATATTGGCGTGTGCTAGCTGACATATGGTGAATAATGTATGTTTTGTTTTATAATATTAATTACTTACACAATATTGTACAGAATCAAGTTCTTCTAACTTAACTGACAGCTGTGCTGCTGGGGAGTTTGTGCCGCCACTTCTTCTTCCCAGCTAAAGCACTAGGAAGTGTCGAAGGGCGGGCGTTTTTGGGGGACTGTCTTATGTAACTTTGACGATCAAAAAGTGCTGACTCACAGCCTAGTTTGAATAAATTACTTTTGATTTTTATTATTCATTTGGGTTCAAATTATGAAGAGTTAATCTTTACATAGTCTGAAACAAAGTATCTGTACGTTTATATCTTGTAAACTATGCAACGGATTTTAATGCAGTTTTCGTCAATAGACAGAGTGATTCAAGAGGATGGTTTAGATGTAAACCGGACGAAGCCGCTGGCAATATTATAGGCATACTCTGGTTTTGGTTTCCGTGGCCACATAGTGCTTCCCTACCAAACTCATTTGTTCCACGTACTGAAAATCTCACACCTGGACACGAGTTGCCTTGGCTTTCCTGGAAGTCTTTAAATAAGCTTCGGACTCAAGTAGGCCGAAGTAAAGAGAACCTGTACAAGAAGAAATTCATAGATGGCTCCGCCCTGGAGTGCAAATGTGGTGCTGTCCCACAAACAAAGCGGCACTTAATATTTTGTCCAGCATTTCCTGCTGTTTGCACGCTACAGGAGTTGATGGATGCCTCTGAAAGTGCTAAGCTCGTAGCCAAATTCTGGGCTGGCTATATTTAAATTGCTATTGACACGCTAAGTAGAACACTCTGGTTTTAGATTTGGATATATATAAATTAATTACAATACTACATACCTACACAGCATTTACAGCTCAAAATAACCAACACATGCCACCTTTTACAATACCTAATAGAATAAAATAGAATCGAATTTTCTTCATTGAACTACTTATCTAATAGGTATAGTAATGGTTTCTTGCATCATCAAGGACCACCAACAGAAACTTTGGCCCATATTTTTATTATAATTCAAAAGAGCATTATATAATAGAACTTTGCCCCCTTTGTCAAAGTATTTGAGCTAAGTATCAAATTGATTTACCGCCATAATAAACAGTCACAGCTATAACAAATTCAAAACATGAAAATTCATTCAGCATTTTTAATTCTCTGTGTACCCATTGGCAAAGGCTTCATCAGACTTCTACCAATTTTCTCTTTGCCTAGCTAGTCTAGTCCAGCTATTATTTTGTGGTACATATCTATATTTGCAATCACCATCATCTGTATAGCCTTTTCCCAACTATGTTGGGTTCGGCTTCCAGTCTAACCGACGACTGCCTATCTGACCTCCACAATCCAGTTACTGGGTAATATGGCATGTCTTGGTAAAACTGATTGTTAGACTTTTGGGCTTGTGACAATCCGTAATGACTGTCCATGATCTAAGAATGACAGCTGGGACTAACAGTTTATCGTGCTTTCCAAGGCATGGAGGGGTTTTACCAAGTAAAGATGGTCACCCATCCAAGACCAACCGCGGCTAGCTTACCCTGATCGATCAACACGTGCGGCTATTATTACTTAGCCGCAAACTCACGTATTTGCAATCAATCTCAATTAAAGTTATTACATTTGCTACTCACCAATTTAACAGTAGTATCCCAGCTCGCACTCAATAGATGTGTCCTAGGCCAGTCCACGGAGCACACCTCACTGGTATGTGCCCTCAGCACCCTCAATGGAGCTGCGCACCCCACCCTCCATACTATAACAGCACCATCACCAGCACCGCAGGCTGCTGCACTTTCTGTTGTACCTGACCAAGTCTGAAAAGGAGTTTTGATGGACATGAATATAAAAAAACTGTAGTGATCCGCATCACTTACTGCTGTATATACAAGGTGTCAAGGTGGTTTGCTGCAACACACATTTCATCTAGCTAAAAATTCTACTAATATCAAAATGAGTTCAGTAACCATTGTCAGTAACGTGGCTAGCCTACCTTGAGGAGCTGGGGTGGATCAAATAATTAATTTTTCCCATCCATATGCAAAATAAGCGCATTGACGTGCAGACACCAGCCTATATTACAAAAATGTAGGAAACAGCTGTTTTTTTTTTCCCTATTGCAGGGTTCGTACAAAGTTGTTCATAAAGGGTAAAATTAACCCAGAAGTTTCCAGTTATTTCAATAGCATTTCCCTTACAATGATGAAAGCACTGTCATAATCAAGACAGTGGGTAAAGGTATAAATGTATGCAGTATTGTTGATTTAAAGAATCACGAGGACAGTTATGGCAAAAACTCTTAATCCTAGTTTTTGAAATCTTATTTGAAATTAATACATAACATCATGTCTTGTTTCCTCAAAAGGTTGGGCAGGGTTGCACCTATGGTACATTAAGCCAGTTATCATAAAATCAAATGTAATAGGGGTAAGCATATTGACAACAACCAGGCACAAATCCCTCCAGCTGCTGCTGACAAATTCCAGACAGAAAAATCCAGTATTGCTTTTCCCATCCTGGAAATTTAACACAGAACGTCCTACTTTGCAGTAGCACTTGCAACCAATAAGATAGAAATGAATTAACTGTGAAACCCATTTATTGGCATTAAACAAGCCAACAACAGCTACTATGAGATTTATAAGTGTATTTACTGATCAGAGAGCATCTAGTAGGTGTTTGTCACCTTATTCCATCTATAAGAGGCTACTCTTTTTACAAAATAGTCACATGACCACCTAATCAACAATATGTAAAATTGCACACTTGAACAAGCATTGTCCAAATACTTGAAGGCGACATGAGAAACTGCTGAGAAAATTAGAACAATGCCTGTTGAAGTATTGAGAAACGAAATGACAATGACATTTACCTAGAGTTGAGTCATTATTACCCTCTTACCACTGGGCCCATTCAAACTTAAGTTAAATTACTTAACCAATCTCTTCAAAAACTATTAGAACCATAAATGCCCTAGCTGTATCCTCATTGATAACAAAAGCAGAATCATTTGTTATTGTCAAACACTGTATCAGGTTTTTGAAGATAAAATACATTGTCTGACTTTACTGACTGTGACTGACAGCGAATAAAGAAACCTTGAAAAAGGTGTACAACAAGAATTCATTTAATTGTCGAGAATTTGTATTCCATATTGAGTACTTACTACTTACCTAATGTGTAATATGGCTAGACATTGACACTATGTTACGGAACAGAGATTGTAGACAATCAAATCAATTCTAGTCAGTGTTTACATCTTTTAGAGGCTGACTTTGTAATAGTATACCATATTACTTACAAAATGTATATGTAATGTTGAACAGAGTCCCAAATCTAACCCCCCATTACATAATAAATCCTATACTTAAATTAACCAGGAACTTAACTCAATTGTCTATAAATAAATAAAGTAATGCTAACACACAGGTAATCTAATTAACTGATGATGCAAATGTTAAGTAGGTATGTAGGTATATGAGTTGTGGGGCTTCTGTTTGTGAATATGGTTGATGTTTATGTTTTTTTGTATGAAATTCTCTTTGTTATTTTTAGACCTATGAATATGGAAAAAGTATGCCATGTTACCCCCAAGCCCAGCCCACCATGTTACCCTATGTCCAGCAGTGGACGTCTTTCAGCTGATGATGATGATACCATGTTATTGAGGTATATGCTTTGTGAAATGTCTGCAATTCAATAATAGTACATGACTTTAGGCCTATGTACTTTATATTAAATGTTTTATTGCTTTTTTGTAGGATTAGACTTTATCATTAATATTTTCTAGTTCAAATAAAATGGTGTTTATTATTATATCCTAGATAAAGAATTTAGGAGGATTAGTGTAGGTTATCAATTGTTATCAAGTAGCCTATGGACTACTTTTTAGTAGCTAAATAAAACCAACTTACCACATCGAACAGTCCATCGCTCCACTCTAGTTTCTGGACTTCAATGAGCGTGCTACCATCAGGAGACAGCTCTAAGAAGAACAAGGTTCCACCACCCGCTAAGCCGTAATACTGGCTGGTTGCAACTGCTAGAGTATCCGGCCTTGTCCGAGAAAAACGGACGCTGTAGCCATGACGGCCAGGCGTCAGGAACGTTGGCATGCTGATGGTATAGCTAAAAAGAAAAAAAAAGCAGTACAGAAAAGCATCTAACAATAAGCTGCAGTAACATCGTACATTTTTAACTTACAATTTTCCAACCTAACACGTCACATTGCTTTACATAAAACTGTATATACACTAAGTTGGGTATCTAGATCAAGTTGTATTAGAATCCTATTAGTTTTCGCTGTGTAAATAATATTATAATCCCCAATTAACGCTACATAACCTTTCGAGGCTGTCACAACATATGTCAATTTTTGACGTTTGGTAACGCAACGATTTCTTACCGAAACTTAGTGAGGAACATCAAATCGATTCCAACCCGTGTATTATGCGTCATATGGCTTAAATCTTATTAGTACGCTTACGAATAAAATCCAATTAGCTGGTTTACGTATGCTGTAGGAAACCTCACATGTTACCTATATATACGCCACATTTCCTGAACTAAATCATTTCTGGTGAACACCTCAATCCTTCACACTCAATTTATTCAAACGAACAACTTGAATAAAGTTATTTCTTCTAACTTATTTCCCTTTACTCATCCCTTACTTCAACATCCAGCAAAATGTTGGACTACTTCGCTTTGGCGTATGTGGTTGCAGTAAAAGTATTTAAGAAAACTACTCCAAATGGAAAAGTTACGGTTTACCTTGGCAAGCGTGACTTCATTGATCATATGGATTACTGCGATCCCGTGGATGGAGTTGTGGTGGTGGATACCGAATACCTGAAAGGACGAAAAGTTTACAGCCAGGTATCAACAAAAAGTGCAGTGCTCAGTGAAATTTAAATAAAAAGTGAAGTGTGAGAACAACAGTTTTAACCTAATTTTGTTACTTGTTCTTGTTTAGCTCGTGACCACGTACCGCTACGGTAGGGAGGAGGATGAAGTGATGGGATTGAAGTTCTCCAAAGAAATGGTGATCGGTCAAGACCAAGTTGTACCAATGATCAACTCTAAAATGGAACTAACACCTGTGCAGGAGAAGCTGCTGAAGAAGCTTGGACCTAATGCTTATCCTTTTACTTTCAACTTCCCTGAGCTCGCCCCAAGCTCGGTAAAACATTGTTTTTCGATCGTCCATAAACATTTAATGACATGAAAAAGAATTACTATTAAAATATATCATTACTCTTTAGGTAACACTGCAGCCCTCTGAAGAAGACCAAGGCAAGCCCATGGGAGTGGATTACTGCGTCAGGACTTACGTCGCTGAACAGGAAGACCAGAAGAGCCACAAGAGGAGCTCTGTGACTCTTGCCATCAAGAAGGTATAAAAGACGCAATTAGAATCCAACACGGATAATGTTCAAGGTTTCCGGTTAGACAAATGATCTGTTTTACTTTTTCTACAGCTTCAACATGCCCCAACTTCCCGTGGACGTCGTCTCCCTAGCTCTCTCGTGAGCAAGGGATTCACTTTCAGCAATGGGAAGATCAACCTCGAAGTCACTCTGGATAGGGAGATCTACTACCACGGAGAGAAGGTTGCTGCCAACGTCATCGTATCCAACAACTCCAGGAAGTCTGTCCGCAACATCCGCGCCATGGTTGTGCAGCATGTCGAGATTACCATGATCAACTCCCAGTTTAGCCGTCACGTAGCCTCCTTGGAAAGCCGCGAAGGATGCCCGGTTACTCCTGGGGCCAGTCTGTCCAAGACATTCTACTTGGTGCCTTTGGCTCGCAGCAATAAGGACATTCGTGGTTAGCATAAATCATGTAACATTATTCTGACGATTTGTTTTGCCTATCTTCAGGAGCGTCTGTTTTTAATTTAATTGTTTCTGCAGGTGTTGCTCTGGATGGACATCTCAAGGAAGATGACGTCAACTTGGCCAGTTCTACTCTAGTAGCCGAAGGCAAATGCCCAGCTGATGCTATTGGTATCGTTGTCTCTTACTCTGTAAGAGTCAAGCTGAACTGCGGAACTCTTGGAGGAGAACTCGTTACCGATGTGCCTTTCAAACTCCTCCACCCGGCTGAAGGTAAAATTAAAAAAAAATCTGTAGGATGATTTTAGGGCATGAGTACCTGGCGAATATTTTTAACATATTTCTGTAAACTTTCAGGCTCTGTTGAACGTCAACGCTTCAATGCGATGAAAAAAATGCAATCCATCGAAAGACACCGTTACGAAAACTCTCTTTACACCAATGAGGAAGAAGACAACATTGTATTCGAAGACTTTGCACGGCTTAGGATGAACGAGCCCGAGTAAAGCCTAATTGCAAAACTCAACAAAAAAAAAAATCTGTAAAAATACAAAAAATAACAAAAAAAATGTAATCAAGCAAGTCAGTATCGGAGTATTTCATTGTCATTAACATCAGACGGAATGAATAGGATATTAAAATCTTTGAAAAGATCAGCAACAACACGATCGCATCTTATAAGTTAAACTGTAAACGTCATTTTCATCAGATGTTGTGTATTCAATTTTATTACTTTATTTTACTCAAATATAAAATATATCAAATAATCATCTATTTAGAACACACTGTACTCTCGTGTTTAAAATTGTGCGAATATAAAAAAGATTTCTGTACCTTCCTGTAATCCTCTTATATAATTAAACTTCACCAGAAACTCCCGACTTTTCTTACACCCTCAACTTTACACGGATTCTAATAGTTCGAAGTATCTACTAGCACGTCTTGTACACCACTGACATAAGACTGAAGATGCAATCCAAGTTACATTCGTTTTTGCATATACTATTGTTACTCGATTAAAAAGGGGTTTTGATTTCCCCGCCCTATTTGTCACCCCATGCATAGATTATAAAAGACGATTATGCAAAGGCGTTGTAGATATCAGCCACTGTCCGGTCATGTGTATTTGACTATTCGAGTAGCTGATTCTATTTAACTTTTGTGTTACATATCTGAGAAACAGTTTTCATAAATTAGGATAATACCTAATGTCTATTACTAGTATTCTCTTTTAACACAACTCAAATATTTCATGTTAATCCAAACTCAAATATAATTTTAAATCGAGATCTATGGAAAGGATTTTAAAATGAAATTAAATTAAGTAGCCCCTGGTGGAATGACGCCCTGTCATTGACATGTTTAATAGCCTTTACACCTTTACATCAGGTTGTGATGAAAATTCAAAAATAAAGGTAGACAGTACTTGGGTAGGACAGTAAGGACAGTATAGAACATATCAGCATTCAGCGCGGAACGCCACATATTGTCTTTAAGTATCAGTACGGCACATCTTTATCAGTTAAATAATTACTTTGCCACCCATCATTTCCATGGTCTCGCAATAGACTTTACACCTACCTACTCAAAACTTTATTCGAGTCATACCTTCTTCAAAATCAAATCATCTGGAAGGAAAGCCGGTGGAATTTTGTTTACCTACATACCTCACGCTACCTACCGCCTATCAATGAACTGGTGCAGCTGCCTGTACTTTAACAGTTATGTTCTCATTACAAGCAGATAAAATAGGAATTCTCTTCGACGGAATTCCATTATTTCTAGCGAGGCAGTTGCGTTTCGTATCAGTTAGATTGCAAGTTTATTAGTGGGAACCAACTCGTTCTACTAAAGAATTTGTCCCATTATTCTACTATCAGAGTACTGATGGACCAGTGGCAAAGGCCACGACTTTCGAGTTGGCGTGGGTTCGACCCCAAAGCACGAAACAGGTTTACGTTCAGCAAAATTATTTCATCACCCTCGCTCTCAAATCGGTGAACGAAACGTCGTGAGGAAACCGACATGTCCTAACCAAAAATTCGAAGATATGTGACATCTATCGACCCGGACTGGGTCCAACGTGGTGGATTACGGCCCACTCATCACAGAGAAGAGGCCTGTGTCCCAGCAGTGGGGACATTAATGCTAACAATTTTAGGCTGACCTGACGAGGTAATTTCGTAGATGGTAGATCACTACTATCCACAAAATTAACTTGAAACACGATGAGCCAATTTTAGACCAATGCTTTCACTCGTTTTTTAACGTCTATTTAAGTACATGAATGTATATAAAATACTAAGTAGTGAGTTAGACTATTTTCCAGATCAATAAGCATGCACTTAATACCACAACATTCGAGTAGCCACAAAAATGTTAAACGGTTGTGTGGTAAGTTATAACAATGTTCTTACAACATTATGTACCTACATAATTATCATGTCCATCTCAAACTTACTCAAAGCATTTAATTCAATGGCACTTTTCAACTGCCAAGGGTTTGTTCAGTCAGAGAAAAGAAGCTAGCTACCCAAATTGCCCATTCGAAAGCGTAATAGGTTCCTATGGAGAAGAACAGGCAAGAAATCCATGGAAAATCTTCTCACATACATAACTCATAGGTGTACTCATACTGTACAGTAACATTGTGGTCTGCAAAAGACGACCTTACGTTGTACAGGCTATAAATTAACTTTAATCGCATTCTAACACCGTCAAGCTGAACTGACTGTTTGGATGCTTACTACCTATCCATTCTAATTGCAAAACCAGTTTTGGACAATGGACTCGGAGTGTCCTTACGTCTTCAATTGCGAAAAGGGTTCGTCCAAAAACCTGTTTGACCACTTCCTAGTGTGGGAAAGGACAGTTTTAGCAATGACCCTTTATTTGCATGCATTTTTAGGGTTCCGTTGCCAAATGGCAAAAAACGGAACCCTTATAGATTCGTCATGTCTGTCTGTCTGTCCGTCCGTATGTCACAGCCACTTTTTTCCGAAACTATTAGAGCTAGGCTGTTGAAAATTCTGTGAACCGCATTAAGACTTTCACACTAAAATAGAAAAAAAAAACAAAAAATTTTGAGGTTCCCCATACATAGAACTGAAGCTCAAAATTTTTTTTTCATCAAACCCATACGTGTGTGGTATCTATGAATAGGTCTTCAAAAATGGTATTGAGGTTTCTAACATCATTTTTTTCTAAACTGAATAGCTTGTGCGAGAGACACTTCCAAAGTGGTAAAATGTGTGTCCCTCCCCCCGTAACTTCTAAATTAAGAGAATGATAAAACTAAAAAAATACATTATGTACATTACCATGTAAACTACCACCGAAAATTGGTTTGAACGAGATCGAGTAAGTAGTTTTTTTTTAAACGTCATGAATCGTAAACCGCAATTTACCTTTCATTCAATCAACTGAAATATAAAAATTAAAAAAAAAAACATTTATTTTCATAAATATAAACCTTATGCATAAACCGAGAATACCTACAGGTTTGTTCGGAACCCTTGGTGCGCGAGTCAGACTCGCACTTGGCCGGTTTTTTTTTTGTGTTGATATTTAGGACAAGATTAAAAGACAGACATACCGCGTTTTGAATTTACTTAGTTTGAACCAATCAAATGGCTCTAAACTAGTTTTGAGTATTGTAAGTGTGGAGTGGAATATGGATGGGTGCATGAGGTATACATCAACAATATTTCTAAAAACCATGTCCAACCTAAAAACTGTGCAAAATTTATATTAGGTATGTATTAGCAATATTAATATTAGCATTACACTGCGATTTCTTAGTTTTATAGTTACTTAGCAGTTTAAGTTATATTTAAATTACTTATTAGCTCATAGGCTAGATTGTAATCTTATATCTTTAAACGAGCAATTCTTGTATATATATATATAATCTGAATCTCGGAAACGGCTCCAACGATTTTCATGAAATTTAGTATACAGGGGGTTTCGGGGGCGATAAATCGATCTATCTAGGATTCATTTTTATAAAATGTCGTTTTATTCATGTTTTCAATGATCAACTTTATGGATAATCAACTTGAATATAAACTTATTATTTTAAACAACATTTACCAAAAAATAGCGAGCAAAGCTCGGTCAACAGATATTGTAAATAAAGTATCATCTATTGTGATACTTTATTTAGCAAAAAAAAAAAATTACACTGCATCATCAGCCTATAATATTTCTTTTCTGCGAGAGGAGTAGGCCGTTATGCAGGTTGGAAGATGTCACAAGTTTTCGATTTTTTTCTAAGATATGCCGATTTCCTCACGAAGTTTTCCTTAACCGTTTTGAAAGCAGTGGTGATAAAATAATTTACACAAAGTAAAGCGCCTGTTTGGGTTCGAATCTACGGCCACTACAACTCGTAAATCGCGACCACTAAGCCACTTTACTAGTGTAAAGCGCTTCTCTGGGTTCAAACCTACGCCCTAGCTACAACACTCGTAAATCGCGGCCGTTATCACTTGCACGCGTAGCATGACCGGAAGAATAGACAAAATGGCACGGCGATGTTAAAACTGAAGAGAGGACATATTTCTATTCTTCAGTCGACAAAATTCTACGATGTTGAGCATGGCGACTAATTTTTCTCTACTTTTGAGTTGGAGTTTCAGTTGGGGGTACATTTTTTTATATAGGATTATATTAATTATAATCATCAATACATTACTCTAAGATCGTTTAATCCCACTGTACGACTATTCAATGAAAAGTCCTTAGCGGATCCTCCTTAATTACATTAGTTACCACTCTCTTGCTATGGAAAGAATACCTGTCTTTGTCTTCATAGAAACCCGCATCTACGGGTCGCCCCGTGCTCGGGCCGAAGAGATGTCGAATTGAATAGAATGAACTTTGTCTATTCTTGGTAGAATATAGATAGAATTGATCATGCTACGCCTGCTGGTCACCACTGCTCTGCAATACCTATATACCTAATTTTAGTGCCATTAGTTTATTCCCTACTTACCTAAACCTACACAAAATAGTGAGGTATTAAGTTTGCCTAAATTTTATTGTCTCTTTTTCTATACATTGTGTTGGCTCTTGCGTTATTTTTACGTGTGCATTGTTTTACAGGATATCAAAGACCGTATAGATTGCATACCGGTTGGTTCATTGTTTTCCGGCATTCAAGGTGATCTTTCAAAACATGAATTCCTCCAGGTCTTGTAATAAATCATCAGTGATTAATTATTTCGTAAATTTTGTCGATATTTCCAATCTCAATACCAATTCAAAATATTTACAATCTTTTCCTTCTTCGAGGCATTACGTAGACGGATAAAAAAATTAAACAGAGAGTCCCATGACTTTGCCATATGGAGCGAAAGTACCTTAGATACTGTAGATAGAATAACTGAATGAAGACTTCATTTTTATTTTAAAAATAATACGAACTGTATTCATAGAATTTTATATAATGGCCTGTCTGAATCGGGAGTCGAACCCGCTAAATTTGAAAAAAAAAACCTGTAATTTTATTGTACCGATCGAAAAGCTGATTCGTATACATAAATTTCTTCTAAATAATGTAGCATCTAAAATAAAAGAAAGACCAAGAAATGTAACATTTAATTTTATTATTATTGAGGAAGGCTATAGGTTATATATCATGACGCTACAATCATAAAGAGCGGAGCAGCAACGTAAAATAGACGAAAACCGGCAGGCAATCCGATGCGACGGAAAGGGTCAGTGGAGCAAAAATTTGACGCGGACGAAGTCGCGGGCATCACTAGAATATTAGTACGATTAGTAGTAATTAGCTAATGGTTTTGTTCATTTAAAAATGAACGGTAAATAGTAATAAGTATAAAATATGGTAAATAGGTAATATAAAAAATAAATCCGTATAGTTGTCAACGGGAAAGGTGCCGAAAAGGCTGGCAGTATTGCCAGGCAGTATTCTTGGACCAAAAAAAAACCTACAAAGTGAAAAATAACTTTAATTTTCGAAGTAGAAAAAAGAATGATGTTTTTGGTTTTGCATTTTGTGTTTTGTCACAAACTTCCTAACTTAAAGTTATTTTTAACTTTGTAAAAGAAATTGTCTCTCTTTTTGATCATTGATCATCTTTTTCAGTACCCATGAATATACATAATTAATATCATTATTTTCCAGGATTCGACTTTGGTTTAGGTATAAAGCATAGGTTAAATCGAAAAAAAAAATATTCATACAGTTCCTTCCGAAGTTAAAACATTATCTATCAATCTTCGTTTTGCAAACAAAACATTTCGTATTCAAAGATATAATAACACACTTTTCAAACAATTTATATTTAGTAACCATCATTTTTTTATTGCACCCCTTCCTTCACGGGACATCCCATTCATGGTTCACCCCTTTTAAGAAACAAGTGCCTCGCAAGGGGTCACACACAAGACAATACAAATGCCATCCACCTCGGGCCGGAATATTTGCTAAGAAACTGGACAATGGTTCCCACGTTGCAACTGGTCAAACTGGTTATTCCTGATTTCTCTAGCCGTCCGTGAAGGGTGGACACCCTGTGACCGTCTTGGGTAAAGTTGGGTATTGTCTGATTAGTAGGTACGTGACAGCGGATATTTCGCAAGGATTAGCGTGTGGGAATGTTTGAAGGGCCGTTAGGTATAGCTGTAAGGGAAGTAATATTAATTAGGATAAAAGGAATAGTGCAAAATAAAAATTGTCTAAATTGACAATTTATTTTCTCTTTTGTTAATTAAATAGGTAAGTATATTAAGTAGGTAATAGGTAAATTAAATAGTTTGTATAGCATGAAATCGACATTCTAGGTCGAAAACATGAAGACTTCAATGAGATATCTGTTAGAATATGAACACAACTTAGTTATGTACAAGCCACTTTCACAAGAAATCCTCCTCTTGATCCTATTTAAATTTGGCTCCCAAATCTGCATATTACAGCTGTAATACATCTGTTATTCAAAAATCCTGCCATTTTACTTTTCTTAAAATATTAAAACTTTTCCATACTTACTTTTGTTTCAATTCAACGACGAACTGCGGGTGAGCACGGCCTACCATGACATCGCTTCAATCACACAATTTATCATAGCTTGGGCGATAAACCCAATGAGGACAGCAGCGGGCGTAAATGGGAAGCAAATTAATTTTACTTAAATTTAATTTAATCTTTAATGTATGTAGTATTTTATTGTACCAAATTATTATTTATTACTTTAAATTTTTTTTAAACAAATTTTAACATCTCTACTTGATGGCTATTTTTAATTATAAATTATTTGAGGGTTTGGCGCTGCACTGATAACCGAAATACAGGCTTTTTCCTAGTTCAGCTACAGATGTCTAATTCATTTGTTAAAAGAAAATTAAGCCTATAAGATATCTGTAAAATTTTAAATTATTATTGAAATAAACATTTTATTTAAAAAAATATTATTGAACTAAACATATTAATTATAGGAAAGAGCATAATTTATCACGTCTTTGGTACGCCTGTGCTCGCTCCACAGCCAATACTTCCGTGACCATCACGCCACGGAAATATTAGAGCCGCCACGCGTCACACTGAACACCTGGTACCGTAACGAGGAAGATTTGTCTTGTGTTAAAGAAACCTACCTTCCGACATAAATGTAAGTGCAATGACCGAATGCTCACACTTTATACGTAGCGTCTAGTTATCTAGTAAAATTTTTCATACGAGAGCTGGTAGAAGTTTATTATTTCAATAATATGGAAACGATAAAACAAATTTCGTTTAATCATAATATAATTAACACCTAAACACACCATCTCATGAGCCATACAACATGTCAGTAATTGTACAGTAACGAAAACCAATGGAAATCTACCTAATTTATTATTCTTTTTCATCAAAGAACCTATACAATCAATCTTCTATAGCATCAATATTCCCATTATGCTACAAAAGATGCTCACAAGCACACCTATTCACAAAAATGGGTCATCTGAAGGTGATGAAATATGAAATTTTACACTAACATTGCACTTATATAAATGAGCGGGGCGCAACACAGCAGCCCTTGCGTTTTTTCTTCTCGTTACCTTTTTTATTTTCGTCTCAGTCGCGTGCCTCCTTTGCTTCCCTATAGCGGTAGATCGGAGGAGCATTGTGTTCTCCCCTGGTCCAGGATAAATAAAATCAACCTGTTTGATTTATTTATACAACGTTTTGTGGAGAGTGTTGAAGTATCATGTTTAAGTTGTAGATTGATTTGCATAAGACAGTATAAAAGGTATGTGTTTTTTGAATTTGAAAATATCTGTTTTAAGATGTTTAAAAACATGGTTTTGAAATGCATTAATATCCAGTCGTGATGTCGCTTATTCTATTGCAGAACTCTTTGTGACTCTAAAAACTAAATACTCCGATACGAAGTGTTCCATACCACAAGGCACAAAAAGTTGTAAAAAGCACGTTTCTTTCGTGAAAAACCAAAATAGGTATAACGTTAACTTTTATCATTGTTTTTATAGCGACAATATAAATAAACACATTATGCAATTTTTACTTGTCTACCTGTTACGATTTATGAGATACAGCCCTCTGAATCTGACAGACAGATGTAACTAAGGACGGGCAGCGGAAGCTTAGTAATACATAGGGTTCCGTGGGCACCATAGATATCCCGTGGTTGGCACCCTTAATCATGTATAAAAGTAACAATAAAGTTCCTTTAAATTCATATTTCAGAAGTCATTATTAAGTTTAATGTAAAATTAAGAGAACATTGCGTCTTGTTAGCTCTGCAAACCTACATCTCCTCTATCTGCAATTTTTACACCAAAACACAAAAAGATCCACACAAACGGATAAAAAAGAGAGACTCATCATATTATTAAATCAACATTCACCATTAAGTATTCAACTATTTAAAATCTTAGTGCTTATGCATTCAACCATACAAAAACTTTTAGCTAAAAATAATTACCGCTCATTATCTAGTTGCAAATATCTTTCCTCTTGACAAAACCAGTCGGACAAGTTTTGGACAATGGACTCGGAAGACAGTGTCCTTACGTCTTCAATTGCGAAAAGGGTTCGTCCAAAAACCAGTTTGACCACTTCCTAGTGTGGGAAAGGACAGTTTTATCAATGACCCTTTATTTGCATGTCATGTTTCTTGCGAAGGTGACACACGGACGTGAAGTTAGTGGGGCGTGTTTATTTTGTTGTTACTAATATAATATTTAAACTTTCGTTATGTAGCCAATTTAGTGAACAGAGCACTTATTAAGATGAGCAAGAAGGAAAATTTTGTTAATGGATTTTTTTTTATAAAAATCCATCACCACTATCGTCATACCTAATTATTAACATACCAAGGCAAAGTTTTCTAAATTCGGCGGGCTTATTTATCTGCACTTATATTTCAATAATCATCACAGATTGTGGTCCGAATTTCAGCATTCCTAAACTCTTGAAAAAAACTTAGTTAAATTTAGGTAACTGCTTTTTCAACAAAACTTAACCATTCAAAGTTAGAATAACTCACTTTTAAAACAGATAAATAACCATATATTTTTTATAATGGAAGGGGACATCCCGTTCACAGTTCACCCCTTTCAAGAAACAAGTGCCACACAAGGGGTCACAGTTCACACACAAGACAACACAGATGCCATCCACCTCGGGCCGGAATATTTGTAAAGAAACTGGACAATGGTTCCCACGTTGCAACTGGTCAAACTGGTTATTCCTGGTTTCTCTAGCCGTCCGTGAAGGGTGGACACCCTGTGACCGTCTTGGGTAAAGTTGGGTATTGTCTGATTAGTAGGTACGTTACAGCGGATATTTCGCAAGGATTAATGTGTGGGAATGTTTGACGGCCGTTACGTATGTCTGTAAGGGAAGTAATAGTAATTAGGAAATAGTGAAAAATAAAGGTCTGAATCATTTATTTTCTCTTTTGTAAATTAAATATTTTCAAACGAGATCTGATTGCATTAGGCTTAGATCAAATTGATATTCGAAGTCGACGTAATGTATAGACTTCAACTGACCCAAACATAATAAGATCATATTTACAAGCTCTTAAGGTGTACGCCATCATAATAAATACATTTGATCGTGGATTAACAATAAATACATCTTCCAACGAAATCCTCTAAAAGCTTTGATCCTATTTGATCTGGAGGCCATCTGAAGATTTCATCTGGGAAACACATGTTATTCGAAAATCTGGCAATTAAATTTTTCTGTGAATGTTAAAAACTCAACCAAACTTGCTTTTGTTGAATTTTGGCGCCGTGTGTCACCTAATTTATCGAAGCATGGAATAGAACAAGAGCTGGCACTTTTGAACCACAATGTTACGTGACCATCATGTCACGGAAGTGTTGGAGCCGCCACGCCTCGCATTGAACACCTGGTACCGTAACGAGGAAGATTTGTCTTCTGTTAAATAAAGCTATCTTCTTACATGTAAGAGCAATGGCCGATTGCTCACACTTCATACAGTTTGGAAAGTCCCTTTAATAAGGTTAGATTCAGTGTATCGTCCAGTTTCCTAGTGCTATTTATATCATTTGTGAGCTGAAAGTTTCTTTTAATTTTCATAAGATATAATAATAATAATAATAAATAGCTGAAGGAACACAGGTGGATTTTAGTCAGTAAAAGTCTGACACGCCCTTCCGCTCCACCCTAGAGCGGGAGACGTCATTTGATGATTTCACATCCAAAAAAGGGGGCTTACTAGTGAATGGGCAGTGGCGTTCTCTTTGCATTTTACCACCATACTGTGATCGCCAACCCGCCAGCCAAGCGTGGCGATTATGGCTTAGGCCCCTAAAAGGTCTATCAGTGAACGTCTTACAGCTGAAATGATGGTGATAATGAGATCGTGGAATGAGGTTTCAGGTAAACTTACTAACATTAGGTAAAACAATCTATACTAATATTATAAAGCTGAAGAGTTTATTTGTTTGGTTGAACGCGGTAATCTCAAAAACTACTGGGCCGAACTGAAAAAATATTTTTGTGTGAGTAACCTATTTATTAAGGATATATATAGCGTTATAAGTTATATAAAATTACGCTACTATCAAAAGAAGCGAAGCAGCAACGAAAAATGGACGAAAACTTGAAGGTAATTCGATACGACGGGAAGGGTCAGGGGGGCAAAAATTGGACGCGGACAAAGTCACAGGCAGAAGCTAGTTTTACATAACATTATTCTTACATTTGACTTAGGTGGCTAAATCATAACAGCTGCATTGGTCGATAAGTCAGGTTAAGCTACTTTAGCCACGGTTGGTCCGTAGATAAATAAATAAATAAATATCTTAGGACAACCAACACACCGTTATCTGATCCCAAACTAGGTAGAGCCTGTACTATGGCAACCAGACAACTGATAAATATACTTATATATTTCTAAATACATACATATTATAGATTAATTACACCCAGACACAGAACCAGTGCCGGATTAGCCATGTAGCAGGAGGCAGCAAATGCTACGGGCCCCGCGCCTTGGGGGGCCCCGCACTCGGGCAAAAAAAAACTACAAATCAAAGAAATTGTAAGCCGCCCACTAAGTCAAACACATAGTAGCAATTCTTAGTGAGCGCTGACCATACTGTAATTATTGTACATTAGCCCAGTAGCTGGAGCCTTAAAACATGTAGGTATATAAAAAATTAGTACATTATTATACCGCAAGTTGGCAACTCCAAAATACTTACAGGGTAATCCCCTAATATTGATTGAATTCGATTCAAGCTGTATGTATAACCCGACCACGAATAACGAAAACTTTTTACAAAAATAATAACAACCGACTTCCTTAAAAAAACACTACAAATTGAAAAATAACTTTAATTTCGGAAGTCGGTGTCTTAAGATCTGTATTTAAGGATTTTTGCCACCGACTTCCGAAATTAAAGTTATTTTTCACTTTGTAGTGTTTTTTTTAGGAAGTCGGTTGTCATTTTTTTTGTAAAAAGTTTTTATTTTTAACTTTTTAGTTATGGTAGATACCCCGCACTAATCTAATCGCGTTATTCGTTCATTTGTCGCGCAAATACTTAATGCAAATTTAAGACTTATATGGTTTTCACATGGACCCCATTGTCCAAATGGAACCAAATTAAAATGAGACCATTTGGGAAGAACCAGCTTTCAAATAAAAAAAAAGAATCATCAAAATCGGTTCACCCAGTCAAAACTTATGAGATAACAAACATAACGGCCCTTAGCCGCCGCAGTAGGAGAAGCCACGGGCATCAGGAGTCGATTGCGGACTACCGGCCACCGCAGGCGCGGGCTTGCGGAAAGGACCAGGCCCGTGTCGATGGCGCGTAGTGTTCCTTCCACGCACGCATGTCAGCAAACTGGGTCTGCTAGGACCGATGCCTGCCAAGGTCGCGAGATCTGTTCGAAAGTGTTACCGTGGCCCTGGCATATGGGCAACGAAGGGGTCTGCTAGGACCAATGCCTGCCAAGGTCGCAAGATCTGTTCGAAAGAGTTACCGTGGCCCTGGCATATGGGCAACGAAGGGGTCTGCTAGGACCGATGCCTGCCAAGGTCGCAAGATCTGTCCGAAAGAGTTACCGTGGCCCCGGCATATGGGCAACTAAAGGAACACGGGTGGGTTTTAGTCAGAAAAAGTCTGACACGCCCTTCCGCTCCACCCTAGAGCGGGAAACGCCATTGATGATTTACTACCCGCAAAAAAAGAGCCCCCATCACAATTTTGTTACGGGCCCCGCGCAGGCTTTATCCGGCACTGCACAGAACAAATGATCGTGCTTATCACACAAAGATATGTCCTGGGTGGGAATCGAACCCACGACCTCAGTCTTAGCAGTCAGGGTCACTAACCACTAGACTAACAGGCCAGTCAGGCCATCTTCACATACCAAGACCGAACACTGTTAGACTCTAAATCGACCCAAATACTTAAAAAAAAGGCTAGGCAGATGATGAAACGCTAACCTTTTGAAAAAGCCGACGTCCTTGATTCCTGACATGTAATATACAACATGTACCTACCTACATGTTATTGTTAGTGATTAATTATTTAGTTACTAACACAAGCCATTAGAAATTTCATCTCCTTATTTATTCTACCCCATTGAAGCATCAATATCAAACACCCCAGCATCGATGCCCCCATTATGCTACAAAAGATGCATACCTATTCACAAAAATGGCTCATCTAAAGGCGATGAAATATGATATTTTACACTAACATTGCACTTATTACAATGAACGGGGTTCGACACAGCAGCCCTTGCGTTTTTGCTTCTCGTTCCCTTTATTTATGTTTTTCATCTCAGTCGCGTGCCCGTTTTGCTTCCCTATAGCGGTAGATCGGAGGAGCATTGTGTTCTCCCCTGGTCCACGACACAAAAAATCAACCTGTTTGATTTATTTATAGGTACAAGGATTTGTGGAGAGTGTTGAAGAAGATTGGTTTACATCAAAGCATTTTTTACATTCTACGGAAACTAATTTAGTGGTTTTTGAAATCTGTATAGGCTATGTACTCCTTTTTACAAAAAAATTGCGGGCGAAGGAGCATGAAATTAGGCACAGTTAAAGTTTATATGGAGAACGAGTGCAAAAACTAACATTTTAAACGATTTTCGACCACTGAGTGACCACTAATAAATTTGATGAAGTCTGTTTTAAAGAAGTTTCAAATGACTTTTAAATATAGGTAAATATCTAGTTGTGATACCTAAGTCCCAGTTGTGGGAACCAGTTTATATCTAGCCGTGATGTTACTTTATTTTATGAATTCTTCTTGTGGTCCCTTAAAAAGCTCAAAAAAGCTACTTTTGAGTTCCTTTCGTTCCTTTGCTTTTAAAGTAGTAAAAACAATTTTCTGCATAAAAAATTGCTTCTTGTAACCTCTGCAAACCTTCATCTACACTGTCCACAATTAAAAACAAAAACCTAACGAATCTTGATTTTCAATTCGAAACAATAAACTCATCGCCCGCATACAACAACTCATCAGACAGTTACAAATGGCGACGATCAAGATAAGGTATCCTTTAAAACCTGCCAGTCCACTAGGGACAGCATGGGAAACCACTGACCCTTCTGAACCACCCATTCAAAACGACCCTGGTGTGTGACCCGATGAATACGATAAAGATTCCTTATGAGGGTTTATTGTTATTCAAAGGTGAATACACCTTGAATGGGAATAAAATACAGTTGTGGAATCGTACCTCTTTGGATGACAATGTTTTTGTGAATGAAGTGTCGTTTGATTTTTGTTTTTAAAGTGTTGAACTTGCAACTGTAAAGATTTTTACTAATTTTGAGAACAAGGCTTTAGATTAGATTAAAGAAATTACGAGACCAGGGCGCCCCTGGCCGCCAAAACATCGTGAGGAAACCGGCATGTCCTAGAACAAAAGATTTGAAGACATGTGACATCTAGCAACCCGCACGGGGCCTACGTGGTGGATTCCAGCCCACTCCCTCTCACCGAGAGGAGGCATAGTTCCAGCAATGGGAAAATTATTAGCTGATAATGTACAGGAAATACTAAAGAAAGCAGTTCAGTTAGCATTTGCCCACAGGTTTATTAAACTTCCAAATAAAACAGCCGTTAGTAAGTTTCATTAACTTTAATAACCAAAACTAATTAACATTAAATAAACCATTAAAACCAAGGGTTGTTATTATACCAAAGATAAAATAGGTACCTACTAATAAATGAAATAACTACCTAGATCGTGCTTCAGCCTAGGCGGATCTTAAAAGTAAAAGTCAAACGAACCCAGCAAGACACGCATAATGATTATAAGTAAGTATAAGGTGGTATGCAGATTGTATCAAGAGCAAAATGTGACGTCATAATGTTATAATACGGGCTATGTAACACGTCTTATGTAACGTTAATATTGTTGCCCTACAACTCGATACGGAACGATACAGTTATTGTGATCAAATTCTTGACGCAAAAATTTTAACGAACGAGAAAGAATTTCAACGCAAATGTTAAACAGAAACATTAACGTAGATGCGATCTTTTCATGCTCTGTAAGTCTATACAGACTAGTTATACTACAGGTGCAATATAATAAATGATTTGTTTAATTAAAAAAACTATATTGATCAGATGAGAAAATATTGCTATTTATTATTGTCATCATAAATTTTTGTCATCGTTGTTTTTGTCGTCTGCGGAGTGATTGATGTCTCTCTAAACATCAAAAGTCATCACAAATAAAATGAAGTTCTTCATTAATTGCAATTTTAGTTTGCTTTCCTATAATAAAAACTAAATTTGTCGATTACGTCTCGAGAGCATTGAAGTTTTTTCTGAAGATTTTTATCTTCCATCTAAACGGTACTTTACCCCACAAAGATATTTTGAAATAATACCAACTCGGTAAACACGATTTTCCTAATGTTATTAACTGGAAAGCTGGTTCCCTTTCCTGTCTGGTTGTCCGACTGGTTAGGACTTACTTTCCAGCAGTAAAGACGTTAATTTGCTCATTTGAATATGCTGCAAACTTGGGGTTCATAGCTTTACGAGTGTGTTCATTTGGGGGTAAACCCATGTGGTGATAAAATATAAAAATACCAGCAGACCCGTACCCACTTGGGTGGGCGTTAAGCATTTTTACTAATGATGAAAAATACTATTGAATCACGATCTAATATTGTGTTTAGTTTAGCCCATGTCACATAGAAATAATGTAGCCTTGTACTGGTGAAGAATTTTCAAAATCGGTTCAGTAGTTCCAGAAATTAATCTCTACGATCAAACTCACAAACTTTACTTCTTATTCTAGATTTTAAGTAAAGATAACCTTTGACACAGAGGGTTGCCCTGTTAAGCATTGGCGATGTTTACCTGACTCAACACATTAATACAAATAAAGCAACGGATAAGCACTCAAAGCTTATAAACGCCGTAGAGCAAGACACACTAAAAATGACAACACAAAATAACAACAGTAGAAATTTAATTATAAAAATAAATAACTATAACAAAACTACATTACTAAACTAATTTGTAAGTACAACTTTCTAATTGTAATTATTACGTGGTGCTATTGGCTGCAATACGTAAGCTTGGCCTGTCGTTCTGTCTACGACGTGACCAGTTGAAGGTTCTAGGAAAAGTCTTGGGACGGTGGTCGCAGCACTTACTTCTGGTTGTTGATGCTGCCTCACTCCTGCCCCACCTTCATATGGTACCAAATGCGGAGGTTCTAGATGCTGCTTTGGCACGTATGGGAACTGAGCTTGTTGCTGAGGCAAATACTGAGATATTTGAGGTTGATTTTGGGGTAGGTACTGTGTCAGAGCAGGTTGATTTTGAGTGAGATATTGTGACTTTTCTGGTTGGTTTTGAGGCACGTACTGTGTTTGTTCTGGTGGATTTTGAGGCAAGTATTGTGCTTGTTCAGGTTGATTTTTAGGCACATACTGAGTTTGCTGTTCATCTGCATCGTCTTTGTGACTTACAACTAATACTACTTGATTCTTTTCTTTTGGCTTCAGATCTTCTTCTTTCTTTCTGTATTGTTGACGCCTTGGCTTTGGTTTTTCATATGATTCTTCCTCTTCCTCAGTTTCATATTCTTCTTCTTGAGAGGTTTCATCTGCTTCTTCCTCTTCCCTGTTTTTGCGGTTTGATTTTTTCGGCCTAGGTTCTTCTTCAGATTCTTGAATCTGTTCGGATGATTTATGATGTTTCCTTTCTGACTTGCGTACTCTTTCTGATTTAGGATAGGCTCTCTTGGCCCGTTCTCTCTCTTCATAGCTTGATTTTTCTGGATCATAATCGTCATTTCCGTATGATGGTGTGTCATCATGACCGTAGCTTGGAGAATTGTTACTGGGCTCATCATAGTGGTCGCTATTGTTATTCTCGTGGTATGAACCATCATCACCATCGTCTCCAATGTTACCAGCATTACCTGCGTGGTTCAGATCCCAATAGTGTTCTCCATACCCTCCCTTTTTGTCACCCCATCGTACCTATATTCAAATAATAATTTTATTAATTGTTCTTTACTTTCCTTAAAATACAACGTATACAGATTCAGGTTGAGTTATATTTCTGTTAGTTAAATATGTAATACTAAACTAACGTGACAGGGACTTCGACGAGCAACCCATGGATTTGGTAAATTATTTTGAACCGACCTTCATTAAAATTTTCCTGGGAGTATTAAAAAAAAACTTTTACATTTTATCTGCACAGGAATCTTTTATATGAAAAAGAAGAATTATTTTTGAGCTGCGTTGTTTTTGTGCTGAATTCATAGCTATTTTCGTCGGTTACAAACAATTTTATGAATCCAGCACGAGATGGAACTAGACTGCTGCAGGGTTTCGTGTCGATGGCTCTACCACCCTGTATAAGATTAATTATAATGCATGTTATGTTATTACTTTATTATCACACAAAGTAAGATAATTTAATAATTAATGTTAATAAAAGAAAGAATGTTAGTATTATGGTATTAATGAAAAAAAAACATTAAATTTAAAGTAAGTAAGAAAAAGTAGTTTGAGAATTTGCATGAATAAATGTCGTTATTGAAGAAAAACCACAAATGCACGTTGACATACATAAGTATTATAAATATAATTTACGCAGGATTTTTCTTTTGTTAGTCGAAACTGTCTTTTATTCAATCATTTGTTTTGAAGAAATTGTAAAAACAAAATATAATTTAAATATAAGAAGTTCAGTCGAAACGAAAATCCTGCGATTAAGTTAATAATAATATGAAGCATAAGAAGCATACTTTGGCAGAGAACAGTCCTTCTGAGGGCTTGGCCCTCTCATGTCTTTCAGTGAAGTGTCGTTCGCTGCCCAACCGATGTCCCTGATCATACTGGTCAGCTTTCGGCAAATGTCTATATCTTCAGCCAAGCGAAGCAAAGCGGGAAAGAGAAAGAAAATAGAAAGAGGTTAGAGACAGAGCGAGATAAAGGATGTTTATTACTTTTCCCATGTCCCTGTGGTTCTTAAAGTCTTTCTTCTCGTAACGCTGCTCCCAAGTGCTAGGGTCTTCGCAGACATGACCGAACTCTATCTTGTATGGACTCAACTGTACTGAGAAAAAATCCCTATAAAGCAAAGTATTTTCCATCCTTACTTATAATATTATGGAAAGATGAACACAGCTTCCGGAAAAAAGTGAAAACTTATTTTTCTAAAATATTATTAAATTTTCAGTCATATTTTTCACACCAAAATGGTTTCTAAAGACATCATTGTAATGTTTAATTTTAAGTTTAATGTACCTTATAGTGAATGGAATGACGACCAACGAAACATTTTGGTCACCAAACCCCTTTCTCTAATTGCTATAGCGCAAAGTATGTCAATGTTTGGCTCTGTTGAAACTTATTTGCATGCCAGCGACAATAGAAACCAATTAACGTGAAGGTTGACACTGAAATTTTAACACGAGGCTATATCACGACAACTAAATTAGTCATTAAGTGATTGGACTTAAATTCTTTCAGTGACTTAAATATAAAGAGAAGCTATTTGGCTTAATCTGGTTATGATAGAGGACCTCATAAATAAATCTCATCTTAAGAGTATCTAAAGATAAGTGATACAAAAAGAGATGTGGGTGATATAAAAGAAGAGTGAAGTAGAAGTACTTACTGGAAAAACTTAGCCTGAGCTTCAATAGTAGAAGGATTGCTGGGTGGTGTCCGAACTGTGACAGGTCGCGCTACGCCCCAGACTGACCCAAAATGAAGTGCTAACAAGCACCACAGCCATTTCTGAAAGCCAAGAAGTTAGTGTCAATAACACAGGAGTAGTATAAACAGGTAAGCATAAACGACTGAAATTCATGGTACGGAAAGAGTATTTATTAGATGCAAACACTAACAAAACAGCACATTCTTGGATCAATGATCATAAATAAACTCCTTGAGGTTCAAAATTTAAATTCAAAGTATTTATTTTAAGTATACGAAGATTTATTTTAGACACTTTTGAATTGCCAAGGAGTCCGTCAGACAAAAAAGATGAAGTTGCCAATTCCAAAGCGTAAAGCTTCCCACAAATTTAAACCGTGTCGGTAAAAAACGGAAAAATAAAACACTGTCAACACTGTAACACTTTCACTCAATAAAACCAATTTTCATTGAACTATTAATTATTATTTGTTTTGAATAATAAATCATTTTAAAAGTAGCGTATACCGTGTTGTCAAGACGTTGTGACATCTTGGCTGTTTGATCGAAGGTTTGTGTTCAACTCTGGTGGTAGTACATTTATAGACAAGACTGTTACAATTCGCTTTATGCAGTGGTTGACAACTGTTATTCAATTACCAATCGATCTATCGATTTTATATTTTAAACTTGTGACATGCCAAGGAAATATTTAATCGTTTTTGGAAAGCTACTTTTGGAAGCCAGTCTATGTCTGTACAAGAAACGTCATAGCAATGGTGAAAACTGATGGTGCGTTGATTTATAGGGTATTGAAAAATGGGGAGACGAGCAGTTGGACATAGCTCAGCCTGACTGTTTTAGTTATACATTACATCCATTAGATAAATATTGGTGACCAAAACTTGATTTATACACAAGTATAACATGGAAGACAACATTATTACCGCTGCAAAGCCAAGAACAAGCGAGCATACTAGTACTATACATGGATTCATCATTCTGAAGTAGATAGCTGAGCCAATGCTAAAACGATGTCGTATTTATAACGGACGTCATGAAAATACACAACTATTGTTTCACTACTATTTCCTATGTCAAAATAAAAGTTGGCTATCTCTGGCAATCTCAGATGCGCCCATTACGAATCGTGCCGCGTCATTGACTTCAAAGTGTTCGGCTTTCCGTGGCCAATTGTGAAAATGTCTGTTATAGACTATTATTATGGATTAGGATGTACAAAAACGTTAATCTATATTTACTCAACAAACAGCCAAAGAAATTGATTCCTACTTCTATTTCTTTAGTCAAGGAAGTTGACTCAGACAAGTAGGTGCCGACTGATATATTTCAGCTCAGACATCCCATCTTTGAACCAATATACAATCTAGTCTGTAATTCAAGTCTTGTTCTTATTTATCACTAGCTTTGTCAGTGGCTTCCCCCGCGTTCTATTATATATATAAATATTACTCTTGAATTACTCTGTCTATTAATGAAAACAATATTAAAATCAGTTGCGGAGTTTAAAAGATCCTAAACGTACAGACACAGGAAGTGACTTTATTTTAATGTAAAGATTGGTTCTGCAGTTCTGAGGATCGAAAACCATATTGTAGGTGTCTCGTCCCGACTTTTGTGCCAAATTTATCAGTACTAGTTCACACTGAGTGTAAAAAATATTAATGAATAAATATTTATTTATTTATGAACAATTTATTACCGTAACAGAAATAAATAAAACAAGAAGAAAGAAAAAAATGAACCTAAGTCTAGGAAAACAGTAATGTTCAAAACCATTTTACGAGTAGTATAAAGTTTTAGTATAAGTCAGAAGTAAGTTCTAAAAATACTAAATAGCCTAGTAACTGCAACTAATTTCGAAGCAGCTACGGTCGCTCGGCTCGCGCGCATTTATTCATAAAATTCAAACCTTACCTAAACTGATTGGTCAGAATGCCCTAGCTTAGTTACTAAGACCGATTCGGTGTTAGAAGCCACACCAAACGCTTATTGTGACTACAGATAAACCATTCTACATAGCGTCTACACGTGGTTAGCGAGTTTGTTAAGCGTAATGCTATGACAATCCACCTGAAAGTTGTTCAGAGTTTAACATAACGGATCTGTATTTTAAAACGGCGAGCGGTTATATAAAACAGCATATTCGACAATCCACCTGCGACATGTATGTATGTGGTATAATTTTGATTATATATAATATATATTTTACTACTTAAAAATTAGTACCTATATAACCCAGAGTAGGATATTCGACTTTTCCAAAAACTAGGTGACCTTGTGTGTTTAAAATATCTACATTAGCTTCGGCCCGCGACTTCATCCCCGTCTTTTTACTCCGCTTACCCTTCCCGTCGCATCGAATTGCCTGCCAGTTTTCGTCCATTTTACATTGCTGCTCCGCTCCTTTTAATCGTAGCGTGATGTTTTATAGCCTATACCTTCTTCAATAAATAGGCTACCCAACACAAAAAGATTTTTTTCAATTCGGTTCCTAAGTTCCTGAGATTACTGCGTGTTCAACCAAATAAATAAACTCTTCAGCTTTATAATATTACTATTTAAAAATAATTATTACGAGCAAACACTGTTGTAAAAACAATATTGACATTAAAAACAATTCAAATGAATGCAGCATAACATACTTATTTAAGCCCCTGAAACGAACATAATCCCCAGAAATTACGCAACTAACAACGATAAAGTAAATCATTAAATCCAAGATTGAGTAATCCAATGTTTCAGTGATTGAGTAACCACTGATTGGCGTTTCGAAAAAACAGTTTATAATCACTTTTATAAGGCTGCACGCAATTAGGATGAAATGGAGCGAACGAGCCAAAAAATAAAGATCTATTTCCAATAAGATTATTGTTATTTAATCGTTGCTTACTTGGTGTCTTTTACTTTATTTAGAACACCCATTTCTACCCTCTTATCTTAAAAGTAGTTTTCAAGTTATTATTTTGCTCTTGTGTGGGTTTTTTAACTCAAAACAATGTAGGCAACCTCTCTTTGTAGAGGACCGAATCATCAGCGTTATATGCTGTATTAAATAAATCATAACTAAGTCACACTAGGCTGAGTGACAGCACTTTTTAAACGTCAAAATTACATAAGACAGTCCCTCACGCAAAACGCTCGCTCTTCATCACTACTTAGTTAGTTCAGGTTTTGCTGTGAAGAAGAAGTGGCGCTAAAAACTCTCCAGCAGCACAACTGTCATATGCATTATCATCATCAGTTACCTTTTTGCATCTTTCTATTGGTCTGAACTCCCTCTGATTTGCAAATTCATCTTCCAATCAGACTTCCTAATGTCATTTCCGTTAGCACCATTCATTTCTCGCTTAGCTTTCAATTCTATTACGATAAGTTTAATGGAAAAATAAATAGTTAAAACAAAGTAATATCTGAGTCGTTTACCGTGTAATGAGATTGTTGAAAGTTACGCAACATGCTGTAATTACACTATATCCGTTTTAAGACTATGACGCAACTAGAGTTGTTCGAGCCATTCGGGCTCTCCTCTTCACGTGGCCAGAGGACTGACCTATTTTTTTGGCCAAAGAATGAGCATTTCCGCACAACTTGGTAATGCGGCCGACGAATTTGATGATGCTCTATGTTTCTTTATTTTTTATCTATAAGTACATATATTTTTTCTTTAAGACTTCCTTTTTTAAATACGTAAATGTGTTTTTTTTTTTCAATCAAACCATACGTGGACTCATGAACCTGATTGTTTTCTTCTTCCTAGAAGGGCGCTATCCCAGCCAGTGAGCTAGGTTAGCTTTGATCTAAGGACTTTGGTTCAGTGTACCTACTACTATCAGCCGTCTTTTTCAGATGATAAACGAAATTATCGCCTCTTTGGTTATCAAAGTTATCACCTACATTCTTCCTTCTTCTTTTTCTTCTTTTCTGCATTAAATGTTGAATGATTTTATTTCTGTAAATAGATTTATACGAACACTTGTACTCGTCAATTATATTTTTAAAACTATATAAGTTCGACGTTTCCTAACTGACTAACAGAGTAGTCTCAGTAGTCTCTCACCTTCCCTAGTTCTTCTAAGAAGAAGAAAAGCCGAAACAAAGTCAGAAGTTCATAGTCTGTTTAAAAGTCCAGACATAATCTTGGTCATGATCATGTGAAGACACATGACACGAGCAAGACTATGTGTGAACTTTACGAAAAAGGAATCGTCATCCAAACAGTCGGGTTGAAGCAAAATTATAAAGATGCACTATGTACCTATAATGATCATAATTATGATGACATAAAATGTGAGTATTTTCTTGCTTAACAACTATTACGATCAGCACAACAAACTCACACGTGTGATGTGTAAATGATGTCACATCATTGTCAACCCTATTAAGAATTTTCAGGGTTGCACGTTTCTGATGAAATATACATTTTTTGACAATGAATGTCACAACTATTTGTGTGTAAAAATGTCGCATTTTCTACGTTCGTTAGCGAATCAGTGCCGTGTGAAGGTACGTTATAAAATGATGGAGCATTGTTTGTTTGTGTCGCCATTTTATTGATATGACTTGTTATGGCCATGTTAATGACATTATTACTGTGAGACACCGTTATTGATGTGCTTTGTGTAATGAGATTATAATGAGGCTTATTAGGTATTATATGCTACACCATTGTTGGACGGGGTAGACAGTATTCATTAAATTAGAACAGGGTATTCGACTAACCGTAAGACGCACCGAAAATGCTTGGAAGAGCTATTGGGCTATGAAAGATTTAATGAAGGGCGATCTTCCTCGATCAACTTGACTCATCGGCATGTGTTTGTGTATTCTTCCCATGGCCCAGCTGGACTCTTCTAATAAAGACTGGTCCTTGGCAGCTCTGAATAGAGACGTGGATAGAGAGTAGGGAGACATTAATGGCTAATGAAAAATAAAAATTCAACTGGATTTATTTTATTTGATATTGACAGTAGAGAAAAAGTTTATAAATCTAAAAACTGGCTAAATTCTATGCCAATGCTAGGCAAAGATAGGATTATTTGCATCTGACGTGATAGTAATTTCACGCCATCCAGTACATATCGTTATGCGTAACAAGGATAGAAGAATAATTTAAAAAATGGGTGAGTGTTCCATTTCTCCTTTTTTTTTTGACGAATCATTTTTTTATGTCACTAAAATAAGTATTATTCTTCGAATTTCTGGTTTTAGGACATGCCGGTTTCCTCATAATTATGTATTCCTTTGCCGTTTTAAAAGCAGTGAAGATGTTTTCTTTCACCGTTTTGAGAGCAGTGGTGATGAAATTTTTTCACGCTAAGTAAAGCGCCTGTTTTGGCTCGTAAGCACAATCTAAAACTCGTAAGTCATTTGGCCACCACTGCATGAGTATTATAAAAAACAAAAACAAAGTATTTAGTAGGTGAGCTCCTCACAGTAATGCACATACAGACACAAGACCGGAAGAAACTAATTTTATTGTGATTTGTGATCATTACGTGTATTACGTAACATTTTATTTAACTTTCACACATATCACTCATTAACTAATGTGGACTATAGTGCTGAAGCAAAATGAAAACGATGACTTTCCTATCAAGATTTTAATTATTTTTAATAACTTCAACGCGTAGCTGGCTGGTTAAAATTTCCTGAAAGTTAATTTGAAAGATTTTATTTGCTAATTATTTCGCTCTTTATTTATTTGCAGATTACGAGTATGTAGCCTTTACCTACTACATAACAGAAAAGCGTAAGTTCTTCAGTTATGAAGTAAGTAGAAAAAGAAAATTAAAAACAAAAAAATAAATCGACACAAAAATAAATTAGTAATAAATAAATAAACCTTAGTTTAAAAGCTTACTTAAAGGTTTAATATCTGGATGACCGAGCTTTGCTCGGTATTTTTAGGTAAATTGTGTTTAAAATAATAACTTTATGTTCAAATTGATTATCGATAAACTTGATCATTAAAAACACGAATAAAACGACATTTTATAAAAATGAATCCTAGCTAGATCGATTTATCGCCCCCGAAACCGCCTGTATACTAAATTTCATGAAAATCGTTGGAGCCGTTTCCGAGTTTCAGATTATATATATACATATATACAAGAATTGCTCGTTTAAAGGTATAAGATATTTGCTTTTAAATTTCTTGTTTTATCGATGTGTTTTTTTTTTATGAATAAGTTTTTTTTTTTTGGGATATATTTTGTAAATTGGCTGGATTTTGTTTTTCAATTCTAAATAAGACTTCAAATATACCCTTTCAAAAACAAAACTTTTAAATTGGACTACTCAGTAAAAGTTATGCATGGTCACACAAAAAAATACCCATCATGACCCATCATGTCATTAAAGATTTGGAACAAACTGCAACCACCAGACAAAGTAGATCGACATCAAGAACCAAAAATTTACTCAAACACACTTAGGTACCGACACAAAGGCCCAATTGGAACGGAAAAATATAATTTAATAGAAACTCTCATTCCTTTGTTTCGCAGTTTCGTGAGCCTATAAGTGCAAGCAATCGCCAGAAGCTCACAAAAGGGTACAACTTACAATCTGACGTTGAGAAACGTGGTCGTCAGGAAAGTATGTCAGTGTGCGATTTCCGATCGAGCCACATAGGCCGCCATCACGATCCACGGCCTAACAACAAATAATAAATATGGCACATGATATAAGCAACCAGCGATTATCACAACGATCCTCCTCTTCACCTTCTTCGTTAATCTTACACTTATCTACTATTTCGCTAACTTATTTTATTTAATCATGTCATCAATGTTTTCTTTTACCTACCCACTCTACTTAGACCATCATCATAAAAGAAAAACTCAAACCATTCTGAAAGATTCAGAGGCAAGATAATATGAGAAACGAACCCATTGGAAGTTCAAAACTTCGGAGTAAACCATATTTATACTTGATATTTTTTTTTCGGAAAGCACATCGGGCGTAGAAACAACTATTAAATTGCGGTATCATTAATTCTTGCTCCCTGTGGTGCTGGACGTAAAGAATACCCCTATCCCATTTCTTCCCATGGGTATCGTAAAAGACGAATAAGAGACTTACTAGAGAATGGGCAGCCGCGTTTTCTATGCATTTTACCACCATACTACGATCGTCCACCCCTACCAAGGGTGGCGATAGTAGCAGACCATCCCAAATTGGGGGAAGGCTATGCAGTGGATGACTTTCGGCTGAAATGATGACAATTCATTTTTAGGTCAGGCCCCAAACAATCTTAACCTTACAAACCATAATTAATCTTAACCGTAACTGATAGAAGGAATCCTCCTTAACATTGGCAGAAACAGTTTTCCTGCTTAGCGAGTAAACCTCCTCCTGTGAATACTTTGATGACCACTTGAAGATTGCGTTTTTATCAGAGAATACTCATCAGGAAAACTCGATACTTTTGTTTACTTCAGTAGTATCAAATCTCTTATAGCTTGAGGCACCAAAACCTGTTTATTTAAAAGCCGAAACTAATGTTAGTTGACCTCTCAGATATACGCAAAATCTTCAGTAAATCTATGCAATATTGTATTTGGGAAAGTCTTTGAATTATGGTTTTCACTTTAGAGATCATGGAATTATGGAATCGTGAACGTGTAACAAAGATTTTATTTACAAGAATAGGAATATTATGGAAAAAATAATAGAAACTTTTAAGGTATATTGTCAAGGTGAGAAATCACCAGTTGACACAAAAGTGGGATAAGTAGATGAACTATGTCAAAGATTCAATAAGAGGCTTATCGTAAAAACCTTCAATGTTGCTGGAGAAAATGAATTGGTCTTGCTCCCATAAGTATAAGAACCAAAGGTACCAGTTCCTGCTATTGTATTCATGGTTTGGCGGAGTTTCTAACTTGACGTAAGAGTGCAGAACTAATGCGTTGTAATAAATGCAGTCTTTTGCAATACTACTGGAAAAAGAATTTACTAAGTGAAATAAATGGTCCTCAATAGGTACAGTATATCACACGTCGCGATGGTAACATCTTGACGTAGCGCAGTACGGAGTCTCAATAGAATAAGAGGCCAGTTTATACTGGTATTTTTTACCACTAACGTACGGCTGTACGTAACATGGTACTACGATACTGAACAACTGAAACGGAGTATTTTTTTTTACATTATATTATTGTATTTACTTAGCAGTGAGCAGTGGTGGCCCAGTGGTAACTGCCGCGGCTTACGAGTAGGTCGTGAATACAAACCCAAGCAGGCGCTTTACTTTCTGTAAATGATTTCATCGCCACTGCTCTCAAAACGGTGAAGGAATACATCGTGAGGAAACCGGCATGTCTTAGAACCAAAAATTCGAAGACATATGACATCTACCAACCCGCACTGGGCTCGTGTGGTGGATTACGGCTCACCCCCTCTAACCGAGAGGAAGCCTGTATCCCAGCATTGGGAACATTATAGGCTGCTGATGATTGATGATTGTATTTACTGTAACTAGCTGTAGCCTGCTACTTCGCCCGCGTGGACGTCGGAAATT
This sequence comes from Aporophyla lueneburgensis, assembly GCA_932294355.1. Lineage (NCBI taxonomy): Eukaryota > Metazoa > Arthropoda > Insecta > Lepidoptera > Noctuidae > Aporophyla > Aporophyla lueneburgensis. The sequence goes on from OW028740.1 coordinate 27,455,042, forward strand.
ATCCCATGGGAACGCGCTACCTACAAGAAGTACCCTATTGTCCGTTCTTACAGCTTGCTTGTATTGAAATAAAGATCAAAATTGCATCAAAAACCAAAATATCAAATCTATTTTTGTAAGCGCAACGACGCCGACGCCAACGCCATGTTACTCCTCATAACATCATTTATTTGCGAGTGATATAGTGTTAAGTAAGAATAATAAAGTGAAATTAACTAGTCAAAAATTCTCGCAAACTCGCTAAGTATTTCGTGCAATCTCAGAATCAGTTATAATTTAAAGCATTACGTGCCGAACTGCCGATCACAGCTTTATATGTAGAAAAAAATACTGTCGAATTGAGAACCTCCTCCTTTTTTAGAAGTCGGTTATAAATAAAGTCAAACTTTAAAGAGTTTGACTCATCAAAAATTGCTTTATGCCGCTTTGCGTTGTCTTCTTCTTCACATAAAAATCGAGCACGGCTCAGAGTTATACTAGCGGGAATTAAACCATAGCGACTTTTAATTTGGCTTGTAGCCCACTCTATCGAGTGGAGGGTAAAACTTATATATTCTCTTTTTAAACGAAAGTTGTAGTTATTTTTGAGGTTTTAAGCTAAATACTTCTCACTCTAAGGCTCGCCAATGATCACCTCAAATTGACTTGCGAAAGCGTTGATTACGTACTTGTCTTTACTTGTTTCTGTCCTGTCAAAATCGCTCAAGCCATTTCTAAGATTAGCCGAGAGCAAAACGCAAGCAGACAAAAAAATTCAAAAAAAGTTTTTTGTTACAACTATCTTATAACCTAAAACCATTATTATTTTAACATTAAAATTATTTTGACATTAAAAGCAGACTCTTCAATTTTATTTATCTGTATGTTTAAGTATGTATACGTATAGATTAAGACACATTAAATTTATTACTACAAAGTAGCAAAAATGCACGAAACCAGTACAAAAATGAACACTCAGTTATTTGGCATTGATGTTTCATTAAAGATCTTTCTTTCCCTCTTACCGAAATTAATTAATGGATTATGGATGCTGCAACATTCAAGATGCAGTTACTAATAATAGGATTACGTGAGCTGTTTACTTAATTTTTTGTTTTTTCGAGGTGATTGTTCATCTGTTAAGTCATTATACACAAAATCTTTTTCTTCGGTACGTTATTCTCCGGATTGTAGAGTTCATTGATTAGTTTTTCCGCGTAATCGATTTTATGGCCACTGAATTTTGTGTTTCAGATGTATATTTTGTTTTTGTCTGTTAGATAATCTAGATAATAATTATCTAACAGCGTTTAAATCGGACGGTGTCGTCATCTAGATATTGTTTACTGTGTCTTCCAGAGCAATTGGTCTTATGCAGCCAGATGTAGATCCAATTATTTTGTACAGGCGCCTTTAGTATTTTCAAGACCGGGACACTTGACATAGGAAGCATACTGCAAATTCAGTCCGAGATACAGGTATACTATCTAGTTCGGATGCAGATACTCCCAAACTTTATGTATCATTACTTAGAGTATATTGTCATTTTCCATTCTGTAATTACTGTTCTTTGGTGAATAAAATTATTTATTTCTTTATTATACTGTGGAAACTAAACAGCCAAGCTACCCGACAAACTAGCTGCGCTTGTAGGATTTATTTGTGTTTTTCTCTGTATTCACACACTTTGTAGGTGGACTAAATGCTTTAGGAATTCTCTACTAGTCAACTATAGGTAGTGAAGAGATTAGATGGCAGGTGCTTTGAATGAACAATAATTTGTATAAAAAATACTATAAAATATATCATAATGAATTGTAAATAATATACAGTACATACACTAGAACATAAATAGGTTATAAACCTATAATACACATACACAGTGATCATTTCTTTGTAAAGCCTTCGACATAAGTTCAATTGTGGAAGCAATAAATATATTGATTATTGAGTACCATTATGTAATACAGTAACGAGTACCAGATTATAGTCACCGTATTAATTCGTTTTTCCATTAGGAATTTCTCATTAGTCGCCTTTAGTTAGGATTTGCCCCATATTACATGGGACTGAAACATAACTGGCGAAATAGCGTGTTACCTCCGCACCTCTGTCTAACTTTTCGGGGACACCAGGCGTAATATAATGCTTTTTATGCCGCTTGATACTCATGAAAAAGTAATCATAATGTTTCTTCGTTTAAACTCATTTATAAGCTGCGTGTCTTCAATCCGGTTTCGAATAAATCTACGAACGATTAAATATTATTCAACATTACTTAAATTGTATAACCGGCTCTTAGATAACTTTCCTCGGTTACAACGATTAATAAAAACAAACCAATTCAATTTATATTTCCAATCCAAATTCTTATATGCATGTTATATTTTCATCTTTCGAAGAGGACTATTTTCTGTTGTAGCCCGATTCGTCAATCTCGGCCGTATCGACGCGTCCAAGCGTAAAATCGACGATAGAAAGTGTTATAAATTCGTTTTCTTTCTTATTTATAAGAAGCTGATTGACACCGTGGTCGCCATTGCTATCGAGTTCACTTACACTAGTACATGAGTTTAGAAATGGACACCAGAATATTGGTAAGTTTATCTTTTGTTACATTTTTAGCAAGAGGGCGATTACCATCTTTGGATTCTATCAGGAATTATTTTTATATTAACGCGCTTTGCGCGTTTTTTATGTTTTATCATTTTTAATACAATAAACCAGGATAATAAGTAGCCTAAGTCCTTCTCCAAGTTACCTATATGTCATACAAGGAACGGTTTATGTTTCAAGCGTGAAAAGGTAACAGACAGACTTATTTTCGTATTTAAAATAACCAGGCGTCGCTTAGTGGTCGCAATGATCATGTTTTATTTTATGAATTTAATGTACTTCTAATGCATTATTACATTAAAAATAATAGCTTTCTGCACTTCTTCTTCTTAAAAACGTTAATTGTGGCAGATTTCATACTCCTCCGACCGCGTGATTTTCGTAAAAAGAGGGTACCTATAAAGTTTTTGGTTCAAGTTTTAATATATTAGAAACATATGATATTGTATGGATAGTATAAATTAAGTAATCACAATAGGCTGGCCCTAACAATAAGTGTCAAGTTGTTTGTATTACAAATAATTAGCCTACTAATTTAATTAGCATATTGCATAAATCACATGATTGCAATTAATCAAGTTATGAACGTTTTAGTAGCTTACCGCCATTGAGATAAGGATTGGGCAATTAGATTGCAATTATTCGTGCATACATTAATTATAATGTGTAATGTTGACAGTTGTAATACTAATTTCTATCTATTTTGAAACCTAGACTCGTATCTCTAGGTAGAGTAATATTTTTTCCCAGTGATGCTGGATTGGGACTGACGTTGGTTCGTAGGTTTCAGAAGGTGTCTTTTGAAAGATACCTGATCCTCCTTCCATGAGCAAATAGTGGTGAGCCTGGTGTGGTTATACTGAGGTGAACATGCCACAATATCCAGTCTTATTCCCAAAGCCTAGGCGCCTTTTTAACCGACGAAAAAAAAAAGGAGGAGGTTATCAATTCTACGCGTATATTTTTTTTTTTATGTATTACCACGCATAACTTTGTACACGGTAGTCCGATTGTGATAATTCTTTTTTTATTGGAAAGTGTATACTCTCAAGGTGGTCCCATATAAATTTAGAAAACAAAATCGAACCCTAAGGGTTGGAAAATAGGGGATAATTGATTGTTCACTCACTGATTGTAATGTATAACCACGCATAACTTTATACAGAGTAGTCCGATTTTGATCATTCTTTTTTCATTGGATGGGTATACCTTGCCAAGTATTATTAGCACATTCAAGCCACAAAAATATAAAATAAAAACTTTTTAACTAAAAATTAAACCGCCGAAAAAACTGAAAAGCAAAAAATAATAAACCTTAAAATTTTGAGTCGGCGCTGAAAAATCAATGAACAAAGATCACTCAAAGCGCCGACTCATAATTTTAAGGTTTATTATTTTTTGCTTTTCAGTTTTTTCGGCGGTTTAATTGTTAGTTAAAAAGTTTTTAAAAGTTTTACTTCGCAAAACAAATTGTAACACAAAAACATTTAGCTACATTAATTTTCTTTTACAAGTATCTCACTCGCAGGAAGTGACTAAATATTCTGCTAACGGAAACCTGACGATGTTCGCGTGAAAAGTTTGTAAACATCATCTCATGAATTAAATTTTCATAAGCTTATATGAAAATACTTAAACTAATATTTCGGGCATGGCCTTTTCAATAACTGTCATTGTACCTATGTATTTTTTTTTAAGGAAATCTGTTGTTTTTTTTTGTAAAAAGTTTTAATTTTTTTACTTTTTTGTTATGGTATATACTCCGCACTAATCTAATCTCGTTATTCGTTCATTTGTCGCGCAAATACGTAATGCAAATTTAAGACTTATATGGACCCCATTGTTCAAATGGGACCAAATTAAAATGGGACCATTCGGAAAGCACCAGCTTTCAAATAAAAAAGAGTCATCAAAATCGGTTCACCCAATCAAAAGTTATGAGGTAACAATCATTAAAAAAAAATACAGTCGAATTGATAACCTCCTCCTTTTTTTTGAAGTCGGTTAAAAAAGGAAATAATCAGAGGGGAACTGCAGCGTTCCGAACGTAAAGAATAGCACCATCCCATTTCTTCCCATTGGTGTCGTAAGAGGCGACTAAAGGAACTTACGAGCGAGTAGGCAGCAGCGTTCTCTATGCATTTTACCACCATACTGTGATCGCCAACCCGCCTGCCAAGCGTGGCGATAATGGCAAACCACCCAAATAGGAGGATGTCTATGTCCAGCAGTGATCGCCTTTCGGCTGAAATTCTGATAGGGCATATAAAAATTCACCCTCATCGTTATCAGCAGTAAAAGTGTTTGTTAAGTTAATTAAGAATATGAATTTAGCAAGTTTTTTCTACAACATTTTTATTCAGGAAGCCGTAATTTGGGTAATCCATTATTTATCAAAACTACGTAATAATAACGTTGTTTCTATTACCTACCATTTATATAACCAACAACACGTTGTTACTGTACCCAATTAGTTTATAATGTCTTAACTAAAGAGTTTACCATGTACTTAACTTTTTTAATGAGTGCACTGCTTCTGGTCAATTTTCTTGCCGTAAATCACTATCAAACTGGTTTTATTATTTAGTAGGCTTTTAAACCTTATATCATAGTGGTCAATTAACATAACCGTGAATATTTATCGATTCACATAATAGTAATAAATTAGATGTTGGTGATAGTTAGTTAAATAATAGCCAGAATATTGCGTTAATTAAAGCTATGTAAACTTTCTAGATGTACCTACTATTCAATTAGTTCTAATATTTTAGTTTGTTAATACTTTTAGTCAGGTTAAGTTATAATAACCTAATCTATAATATTAGCTATTTTAATAGTTTGTTACTTAATTTAGTGTAACACCACACATCCCTCTTAACATTCTCATCTCAGCTGCATGCAATTGCCTTTCATTCTTCCCTTTTGTGGCCCAACATTTTGACCCATACACGAATGGATAGAATAAATGAGTACATAAGAGGAAGGGTAAAAGTGGTACCAATAACTGAAAAGTTGCGTGGGAATCGGTTGTCATGGTATGGTCACGTAATACGGAGGAGTGAGGACAATGACGTGAGGAAAGTATTGAGTATGAATGTCGATGGCTATAAGAGTAGCGGGAGGCCAAAAAACGATGGATGGACTGTGTGAATTTTAATATGGATAGAAAGGGGTGACTAATGAGATGACGACTAATAGAGAAGTGTGGAAGAAAAATACATGTTGTGCCAACAACAAATAAACTGGGATAAGAGCAGGAGAAAGATGAATGATGATAGTTTATTTAGTATAAGAAGTTAATTCAGTGTTATATTTTATCCCAAAATTATCAAGTACGGGATATCTTCCTGCCAAAGTTGTACACCGCCGTTTCCTTGTCATTTTCTCCTTTCGTTTCGATGTAAAACTCCTGCTCTGGTGGAGATTCACAAACGACTCAGCCGGGGCGTGTAAATATGGTGCTATCCCACAAACAATGAGGCACCTAATATCGTTTCTAACGTGCCCTGTTGTCTGCACGCTACAGGAGTTGATCGACGCTACTGAAAGTGCCAAACTTGCTATAAATGTATATAAAATCAAATTAGATTTTCGACGTTTTCATCTAATACTGTATTTTCCGTTTTTCCAGTTAATCTTATCCTGCATGGTCATAGCGACTTCAGCTTGGTCCAGACCTTTCTACCCGGTGCCCAGAGGACCGATGCGTTTCACCAGGTTCGCTCCCCCACCGCCCGTGCAATGGCGTCAACAGCAGCATCATCCACAGTCACTTCAGCAGCTACATTCGCAGGGGCATGCACAGCCTCATTTGCAACCGCATGACCAGCCTCATCTGCAACCGTATGCGCAGCCTCATCTACAACCGATAACGCAGCCTCATTTGCAGCCTCATCATAAAACACCTGGTAAGTTTTTATGCTCGATGGTGATTAAACAAAATGTTCCACCAGTACAGCAGTGGGGTGAAGTTCGTCAGTCAAATGCATGAATTTGATTTGATAAACTTTAGTGCATATCTGATTCATTCCAAACCCATAGACATTGTTATTTGGCACTATTCTAGTGGTTTTATAAGAACGGGTTTTAAAGTGCATAAGACATCTCGAATTGGATAGATACTGCCATGCATTGTGTAAACAAACACACACCCGTACTTCGATATACTTATAGACTACACCACACCTCTTAAGGTAATAAAAAACATGGGTAACAAAATTTTATTTAAAAAAAGAATCACTCGTACCGTTATATATGTACTTACATACTACACCACAGTCTCATTCGATCAAATTGCAAAAATTTTGTAATGATCTCTCTTTATGTTTTCTTTATATCCATTCTTTCTTATAGCCATAGATTTTCCAATCAAAACATAAAAAAAACTTATAACTCATAAAACAGATCTCTCTTTCAAACAAAAACTTATTCAAATCCAACCTTGCCCTTTCAGTGGAGTCAGCAGACCTAGAAGAGCCGAAATGGCAGCGTCCGAAGCGTGGTCACGACCATCACGATTACGACCACCATGACCATGACCACAAAGGAACCAGTGGGGTCACCGGCCCTGTCCATACATTTGTCAAGACAGACAAAAATGCCAACTACAAATGGGGGGTCAGACACCACGTGGGGGACAAATACGCATCCTAAACCCAAAATTCTCCTCCTTACAAAACTATTGTTATATTATTTATTTAGTTGTACTTTTAGATATAATTGTTGTACTACTTGATTAGATTTATTTAATTTTAAACGCTGTTTTATTGGTGGACGTCAGTAGAACTCTGATGCAACGGTCAAATAATAATGTTAATGTGAGATTGTGGAATTCGGAATCGGGCTTTTCTAGGCGATTGCTGAGATTCTTGTTCACAATTCTACATCCAGTTTTTATTTTATTCTGACAAAAGCTTGTCGATTGAGTTTCAATTTTTAGTAGCAATACTGCCAGCCTTTTGGGCACTTTTCCTATTAACAGTGATGCGGACGAGTTTTATAATACCCTGTGGTTCTTTTCTTTCTGTTTTCATATACATGTACATATTATTTATATATGTTTCTTATCTTGGGTGCTTATTAATAAAATTATAATTGAAAGTGGAGCATTTGGAGTCGTTTAAGAACTTAACGAAAAAGTGTTCTATTTCTATTTATCTACTTCATTTCGGTGTGATAAACGTTGATATTCGAAAGGAGGTTATACGGCAATTATTGGAATCAGTAAAAAGATCGAATATCAATATCAGTATTGCTCTGAATAACAGTTACTCTTATGAAACTGGAATAACATGGTGTTCATTTCTCAGAAAGCACATGGCAAATCTCTCACATTACGCATTCTCATATAATCGAGTTGTAACTCGACTTATTTGCTCCAGCGGTCGTGTCGACCACGCCCGGTCGTTGCACATTGCACCATCTTGTGTGTGCTTATAATCTGTTCCAAAAATATCTGATAAAAGTGTAAACAAATCCTGGTCGGGTTAATCCTCAAGCGATACATATGTACATACATTAATTAAATTAAATTAGAACATTTTATTTTTGATATCAGGATCCATATGAACTAATTACATTATTTAGAGATTACACAAATAATTCAAAAAATGGTAATTAAAATTATTATTTCTTATATGACTGCCTTCAAAGCAAGAAGGAGATCCTTTCAACCACAGTCTAAGATTCAGGAAGCAACAACTCACTAAAGGAATTAATAACACATTCATCTGTATTCTAAAAAAGCTTCAACTGTACATCTCACCACTTGTTCCAACAATTATTGTTAATTCACTTTGTTAGTTAAATGTGTATTAAAAGATATGTTGACGATGAATTTTTGAGGTATTAAATAAACCACAATTGTCAAACAAAAAAAAAAACCGGCCAAGTGCGAGTCGGACTCGCGCACCGAGGGTTCCGTACAAACCTGTAGGTATTTTCGGTTTAAAAATATATATATTTTTTAATTTTTATATTTCAGTTGATTGAATGTAAGGTAAATTGCGGTTTACGATTTATGACGTTTTAAAAAAAACTACTCACTCGATCTCGTTCAAACCAATTTTCGTTGGTAGTTTGCATGGTAATGTACATCATATATTTTTTTTAGTTTTGTCATTCTCTTATTTTAGAAGTTACGGGGGGGGGGACACACATTTTACCACTTTGGAAGTGTCTCTCGCGCAAACTATTCAGTTTAGAAAAAAATGATATTAGAAACCTCATTACCATTTTTGAAGACCTACAAGACACGTATGGGTTTGATGAAAAAAAACATTTTTGAGTTTCAGTTCTATGTATGGGGAACCCCAAAATTTATTGTTTTTTTTCTATTTTAGTGTGAAAATCTTAATGCGGTTCACAGAATACACCTACTTACCAAGTTTCAACAGCATAGCTCTTATAGTTTCGGAATAAAATGGCTGTGACGGACGGACGGACGGACGGACGGACGGACGGACGGACGGACGGACGGACGGACGGACGGACGGACGGACGGACGGACGGACGGACGGACGGACGGACGGACGGACGGACGGACGGACGGACGGACGGACGGACGGACGGACGGACGGACGGACGGACGGACGGACGGACGGACGGACGGACGGACGGACGGACAGACAGACAGACAGACAGACAGACAGACAGACAGACAGACAGACAGACAGACAGACAGACAGACAGACAGACAGACAGACAGACAGACAGACAGACAGACAGACAGACAGACAGACAGACAGACAGACAGACAGACAGACAGACAGACAGACAGACAGACAGACAGACAGACAGACAGACAGACAGACAGACAGACAGACAGACAGACAGACAGACAGACAGACAGACAGACAGACAGACAGACAGACAGACAGACAGACAGACAGACAGACAGACAGACAGACAGACAGACAGACAGACAGACAGACAGACAGACAGACAGACAGACAGACAGACAGACAGACAGACAGACAGACAGACAGACAGACAGACAGACAGACAGACAGACAGACAGACAGACAGACAGACAGACAGACAGACAGACAGACAGACAGACAGACAGACAGACAGACAGACAGACAGACAGACAGACAGACAGACAGACAGACAGACAGACAGACAGACAGACAGACAGACAGACAGACAGACAGACAGACAGACAGACAGACAGACAGACAGACAGACAGACAGACAGACAGACAGACAGACAGACAGACAGACAGACAGACAGACAGACAGACAGACAGACAGACAGACAGACAGACAGACAGACAGACAGACAGACAGACAGACAGACAGACAGACAGACAGACAGACAGACAGACAGACAGACAGACAGACAGACAGACAGACAGACAGACAGACAGACAGACAGACAGACAGACAGACAGACAGACAGACAGACAGACAGACAGACAGACAGACAGACAGACAGACAGACAGACAGACAGACAGACAGACAGACAGACAGACAGACAGACAGACAGACAGACAGACAGACAGACAGACAGACAGACAGACAGACAGACAGACAGACAGACAGACAGACAGACAGACAGACAGACAGACAGACAGACAGACAGACAGACAGACAGACAGACAGACAGACAGACAGACAGACAGACAGACAGACAGACAGACAGACAGACAGACAGACAGACAGACAGACAGACAGACAGACAGACAGACAGACAGACAGACAGACAGACAGACAGACAGACAGACAGACAGACAGACAGACAGACAGACAGACAGACAGACAGACAGACAGACAGACAGACAGACAGACAGACAGACAGACAGACAGACAGACAGACAGACAGACAGACAGACAGACAGACAGACAGACAGACAGACAGACAGACAGACAGACAGACAGACAGACAGACAGACAGACAGACAGACAGACAGACAGACAGACAGACAGACAGACAGACAGACAGACAGACAGACAGACAGACAGACAGACAGACAGACAGACAGACAGACAGACAGACAGACAGACAGACAGACAGACAGACAGACAGACAGACAGACAGACAGACAGACAGACAGACAGACAGACAGACAGACAGACAGACAGACAGACAGACAGACAGACAGACAGACAGACAGACAGACAGACAGACAGACAGACAGACAGACAGACAGACAGACAGACAGACAGACAGACAGACAGACAGACAGACAGACAGACAGACAGACAGACAGACAGACAGACAGACAGACAGACAGACAGACAGACAGACAGACAGACAGACAGACAGACAGACAGACAGACAGACAGACAGACAGACAGACAGACAGACAGACAGACAGACAGACAGACAGACAGACAGACAGACAGACAGACAGACAGACAGACAGACAGACAGACAGACAGACAGACAGACAGACAGACAGACAGACAGACAGACAGACAGACAGACAGACAGACAGACAGACAGACAGACAGACAGACAGACAGACAGACAGACAGACAGACAGACAGACAGACAGACAGACAGACAGACAGACAGACAGACAGACAGACAGACAGACAGACAGACAGACAGACAGACAGACAGACAGACAGACAGACAGACAGACAGACAGACAGACAGACAGACAGACAGACAGACAGACAGACAGACAGACAGACAGACAGACAGACAGACAGACAGACAGACAGACAGACAGACAGACAGACAGACAGACAGACAGACAGACAGACAGACAGACAGACAGACAGACAGACAGACAGACAGACAGACAGACAGACAGACAGACAGACAGACAGACAGACAGACAGACAGACAGACAGACAGACAGACAGACAGACAGACAGACAGACAGACAGACAGACAGACAGACAGACAGACAGACAGACAGACAGACAGACAGACAGACAGACAGACAGACAGACAGACAGACAGACAGACAGACAGACAGACAGACAGACAGACAGACAGACAGACAGACAGACAGACAGACAGACAGACAGACAGACAGACAGACAGACAGACAGACAGACAGACAGACAGACAGACAGACAGACAGACAGACAGACAGACAGACAGACAGACAGACAGACAGACAGACAGACAGACAGACAGACAGACAGACAGACAGACAGACAGACAGACAGACAGACAGACAGACAGACAGACAGACAGACAGACAGACAGACAGACAGACAGACAGACAGACAGACAGACAGACAGACAGACAGACAGACAGACAGACAGACAGACAGACAGACAGACAGACAGACAGACAGACAGACAGACAGACAGACAGACAGACAGACAGACAGACAGACAGACAGACAGACAGACAGACAGACAGACAGACAGACAGACAGACAGACAGACAGACAGACAGACAGACAGACAGACAGACAGACAGACAGACAGACAGACAGACAGACAGACAGACAGACAGACAGACAGACAGACAGACAGACAGACAGACAGACAGACAGACAGACAGACAGACAGACAGACAGACAGACAGACAGACAGACAGACAGACAGACAGACAGACAGACAGACAGACAGACAGACAGACAGACAGACAGACAGACAGACAGACAGACAGACAGACAGACAGACAGACAGACAGACAGACAGACAGACAGACAGACAGACAGACAGACAGACAGACAGACAGACAGACAGACAGACAGACAGACAGACAGACAGACAGACAGACAGACAGACAGACAGACAGACAGACAGACAGACAGACAGACAGACAGACAGACAGACAGACAGACAGACAGACAGACAGACAGACAGACAGACAGACAGACAGACAGACAGACAGACAGACAGACAGACAGACAGACAGACAGACAGACAGACAGACAGACAGACAGACAGACAGACAGACAGACAGACAGACAGACAGACAGACAGACAGACAGACAGACAGACAGACAGACAGACAGACAGACAGACAGACAGACAGACAGACAGACAGACAGACAGACAGACAGACAGACAGACAGACAGACAGACAGACAGACAGACAGACAGACAGACAGACAGACAGACAGACAGACAGACAGACAGACAGACAGACAGACAGACAGACAGACAGACAGACAGACAGACAGACAGACAGACAGACAGACAGACAGACAGACAGACAGACAGACAGACAGACAGACAGACAGACAGACAGACAGACAGACAGACAGACAGACAGACAGACAGACAGACAGACAGACAGACAGACAGACAGACAGACAGACAGACAGACAGACAGACAGACAGACAGACAGACAGACAGACAGACAGACAGACAGACAGACAGACAGACAGACAGACAGACAGACAGACAGACAGACAGACAGACAGACAGACAGACAGACAGACAGACAGACAGACAGACAGACAGACAGACAGACAGACAGACAGACAGACAGACAGACAGACAGACAGACAGACAGACAGACAGACAGACAGACAGACAGACAGACAGACAGACAGACAGACAGACAGACAGACAGACAGACAGACAGACAGACAGACAGACAGACAGACAGACAGACAGACAGACAGACAGACAGACAGACAGACAGACAGACAGACAGACAGACAGACAGACAGACAGACAGACAGACAGACAGACAGACAGACAGACAGACAGACAGACATGACGAATCTATAAGGGTTCCGTTTTTTGCCATTTGGCAACGGAACCCTAACAAACGTCTTTAAGATGATTTAAATTTAAATTTTGGTATTATATTCACATAATGAAATCTAGGCACTTAACTTGTAAGTGGCACTACACCCACAGGTACTTTTTCTGGTCTATTTGTGCTTACATCACATACTTTTTGAACAGACCATACGTCTTACGGCCCGGCACTAATATCAGTGGTAGATGATATAATTAAACCTAGGTCTGCTTGAAATGAGCTACGTGAGTTTATTAATAAGAGCATTCTAAAGATACAAGCGAATGCATTTTGCAGTCCACTGTTTTTAGGGTTCCTTTGCCGAATGGCAAAAAACGGAACCCTTATAAATTCGTCATGTCTGTCTGTCTGTCTGTCCGTCCGTCCGTATGTCACAGCCACTTTTCTCCTAAACTATAAGAGCTATGCTGTTGAAACTTGGTAAGTAGATGTATTCTGTAAACTACATTAAGATTTTTATACAAAAATAGAAAAAAAACAATAAATTTTGGGGTTCCCCATACATAGAACTGACTACAACATTTTTTTTTCATCAACCCCATACGTGTGGGGTATATATGAATAGGTCTTCAAAAATAGTATTGAGGTTTCTATTATCATTTTTTTCTAAACTGAATAGTTTGCGCGAGAGACACTTCCAAAGTGGTAAAATGTGTGTCCCCCCCCCGTAACTTCTAAAATAAAAGAATGATAAAACTAACAAAAATATACGATGTACATTACCATGTAAACTACCACCAAAAATTGGTTTGAACGAAATCGAGTAAGTGGTTTTTTTTTTAAACGTCATAAATCGTAAACCGCTATTTACCTTTCATTCAATCAACTGACATATAAAAATTAAAAAAAAACATTTATTTTCATAAACATGAACCTTATGCATAAACCGAGAATACCTACAGGTTTGTACGGAACCCTTTGTGCGAGTCCGACTCGCACTTGGCCGTTTATTAGTGAGCAGCGTGCTCACGACTTCGTGCGCCTGAATTTTCTTGTTTTAACATAAAATAAAAGACTTGCGATCGCCAATACGGAACCTAAACCGTACCGAAACAAAATCATTTATGAACCAAAATGAAGACCCAGAATTCAACTCAAGAAAAATGGTTTTCAATCCGTGATCATAATTGAAAGATCTCTATGAAATTAGCATTAGTTGGTACTTCAGACATTCGCTGATTATCACCGAATCCTTACTTACTGATGTTTTTTGTGTAAATGTCAAAGATTATGTCAAAATATGAAAAGATTACATGTCACAGATTGTTACCTCAAATTACTTTACTCCAGTTAAAATTAAATTTTAATCAAGAAAGTTGGAAAGTCACAACGGAAATGTTACTCAAACTCTTGACTTAAATAAGCTTTAAATGTTCGCTTAATGTACTTTATGACGCAATGAACAGTTTTTATGTCACTGCTGGTACTTCAAAACTGTCAGCGCTATAGCGGGTCGGATTTCCGACTAGCCAATTAAGGTATTTTAAAATTTATGGTTCTACTAATTTGATTACGCAAATGTTGAGTATTTTAATGAGAGTGGAAAAGTTCATTAACGTTTTTTGACAAGGATTCTACACATAATTTATTCTTAGGATATGTGTGCACCTTCTCTGGGGTGTAGAGGTCAGATAAGCAGTTGTTCCATGTAAAATACTTGTATTCACCTGCATTTAGTTAGTCTGGCAGCCAACCACAAGAAGTTGAGAAACAGCTAGGCAGATGGTCTAAAGGCGGCTCGTCTTGATCTACCCATATTCATATTTAAATTTCATATACAATTATAATATATGAAAATAATTTAATACGCAATTTTAAGGGAAGAAAGTTTTTTCAAGATCTCTGTTCATTAAAATTTCCTGTACTAAGAGGTATCCCCAGAAGCAATCACGTCAGACAGTTTTATATTTCTCAAGATGCCGAAGGACATAAGCCAGTCTCATAGCAATCAAACGCCTTATCATAGAAACAGCTGGACCATATTAAACATAAATTAATGACCGCACGTGCAAAACGTTACGTAACATAAATTAACATCTATATGTCAGTAAGACTAGGAATAGTATTATTGGGTTTTAAATCTAGAATTAAAACCCAATAATACTATTCCCGACTACGGAATCGAAATCAGGACCTCGTGCTCAACAAAAGCACTTGCGACTACAAGACCGACGAGGTAGTCTTAGTAACAGCCCGGAGTTTGGATTTGTATCCGGTTGATGATCATAGACTCGCCCCATACGACACGGGAATTAAACATAACTGGCGGAATGGGTGTTCAGTTCTACCTAACCCTTCGGAACAGCAGGCGTCATGTTATATCCCGGTACATTATATCGGTAAGAAACTAGATGCGGTCCAATACTTTAAGACACTATCTTTAATCAGCTGTTTCATCTGGACATCCAAATGTCAAACTGAATGAAACAAGATCACGATCTCAGATTACTGACACAAAAATTACACTGCACTGCATTTAAAATGTCACCTAGTTTTTATCAGCATTTATTTAAACGACAGTCGATGAAAAACACTTCATACTTTCACTGTTGTATTGGAAGCAGTGTATAATTATGCGGTAATTAATTCCTCGTACATTGTCACTGCCATCACGATTACTTTTTCGTTCATTCTGTTTCTTCAATATTTTTCAGTCCCTTAAAACTTTTGTTGTGCTGTTACAGACTCAAATGGAAATGACGTGGATTTGACTTTTGAGTTAATCCGAAGGGAAATAATCTATTTCGAGGGAAGCGCAGTAATTTGGATTCGCTGTTAACATGGAGAGGAAACTTATAGAGAATAAAACAAAAGGGCGATAATGATGATGTTGTAAATGATAGGTCATGAGGTATATCGGGGCATATAAGTATATTGTGGGCATGGTGACCACTACGTGTTTATAGGGTAGAATCGGACGGAAACATGGTCACAACTGAAAACAGGGGCAGCCTTTATGCAACAGTGGCTCATAGACTTAACAACATAGATAAATCAAATCATTTTTATTTTTTTGGGGAATGAAATCTGGCAGGTGAACCTAAGGGGTTGACGGTGGCTTAACCGGACTTGCCTGTGACTACTTTAATAAATTAAAGCCTCCAGCTAGGGCTAAGCTAATCGACTATACGCTAAGGGCACCCCCTGTGGGGTACGGACCTTAGCTTAGGGCATCGCTGGAAGAGGGTATCGGGTTGGATCGGTATGACCAAATCAAATGTAATCATTTATTTGCTTAAATATGAATACTTGAGGCAGATAAATCAAGATCATCAGGTAATTGCGGGTGCGTCTCATAACGTATAAACTTATTTGGTCTAATTTCATTTTATTATCGTTCATAAGATATAATCAACGTGAGATATACCAACTGTTGACATAATTTCTTTCCATATAACATTTATTTATTCTAAAACTTAATTATTAAACGTTGTTTGATATAACATTTATTTAATCGAAAATCATTAGGTCTAACGTTTAACATAAAAAACGTCATTATAGTTAACACCCCGACTCGGATAGGTTAGGTTAGAAGGCTAAGGCGGGAGCGAAGCGGAGCGGAGCTCCCGCCTTAGCCTTCGTGGTTATTTTTTTTTAAACCACCCAGAAATAGGAGCCCTGCTAAGCGGGGCTTCGTCGACCTATCTTAGCGCAGGTGGTAATCAGTTACTAGTTATGTTTAATATCTACTTAGGTTACTATTCATATTAGACCAAATAAGTTTTATATGTTTTGAGTGGTATGTCAAACGATGTTATATTTAATGTATGTTATGCTTATAAAAAATAGTTATTTTAAAATGATATCAATCGTTCATTATATTAATTAATCGCTATATTAAATAAAATTATAGGTTCTGTTGTTATATGTTGTTAATATTAGAGATTTTGTTATTATATCATCTATTACTTACCCGGAAATTGCGATTATTAAGGAGAACCATTCATTAACCGGAGAACAGTGGTGGCACAGTAGTATTGACTTCGACTTACGAGTTACAGGTGAGTTTGAACCCAGGCTGGTACTTTACTTCGTGTATTTAATTTCACCACTACTGCTCTCAATCGGTCCGGACCAGCATTTCCCGGAAACAAAAAATCGAAGACATATGATGTCCACCAACCCATACTGCGCCCGCATGGTGTATTATGGCCCACTCAATCTCATAGAGGAGGCCTGTATCTCAATAGTGGGAGCATAAAGGCTTATTATTTATTCAGTAACCATCTTATATCAGCCAACTAAGTAAACATACGAACTCAATTGTTAAAATATTCACACGGAGTCTCAGATAGCGCCCAGCATAACAAACTAGACTAGTACTTATCTAAGTCCGCTCTAAATTAGGTTATTACTTACCTACAACTTGCTAGTCTTATATATAACACTTATAGGCAAGTCGCGTGTTCCGCAACGTATGTACCGACCGGTTATCAGTTACATATGACAAAAAGTCGGCCATGTACTGTGCAACCTACTTGATAAATATGTGTATGGTTTTGTGCCGAAATGCAGACTTACTTACTCTCTATATGGAGTTATGGAAAGAAAATGAGACTACCTGCTCTGAATATGGTTTAATAACTAGGTAAATTATGTTTAAAATAATAAATTTATGTTCAAGTTGATTATCGATAAAGTTGGTCATTGAAAACACGAATAAAACGACCTTTTATAAAAATGAATCCTAGCTAGATCGATTTATCGCCCCCAAAACCCCCTGTATACTAAATTTCATGAAAATCGTTGGAGTCGTTTCCGAGATTCAGATTATATATATATATACAAGAATTGCTCGTTTAAAGGTATAAGATAAGATATGTATTTAAATTTAGATATTTAATCGTGAGTTTTTGGGCAAAAGATATGAGGCTCTGCCCTTCTTGTCGTGGATATAATGATTGGCAACCATTTTGAAATTACTTTCATTCTTCTGCTCATACATAGGTATTATGACAAAATTCTCTGACGTAGTATGCCTTTCATAAAAATTGATAAAAATGCGTGGGCAAAAATATATGTATGATAACAATTGACATGTTTTTTTTTTAATTTTTATTTTTAGTGGGTTTTATTTTTCTTGAATACGGGTGTAAGTTTCAATGATAAGTACGAGTGAATTATATTAATTAAATTCAATAATTCAAATGCAGAGCTTAAAAAATGCAGGGTTATCGTATTTCACGTCAGGATGGTCTACATAAATCATCGTGGCGTCGAATTGTTTTATATGCAACAAATTAATTTTATTAATTCTTTGCTATGATATCATTAATACTATTAAAAGGAAAACTTTGTATAGAAACTGTCTTAAAGAAATTTTCCTAGAAGTTCTTCAAGGTTTGTAATCCCTTAACGGTCTCGGCTTGATCAATGCCTGTTCCTAAGAATCGACCCACACTCCTACTCCTAACGACCTATTTGATTGTTTTTCATCCATAAAATTACAATAATTCCTTCATTTCCGTATTCTAAAACGACCTATTCTCATGATTCCGGTGAACGTAAATCAAATTGCTCGATTCATTGGAAATGGTAACGAAATAGTTAAGATTGTAAAACGACCACTTTTAACGGCAGCGATGGTGAGAATAATTGGCATTCGAAACCAAGTACATTGTTAAAACAACAAGCGCTAAAGCTAAGCATGAGGTCCTGGGTTCGATTTCTGCGTCAGCAAAGTGTTATTGGGTTCTCCTACCTGGAATTTCTCTGGCACAACTGGCAATTTCGTTACAATTGCATGGGACTGTCCGCCCGCACCCTACTACATCATCGTCTTCATCATTTCAGCCGAAAGACGTCCACTGCTGGACATAGGCCTCCCCCAAGCTCCGCCACTTCGACCGGTTTTGCTTTGTGCTTCCCGCATTCAGCGGATTCCTGCGGCCTTTACAAGGTCATCGGTCCACCTTGTTGGAGGCCATTCAACTGTAGGTCTTCCGGTACGCGGTCGCCACTCCAGAACCTATCGGCCCCATCAGCCATCTGTTCTGCGAGCAATGTGCCCTGCCCACCGCCACTTCAGTTTAGCAATTACCTACTACATGGTGCTTCTAAATGACTTGCGAAATTTGGGTGTACTATAGATACACCCATATTATATATATTATTATATATATATCTATACTAATATTATAAAGCTGAAGAGTTTGTTTGTTTGTTTGTTTGATTGAACGCGCTAATCTCAGGAACTACTGCTCCGAATTGAAAAATTATTTTTGTGTTGAGTAGCCTATTTATCGAGGGAGGCTATAGGCTAGATAACATCACGCTACAACTAAGAGGAGCGGAGCAGTAATGAAAAATGTTGCAAAAACGGGGATTTCTTTTTCCTTTTGAGAGTTTCCGTTGCGTGCTCTGCGTAAACGGTTAAAGTAACGCAAAAATCATGTATGACGGAATTGTTCCTTTTAAAAAGTTCTAAAAAAAAGTCCGCAAGAGCATATGTCTATCTTTTAAGGTTGACTCACTATAACTCAAAAGGAGCGAGCAGCAACGAAAAATGGACGAAAAGTAGCAGGCAAATCGATGCGACGGGAAGGGTCAGGGGAGCAAAAATTTGACGCGAACGAAGTCGCGGGCAGAAGCTAGTAGGTATATATTTTATTTGAGTCTCAATTCTAGTTCAATGAAGTACGTGGCGTAGGAAAACTTTAATGCAACTTGGGAAAATACATCTGGGTTTTATATAAGAGGAAATTCATGTTTATTGCATTTTATAATGAATAATGTATGGGTATTCCTCCTTTCAGAAGGCTATTTTTATGGCTGATATTACGGTCACATATTGTTTACGGCTTTGTGGATCTTATTGACTTATTTTTACTTAATTTCCGCAGATCTGTTTTTCGAACGATCGTTAGTGTAAAAGACTTCAACGCGCAGATAGTATCAAAACGGAATTAATTTGCTTTGTTTTGTTCGAATCCAACTTATATCATTGTAAATAGCCACAGCACATTGATTTTTACGAAAAAAAGAAATATTGAAACTTGCAAACAAAGATCAGAAATTAGATCCAATACAATCATAGACACATAAAAAAACAGAAAAAAAAAATAAAATAAAAAAACAGTAAGTACGTCCTATACGACGCAATTAAACTGAAAAACAAAGGCTAATAACACAAATTTGCGTCCACGAACATCGTGTGCCAAACCTGTAGTATATCTTGTTATACATTTACTAGATTTACAATGTTGCGAGCATCTACACAATGGTGACCCGAGATAGGCTGCCGGTGCAAAATGTCAGGTTGTTCTACCTAGTCTTAGTATTCTGACCTATTCCGGTTCTATATACGTACCAATTTGTTGGTAAGTACTTGGTGTGTATTACCTTCCGAGAGTACTATACACATATTCACCTACATACATAGCCTATACCTATTTTTTACTTTCTTCTCTTTAAAATCGTTTTCGTTTTAATTATTTTTATAATATTATTGAAACTGTCATGAATGTTAAAGTTTTAATTGTTAATGGTAATCGGTGAACAGTGCTGTGGTTTTTTTTTGGATGGGAAATCATCAAATGACAGACTTTGACTGACTAAAACCCACCCGTGTTCCTTCAGGTGTCCATGTGCCTGGGTCGCGGTATCTCTTTCGAACAATCTCGCGACCCTGGCAGACATCGGTCCTAGCAGACCCCTTCAGTGCTGTTGACATCTCTTTGAGGCGCGCGTGAAACACTACGCGCCGTCGCGTCGACCCGAGCCTGGTCCTTACCGGGCGGCGAGCTACCCATTGCTCGCACAGTGCTGTGGGTTACATTATTATTTATGTAACTCGTGTTTTCTTTTGAGTAATATTGCATAATATAACTGTTTCTTGTTCCTACTTAATAAAATAAAATAGGCTAAAAAGCGGAATGACTGAGTTGACTCAAGAATTCATAACATGTGCCTAGCCTTTGTCTAAGTTGGGGTTGACTTCAGTCTAATGGGATGCAGCTGAACTGAACTTTTTGAACGTCAAAGTTACAAAAGACAGTCCCCGCAAAACGCCCGCCCTTCGACACTTCCTAGTGCTTTATCTGGGAAGAAGAAGTGGCGGAACAAATATCCACAAATAATAGCCAGGACTATTGACAACTAATAGAGAGTTATAGAAGAAAAGACCCGTTTCACTGACTCCAAATAAATTAGGATAAGTCCAGTAGAATGGTGCTAATGATACTTCTTGCGGTAGACCCCACTGCGACGGTTACTGACTGCAGTTAAATACTTTATTGCTTTACTATGTATCTTCTTATTCGTTCTTCTTCGTTTGGTCAGCATGATTGTATATCGACGGTTAAAAAGTAATGGGTATAAGCGACAAAAACCAAATTGTTCAGAAGAGCGGCTTAAAGTTTGAAATTGTAGAAAAATTTACATAACTTTTTTGTTTATTGTCATATCGTGAAAATTTGAAAGATATCGTAGAGCCATGGGAGTAAGCGCATTCGAAAAAGCAGAAAATTTTAAGTAGAATGGAACTCATAAGTTCTTTTCGACCAATATGACAGAGTCAGTTACTAAATGAACTTAATTTACTCTTGGCTTTTAGAAATTACACCGCAGAAACTAGTCAAATTACTAGTTTCTGCGGTGTAATTTCTTGTTATAACGTAAAATAACTTTATCATCATTATTAATAAAAAAATCTCTTTTGTCTCTTCTCAATACTGTAGTTTCCTAATAGTGGTATAATTATCGAATTCGGATTAGTAGTTCCGAAGATTACCCCCTACATACAAACATAACTTTATCTCTAGCTATAAATATCTCTACCCTTTAACATTTGATTGTAAATTAATCATTTGAACGACTATTGAATGGTAGCTATCTAAAGGTAAACTCATTTCACTTTCTAAGAATATTATTTATTATTTGATGTATTTATTATGACAAGCAAATCCTTCCTGTACTTCATTCAATAAGAGAAATGGCGACATAATACAGATTTATAAGGAAATAAAATTTATAATAAACATCTAGTCTCGCTTCCACGACGTCTCACTAATTATAATTAAAGTAAAATATAATGAAATAGGAAATATGTCAGTTTAAATTAAATCTTTTGTGAAATACACAATAATGACTTAGTTTTCTGTATAACTGGCAGCTTTGTTTTGTGCTGAAATTAACAATGTTACATTAGAATACAATGTTGAATTATATAAGTCTGATGATACAATTCTCAACTGCATGTGCAGTATGTATATACCTATCCGACTGATCACAAAATAGATTGCTTAGAGTAAGTAATTTATTGTTATAATCTTATTTTTAGTTGTTTCACTTTGTTTGAACAGTTTTTTCTTAAACGTTTTGTTATTTATTTATTATTAATCTTAATATAAATAAATCATGTACCGTGTGGTGCCGGACGTAAAGAATAACACCACCCCATTTCTTCCCGTGGGTGTCGTAAAAGACGACTAAGGGACTTACTAGAGAATGGGCAGCAGCGTTTTCTATGAATTTTACCACCATACTGCGATCGCCAACCCGCCTACCAAGCGTGACGATTATGGCAAAGCCCCCCAAATTGGGGGAGGCCTAAGTCCAGCAGTGGACGTCTTACGGCTGAAATTATGATGATGATGAAATAAATCAATTAAGACTGAGATACATCCTTTACATACAGATATTTTCTTATTATCTTACATAACATAACTTCACGCCTTGTTTCCCCGAAGGGTTTGGCAGAGGTGTACCCATAGTACACCCACATTTCGTCTGTTATGTTTAAGTCCCATGTAATAGTGGGCGAGCCTATTGCCATCAACCGGGCACAAATCCAGACTACGGGCTGCTACTGAGAAATTCCAGATGGAAAAACCCAATAACACTGCCCGACCTGGGAATCGAACTCAGGACCTCAAGCTCAGCAGTAGCATTTGCTACCACTAGACCAACGAGGCAGTCTTATTATCTTAATTTTAGATAAAAAGTTATTTATAGTAAGGATAGTATTATTAGATGTATGAGCGGCCTATACAGCGAGAGCCTCCCACGACCGGGGTGACTCCAAAAGGAAAGCCATTCCTACTGTAAGTGTATTTACTTACAATAGGAATGGCTTTCGTTTCGACAGTTCAACAACATTCATTGCGTTTGTTACGTAATTGAGCAGACACATTTTTTCGAATATGAAGAAATCAACTCGCAATAACCTTTATAATGATTCAAATTGAGATTTTTAGTGTGTAATGGAATTAAAGCGCTGGGTTCTAGATGGCTCTATCCTTTGCCCGCGTGGGCCATAATTATACAACTATTTGTTTATACGATGTAATCACTACATCTTTTAAAAATATTTTATTAAATAGGAGTGCCTCTTTAAAAAAAAGATAAGGTTGAAATAGTTTTTATATGCTTTACATATAAAGCCCATTTCAACCTTAAAACCAGAGAAATACCTTATGGTTTTTATTAAGGCTGCTAGAGTAGCAGTCGTAATAAATATAATGACAACTTTCCTTCTTCCAAATTGCCGTAATTTACAAAGAAGAGGTCAGTAATGGCCTCTCTAACCTAATCACTGTGACATAACTAGCGTATTCAACCACAGATGGAACCACGGATACTTACAAAATTCACTTCTTTTTAGAACAAACGTGCTGCGAATACATTATCTATACATATATATTAATACTAAAGCTCAAGATTTTGTAAGTTGAAGTTTGAATGAACGCGCTAATCTTCGAAACCAGCACTCAGAATTTAAAAAAAAATGTTTTTGCTGTGATAGTCCAACTCCTGAAAAATGCTATAAGATAGTAATCATTATGGTAGGACTGACCATAAAGAAGGGAGTCAGATAGAACGCTAAGCGAATACACAGTAGTAGCGCGGGTAGGTGATGCTATGCGACGGAAGAACAAGAAATTTCATGCAGACGAAGTCGCGGGCAGGAGCT